>JARFIW010001750.1:3737500-4422500 GCA_036346225.1 Platerodrilus igneus
ACTCAAAATGCCCAAAAGGTTTTTGTTGTTAACTTGGTTTCTTTGCAGATCTTAATATTTTCAGGTTTCTTGGTTCTGTTTTTATTGGTACCCGTGGAAATTTAACGTTTTAACGCAATTCCGATTTATTTTTGTTTTGGGAAAATTTCCCTTTAGGAATTTAAAATTCAACATTGTGTTTTAAAGTTTACCAGTTTTTTAATGGTTAAATTTTTTAATTAATAAACCCAAACCTTGTTTTCTACCTTTACCTTGGAAAATTTTCTGGTTTTAGAAATTAGTTTTAAAGAAATTCAATTAGGAATTAGTTAAGGATTTCTGTGGGAATATTTGGTTTTGTTAATTTTGGAAAATTTTGTTTTATCTGAAAAAACCAATTCCAAAAAACAAGGAAATTATTAAATTTTAATTACTTAAATCAACCAAGAAATAATTAATACCAAAATATTTACATTGAAAGGTTTTAAAAGGCAAGTTTCATTTGGTTGGCCAAATTTTAGGCGAATTATTCCTTTTAAGGAAAATTAAAAAACGACTTTAAATTATTGGTTAGATAGCCAAAGTGGTGTTTTTTAGGTACGGAAGGAAAGAAAACAACCATTTAATTTAAATGAATTTAAAGTGAAACTTATTAAGTGGGGCATCCTTTTAAACAATGGAGCCTGGGAAATAAATATTCAATTTATTGGAAAAAATTTGCCTTGGGCCCAAAAGGGTAATTCCTTATTTAGGTTAAATTGCCCAATTCCATCTTAGATTTTGAAAAGTGGTTATTAATTTTTTAATTTTTTATTTTAATTTATTTATTTAAATTACCCTTTTTTATTTTTGGTGGGTCAGTAAAAAAGTTTTTTATCAAGGTTAAAATAATTATTGTTTGTTTGCTTTAAAAAATTTAAGGACTTTTTTGTTAGAGGTTAAAAACCGGGCTTCAATTAACTATTTCCCAGTCCTGGGTAAAAGTTTTTATAAAGGTAACCAGGTAAAAGGTTTTAAACCCAAATTGGTTTTATTTTGGGAAACTTAGTTTGGAAAGTATAAATTCAAATTGGAATTTTTCAAAGTTAAAATTTTTTACCTGCCGGTGGAAAATATTCCGGTTTAAAAATCTTTTTAATTTTTGTGAAAATTTTCCTTTGGGGATCTTCTAAATAAAATTGGCCTCTTCCTAATCGTCCCTACTTTGAAGGTTCAAGCGAAATGGTTTGGGGGTTCCCATTAAAACAAACACAGAAGAAATTCGATTGTTTTTTCCATAAATAAATTTTGGACTAATTTTCATTATTGCTTTAACAAAATTAAATTCCATGTTAAAAAGGCGACCTTTGGGGTTATGGAAATGTGTTAGTTCTGAATTTGTTTAAACCAAATTTAAACGAAAAAAATTATAAAAACCAAACCAAACTTTAACAAAATTATTTTGAATTGATAAGTTTGGTTTAAAAATTAACAAAAATTTATTTGTAATTTTAATTCTAATCACATTTTTAAAGGGTAATTTAACCATGAAAATCATTCTCAAGGGTCTTTATCCAACTTATTTATTTCACTAGGTGTCCGTGGTTATAATTAAGAATTTGAACCGTGGGCCAATATAAAAACCCTTTCCACTCCAAAATTGGTAATTTATTGAAGGGCATTCCCAATTGATTTTGGAAGTTTAAAAATATGTTTTTAAACTTAATTGCTTAGGATCCATTTTATTTATTTAATTTAATTTAAACTTACCAGGAAAATTTTCTTAAAATTTAAGGGTTGAAGCAAGAAAAAAAAACTTAATTAGTTTAACCTTAACGGTTAAATTAAAAGATTAGGTTTTTTTTTGGTTAATTTAAAAATAATTTCTTTGGGTTTTAATTCGGGCAGGGCCATGTAAACTTTAATTTTAATTCCTGGCGCCCCAAAAAAAGTAGCTTTAAAAGGTTTTAAGGAGTCCAAAGGTTTGAAAAACCCCACCCCAAAATAATCCAAACCCTTTAAATCTTCCTAGTAGGACTTTAAGAAGTTTGGCCCTTAAAGAACCTTTGAAAATTGTTTTAAATTTATTAAATCTTTTGGGAACCGTGAAACCGGGTGAGACCAACAATAATTCAAGTAAAATTTAAACTAAAATAACAAAATATCTTTAATTTTAAACATTGAAAATAACCATGGAGATATATATATATATATATATATATATATATATATATATATAAATATGGTAGTTTTTAACAATTATTTATAGATCTGTTGGTTTCGGGATGCTTATTGTAAAGTAAAAACTATTATGTCAAATTTAACTTTTATTCTGGCGTTTGGCATTAATATTTATGCCTTAATCATAAAATAGTTACAATTTGACATAATAAGTTTATTAGTAACTATTCTATGATTAACATAAATAAATGCCAAAACGTCAGAATAAAAGTTACAATTTACATAATAGTTTTTACTTTGGTTAAAATAAATATAAATATATATATTATATATATAAATAATTTTATTAAGATGAAATGAAAACCCCAACATAGTATTTAAAGTTGAATTACCATTTCAAATCGAACTAGTAATTAAAACCACTAAAGAATGGCTACAGCAGGACTTGAACCTGCAACCTCTGATTTTTGGATCAGGTTAACCAATTGAGCTATCTAGCCTAATTGTTTAGATGATGTTATACTTAATACTACTGAAGCGTGGCTCTTGTTCCGATTTTCAATTCGTCTTGCATTTAAGGAAATTGAATCTAGTTATATACATAATTCATGTACTAATCTTGATCATCCCATATTTGCAACGTTCAGATAATACAAACAATTAATTATATTAAATAGAGAAGAATAATCCAATTTGGAATGCAAATGAATGCTTAATATATAAAGTTATTAAGATGAAACAAAAACCCAACCTTGTATTTAAAATTTTAAATTAATTTAATTATAAAAATAAAAAAACGGCTTAACAAATATGTTAGATGTTTCTTATCAAATTTGTAAGCAGGATCCGGAAAATGTGCATCGCAGTTCGATAGCAAGAGGTAACTTCTTCATTAAGCACAGGTATTAAAACTTTCAGTTCCTATGTTTGTGTGTTCACATAAAATTTTAATAGAAGATTGCTTAATCATGCTAAATTTTGTGCACAAATAATAACGTGAAATATGATTGTTAGGAAGTACTAGTAAGGTAATTTTGTAAGACACGTGGAATATACATGTGTTTAAAGTATTGTGATTCTAAAGTCCACTTCCCGTTTTTTAAAAAGTTCATTACAGATGTTTAATCCATAATAAGGTCATTAATCAGTTCTATATCTGATAAGTTTGAAATTTTATTTACTCAAATTAACTACATGTGATTTAAATTTTCTATAAAGAAATGAACTAAACTGATGTGATATACATGTAAACCAATACACAGATCTGTCCATTGGGTATCAGAAATCTCGTTTTGAAATATTATTAAAAGTAAGGTCTTGTTATGTCAAGACAGATTTATAAGAAAAACCAGAATTCAATTTTATTATTTTGTATTTGTAACCATATTTAAAAAAACGAAAAGAAAGAAACTATATTAAATTACATTTTTGGACTCAAGTTTTTTATTCCATGCATAATTAATTTTAATAAGAATATCTTAAAGAAAATAAATTTTTTGAATAGTGAAATTAGACGAATGCTGAAGTAATTTAAAAGCACATATATGTTACAATTGATTTATTCTACATATCCATTTTTAATTCAAATACCTTTGGTGTGGTAATCTCAAGATTATCCATTCATAATTATTAGTATGCTTTTTTATTAAAAAGCACAAACAGTATCTTTTTAATAGAAAATTTGTTGTGTACTTTTTTTTAGGATCATCGAGATTGAAGAGGTTGTAAGTATGTTCCAGAGGTTTCCAGATGTGTTAGTTCATTAAGTTGTAAGTTTTTTTATGGTGCTTAAATCCAATGAGTTTCTGTATCTTCTCATAGGAGTATTGAATTTCTAGTGCTGTCCATATAGATACAGTGGCGCTCAATTTCCCTTTTTTTTATGTTAGCTTATTGTTGAGTTTATACCATCCCCACGCCCATTCTCATTGCACACCCTTGGGGTAATTCCCAGACTTAGCCGCGAACGTTTAAAAAAGGATAAAGCTTCACTTGTATCCAACGAGTGGAGGCAAAAAAGAAAAGTAAGTTTCAATGTACATGTTGATGCCATATTTGATTGTCTGTTAACAGACAGTTAATGCGTTAATATTCTGCAGTGTAATTGATATATCTTTTTGTGGTGTTGCGTCTCGGCACTATAGTAAACAATTCTGCGGCGCCTGAGCTCAAGCGGTAGCAACCATAGTAATTATACTTTGGGTGGCATTAACTCCGCTGCTATTATTGTTAAATTTGTCTCCGATATAGGATTATACGTAATTGATTTAATCAATAAGAGTATAAAGGTTTGATATTTAATCATTAATCAACGTACTACCTGAAAGTGGTTCTTTAGGAATATAAATAGGGTATTATTTTAGTAACTATACCCTGGGCTAAAGATACTTGCACCTGTTTGGTATACTTGATGGTGCAAGGTACTTGGGAGGTTGCCTGGATGGAAAATTTAACTGGCGCCCCTTTTATTCTAATTTTTGGTCTTTAATCAACTCAAGGACCACTCCATCTCCACTGTAGTTGGTCGGCAACCCCTACTTGTCAACGTTACTTAAATTAAAGTATAGATAAATGGTATGTTGCATTTTTCCTAGGAATCCATTTTTCTTTTGTAATTTATTAAATAATTTACAATCAGTAAGTTATAGTAACATTTAAAACTCACGGGGTAAAATAAAATGTATAACAGTTAGAGTCTATTCCAGTTATAAACCCTCTACCACAAGCAAGGTAATTACTGCATGCGATAATATTACTCACAAATTGATCTGCTACCTGCAAAGGTGTCTGTACAAGCTTCACCAATAATTTCAATAAAGCAATCAATAGAAAATCCCATGATACCACTCGGTCCTGTTTATTAGCTTCAGAGCCCAACACTGAAGCAAAAATACCACTAAATGAGTGCGTTGAAGAATTTAAACGTTCTCCAATATTAACACATCTGATACGATCAACATGCGATATGAAAGAATGGATTAGTACTCCTTAAAAAGAAATAGATCAGTTTTTCATACATAAAATTATATACTACTAACCAGTGTTGGCAAAAATACTTATTGTTATGTCGATATCGGTATTACTATAATCTAGGTAAATCATAGATCTTAATAAGCTACACTGAGCATCCAAAGGTCCTTGCCTAGTGATAAGGGGTCCTGTAGGTTGTGTAAGCTGGTATACAATTTTAAGAAGTAAACTTTTTAACAGGCTTCCTGGTTTACTAGATGGACTAACGACATCACATCGCATTTGTAAACGTACAATTAAATCATGTAATGCTTTGCATAATGATGGTCCAGCCTATAATATAAATGATAAATTTTTATCGTTTTTTTTTACTATATTTGTGCAACTCACCAAACCTTTTTCGGAAAATACTAAACCAGCACCAGATAGTAGTTGTAAAAGCAACTGTACAAAATCAACATTGTTAATAATGCACAATGCATAGGGACTCATTCCAAATGAATCCATCCACTGTGAGCTGGAAACATTATTTGACCCTAATTGAACCATATTACAAACCAATGTAAGTGTTTGTAAAGCACTGCACCAAGTTCTTAAGGATGATCCAGAACTCCATGCCATTGCTGCTATAAGTGAATTAACAGCATCGAGATCCAAACCAATAAATGGAGTCGTCGATGGATCAAATTTATCTTCACCATTAACACAGTTTAAAGTAAGCCACAGTTGTAAAATATGCTCGATATTAGTTGAAGATTGAACTTGCATATCCTTAAATAAAGAATTAAAACACCCAACTAGCATATCAGAGTTTGTAGCTTGTGGTTGGAAATCAATCTGCCATGGTGTTAACAAATTTGGTGACCAAGGAGGCAAATCATGGTCAGATTCATTAGGTGGAAGAGATGCATTCACATTCTGCAGTAAAGAATATGCATTAAATGTAAATAATTTTCTCAAAATTGTTTCTGCAAATGCTTCAACACCCATCTCAAGTCTAGAATCTACAGCACATGAACTTGCAGATGTATATACATTCTTTGAAGACTTCTTTAATGCAGTTCGACCTCTTTCTAAAATATCATCGAGAAAACCCTCAAACTCTGAATCATCTGATTCATATACTGAAGGTAAGTGTTGATTGATATTATTGTTATTATTTGATGTTTTTCCTTGTTTAGATGCCGGTTCGGATAGCACATTCTTATCAATTACGAATGTTTCACACATAAGTTCCACGTCTGTAAGAAGATCTGAAACTTTAAACAGGAAACGCAATTTTTTTAAGATTAAATGAAAATATAAACTTGCATGATTTAGCAATCAATGAAGCAAAGACCAAGCTGTATTTATTGAGAATTGAGGAATCTTGTAACATGTGAAAAAAGTTTACGTGCATTGGTTTGGGATGCTCGTTTATTTAAAAACTATTCATATCATAATATATAAGAGCAAGATTGTATCTTCCATTGTTAAAACAATCTTACAAATTACCTGTATTTAAAAAAGGTTTTGCAACAATACCGGTGGATTATAAAAATCCGAGCATGTATAAAACCTATTAGGAATTTATATTTCAAATGATAGACTAATAATTTTTTTAAAATTGTAGCAGGTGATAAAAGTTTTATGACATGTTTACTCACCAAGAGAGTTAAATATGAAATCAAGCAAGTGCATATAATTCAATAATGGCAATAAAACATGGCAATAAAAAGTTCATGTATGTATTTTCCTTCAATTAAGTTAAACAAATAAAAGTCAAAGCAAATCAAAAATGTTTGCCCGCCTGAAGTTTATAATATAGTTTGATAAAAGATGTTAATAATAACACTTGATCATAGACAAAATATATAAACTCTCCAATTTTCAGCATTAAAAAAACTCGCTTACTTATTTGAAGTAGCAATACATTACAGCCCACCGAAGCAAACGAAACCTGGAAAATATGTGAACTAAAACGTGTCATCAACATATGTGGCAAATCAAAAACCGATCAGGTAGAATGTACATTATGTGACAGAAGCTAAAGTACTTCTTTTGCATTAGAAGAATAAATTAATAATCGAAACGACGGTTAAAAACATACAGCGAATAAGTGCGCCCTTAAGTACTGAATTATATAATCTATATATCGACAGTAGAAAAGCAAATTAACTTAAGCGACATATACATGTAATATGAGTTATTTACACACATCGGTTCAGATTTTTTTTGTTATAGAGTGTACTCGGCCTTGTTCGATTATTTGATACTTTATGATGCTTCAGTGGTCCGATTATTTACTATAATTTTTAAGGGGTCTTAGTGTAAGCAACAATTATTCTTCGTTTTGCGAAGAAAGTGTCTTTTAAAGTATTTGCACATCAAGTTTGTGAACGTTTAAGGTATTTTTCAAGTTCGCTCGTGGCTGAACAACGATGAATAAGTTGTTTTACCTCGCCTAAATACAACAAAATCGTAACTTAAACTGTTTTGTTTTACAATTAAAATGATCTACTTTGGTGCTTAAGTTATATTTTACTACACTTCAATTATATTTACAATGTATTAGAAGAACGATTAATGTACTTTAAAATTTTGGTTAGCGTGTTTCTGAACAAGCTATTTAGATTTACTATTTCCATTTTTGTGATTATACTTTCATTATACCATCTTCCAATGATTTAATTAAAGTTGATTTTCTTTAATGTATTTTACTCCACTCAAAAGAAATATTATCTGTTGCTTAAATTACTTATGCAATCACATTTTTGAAATACAAATCCATTTAATTTACTTTCCCGCACTGCAAAAGACTGTTTATTTAAATTAAGCATCATCTATGTGCACGACCCTATTAGATGGATTTACCGTATTCGTACGACTGAAGCTTAAAACAGTTCTATTAACGGTATTCAAACTTTTATCGAAAATAATCAGTGCAATAAAATGTTAGATTTTTTTTTTAACGAGAGAACCTTATTAACCGTCCTGTAGCAAAACTGTTAAAAAGTCGCTTCAGTGGATTTGCCTTTCCAGCGTCGATATTTTGTTGATTTGCTGTCGTTTGAGCATTGTCTATATTTATTTTACATTTTTAATAATTTCTGTATTAATTTATTTTTAATCAAGTTTTTCAAAACTATTATTTTCCGCACTTTTATAAAAGGATGTTTAAATATTTTATGCAAATTATATGTGCATAAATCAACTTAATCTGAAACTGTATTTCAATTTACAATAAATTGGAGAACATTTTATATATGTGCAGTATTACTTACATCAGTTAAAATTATAATACTTTCTAATATGTATGTTTTTGCAGATTGTATTTTTGTATCAACACAATTGATCCGAAATTTAAAAAAAAAACCATTCTGAAGCTAGATCTATCATTAAATCTATGGTTGAATTTTTTGATAAACAGGCTGCTGGATTATGGACATTACCAATGGACAAAGTAAGTAAATTGACTGCAGCTGCTACTAGAGAATTTGTAGTATTCATAAAAAGAATTTGAAAAGAAGCTACTTCTGCAGAAAATCAAGTACTAAAGTCGCCCTCAAAACAAAGTGGATGCGCTAATAAAATTACATTTGACGATTCTGATTTGGCTGTGTTACTACGAACAGTTCACGAGATTTACACAATCGATATAAAAGTTCCGACAGTGCAAATTTTAGCAGAGAAAATTACTAAGTTGGCTACACCGCTGGAACTCATACTCTCAGAAAGAATTTAAAACAAATTCGGTTTAGATTTAGAAAATGACACGATTAAAAAATTATTAAAAGAACGATATAATATTGTGGCTTGGTGTTCTTGTTACCTATGTGCATTGTGGTAAATCGATGGATGCCCTTGGTGAAAACAAGCAACCTGTTACATACTTGGATGAAACGTACATTCAACCAATGTATGGTGTTTTCAAGTGCTGACAGTCTGAAGATGAATTTGGCATATATAAAGCTGATAGAACAGGTCAATGGTACATCATTGTACATGCTGGAGGATGTTATGGTTTTGTTAACAATAAGCTCCTAATCTTGAAATCTAAATCTAAATCCGAAGATTATCTTGACAATATGAACCACACCAATTTCATGCAATGGTTGGAAAAACAGTCGATTCCAAATTTGCCTTCTAATGCAATTATCGTTATGGATAATACATTCTATCAGTGTCCAAATGAATACAGTCTCTACAACAGCAGTACGTCAACAAACAATTCGTGATTGGCCCGACAATCAAACCATACACAACAGATGGTATGCGAAAAGCAGAATTATTGAGATTGGTTAAAAATATGCCATGTAACAAGATGTACTATGTTTACGAGATTCTTAAAAATAATTGTCACACTGTGCTACGTTTACCACCATACCATTGTGAGCTCAATCTGATTGAATTAATTTGGAGTTTTGTTAAACATAAGGTTGCTATTAATAATGCTGCACAACAAAATGAAGAAATAGAAGTTCCGTTAAAAAGCCCATCTTCAGAAATAAGTTAATCAGATTGGAAGAAACATTGCAAATATGCAAATTACTTAAAAAATGAAACTCGGGAAAGAGATTTATGTTAGTTAACGACAAAATTGAAAAATTAGAGTGAACGTGACAGCGATTAATCAGTTTACATATACATTATCCAAGTCTGCGAATAACTAATATGTAGTGACTATATTGAATCGCATAGACTTTGTGGGTTATGTACTTAGAATATTACTGCAATTATAATTTAAAAAGTAAGACACGTTTAACAGGTAGTACCCTCTAAAATGCTGTATTTAATAAAGTAATATTCTGCATTTTCAAATTTCGCATGGGAAAGTTTTCCTTATCATTTTTAATTTAAGTGAACATTAGTTTCTCAGACATTCAAGGCCATCAGTCTACGATTTGTGGTGTATAAAACTGCAAAAGTTGCATTCCCAGGCCATAAGAATGCAGATGATTTAGCGGTTTTAGTCCTGGGAGCATGTGGAAAAATTGTAAGAGACTAGGTGGTGACATCTAAACCTCCTTAAAGGAGTATACTTGGTTCTGAGTTCGATGAAGTGATTCCTTTCCTTGTTACCTCTTTCCTATATGTATAAAATTATATTGGCTTCGTCGATCAGGGCAGCTGGACCGCATTGAGGAAACCCTAGTCAAAGAATCCACGAGCTTATGATTTACCCCTGATAAGTAGCATGCAACCGAGCCTTAAATGATCCAACTGGTAAGTTTTTGTTATTATTAATTTGTGTATTCCATCTGCAGTGCCATTTATTCAACCCAACGTGTGGGCATAATACTTTATGTCTGGGTCTTGCAGAACTGACAACGTGTGGAAGTTTAATCTCAATAAATTTGTACTGTATTATTTAAAAATATTGCAAAGTTAAAGCTTCGTATCAAAGATCTTACTTAACTGGGCTATTTTCAAATATGACCTCTTATTGTTCACCATATTTGACCAAATATTATACAATGTGGCATAGAAAATGGCACATTAAAATTTTGGTAAATATTAGTTGTGCTAATCATATTGCGAAATAATCAGTTCTGTTTTTTAACATCGGTACGATACTTTACGATAAAACACTCTGGGCTAGTTGCTAGATGATTAGTAGGATATGAGGTTTTATAATTGGTATTTAATTAAATACAATTGGTGCAATAAATTTTTGTTTTTGAAAAATTGAAATCTTCATGTTGTTCTGAACATGTAGCACCATACAATCGAATTTTTACAAATTTGCTTTGTTTGAAAAAACTGTGATGTTGAAAGCATGTCCCAATAGGTAAGTCTTTATACACTGGATATTTTTCCCAACCAATACAAATTGAATTTAGATTTATTACTTGTCTAAATACTAGTAATAAATATTCACAATATAAATATACTATACTCACACGGTTTCCATATTTCTTAATATTTGTCCCCAACTCAGTTACTAATTTGTTGTTAGGTCTGTAAGCATATGTCAATTTGATTAAGTTAAGGTTAAATTTGTTTTTATGACACAACAGAATTAGAAATATTATAACATTTAAATTAAAAACATAGCCTTTGATTTTGACAAATGTTACAAATCTGGGGGTTAATAAATTAAAACAGACTAAATATCCGTTTCTGAAATACCCGTGAAAATAGATAATGAGACACGGTACGGTGTACACTTGGATAATATATATTTAACAGTTTAAGGTACTTACCTTAGATGTAAAATACCTTCAGGTAAAACATAGTTTCATCATTTTCTACACATTAACAATTTTAATGTTGATTAAAAACAAACAGTGCAGCACGGCTATCAGATATTTAGTAGTTTATATTGTTCGAATGCAGCTTTGACTCCTGTGTGAATTCGGGATTGTAGAAGAAGTAGGACTGATTAAGAGAGCTGGGAGATAGAAGAGCAATTAGTTAGTTAGGAAGATTATAGAAAAATGTTTAATTTATGTAATCCTTCAACAATTTAAAGTGCCAGATTGAAACTTCAACGACCTGAGAATTATGCTTATTTAATAATACTGATCTAATATTAAATGTGGTATTTATTTTCTTACGGAGTCTACATCACATCAACAAAAGACAGAGATGAGCACCACAATGGAAACAATTATATGGACCCCATTCTGCAGTACAATGTTAACCCACAAAATTTGAAACAATGAGTTATTGATGACTTCTTATTCTACCGATCATATAGTATGTTTTTCAACAACATTTTAAGTAACTTAACCTATTATAAAGAAGAAAAGCTTAATAGAAGCTTAAACTATTTTAATATAAACCTTAAAATATTGTTCAACGCCGTTTCATGTCTTTTAGTGTTATGAAGCTCTACTAGAGCAGCCATCTGCTATTTTGCAGTCGGAACTTAAGTGACTTAACGTGTTATTGTGTTCGTGTTCCGTTGGAATTAGTAGGATCCTGACTGCCGTGTCAATCACATGATTGTATTGGTTTGCTTGTGCCTTCGTAAAAATATAAAGTTTTAAGTCATTTATTGTGTGCAGGTAAAGTATATTAACTAAAATTTTATTTAGTTTTTTTTATTATAAATTTAAATTATTTAGTTACTAAGATTATTCTTATTTACAATCAGTTTTTTTTGGTTTAAATTTAGTTAATTTATCATTGGAAATTTAAATAAAATTTAAATTAAAACCAAACAGGTTTTTTTGGAATATTGAAATTAATAATTATTAATTTAAATAATTTTGGAAAATTCTTTAAATTAATTAAATTTAATTAAAACAACCCTTTTTGGAAATTAAATAATAATTCTTAAAATTGAAAATGTTAAATTAATAAACTTTAATTAAACAATATTAAAATAAATTTTAAATTTTAAGGAAAATTAAATTAAAATTTAATTTGAAAATTTTGTAGTGTAAGGAAACATATTTCTTTTTAAAATTTGAGGTTAGTGTTTACTAAATAAAGCAAGTCTACTACAAAAGTTCGATCAAATAATGATAAAAATATGGATTCTTAATATTTTGCTTGGTGGTTAGTCATTTAAAACAAAGAAACAAGAAAAACAAATCAAAAGACAAAAATAAGTTGGCAAATTTTAATGTGGTAAGAAACAAGTAAAAAGAATTACTAGTATAATGAAAAGTTTAACGTTTTTATTGTTATTATGTCTGGGGGATCATTAATATCAATAACCTCTCCTCTAAATCCTCATTAAATGTGTACAATCGGTTCCGTAAACCTTCCTAGGCATTCTCTAATTTTGCCTAACGTAAATTTCCGTTTTTATTTTGACTTTCGTCGATTTGCACCATAATGGAGGCAATTTATTTATTACCTGATAGTAGATTTTTATATCCTTTTATTGCTTAGTTTGTAGGTACATTATTTTGTGGTTTTAATTTTTTAGAATAAAAAGAACTCGAGAACCCAGCTTATACTGGACAAAGGTTTGGAGAGGAGCTGTCTTAGTGAGATTCAATTCAACACACAATCGAATATTGTTCAGACTAACATTAACGAAAATATTGTATGTCAAAACACAAAAGACAATGATGTTTTGGTTCTGGAGGTGGCCTACGAACTGTTAAATGTAGTTATGAACACAACAATACGGAAGGATACAGATACAATATCCGAAGAAGAAAATAGTTTTGAAGAAAGTATTCCGAATTGCATACCAGTATCTGCCAGTGGTTTTCAATATTCATTGGCAACTGCCAAACCAGATGAATAGGTATTTTCCAATACTACCAAACAGCGTGTTTTTTTTGAGACGAGCGCGGTTCCACCATTTGACACAATTGTTGTCGATTTAGATGATTCTGGTGTATACCCTGAAATGCCAAATCTTCATAGTTTAATTAATAATATAGTTTACAATTATCTTGAAAATAATAGTTTGGCAAACCATAATGCTATCAATGAAACTGACGACACTGATATACAGCATAATAGTAAAAGAAAGCAAAACATGCAAGATTATAATCAAGATCCTGATGACTTACTGAAAGATGAATCGATCAACAATGAAAACCAATATCCTAATGAACATATTACCACCGGAGGTGCTAGCGCCAACAGTGGACAAAATGAAGAAATCCAAACAACTACAGAAATCCAGGACAAAAGATAATTTTGATGATCCAGATTACATACCAAACACAAAAGAAAATGACACGGAATAATATCAAAGAAAGGCAAAAAAAAGGACGAAAAAGAAAATACAAGGGGCAGAATAGAATAATGAGAAAGAAACAATAACACAAATCAAAATTATATCAGTGTAAAAGGAATAGAAGTATCTTCTAAAGAATTTTCTGTTCGATTGCTTTTATCTAAAAAATTGCATCAATAATGTATCTGAAAATGATCGCAAGGCTGCTTTTAAAATATTTTGGAGTTGTGGTTCATTTGAGGGATGATGCACATTGATTCAGAGTCAAGTGAGAGAGCAGATTAAATCTAGAAGTTATTCTCAGCAATCAAAACGGCAGTTCACAAGACGATATTATTTGTCGGATACCACTGAGGTGTGTAAACAAACTTATCTACATACCTTAAAAATAAGTCAAACTAAAATTGACGTAGCATTGCAAAAGAAAAGAAATAATTCTAATTTAGATGATGGCAGAGGATTAAATTCAGGGAGCAAAAATGCAATAAGTGATTCCAAGATAAATGATATCAAAGCATTTATCAATAGTATACCAAAGTATACTTCCCACTACTGAAGAAACAACATTACATCAAATTTTTTAGCTCCTACTTTAAATCTTCAAAAGTATACGACCTATATAAAGAAAAACACCCCAATGGTGTTAGCTTCTCTCATTTCAAAAATCGTTTTATCAAGATTATAATTTACGTTTCAAAAGACCGCACAAAGATACATGTCTAAGATGTGACATTTATCAAACAAAGAAAAAGAGTGTAAATAATGACATTGATTTTGATAAAACAAGAACAATGCTCATATAGACAAGACCTATAGTTTACAAAAAAGGATGAAGGATGATTTGAATCTTGCAAAGGCCGATCCTACAACTGAAACGTTAACTTTTGACCTTTAAAAGACACAGTGTTTGCCACAATTACCAACCAATATAGTCTATTATAAAAGACAACTAAATTTACACAATTTGGGAATTCACTGTGGAAGTTCTGGCAGGGGATGTTTTAATATATGGTTGGAACACGAAGCAGGACGTGGTACTCAAGAGGTTGGTTCTTACTTAAGGAAATTCGTTTTAGAAGAATTAAAACCATGGTGTCATGGCATAACACGTTTAAAATAGAATTACTTAAAAGTTGCCCGACAAAATTATACATGAAATCAAATCTTGATGAAAATCCCAAGGAAGTTGATATTAGTAAGGGTCAGTCCAAAAGGACAAAAAAGTAAGCCACATTTTACGTTTGAAATTCCACTACTTTGGCCTACCGGCCGGCAAATGTCGACAGCTAAAATCCAATATCTCAAAGATATTCTGAAGTTAATTCCAAATGATTCGAAACATTTTTATCAATTCCTAAAAAATGTCCAGGCGGGTGATTTCATTGATGATCCCGATGGGTTTGGACCACCTATTGATTTTGACTTGGAACCAATAGAAGATGACTTAAATGAGGTTTGAAATTTTATTTTAAACTATTAATCCAATAACTAATATTTTTACAATAATCTACTAGTTTAGTTTGTTAAATTTTGTTAATTCAACTTTTAGTTTTAATAATAATTAATACGTGTACGGTGTAGTAGTTCATGTTCGTTTAATATTTTATTTATTATTTGGACTGTAGCCTAAAATGTTTTGCGAAAGTTATTAAAATATTTTGTGTAGTGACCCTTAGTCAGCCTAGAAAGAGTTTTTTAGTTTCTACTAAGTAACTGGAATTTTCACGAAATTTATGTATATATTTAAAACGAAATAAAATTAAGTTTTGTTGTATTACTTAAAATATTTCATTTACTTTATTATAATAAAAACTATATCAAGATATAGTATTGGTTGAAACGTTTTTATTTTTATACACACCTGATGAGACAATATGGAATACAACTTTAAGTAATATGACATTATTACTACTTCTTTAATTTTGTTTTTCAATAAAGTGTTATGTGATTTAACACACATCTGCATGTAGTAAATCATTTAGATATATTTGCAATAATACAAAATTTAGTTTTAACAAAAACTATGATTTTTTGGAATGTAAGAATAAGAAAGCTTTGAAAAAATATCATCAATGACTTTGACGTAATATCTGTTTGCATAAATGAGATTAAAAATGTGAAAATGGCACAAAAGTCTCGTCAAACTTTAAACAACTCTTACTCAAAATGAAGTCCATGCGGGTTAACACTATTGCAGAACGAGGTGCATATGTAATAAATCATTTAGCAGAATCAGTAACCAAGCAATAAAGAAATTAACCAAAAATACAATGTAACTAAACATCATATTTTAGAAAGTGAATTAGCATTGTTAAGCAAAGTTACTTTCATATTTGAAGTAGAAAATAAGCACAGCTTGGTGTACGCTGATAAAACAGGCAAATTTAATTAATAATGAAACGAACGTTACAGTGGCTTTTATAAAAGAGATGTGTATATTTGAAAATCAAATTGACGCCAGTTTGTAGTCACTAAAGTTAACCATACCAGCATACCAAAATTTTTGAAAAATTGAATTTCAAGTGTGCTACACAATTCAAGGTCTTTGCAAGTTCCTATTTCTACAAAGTATAATTTATGGTATATGTGCCAATAAAATAATGATAAACAAAAATTAATGAAAGCTACACTACACTTACTATCACAATTCCAGTTACCAGAGCCAGTTGTAGCAGCCGGTGTAGCAGGATTATCCGTTTCCATAGTAATTCCTGTAACTGGCGGTTTTCCTACTTCTACAATATCCTGTAATAGACAAGCCAGAGCATGTGGAGCCCAGGGTAATTCTGATCCAATACAAATTCGAACTAGCCGCAAAAGTTGTTCTTCATTCATTATATCACTTAACTGAAGTTTTGCAATACTAACTAACAATGCTATTACCTACAAAAATTCATATTATGAATTTGTAAAACTAACTCTTAACTTTACTTTGCACGAAAGTAAAAACATATCTGCGCTACAAGAATGATCCATTGCAAGTATAAAAGCTACAAGTCCTCGGACGACTGATAAGCAATGTGTGTTGTCTAAATATTGTAATGGCAAGATTGGGCTTTGCTTATCACTAGACGAATCTGCAGGTTCACGTCTTCTTTTACCTTGTTTTACATTTTCACAATTTTCAAGAACAGGACCTTTGGGGACTTCCTTAAAAGTTTTAAATTGCTTCATTTTTTTGAATATGTGATCTTGCTGCTTAATAGCTGCTTCCAATTTGTTCGTCAAGTTTGCTGCATGTGTAGACAGTGCAGTAAGCGCCTAAAAATAATATATTTTATTAACAATCCAGTCTATTTCTATGAATAATGTATTTTAGAGAAAATAAAAAAAAATTTACTGTAATACAGAGAACTGTAACATGACAGAAACTTAAACGATTTGAGTTCATGTAATATATAAAGTTATTCCATATTTAGTTTACTGTTTAAAATGGTTGTAATTTATATACATAAAAATACTATTATTTTTTAGAGACTGAATTTTTTTAATTGAATTAGTTGTTATGGTAATGTGCTACAATTCTTGTAAAGAATGCCGTAATTGTTAACAAAGTTTTCAAAGGTATATTAGTAGTCTTAGCAAGTTTATATTGGTTTCCTTTAATGTTACTCTGAATGTAGAAGACAATTTGCAAATGCATCATAAACATCTCGAATGCTACATGAATTATGAGATGGATTGTACTGTAATATCTTTTCATAACCAATAGAAAAAAATTTAGGAAACAAATGCGGTAATAGATGAAATATAATTAAGCGGACTAAAACTAGTAGAAAACGAGGCAAATGCAGTACTAGTTTTCCATTAAGGTTCTACCACCTCTACATACAAGGTTTACAGGACTTAGGTTGCTTGTGGCGTACTTTTTTCCACCATATGTTGTTTAGTAGAATAGAACATTTTAGAAGTCCTTGAAGTTATGTGTATTAAGTAATTTGATTAAGTTTTGATTTTTCCTCTTTTGAGCATCTTAATCATACTATTGTCCAGTGGCGTGATGTTATTTTTGAGCTTGACTTATTTACAAGGGTGTATCCTATGTCATAAAAATGGTTTAGATTGTAACTTTGGGATGTGGATATTTGTGGAATAGTTCAGAATACATGGACTTCTGGCCAAATAAAGTGGTGCTTTAGAGAAATGGCGTGGCCACAGTGATTCAAGTTTGAAGAGCATTACAATTTTTAAATTGTTTTCTGTGACATTCCTTTTATTTTTAGAACAACTGTAAAATGTAAATGTTAGTTTTTAATTATTATTTGAAGGTCTAAAATTCAAGTTTACATAATGGTTTAATAAATTTGTTTTTCATAAATGATAGAAAATACATTTTTTGCTATTTTGTTAATGAATGTTTTCGAAAAGCAATAATAAATGGTTTTATCAAAATACCAAGTACACAAGCAAAGACTGCTACATCGAGCTGTCTTATACAAGACTGATTAGTTGTAATCAAGAATCCGGTTAGATTTTACAGGAGATAACATACTCTCATTATTATTAGGTCTAGTCCCGGAACTGGTTAGTCATGTACCTACATTGTTTCCTATTTTGAATTGACCTACACATTTCCTTGAAAGTCTCTCAGCCCACATCTTTCACTATCTGTGTGAAATAGTCTGATCTATGTCTACCTCTACTTCTCTCTCTATTCCTATCTCGGCTTGTAATATAGCCCCCACTACTTCCCAAAAATACCTTAGAACGTATTCTGTCTTTCTATTTTTTGCTTTCGACAGATATCTTGCTTCCCCTATTTCTAGAACCTATTTGTTATTAAGAGCTCATCACAGTAGCGGCCATCTTGAAATTTCTAAAGATCCAAATTTTTTTCTTATTAAACAACAAAAAATAAAAACAGTTTTAATAAAAGTTACTTATTAAATAATTATCTATGTGGGAAAAAAATTTAGGTTTTTTTAACTGAAATAATTTTTTTTTTGCTGATAATAGAGGGATTTAAACAAAACCAGTAACTTTCCTAAATGTGTGAATAATTTTTATGAATTCTAATCAAAATTGCACACTACAATTCACTTTATTTATCGAATAAATCTAGTATTTTTTAGAAAAATGTACCTGCAATGTGCTGCCGTGGAAAAAGAACTATCATGTCATGCACTATTGTAAAACAGAAATGGTTTGAATACATGCTATACAAAACACAACATTTATTGTAAATTCCTGTCAGTTTGAAACAAAATTATTTTTAGTTAATATATGTCTTGGTTTCTAACAAGTCTCTTTTTTTATAAATTTAGAAGTGGTTAATCACACTTTAAGAAATACTTAAGAAGTTGAATTTATTCTACCTCATAAATATTTTTTGGGTTCTATAAATCTTATATGAACCAAGGGTGTATAAATTTAATAAGTAGAGTGTCCATGCACCAATGGCCAGTAGCAAATTCTTTAAGTACATATAAGTTGTCTGATTTATTGATTTTATTATTTTGAGACGCAAACTGCTGTCTCCAATGCATTTTTATGTATTTTATTTTATTTCAGGATAAATGTTTGTACCATCTATAACTACAAAATCTTGTATTCCAATAACAGAATATATTTGTTTAGGTTCCTGTATTTTTCTTGGCAATATTCCTTGTTCTTATATATTGCATAAGTACAGTGGCGTCTGACCCATCCGTATTTATTTAACGACCCCCCTGATAGTCTCTAAAAACCGCTAAAGTTAGAGTTCAGAGCTAGTACGGGAATCTACAAGTCTGTTTGTGTTAATACAGATAAATCAACATCTTCTACACGACTTTTGTTAGAAATATGTTTGCCTAGGTATCCCCTAAGTCTAATATAGTAAAAGCTTAATTTTTTCTCTGTCGCTACATAATGTGACATGATAATAACAGAGAAAAGAAAATTGTTTAAGTCTTTTTCAATTTGGTCCTTGTAACATATAAATTACCTCGTGACCTAGTTTCGTGGTTATGTATTTAGTTGGCATAAACAATAAACTCATCAAAATAACTTGACATTAATTCATTGATAATTTTAAAAATAAATATCATTTTTAAATATTCAATTTTTGCAGTAGGCGATAGCCATTCTAGGATGCTTAACATTTTTTAAATGTTAGTCCTTTTGCTACATTCCAGTATGATTCTTAAATCTCTGTTCTGTAGTTTTTTAAGAATACTTAACTTATTTTGGTCAAATAAATATAGTATTGTTGTGCAGTAGTCAAAATGTGGTTGAATGATTGTTTTGTAGACTGTAATTTTAGTCCTTAAAGACAATTTAGGTGCTAATTGAGAAGAAATATAGTTTTTTTTGTAATTTAACATAATCAAAGTGATTTTTAAATGTTAAAATACTATCCAACATAATACCTATGATGTTACGTTTGAAATCTTTGGGTATCTCGCCTGTCTCATATATATAGCTTACAAGTTAGAAGAGACGTTCTGTTACTACTTCTCTCTAGCAGTTATAGAGTTTCTGCATGCACCTTACCTATACCTGGTGCCTTACAATTTTTGGGATCCTTTAATGCTGATTCAAACTGATCTCTAAGTATAGGATATCCCAAGTCATACTTTTCAATGTCTGTTTCCTGTTCTACGGTTGTTAGTTCCTCTCCTGCATATAAATATTCTATATATTCTTACCATCGAACCACTTTCTCTACATTTTCCATAATGATGTTTCCTTCTGCGTCCTTTATATTTTTGCTATACAGTTTTATATCTCTAAAATTCATTCTAATTAGTTTGCATGCTTCACCTGTCTTTCCTATCATCTTAGTTTGTACCTCTTGGCACTTTTCATCAATCCATTGGTCTTTAGCTTTCCTGCATTTGCGAAAAATGTACCATTTTATGGCTTTGTATATTTGTTTTCCTGCTTCGTCTGGTCTGTTTTTGTATTATCGTCTTTCTTCTATTAAATTCGGGATATCCTTTGTTATCTATGGTTTCTTATTTTCTTTTTGTGTATACCCCAGAATATCTCTGGCCGCCCTTGTCAAAGCTGGATTTAATGTTATTCCATTCTGTTTCTACCGCAGTATCAGAAATTTTCCGATATCTTTGAGCAATTCATTTTACTTGTTTCCTTAACTGTTGTCTAACAAGAATGTAATCTATTTGATATCTTCCTATATCTCCTGACATTTTCCATGTGTATCGTCTTCTAGCATGCTGTTGAAATAACGTGTTTGTGATGGTTAAATTGTTTTTGTCGCAAAATTCTGCTAGCCTATTCTCCTGTCGTTTCTCATGCTTAAACTAAATAAATGTACTACCGCTCCTTCCTTACATTCACCTACCACTGTATTAAAATCTTCCATAATTATTTAATTGTCATGTCACTTTACATATCTTAGTAGGTCTTCGATATCTTTGTAGAGTGCTTCCGCCTCTTCCTCGCTGTAGCTAGAGGTGGGCATGTATACTTGTATTTATTACTGTATTTACCGGTTTAAATTTTAATCTAACCACGAGTACTCTTTCGTTTTTTTGTAAATAGTTTTCTACACAGTATCCTATCTTTTGTCGCATAACTATCTCTACACCCAAATTTCCTTCCTCTGATCCTGTATTAATTACCCTAGTCTCCGCTCCAAAAATCCCCCGCCTCTGGCCACCAAACTTTGCTGATCCCTACTAATGTCTAGTGCTAACCTATCCATTTCAATTTTCAACTTCTCTAGCTTACCTACTTGCTTCATACATTTGACATTCCACGCTCCAATTTGCAAAATGAGCCAGACTCTTTTTCTAAACTTTCTGATCACATCCTCCAAAGTAGCCCCAAAGATTGGAATGCGAGACTTTAACCTCCGAGGATGTCATCATCTTAAATAACAATTTAAGTACGCTATGTACTTGAGAAGTAATGTAGTGGTTTCCTATTGCTTTCCACATAGCAGTAGTGTGTTTTATAATGACATACCGACCCCTAGGGTCTCTGCCACTCTACATGTCGAAAGAGCTGCTGCCCTCTTTCGAGAACCCGTCTTAGTTTGGTTCTTCACTAAAGACCTCGATAATTTGGTTAAACTTGCACTTCAGCTCTTTAGATCACTAGAACTCGCAAGTTATTCTACCCGTTCTAATAATCTAGAACTTCTTCAAGGTGCACATCCCTTCAGAACAGAACTAAAACTTTGTAGAAGGTATATTGTCAATGATTATTTAGAGTTCAAAGACTTTCTATAGGTATATTCTGTAAATAAATTGTTGCCTAAATTAGATCAGTAAGATTTTATAAAAATTAAACGTTACGATTTTTAAAGTAATTTGTTCTTGAGTAAGATATCGATCGTTCAGAATTTTCGCTATATGCATTACTTTTTTTATAATCTTTCCAGCTATAAATTATTAAAAATATTAAATAATGCAATAGTTTCAATGCATGGAGAGAAGTTCAGACATATGATTTTCTGTAAACAAAGTGTGCACATAAAGCTCAATTGTGTCAATTCTTATAAAAGGTTTAAAATTATTTAAGTTCCTTTTTTATTATTAAAGAATGGTAGAGTATTATCTTAATTTTTATCAATTGCTAGAAAAATACTTTTTTCAGCAACAACCTACTTTTTACTATTCTGAGAATTTTTTACAATAATGCATAAAATTTATCTTCTATAAAGGCACTTAGACTCAAAGTTTACTGCTCCATTTTTTGATGTATATCTTAAACCATATATTAAATGTAAATTTAGGTATATTCATTTTCAACTTCAAGTTTGGATGCTCCTGTTGGTTTCGGCCCACAGGTAAGAAACTTATTAATGTGATTAATTAATTTTATGTAGACAATTCAAATCCTCCACAAATAAATTTTGTCAATTTTATGTTGAATTATATATTTGTAGTGTCAAAGGATTTTATAGAGTATACTTTTTCTATTGTCCATTTACCTTAGTGCTGGATTTAAATTACACTTAATCGCTATTTTGGTTTAAGATAAAGTTTTATGCAGAATAATGTACTGATAAAGATTGGTTAAATTTTAAAGCATCTCTCGATATTTCTTCTGGTTTGTAAAAGCTAGATAATTTTAGTGTAGTTATTTAGCTTGTTGCCAAATCACAGTATCTAGTTCATTTTATTAGTAAATTTTAACTTTATTTTTTTAATTCCCATGCTCATTGCTACACAGATCCGATTCCAGCTAGCCGTAACTTCTCCAAGAATTCTTCTAAATCATGTTGGCCATTCTTTCCACCTCTATTTAAAGGTGAGCCACTTTTTACTGAAAAATTTCATGTTGGCATCTTATTGGCACCTTCTGAAAAGACTATGCCTTTGAAATGTTCTGATCAAAAATATCACAATAAAAAATGTTGCCACCATATTCTAAACATTTGAAAATAAATTATCCATTAAAGTGATAAATTCTAATAAGGCTAAGAGGAGCCTCTTATCTATCCTTACAAAACAAAACTGCTTTTTGAACTAAAAACCAGGATGTGCTAATTCAAATCAACTTCGCCAAATACACGCTAGTAAAAATTCAAACCTACAATGATTTATTTTTTTTACAAACTCCAAATGATACACAATATAGATAGTTTAAAAAATAAGAAAAAAGTAAAGTATGCAAGATAAAACCATACCCAATTTTAACCTAAAGATTTAGTATAATTTCAGAACTTTGTTTCTGAATTTAATATAGTAACACATTTGATTTTTTCCAATACTCCACCAAAACGAAGGTACTACATTGGCCAGGAAGTGAGTGTTTTTTACCTGCAAAATTTTGAATGATGCCAAACCCTTGCTATTCCAATCAAGGAAGGGATCTTTAAGGTGCATGAAAACACTGGCACATGTGACCATTTTACTTATCTGAACGAGGGTATATTGTTGTGAAACATTTCTCAAGCAGACAGTGTCAGGATTTAAACTAGGGACCTTGGGCATAGTAGTCACACGCATGCCAACTATGCCACGGAGCCGCCTCAGTATTGTTACAGTCAAAAAAGTCAAATTTTAGAGAAAAAAACATACAGTTCCTATATAGTTTAGACACACATTTAGCTGACCCATAATTAGTTCTGTGTCTATTTACACTAAAAACAGCATTGAATCAAGTATTTTTAGTGGATGTCCTTAGACCTAACATGTCTTCACACTCTATCATATTGCTCAGGAGCTTATATCCAAATAAAAAAATACTGTTCCCGCGCCTCTGTTCTAAACTGTGCATCCCTACCAATATCCTCCTGGTCATATGGTCAAAGTTATCACTTGGGAACTTATGTTTCTACAGAAGATATTACATAAATTTATATCGTACGTGCTCTAACATGTCTATGTGACATTTGTGGTACGGTGACCAGATGAGCGAATTATATTCTAGAATACTTAAAACTAGTGAATTATAAAGCAACTTGAAAGAGCATATGTCATTCAGATCTCTACTGTTTCATTTGATGAATCTCAACAGTTTAAAAGAAAAGTAGTATATTATCAGTATGTTCCGAGAAAGACAGTTCTTTATCGAACACTACACCTAGGTTGCGAAAACTATTTACAATTTCTAATGGAATACTACTAATCCTATACGAGAGTCTTATCGGCATCTTACATCTATAAAAGCTAATCACTTTACACTTTGCAACATTAAGAATTAGTAAATTATGTTCACAATAAGCAACTAGATTGTCCAAGTTCACTGAATGCATAAGACATTCGCATAAGAGTTTGCATAGGTAAAGAACTTGAGGTCATCGGCAAAGAATAAACACAGTACATGTAAACACAGAAACATATCATTTATAAAGAATAAAAATAAGATGTGATCCCTGAGGAACATTGGAGGTCAGAGTAATCAATTTTGATTTACCGCTCCAGATATGTACGTATTGAGATGTCAGATAAATAGAAATCCACTGCAGATACATTCCTTGTATTCCGATGGCGTATAGCTTCTCTGCCAACAAGTATGGCAAATCATATCAAAAGCTTTGGATATGTCGATATACCGGGTGTTCCATTAAGCGTATCGCACGGCTGTATATCATAAAGAATAAGACCTAGAGCTCTGCGGAAAAAAATTTATTAAGTAAAGTGGCCAAGAGAAATTGCTGGAAATTATTTTTAAGTTTCAATTTCTACCGCAAGGGGGAGTGTTTGCTAAGGTCAACAACAAAATTCAATTTTTCTCCCAAAATTTAAGCACAAGGTATGCTCAAAACGCGAATAGGCAGTTATCTTTATTATTCACAACTTTTATTTGAAACTTTTTTCTGTAGATCGCACAAGGACAGCTGCAGGACCTGGTGAATTGGTTTACATGTAAATAGGGTTATCTCACAATGCCCATGTTGGAATTTAATAATCTTAGAATCGTTTAAAAGAGAATTTCTCAGGGATCAAGAAAAATGACTAAATTGATTTTTCTAATGTTTTCTAAATATATTAGAGGGTGCTTTTTCCAATCATGCCAGTTTTTTTCTTCTAATTAAGCATTTTATTATTAGTTTTAAAAACATTAGTATGCAATTACGTGATTTACAAAACACGTACTTAAAAACGAAAATAAAAAGAACACAACAATGCAAAATTACACAATTCGCTCAGAAATAATAAAAAGGCTTGTGCTTCAAGCACTTGTTTTTCTGGCACTTCTGAAACTTGTAGATCGCTAACATAAAACCATTTGCCTGATGGCATTTCAATGTTAGCTTCAACGCCTTTATATTCTGAAAACTTTTTTTTTTTTTGGTTTTCTGGTATAAATTGCCAACGATAACTGTTGTTTTGCAACGGGTTCTTATTTTAACATAAGCGACATAATGACCATTATCAATTGAACCTCTGTGCTCTACAACACCATATAATGTGTATATCACTTTGGCTTGATTGGGAATGAACGTTGGAATGTTGCCACATTGTTTTGAGCAGAATGGTGTTAGGTCTAGTAACATGGGAAAAGAAACGTAGCTATTTATTTTGTAGATCGAAAACTGAAGAACTCAAATCGTTTTAAATGTAAAATCAATACAGCGGGTGGATTGTAGACTAGAGTTGTTTAGAAGTATTAGTATTAACAATTGTTTGGACAAGATCAAATTGCTTTTGAGCACATAACACAGCTTACTTTGTTGTTTCCAGTTAGTAACTCACATGTTGAGAATTGGTTTAAGCAAGAATGTACGGAATATTGGCTTTCTTCGTATTGGTGTTTTGGTATTGTGGTACTGTCCTTTGTAACATTTATTTGGCTGTCATCTAATTCTTCTGTTTTGTACTGCGATATTGGTGGAATTTGTTTTTCGGATATTGGTAAACTCAAATCTAAAAACAATTCAATCCGGCGTGAAATATTCTTACAATCTTGACACTGCAATGTACTAACTAAGGGACCTTGAAAAACTTGTTCAGTGGGTGATAGTAATTCGAATGCTTGTGCTCTTTTCAAGACCTCTTTGCATACTGCTTCAAACAGATGTCTTAAAAATTCATGTGGGTCATATTGTTGGCCTTTTGCAAATGCTGGCATTTTTTTTTGTAGAACTTGAAAATAGTATATTAGGGTTATATACCTGTATTTTGCCACTTTGTAATTCTTGTAATGTTTGTGCTAAATTACATGTTAATGGTCGCCATTTTTCTGAAGTTGCGTTTAGTGAATCTAATATCAATGGATCTTTATCTTGTGGGTTTACTATGTTACCAGGTAGTTGAAAATATTGTCCAGGCTCTGAACTTTTTTTGAGTAATTCTAATAGGTATGGAGTTTGTCCGAGACATTGTATGACTGAATTAAAAAAACAAGTGTTGCCTAAATTGGTTAAGCCGTGTTCTTGGAAAAAAATTGCTTTTGTGTGTACCTTTTTTTGGTTTGTCTTGACTATTTTGTGTTGACTGTTCAAAATTTTTTTAGGGATCTCAACTTTGTTATTGTTTCGCTCCGTAAATTATACATATTTATTTCTTTATCGAAATAATTAATTAACGAATGTGCCTTAGAATTATTTATATTAAGTTTTATTTGTATAGTATTGTCTTTAAGTTTATTCGATTTGGGAGTTTGTGGGTTACTGTTACAATTTGGTTGTTGAAGATTAGGTGCAATATAAATATCAGAATTTTGTTTATTTGTTTCAATGTGTTTTGTTTTACAGACTCTGCAATTATTATCGTCGTTTAAGTAATAACTGTTATCAATATTTTCTGATTCATTCGTTTCTGGCGTTTTTATTGAATCTGAGATTAAGTTTATGTTTGGTATTGAATTATTGTTATTATAAATTGGTTTATTTTTTAGTGAATTATTTTCGAATTGTTTTTTAGTGGATTTGTTAATAGGTTGTAATGGAAGAGGTGTTGAGGGTAAATTGGGTGTATAAGGTGTGTTTGTATTACTATTATTACTTTTTATTTTGTTGAATTTTGTTTTGAGAAAGTTTGGAAAGCTACGTCGGGTATGAGGAATAGTTCTTCAAAAGACTTTGAGGAGGTATTGTGCCTATGACTGCTAGGCAGCGTTTCGCGTTGAATGGCAATGCTTATTCTTTGAAATATAAAGCATGTAGCTCTGTGTTCTAATGTATTTTCACTTATCGTTTGCCGATTGCTTTAATAAATTGTTGTCCGATAGCTCCAATTACCCCAAAGGTTTCTATTGCAACTGGATAAAAAGGTATGAATCGGTTAAAATCGAATATTTTCTTGCTTTTAAAGCTTCACTTTTTAGCTGCTGCACCTGCATTACTTGAGCAATCGGCAACATGTGATGGGGCAAGTGTATCAGTGCAAGTGAAATCCCAGACCGCGGCTTTACCGTATTTCCATGGAATGAGTGTAATTCCATCTACGCGTCATTTCTGTATAAATGACTTGGTTCTAAGATTGATGGAACTTTAGCGAAAATTAAAGCGCGAGAATTAAGTCATTGACTGCACTGTGTCTGGATTGTCGTCCGCGCTGAGTTGGCAGCTCAAACCATGTGTTCTCTGATTCATTCACTAATGCTCCGCAGATGCAATTGTGTGAGATGCATAATTGTGCACCCAGTCAGAAACCTATGGCTATTCTGAAGGAATCATTATCTAAAAGTGTGGCCAGAGATGAAAGGCGTCGCCTGGATCAATGTAGTAAGCGTAAGACTACGGATCCCAAGGTCCTGGGTTCAATTCCCGACACGGCCGACTGCTTGAAAATGGCAGGTGCGCATTTTCACAAAATTACGCCTCGTTCGGATGAGAGGTTAAATGGAGGTCCCGTGTGGAGTGTTGTCACGCACGTTAAAGATCCCTACCTTGCCTGGAATCGACAAGGGTTCGCAAATTCTAAATTTCCAGGCAACAAAAACTCGCCTCCTGGCCAATGTAGTACCTTCTGGTGGAGCATTGGAAATGTAAATGAACGGCCAGAGATGAAGCTGGTAGGACATTTAACCACGCTCCGGCATATTTTGTTCATTTACTTAAAAAAATTAAATGGAAAGACATATTTATCAAAGAGGAATTGAATGAAGGGTAAAAAAACAAAAATTTTAGTGAGAATCGCACCTCGATATCTTTAATGGTTCTTAAGTTATTGCAAAAGGTATGTGCATTTTAGAGATCTATCCCAGTACTAACTAGGATTTCCTGAATTTTTGGATCAAATATTTGAAATTATTTAGTCATAAATATTATTATAGCAGATGTTCAAAAGTGCCTTTCATTTAGTGACGATATTTATAAACATTAATAATATGTCGCTAATAGATCCCTTTAAAATGCATCAAGTAGGCGATGAAAACAAAAACATCCATATCTGTCAACAGGTATAACTCTGTCATACTGGTTATTGTTATTGTAGTTAAATCGTGTATGTTCTGTGTGTAAGTTTGTTTGTTAATTTTGAACTACAGAAATGTCTTTCTCTAATGCTGAAGCTTATGACATGCTTAGAATTTACTTTCAAAGTTTTGAAAACGTGGCTATTGCTGAGCGTGAATATGCAATGGCATATCCTGAAAGAAAACATTATACCAAAATGGTATTTACAGATATGGATTGACAGATATGGATGTTTTTGTTTTCATCGCCTACTTGATGCATTTTAAAGGGATCTATTAGCAACATATTATTAATACTAAATGAAAGGCACTTATGAACATCTGCTATAATAATATTTATGACTAAATAATTTCAAATATTTGATCCGAAAATTCAGGAAAATTCTAATTAGTACTGGGATAGATCTCTAAAATGAACAAACTTTTTGCAATAACTTAAGAACCATTAAATATATCGAGGTGCGATTTTCACTAAAATCTTTGTTGTTTTCCCCTTCCTTCAATTCCCCTTTGATAAATATGTCTTTCCATTTAATTTTTTTAAGTAAATGAACAAAAACTGGCCTGATTGGAAAAAGTGCCCTCTAACATATTTAGAAAACATTAGAAAAATCAATTTCTAAGATTATTAAATTCCAACATGGGCATTGTGAGATAACCCTATTTACATGTAAACCAATTCACCAGGTCCTGCAGCTGTCCTTGTGCGATCTACAGAAAAAAGTTTCAAATAAAAGTTGTGAATAATAAAGATAACTGCCTATTCGAGTTTTGAGCATAATACCTTGTGCTTAAATTTTGGGAGAAAATTGAATTTTGTTGTTGACCTTGCGGTAGAAACTGAAACTTAAAAATAATTTCCAGCAATTTCTCTTGGCCACTTTACTTAATAAATTTTTTTCCGCAAAGCTCTAGGCCTTATACTTTATGATATACAGCCGTGCGATATGCTTAATGGAACACCCGGTATATTACATACACTTGGTTCTCATCTTCCAGCGCATTAACTAGGTAATCACATATAGCAAGATTAGTGCAAGTTAATCGGCCTTTATAAAAACCATGGTGCTGCTTTACTGGGGCATGTTTGATTGTATTAAATACATCACGGCAAACAATAGATTCAAATATCTTAGCTATAGTAGATTATAGTGAGATGCCTCTCTAGTTTTCAATAACTTTATCACCAATTTTAAACATAAGGGAAGTTGAGGACCTCTTTCTACCGCAGTTGCAAAAACGTATCCAGATCAAAGGAGTTTTGTAAGTAAATACGCAAAGAATTATAATTCTAGCATACACCAGCCAAATCAAGAGACAATCACAACCACTTTCTTGATGACACATTTTGTGAACAAATCCAACTCTAAAACAATATCACGTCACTCAGAACATGATAGAGGTCTGATGCTGCCAAATGTTTTAAATTTCATAGGAACATGTCACAACCAATTTTAGTAAAAACCACAAATGTTTTCATTAAAATCCACTTTAGTAAAATAGTACTACTAAATCCAATTCTTTGTTTAAGTGGTAAACGAGTTTTCACTTTTTTCCAGTTGACAGTAGTAACTGTGAAGTTACTATGCAACTTGCCAACTATATTGTTTAACAATGTTTTCACATCTACTGGCCAGAACAATGTGAGATTAAATAGGCAGTAAATGAAATTTGTCTTTGTTCATTTTACAGATATAAAAGTTGTTCAATCCAAAATAAGTTCTATACTTGTTTGTAAATAAAAGCTATGCACTGTTGACCTTGTAAATGATAGATGTTGGTGAATAAACTTGTTAAAACATTATTTATTGAAGACTTGTAACATAACGTGTTATTCTTCATAACATCTCGAACCGAGTTCCTTCGGCAAAACCCGATTGGAAAAGGTGCAGTATTCAAATAAAACAAATGCACTGAACATATCCTCCACGCCTTGAAGAATTCTCTTCAAAGATTATACTAATAATAATATTGACTTATAGCTAAGAAAACTAAACATTTTAGTGTAAGTTAAAGAAATGTAAGTCTTAAAACATAAATTAGTATTTGGGCAATGGGCACAATTTAGTCATTGTTCTCTTAAATATTCCCTCTGAAGTTCTAATTGTTGCTACACGTGAATGCTGTCGTTTCCTAGGTGCAATTGTGTAAAACGGCCAAGTAACCATTTATTTGGTTATAAATTGTCTTCCTTCACAATGACCATTAAGCCAATGGACAATGTTTGAAGATTCTTCTTACAAGTAGTTTTTTCTTGTAACTCGCTAAATATTCGATAGACCATCTGCTCCAGAAATGTTGACACATTTGCTGTAATAGCTGTAATCTGTTGATTTTGATTTGTCTGACCTCTGGATCTGGCAGAGTAGTAAATGAACGTTTGATGAGGAAGTTGGAATAATTCGATGGGAATATAAAATTGATTCAATTTGACTTACTAGACTATAAAATTCTTCAAGAGTTAGTACCGCATTCATCAAAATTCTTCTTAAATGATATTTTACACTTTTCACATCTGCCTCCAATAAACCACCAAAGTAAGGTGAGTGTGGGGGTATGAATTGCCAAGAGACATTATCTTTACCGACTAAATAGGCCAGAGTAGCATTATTATTTTCTGTTAAAAAATGAAACTTATGTTTTCAGCTCATTATTTGCCCCTACAAAACTCGTACCGTTGTCCAAAAAAATCTGACTGGGTTTGCCTCGTCCTGCACAAAATCTATGAAATGCAGCTATAAATCTATGAAATGCAGCTATAAATTACTCTGTGGTGTGGCCTGTAACTAATTCTAGACGGCTCGCTTTAACCGTAAAGCAGACAGAGTGAAATGTAGCATTTTGAGATTTTTGCACCTCTTGTTTTTTAGTTGAAATAGACCAGCATAGTCAACTCCACAAAATTGGAAAGGATACTCATGTGAAATCCTCTGCATTAGGGAATTTTCCATTATACGTTGTATCATCTTAGCCCTGAATCGACAACAAATTACACAATTGTGAACTGTTATTTTTGCTACATTCCTACTATTGATAGGCCAGTAAGTTTGCCTGATAAAAGCTAATAGCAAATGTGGATCTGCATGGAGTAAACGGATATGATCGTAATTGAAAATAAGTTTCGTCAATTGAAGATTGGCCGGCAACAAATATGGATGTTTAAAGTCGTATTAAAAATTTAAAGATTGAATTCTCCCCAACCCTTAGGAAATTACCACTATCTATAGATAGCGCTAATTTCAATAAATTTTGCCCCTTCGGCAGTGCACCTTGTGATTTAATTAGATTTATTTCAACAGTAAAATGAGTTTGTTGAACTACTCTAATTAAACATTTTATTGCATTGTTTTGTTCTGAAACAGTTAAGTTATTATACCGTCTTTGTACCTTTGCTATTTTTCAATTGTTTATAAATCTTCTACAGTAAGCTACAGTTCTTAGCAGTTTCTGAAAATCTTAAAAAGGAAATTGTCTCTGGTTCCATGTGAAGTTGTGTATGGCAATGTTTTTTGTGTTATAGTAACTCGAACTGTCTAGTCTCAATAAGTATGATTGGCCACAATGATTGATGATGATTCAGCCAATATGATCCTGTCCACCATAAGTCAGCTAGAATTAACTTGTCCGCCATTAAATTTCTAAAGCTACGGCAACAGGATTGTTATGTGCTTATATGAGACCAATCATTAATATTCGTTAGACTCTGAATTTCGGTCACTCTGTTTGCAACAAAAATACTTATTAAATGAGGTGAAATACGCAACCAGGCCAAATTGATCTGTAAGTCAAATCAGTAAAAACATGAAACTGAAATAGTGAGTGATTGCAACATTTGTTGCATTAACTGTGCCAGCAAGAGTGCACTGCATAATTCTAATATTGGAATGCTCAATGTTCGCAATGGTGCTACTCTGGTTCTAGCACACAGTAGCCTAACCTAACATTTACCGTCTTCGCTCTGAACATGAATAAATGCACCAAAGGCATTCTGAGATGCATCGCAGAATCCATACAATTGAATAAATATTGCATTAACACAAATAACAGGTCTTGGAAGACAATGAATTTAAGTATGACAATTGATGTCTATACTGAAACCCCTTGGTTGAAATATCTAATGGAATTGGTTCATCCCACGACATGTTACTTAACCATAACTGTTGGATCAAAATTTTAGCTAAGATTGTTACTGGGCTTAAAAGACCCAATGGGTTGTATATCTAAGCAATATTTGAAAGCATGTGACACTTGATGAAGTTGGACTATTTGCTATCTTGAAGGTGAGTGAATCATCTTGACTTGACCACTGAACACCTAGTCTTGATAAATGGCTTTATTGAGAGCTTCCAACCAATAGGATCAATGCTTCTTGGGTTTATTATACGTTTGCAGTTAGAAATAAAATATTGATTAATAAACTTATAATACCTCACAAATGTTGTAGGTGAAGTTTTATGATAGGAAATGATAGATGAATATTTATATTTTATAGTATTTTTTCTCGCCATTGATATGCTTGTCTATGTCTAAAAATAGTGCAATTCTTCAATACTCCTATTAATCTAACTACTTAGGATGGAGTAGTTTAGATACTTTGAATGAGATAGTTGTGATATTTCGAATGAAGTAGAATAGACATTTAAACTTGGTAGTCTTGATATTTCGAAAGAAGTACTTATGGAATTTAGGATAGGATAATATACCACCTAACCTGTGATGTGTACAAATATTATGTATCAATTGATGTCTTCTGCTGAATTGGTACTAGTTTACCTTTCCTGCTGATTGTATTTGAATAGCTGTATTTGTAAATGATTATTATTATGAAACTCGTCTGCAGTTTACAATCAAAATGGCTACCAAATCCGTTAGCAGGAACAATTAATATGTTTGTAATGTGTAAATAAAAGCTATGGAATGTTAACCTTGTGAATGATGGATGTTGGTGAAGCTGAAATTCAGATAATCACTTATAATTATAGATGCAGAAATAACTTGAACTAGAAATTTGTTAAAACATTATTTGTTGTAGACTTGTAATATAACGCGTTATTCTTCACAACATCCCAAACAGTGTCGGCAAAACCCGATTGGGAAAAGGTGCAGTATTCGAATAAAACAAATGCACTGAACAATACTCTTGGTTTACTTTTTGTCAAATTTGAGTAAAATCGAATGAATAATTCTAAACCAATAAACTGGTTTTAAAAAAACATTAAGCGCTTACACAATAGAAAAAACATTAAAATCCTTAACATACTGTAACCTATAAAATCAAGTATTTTTAATACAAACCTGTGCTTGTGTTGATGATTGCGGGGGTTTGTTGCCCCATTCAAAATTTGCTAATTGTTGTTTGTACTGAAGTACTTTTTTATGAAACTTCTTCTTATAAGATGATGCATTACTTTCTGGTAATTGTCCAGTCATTTCTCCAGTAACCCAATCCCAACGAGATGCACTTTGTAAACTCTTTCTGCTTATATCAAGCTGTAGTGATAAAAATAAAAGTAGCCATCCTAAAAGTGGCAGATCTATAGAAACAGCTAGCAAAGATGGTCTAGGTTGAGTCAATGGTAACAAAACCTCCGCAATGACTTTAAGAGTAGCATCTAATACAGCACTGCGTTCAGGACTCTTTCTTCCCAGATATGCTATCAAAATAAAAACTCTATCTTGAGGAAATTTATACGTGCAAGTGGAGGAATACATTTCTTTTAAAATCTCTGCCAAAAAGCTGCCCCAGTATGGTTTTTTACCACATGATCTTACCAACATAGTTGCTGTTAAAAATTGGATTCTTGATGACTGTGCAACACATAGTCCTTGAAATAGTTTATGACATGTTTCAGGAGATATCACAGGAGTTGTGTCTAATGACAGTGTTGCATCTAATAATGCCTCTACTATGCATCGTAGTTTGTCGGTATAAGGAGTAGATAAACTATTCAATTGAGATATATGTTCAGAAGTATCTATACTACGTTCAATTCTACACATTACACTTCTCACAGTATTCAATTGGCGTTGATATGTAACTGCCTCCTAAAATCAAATTCAAACATTGTATCATTTAGACGTATACTTTACTAGTGCAACTTCAACAAATACCAATAAAAGGTTCAAGTAACAAAAATAGAATTTTAATGGTATAAAAATAAAGGATGTATTAAACACTGAAGTTATTTTGTACTGGTCATAACAAATAATTCAATAATGTTTTATACCGAAAACAATGCATACATACACATGCATGCACTACTGCAAACATGCACGCACACACATGCATGCACACATATGCATACATGCACACATGCATGCACGCAGGGTGTAATTTTTACACCCATCAATGCATTTATTAAAAAAAAGTATGAGGTATAGGAGAAAACATTTTCAGATAACGTTATAACTGATGAAAGGAGATATGCATTTCTGGAAACTTCTAAAAAATTTTCAGTAGTTTTTTCAGAAAAATACAAAGCTATATTTAAATAGAAAGGGGTATTTTAACTATCACACAGGATAGCTCTTTAAAAATGCAATATTTTGATATATCATATTCTTATAATTCAAATTAAAAAAAAAGTTTTCAAAAATGCATTAATATGTATAGTGCCGCCAAGCAAACATTGGACTTGGGAGGTGTGTCCTTGATGCCAATGCCTGATAAGAAGTACACTCGAAGTAGAAAGCTTTTATTTGTCAAATGGAAATATTTGTAAGGTTGGGTTATTAATATTCAACATTAATGAAATTATTGCATTTTTTTAAACTTTAATAATTTTAGAAGATTTAATTAACAATGACATGACATAACACGCACCTTAATCTAAAATAATTTATTAAATGCACATACACACCATGGAATTTTAAATTTGCTTAAAAATGCTTTGTTCCCACAGTGTACTTTGAAACAAATCGCTTTCTGATTAGCTCCATACGTTGTAGTTGGAAATTAGTTCATATATTTTATGGATCCTATGTTTGCTTGGTGGCACTGTATGCATGAATAGATGTAATCTGTACTCATTCTACAAGTAGGAAATAATAAGAGTTTATTAAAATTAATAATTTCAATAAACCATCACTAGCAATGTAAAAACACAATCCTGCCGAAGGTTATTTTCAATTTATTGGCACAATTAAGCGTTTTCGTTCATTACAACCATAGATTTAAACAGTTACATATGGACATTCGTCACCTTCAACTTGTGATAATACACAATCCAAAATTGGTCTACTTGTGTAATTATAATAATTAATTTGTTCTTTAGTATAATTAAAATCGTCGATCGTTTCATGCGTTGAAGAAACCAAGTCACTGTCTAAAACCGGATTCATCTCCAGTTTCCCGAATTGCAAGATGTACAAGTTTTGTAAACCCTACTTTTCCACAAGAAAAACATTTTTTGACTGTAGTGTTTTGCAAAGTGATTTTTAGAGTTACATTTGTAATAAATAATTTCTGACGGATCGTTCGCATTTTTGTAATTCTTTGAAGAGCGTGAAATACTTCCTCCAGCTCTCCCTCTCTCTCGTTCCCTCCCTCCCGCTCTCCCCACTCCTCTAATTGTCAACTATGGAAGTATTGTGAAACTGCATAGATTAACAAACTAACTAGATGTGCAGAAATTAAGTAGAATAGCTCGTAAGGAATGCGACCCAGATTGTGATTATATTAACAGAGTTTTAAACAATAAGAAAGAGACCATAAACGTGAGTTCAGAATGGAACTGTTGTTTTATTTCAGGTAAAGAGTCTGTTTCCTATAACATGCAAGACGAGACTTTACATGGCGATCCTGCCAGTCGGCTAGGACAACAACATGCCGATGAAATAAAGAAAAATGGGAACGTCACAATCAAAAGAAGAAATAACTATAGTCCAGTCTGGAAATAGTGGTGGTACCACAGCGAATCAAATAAATGGTATGTCTTTTGGTCAATTAATTGGCATGGCAATTGAATTTATGATTATGGGAATACTTGTAACAATATGCAGACGACGAATAAAACAAAAATCGTCAAGGAGTTGAAAAAAGCAGAAAGCATGCGAACAACGAACACGTGTAAGGAGTACAATAAAATGAGTAAGTTTAGGTAAGGTATAAATGTCAAAAATTATGGATTTAAGCACAATCTAGACAAAGTCAATCAAAGTCGGTGTGAAAATATTCAACATTGTACTAGAAAACTTGAACAATTGCGAGGATTTCATCAAGAGTTGTCAAAGTTGTGATTAGATTTTAACAAGGGAACCCACAATGTAGATGTTTTAAGTAATGTTAAGAAATATATAGAGGAAATAGAAATTCTAAGTGACGAGTGTTCAGACATTTTGTTAAGTCGGTTAAACGATACGCAAAAAATAGTATTAAGTGCAAGTAATGCTGTAAATCCTAGCAATAGTAGTAAAATAGAGGAAAAATTTGATTTAAAAACAGTGGCTAGCATGTTGCCATGTATGGAGAGTAACGAAAATTCTGTTAAACGGCTTATTGACGCCATTGAGTTATACGATGCATTGTTAGATGCTGAAGGGAAAAAATTACCCACAAATTATGTATTAAAAATTTGACTATCACAAAGTGCAAAAATTCGATTGAATATGTCATATTCGGGTAATGTAGCGTTAGTTAACGATTTAAAAAAAAAATTTTAACAAGAAAATCGATTTCAATTCTATCCGGTCAATTACATAATGCAAAACAAGGAAATAGGTTGGTAGAAAATTTTGGCAGATGGGTGGAAGAAATTTTAGTAGATCTGACTTTAGAACAAGCAGACGGAGATGAGCATGCTGAAAAAAAATTGCGAGCAACGAATGAAAAAATAGCCATTATGAACTATCGTAAAAGCAAAAAATTATAGTCGGTTGAATGATGCGATACGCGGAGCAAAGGACGTAGAAATATTGACAAAAGAAGACACGCAATTATTTCACATGCAAGGAAAAATTAATAATAATTATAAACAAGGTTATTTACGTAACAATCTACATAAAACATAAAAGTCATAATCCGCATAAAAATGATTTCTCAATGCAAAATTTAAGAAATGCAATTAAGTATAATATATGGCAATTTAAAAGCTCTAACAGAGATCACATAACTTCTCGACGAAACGACTATAGAAATCAGAACGGACAACACAATCATAATAAATGCAACATAAGAAATTCCAGTGCATATTACCTAGATACTGATGATAACTCATCAAGGTCGACGGAACCTCAGCATAACAAATCATATAGTACAAGTGTAAATAAGCAAACCAACGCGGTTGAGACATTTTTTCGAGGCTCAAGACAGTAAAATAGTTACAGACAAAGATGTAGTTGTGTTGAATGTGAATGGACTAAATTTTGTGAGAATGAAATGTGGAAAGCGTGAATTTGTGTTTCTTTTATACACCGGAGCGTCTGTAAGTGTAATTTTTAAACATAGTGTATCTGAAGGACAGTTTCAAAGAAGATTAAAATAAAAGGTATTTCAGAATCTACTAATTCCTTAGGATCAGTGAAGCTTTTATTGCAGGTGAGTAAAACTAATGAAATTTATCACAAACTCGTGGTTATGAATGAGTTTGGAACTGGTATGAATGGTATAATAGAATCAGATTTTTTCAAAAAATATGAGGCAAATATAGATTTTGAAAAATTTATTTATAATTTTGGGTAAAAAATGCTAAAATAAAGTTACCAATAGAATCTAATGTTAGTGTTAATACGAATATCCCACGAGACGATTGCGTACTATTACCGGATAACATTGTACCTGTTCGAATTTTAAATGTGAGGGATGAGGAAAATAGTCAAGAATTTTAATCCAAAGGTAGAAAAACTAAGCGAGTACAAATTTTTTAATTTTAATAGAAATGAAATGGCACATTCCGTGAAGCGTGTAGACAAAGTTTTAAGCTTACTTAACACAGAAGAGTTAAATCGTGAAGAAAAGTATTCTTTACAAGGAGGAGGATCCACTAACGGTTACCTCTATTTACAAACAAAAATTACATGTAAAGGAATCAGCAACACCGTCTTAGGTAAAACCCTATCGTATACCACAGTCACAGAAAGGGGAAAGAACTATGCGACGATTGAAAAAGAATTACTAGCAACTATTTGGGCGGTAAAACATTTTAGGCCTTATTTGTACGGGACAAAATTTACAATTTTCACAGACCACAGACCGTTAATTTATTTATTTGGCATGAGCAACCCATCAAGTAGGCTCACAAAATTCAGGTTAGTTTAAGAAGAATACGACTTTACTTTGCAGTACATAAAAGACAAAGCAAATGTGATAGCTGATGCATTATCGAGAATCAGTAGCGAAGAACTAAAAAGAATTTAAATAATAATGTAAGCGAGACACAATGTAATAACCAGAGCTCAAAGACGAAAAAATACAGAAATACGTAATACAATTCTAGGCAATAGGTCTGATCATCCTGGAGTCGTAGAGTTGGTAAAGTGATCAAAACAGTCATTTGAATTAAGCATGCATGTGGTTTACATCTAATTTAAATAAAATCTGTTACCAAAACTTGAAACAAACATTTTCCTAACTCCTTTTTCCCTCGGGATTATTATACCAACAACATTAGTGGCTTGAGAACGTCAACTGTTAGCTATTGCTGCCAAGACGATAATTGTAGTTCTTAATCCTACTTTCAAAGAGGATCTCAGACTGTTTCTCGTAAAAGTAAGAGCTACAAAATTTGCTAGCCTGAACTTCTCCAACAAGACTGCTATACCACTCTTCAACCAAAAGTGATTCAGACCAAACCATTAAGTTCCAAAAGTACAAATACCAATTAAATAGAACGTATACAAAACAAACTACCAGGAAACAAAGAAGGGTGTTTTAAATACTCACAAGCTTCTCTTGCAAAAAATCACGTCGATAACTCGAAATACTCATCAAATTAAGTTTATAAGGCATCAACTATTCAAATCCCTAACTCTTATTGTCGGATCTATTATATTCCAGTTAATAGTTTCAGATTTACATATACAGTAGCGCCTATACAATCACTTGTAACATTTAAAATTTCTAGCAAAATTATTTGTCGACACTACCGCTATAACTTCGTTATTTTAGTATTTACAGAACAACGTTTTATTCTATTATTGATCTGAGTTTGATCGTCTATTCGTGACAGGTAGTCACTTTTCGTTTTCTTGTTGAAGTGAAAAGTAGCTTGCTGTTATCAGAAGGCAAGATGGCGCCAGAAATTAAGTTTTCCTGGCGAAAACGCCGAAATAGAATAAATAAGCAGATAGTTAAAAGTTGTCTAGGACAACTCATGTGTTAATATAACTCCATCTTCGCAACGTGCAACTTAGATTATGATCAAGTCAAATTTTACTTTCATGGAACCCATTTACTATATAAATTTGTATGCAGTTATGTTGGACAAAATTGGATTTCCAGTCCGCACCTAGACATGCTGTCAATTGTTGGTTGTACAACATGTGGTTTAAAAGTCAACAGGTCTTTTGCCACCATTTGGATAAGACCATTTAATTTTTTAAGATTATGCTGCGTTTTATGATGGCTCATTCCGTATATATGTAGTTATTTCTTGAAAGGTTGTAAATTATCTCATGTTGCTGTATGGAATCAACTAATTGATCGTTCATGAATAATTCTGTGACATATTTTGTTAAAAGGCTTATTCCTTTTCTCAATTCGTAATGTTTATAATTTATTCAACAATTTTATATAATTAATGATGTGCTCAAATTTATAAATTATTCGTAAACTTTACCGGCTTCAAACAAAAAAGGTAATATGTACAGATAAGTAATTGTCACGTGTTAGTTACAAAGTCAAGTTCAATATTCAATTTTAGTGATACTGTTTATCTTGTTTACTTCAAATTATATGGCAAGATGTTCACTTAACAAAGCCTTATACCAGAAAAGTGAAGGTTAAACTGAAATTAAATATTTAATAATTTTGTTGAAAATTGAGTAATTTTAGAAGAATGTAAAGTCTTTCGTAGCGCTATCCCAGACTATTAATTATTAAAATAAATATTGTAACAAAAATCAGAAATTAAGATTTAATAGTAATTAAAACTTAAAATTTTGTTTTATGCACTCTGTGCAAAACATGCAAACTACGCTAATAAGAATTTTGTTTTAGTAATTTACATTTATAATGGCTTTTAAGTTGTCTTAAAAAGGAATATAGAATTATTTTTGACTTCAGTTCATTATTGAAGAATTATTAAATTTCTCGAAAAGAGCTAAGGTAGTTGAAAGATTTCACTCGCTATGAATGCATATAATAATGCAATGAAAACTAATTGAAACTGAAAATAAGGATTTTGTGTTCGTACAGGATTATAATATATAAAAGGTATCTTTGTTGGAAGTATTTATGTTTCAGAGCCATCCTAGAACTTCATCCATTGAAAAAGACGACCAGAAGTAAGTAACATATTTGTGGTAATTAAACTTTGTATTTAAAAAGGTTAGTGATAATTTAGGTTTCCCAATTTCCCTTTACTTGCAAATTGATTTAGTCAGTTGCATTATAAAAAATTTAGGTGGTGTACATTATTCTATTTTCTAACTTTAATAAACCCATTGACCCAATCTCATGAGACCGCGGGTCAAAACCCAGTTACCAAAAAGTCCAAGAGTTTTCTTTTTCTAAAAGCCATTTTCCATCCTACTTTACCCTGGGCTTGCTATTATATAAGAATTCTCGAACGGTTAAATAAAACTTCAAATTTATTTCACCAACACGCTTGCTTTTCATTCCATCAAGAATTAAAAGAAAAGAAGGAAAAATTGTATTTACTTTAATAATCTATAGGAACACTGTGGCACGATTTAAATAAAATTAAATAAAAACCCTTAACCACAAAAAATATTAAAATTACTAAATACGTATTTCGACCACTATGTGGCCATCATCAGTAGAAAACCTGTATAAAAAAAAAAAAAAAGATGTTCTGGAACACTTCAGAGGATATTCTCCTCACCACTTAGGCTGAAGTGAACCTTCCCAACCTATAATTTACTATATTGTTGCTTTAAACACTATCGAGGATATTCTCCTCACCCGCAGGCTGGTGTTCTCAACGACAAACAATTCACTTGTTTGTTTTGTTTTGTTTTGTTTTTTTTTATTACAGGTTTTCGACTGATGATGGCCACATACTGGTCGAAATACGTATTTAGTAATTTTAATATTTTTTGTGGTAAAGGGTTTTTATTTAATTTTATGTATTTACTTTGTTTTTAAATGACATTCAAACTTGAGCTATAAATTTTCCCAACCATAAATGGTACATTTTGAACAAAATATAACATGAACTAATCAACTTTTTTAAACGGATAATTACATGTAAAATATAGAGAATCCTTGTACCCCACACAATAAATTATTCCCTCATTAGATTTCAATTTAAAATTACTTAAAAATTAAATCCTCTACAAAATTATAATTCATTTTGCAGAAACCAGTGCCACCATTGTTTGCAAGTTTTAAAAATTTACCTTTATCTAGAATGCGCACGTGTGCATCACAAATTACCAAATGACAATTATCAACAAAATAACCGAAAAATATCTATAACCTCACAATATTGCAGAAACATAAACAATCATAACTATTTGGAATGTACTTTGAATTTTTCAACTGTAAAGAAAACTGCATTAATTTAAATACAATAGGGACACAACTATTGAATAAATGTTACCAGTAAAGAATAAGTAATAGTCCAAAACAAAATTAATATTTTTATAACCTTAATTCACACTTGTAAGTATTCTAATTTGAAATGAATTGAAAATTATTAATAAACCATAGTGACAGGCTAATTTGCAAAATGAGGCTGTCACATTTGTAGGAGGTATGAACATAACATTGAAATTGACATAGTTGCGACATTTTTCAAGGAACGATAGTCAACTGCTTTTTCTTGTGGGTGCCATTTTGAAATTAAATGCCACATAACCAGCTTATTTTTTAGATAATGTACATTTTAATTTTTTGAAATTCTCACAAAAATACGAAAGTTATGAGTGATGTATAGCTTTTGCTTAAGATAGCCATGAAACAAAACACAAAACTGTTTAGTATTAGTTATATCTCAGCCATAAATATATATATAGTGCCGATAAAGTTTATAACAAGAAATGGTTTTAGCGAATCAATAATAAACAATCAAACATAAAAAAACTAAAATTGTGCAAGTAATTTAAATCTGCCATACAAATTAGAACCAAGTCGAATATTTATAAACGAAAATCTAACAATGCAAAATCGTTCAATCTTGAATGTAGCACGAAAAGCTAGACATGATAAAGGCTATAAGTTCATTTGGACAAGAGAAAGTATTACATATGTTAGAAAAGCAGAAGATACAAAATCTGTAACAATCAGGTGGGAAGATGATATTAGTAAAATAGTTTAAATATATCTTAGTAAATAGTTCCAAGTTACAGAAAACCCATAAATGGTTTATAAAATAATAAATAATTTAGATAATACAGCAATTAATTCACATTATTATCAGATAATAATGAATGTGCTAATTTATTATAAGCAAAACAAATATCATTCTCCATATTTCATACTAATATCAGAAGCATTTTAAAAAGTTTACTCAATTAGAAGCTTTGATTTCAATATATAAAAACTTTTTTGATGCTATAATAGTCCTGACTGAAACATTTCAATGCCCTTCACCACAAATATTCTCTTTAGAAGGTTATATGCATTACTATAACGAAGGTTCACTTAATAAAAATGATGGTGTTATTCTATATATTAGAAATACCCTCAAACATAATGTAAATATTATTTGTACAAATAGTGTGAATATTATAAGAATTACTCTAAAGCAAGGTAAGGGCAATGTTGCTATTAACGCAATGTATAAACCTCCAAGTTATGAAACAAATAAATTTATTAATGTATTAGCTGAATACTCGGAGGAAATGTGTATAGAATCTACTGAAATATTAATAGGGGACTTCAATATTGACATTAAATCGGATAATATACTTTCACAGAAATATTTAAATCTTATCACTGAATTAGGATACAAACCTTATATAAATAACTATACTAGAGAAGAAAATCACAGCAACACATGTTTGGATCATACCATGGTTAAAACAAAAATTCCTAATGAAAGGTTTACATCAATGATTCTGCAGTCAAGAATATCGGATCATTATCCTGTTATTCTGGGTTTTAATGGGGTTAGTAACAAAGGCCAAAATAATACCAATAAAATCAAAAAAATTATACTCTACACTCAACTAAAACTAAATATGGAGAAGGAGAGCTGGAATGTAGTTCAAGAAAAGACAAACCTAATCGATCATCTACATAATAATAGACAAAAAACTAAACTTAAATGAAAAAACCAATAAGGTTTCTAAACAATTAACTGAAATTTCAACCTCTGGTACTTGATTATTTAATACTCTACCGAGAACTATGAAGGAACTATATAATAAACACTTTAAATGCTATAAATGGATATCAGCTAAACTTCGCAAGTTTTATCATGATTTACTGCATAATCTATAGTAAACCCACATAAAAATAAAAGTAGCCAAATATAAACCTATGAACCTTATAATATAGACTACAGATTTCAGATAAACATATAATGTGATTGTAGATCACTCCAAAGATTGAACCTCGTAGCCAAACTACTGAATGTCGCATGCAAGTTGCTCTACAACTTTTAGCGACAATTACATTGCTTAGTAGCGACACCACTGTTATTGTTATTCTGAATGTAAGAATATTAATCAAATTTAATATAAATTAATTTAGTTTTATAGCGATGTAAGGAACTACTAAGCATAAAAAAAATAAATGAATAATGTACATGGCTGACTACATCTTTACAAATATTCTCCAAAGCGTTTGTTGTTAGTTTGCTAAACATCGAAATAATATTTTGCAATTCTTCTAATTTTATCGTGTTTTTACATAAACATTATCTTGAATATACTCCCACAAAAACAATTATATACATTAAATTTGGGCGACCTCGGTGGCCATGCAGTGCAACAATTATTAGGCAATAGTTGTTGTTGCAGAACATAGAGTAAGTGTTGTCAACTATTGCCTATCCACTTTTTGTCTAAAATATTGTATTTTTCTTCCAAATTGAAAGTACTACATTATGTAAATATAAATAGTTTTATAGGGTTTTTCGAAAAATCTTAAATAAATACCATCATTTAATTTTTTAAGAAAAACTACAAAATAATAGCAAAAGCTCTATCTTCCAGTCTGACATCAGTAATATCCTTTATAGTCGAACCTGATCAAAGTTACTCAATACCAAACCAAACAATCTTCGACAGCTTACATGTACACTGAGATGTAACTTGTCATGCCAATTGTAAAAACAGACCACTCGCAATTCTAAATTTAGACCAAAAATTAGCTTTCGACAAAATTAACCATAATTATATGTTCCACCTTTTGAAGCTGAATTTTGGAGACACGTTCAACAACTCAGTGAAATTATTGTACTTAAATGCACAATGTTTTTTTAGAATTGGTTCTTTACTAACAAGAAAAATTAATTTTTCAAGGGGAATTACACAGGCTGTCCCCTCTCTGGACCTTTGTATTCATTAATGATTGAACCATTCTTGGTAACATGTAGACACTTACTTCATGGCTATCCTCTTCCATCAGACCGCATGACAAGGTTAACTGTTAGAGCATATGCAGATGACATTTCCATCGTCACTTCTACTAACAAAGATTTTCAGGTTTTAAAGAAAATATATGCCAGTTATGCTAAAGAATCCGAATCTCAGCTTAACGCCGAAAAGTCAAAAGGATTATGGTGCGGTAGTTGGAAAGAAAGAAATGATAAACCATTAAAGTTTTATGGGAATCGTCAGGTATAACCATACTCGGAATTAAGCTATCCAATAACATAGAAGAAGATATAAACAACACTTATGAAAAATTAGTAGAAAAGATTGGTCAATCATTGCTAAAATGGTCTCAAAGATGTCCATCGGCGTCACTTAAAGGAAAAAAATAATAATCAATCAGTTTGTAGCTCCAAAACTATGGTATTCCTTACAAATTTTGCCACTCTCTGAACACCATCTGAACGTGCTGCAGCGAAAATTAGTCAATTTCGTTTGGAAAGGAAAACATTGGACCTCCCAAAAACACTTATGTTTGTTATTAAGTCAGGGTGGTCTGGGAATACTACATTTACCATCAAAAGTAAAAACCATTAGAATCTATAAAGCAAACAGATTATTAGATACGCAGGAAAGACAACATTGGAAAACGATGATGGAAAATCTAATAAGACACTCCAACAAGTTGAAGGTTTTCTGGCAAACTTAATCAAGGCAAACACTCCTCCATTCATTATTTCTTTAATAAATGCAATGAAATATTTGACCTATGGAATCACCGATTTTCCACGAAACTTTCAAGATATAATGGATGTACCAACAACAGGCAGCACTTTAATTAAGTTGTATTCCACTCCTTTTTATTGAGGTACGGGTAAAAACAAATATTAATACAATCCAAGACTTAACACATTATAACGTTTGGGCAACAGAAGATCAAGTTCGATATCTTTTACGGAAACTGTCGTACATTAAACAACAAGTCCTTTTGATACATTTTAAAAGAATAAAATCTTTTTTTCGTTCGCAACATAAGAATGCTGAGCAGCTTGGAGATGATACACCTAAAAAGATAATAACATTTGAAATGAAAGGCAATTGTATCGAAGTAAATAAAAGTATGCAAACGAAGCTTCCAGAAATTGTTACTGCAAGGAGTTTTTCGACTAAACCATCGCAAATATTAGACAACCATTGGGTGACAGAAGAAGTACTATGGTGTACATATTTCAACAACCTAACACCTGGTCATATTTCAGAGATCGCTTGGAGGTTAGTAAAAAATTGTCTAGCTGATTCGGTTTTTCTGACGCATACAGGTTTTAGAGACTCCAACAAATGCCCCTTTTGTGCAAATGTAATTGGCACTTCTTGGTGTATCATCATTAACTGTCCAGAAGCACAAGCATTATGGTCATATGTATTAATACTATTTAAAAGGCTTCTGAATACTAAAAGCTTTTCACTCAAATACATATACACTGGATATCCCGGCAAAACTGACCAGTAATTTAGCAAACCTACTAATAAACTTAACAAAATGGTCAATTTACAAATCAGCAACATTCTTAATGAGATATGGAAACTTAATACAAACATATAAGGAAATGTTTATTCGAAAACTGAAGCAACTAATTTTCAACCCATTCTTGTGGGCCCTAGGTAAAAATACAATAGAAGAATTTGAGAAAAAATGGTGTAATGAAAACGCATTGTATAAAATAGATACAAAAATTATAATTTTTAACGACGACCTTAATGTTTAGTTAAAGCATCCTTTTGTTTCATGTATGAGAAACGTTTTTTAAGTGTTTAATAGTTAATTACTGAACTGATGTATAAATAACACCAGTTCATTTTATTTCGACAGGTATGTTGTCAGTAACACATACATCATAATTATTAGTATACGTTGTAAGATAATGATGTATTTTTAAGATAAAATGCTAAGTTATAACTATTTTGAATAAAATAATAATAATACACACACACACACACGCGACGCACCACACACGCAACGCACGCACGCACGCATGCATGCACGCACACACACACATACACCGCATCCCCTGTTATACTTACACGCGGCATATTTCACCCGCAATTTTATAACATATACCGACCACGCTTTACGAGTGATGCAATCGCTATTTAAGTCAAATTTGCAAGCACAATTTAAATAAAATCAAATTACTCACGTGGTGGCATCTCGGAATTTAATCTCAGGGTCCAACGATGATTTGTAGGTTGGGTTGGCTACGCCATGTTGAATTTCAAATTGCCATCTGTCCTTCACGTAACTTCTGTTGCTCTCGTAGGGGAATGAAAGGCGATAAGGTACCAGGTACGATAAAAGGTAAGATACAGGGAACCTACATACCTGTTCCTAAAAGAAAAACACACAACACCAAGATAGTTGTTGCCTGGTCGTGGGCTTGTGGCTTAGTCCCGCTTTCGACACTCGCGCACCCCTGTATTGACTCCGTGCAAACGTGACTGTCAGCGACGATGGAAGTTGGCGTTATTAATTTTAAAAAACCCGGCAATTACCTTATAAATTATAACTAAATCTAAAACATGCTACATTGCCATTTGGCATGTAACACCCCACCACACACAAACACACACGCATGCGTGCTCACACATACACATTCACACGCACGCACATATGCCCACGTGTGCCCACACACACATGCAAGCATGCGCCCACACACACACACGTGCACACACACCCATCCATACATGCACCCACCCATGTGCCACACACTTCCTCCCTCCAGCCACACCCTCCCTTCCCCCAGCCACACCCACCTTATCCACAATGCACACGTGTACGCACCCACCCAATAAAAGTATTTATTTCCATAAAAACATTTTTCCTAACCATCCCTGACATTTACAGATTGGCTCTCGTAAAGATGCACTATAAATAAATTTTAAATATATCCAGCATGTAGTAAAGCAATTGTAACACTACGAACTATACAGCACTTCAATATTCAAACTTTAATTAAAAAAATTGTAATTACCTGATAAGCACTAAATATTTTAGAATGTTCTGAATTTGAAACATTTCCATTATTATCTTTCAAAATATTCATATAAGTTGATAAATGAGAAGCATTTGTATAACCAGAGCTTAAAAGTGGATGAAGTAAATCTTTAAGTTTTGAACAAGCCAAACTATATTTGCAATTAACATCTTCAAGAAGCATGGCTAATACATTCAACTGATTATCCAAATCAGATGTAACAGCACTAGCTTGTTCGATTGACACTTCTTCGGGTAAAACTATAAGGTGCCCATAAAAATGACCCACAGGTATACGACAACGTGTTGTAGACATACCATATCTTCCTACTGCGGTAATCTGGAAAAAAATATTCAAATATTACGAATAATAATTACTGGTTTTAAGTAAGGAATTGTTCACTTTTACAAATACAGGGGTATGATCAATATTATAGCTTTAGAAACAATGCTACTCATTATTTTTTCTTAACCTTTTTATTTTTTATATCTGAATCCACATTTCAATATATATATACAGTGTCCCAAATTGAGTAGGATAGCATGGGTATCTTTCTTATTATTAATGATAGAGGTCTGCTTAAATGGGCGAAGTTGTGTCATTTGGATAGCTTATTTAAATTTCGCATAGATACATTGGAAATTCCAAACGGTTTAGAAATTATTTAAAAAAAACTTGAAACTGCCAATTTCTTCGAAGTCGAATATTTTTGTTATAATAAAAGATACGAAAAAATGTTTCTTATAAAAGTTACTTAGTTCAATTGTGTGCACTTAAAAGTGATATTAAAATTAAATTCAAGATGGCGGTTATCGAGATATTAGCATCAACTTTATATTTTAAATAGACGCCATCTTGGATTTTTAGATGGTTAGATAGCATATTTTTTTTCTCTTTTCGACAATGTATCACAACATATGTTTAAATGAAAAATTTATTGAAAATAATAATATCTCCGCAGATCAACATTTTGCAGATGGTTTATCAATCAAGTTAGGGAGAATGATGATTTTATCAATCGCGTTTTGTGGACCGATGAGTCTTATTTTGCTAACTGTGGAATATTTAATCGTCATAATGAACACTATTGGGCACAGGAAAACACACGCATAACAGTTCCACGCCGCAATCAAATTCGATTTGGATGTAATGTTTTTTGTGGTGTATTGGGAAACCGTTTACTTGGTCCTATAATATTTGATGGAACCTTAACCTCTCAACGTTATTTGGAAATGCTTCAAACATCTTTAGAAGATTTATTATACGACCTACCTTTGGCACAAAATAATCAAATTTGGTATCAACAAGATGGCGCACCTCCACACAACGCTTAAGATGTTATCGCCTACTTAAGTAACCGTTTTGATGGCAGGGTAATCACGACCCACACACCTGTAAAATGGCCGCCTAGATCAGCAGACTTAACACCCTTGGATTTTTATTTATGGGGCACTTTAAAAGATAATGTATATGGAAGTAATTTCCAGTACAATAATGTAGATGAACTACCGGAACCGGTTATGCAGGCAATAAACGGTCTTAATGGGAATATATTACGACGCGTAACAAAAGTGTTCTAAAACGTTGCCGATTGTGTTTAAATAATAACGGTCAACATTTTGAACAATTGCTATGATTTATTAGTTGGTATTTAATGTTATTCTAATGGTTTTTTTTCGTTTAATTTGTTTTAAAACTGATGTGTTGATGCCTACTTCATAAAAAATTTAAATTATTTTCAGTAAATTTTTTCATTTAAACATATGTTGTGATACATCGTTGAAAAGAGAAAAAAATATGCTATCTAACCATCTAAAAATCCAATATGGCGTCCATTTAAAATATGAAAGTTGATGCTAATATCTCGATAACCGCCATCTTGAATTTAATTTTAATATCACTTTTAAGTGCACACAATTGAACTAAGTAACTTTTATAAGAAACATTTTTTGTATCTTTTGTTATAACAAAAATATTCGACTTCGAAAAAATTGGCAGTTTTCAGTTATTTTTAAATAATTTCTAAACCGCTTGGAATTTCGAATGTATCTATGCGGAATTTAAATAAGCTATCCAAATGACACAACTTTGCTCATTTAAGCAGATCTCTATCATTAATAATAAGAAAGATACCCATGCTATCCTACTCAATTTGGGACACCCTGTATATATATATATATATATATATATATATATATATATATATATATGAATTTTTAGGTTAGAAATGGTGGGAGATAGGTCAGTAAGACATATAGGGTATATCGTGTATATAGCAGTACAGAAATTATTGAGAATAATTTAAAGCTAGAACGTAGGTATTTATTAGTTAAGATAGGCTTTTCGGTTAATTTTACTTCATGTTAGTATTAGGGTAGAGATTAATCATGGTTATTATGAAGATAAGAAGCACAAGTCTGTGCATATAAACATATAAATAGTAGCATAAAAATCAATAATTAGAGAGGGTGCATTTTTATGTAACAAATATTCAATGCGTAATTAATTTTGTTAGTGTACATAACATAGTTTAAGGTAATATATAGCTGGAACATTGATAATTTCAAAAGTTTTAGCATTGTAAATATGAAAATGTAGTCAAGAAATACGTTAACCATTAGGGAGCTTTTTACAAACAAGATATTTCCAGTAAAAGTTCAGCTTTGTAAACACGTTCTTGGTATTGAGTTTAAAAGCTTGTCAACAGACGTTAGGATTCGTAGTAGAAGATAGTTTGAAAACAAACATCTGGTTTAGGGTAGATGAGTCAGGAACGCTACAAGTATAAAATGGATCAATAATATAAAAGGGAAAGGCAGTGTTTTTAATGAAATAGCAAAGAATGGAAATATCATATGGTTAGTTGTCATTGACTTTGAAACGTCTGTAAAACAAAGAGTTTTTTAAAAGTAAATAAGTACGAGAAAGATGCTACGTGTTTGCATAAGATGTTTGTTAAAGAGGATAATGGAAAATATTGTAGGCTACAGACAGAGTCGGACGATTAGACTGCATGTATAAGGGCAAGAAAGACAATAATGTAGACTGGTTGGTTGGGATAAGACTTGTAAATAAGCGGGGATGAAAGTAAAGTAACATAATACACAGGTAAGACAAGAATACACAAAAATCGACAACGAACGTTGAAAAATGGAGAAATATAGAATGAGGCGATCGGATATGCGCGTATGAAAGAGGCGTGTTTTGAGGCTTGGGTGGAGGTTAGTTGCCGGACAAGTTCGTAGAAAGTGACAGCCGTTAGATATTTGTAATGAGGAGTTCGAACTAAAATGCTTGTTTTGCAAGTGTATTAATAAATTGATGCCTTCGTGAGCGCGTGGTTTATTTAAATTTAGTTAATAATTACTCATACGAGAGCTTGGGGCGTTTGCTTTAATTTGTTCATTGGTTATTCATGTGGGATTAGAACCAAGCTCCCCTCTACTTATCAGGCACATAGATCTGTTACTGGTAGTCAACCATTATTTTGTCAATTTAAAGTTGCAATAAATACCGTGTTATTATTTCTATTATTTTATTAGAAGCGGCAGCTCTTCTTATTCGTGCTGGGAGAAACTATTGGAGTCCGTTAGGTCCCCGGGCTCATCAGTATATTTATTTTTATCATTCCCTTGGAGCTTGGTGCCCGAAGTTTTGAATTTTCTTTCTGCTTTGCAGAGCTTGTACTTCCCCAACGTTGTTCGTATCCCGACCCATAGTACCATAGCCGCGGTTGATTTATTTGCCCTCAGTTTTCCCAAAGGGGATGATTAGTTTAACTGGCTTCACAAATTCCAATTTGAACGGTGACAAACAGTGATATAAATAAAATTAGTTTAAAACTTGGAATGTACATATAAGAACGGTCACTAATTTTCATACAAGATTCTCTCAATATAGTATAGTTGGTTTGCATGTTAATACTGATTAGTTATCGTAATTAACAGTTGATATTTTGTATGAATTACATTTTGACGATATACATGGTGAGGCGGTTCCGTGGCGTAGTTGGTATGTGTGTGACTACTACGCCCAAGGTCCCGGATTCGAATCCCAACACGGTCCACTTGAAAACTGTTAGGTGAGCATTTTTCACAAAAATACACCCTCGTTTGGATGAGAGGTAAAATGGAGGTCCCGTGTGTGAGTGTTGTCATGCACGTTAAAGATCCCCTCCTTGCTTGGAATAGCAAGGGTTTGGCAAAATTCCAAATTTTCCAGGTACAAAATAAAATTGCTTCCTGGCCAATGTAGTACCTTCAGGCGGAGCATTGGAAAATCACATGTAAGGTATACATGGTGAGTGTGAATTATGGATTTGCTTACTTTATGCACCTAAATACTCCCTGTATGTTTGTTGTGGTTTGTTTAGCATTCTTCTTAATCTTCTTTGGGAATTAAACCACTCATAGTTTTTAAAATCATCTTTATTTAAGTTTCGATCCATGACCTAGGACGTTGTCAAAATAATAAAAACTTCAAGTTTGACATTTATAACATAAATTGAAGGTGATTTTGATTTATTGATGTTCGAAATATTTGGTTTGAGTACACTAAGCAAAAATTTTTAAAGTTTAAAAGAATGATTGCCTTCAATTTGTGTTGCGGCTGGGACCGACTTTTTTTTAGGTAGCCAATATGTACGTGAAATCAGCTGATTAATTTTTATTGGTGAATTTTATATAAATTCGATAAAAATTAATCAGCTGCTTTCATGTTGCTGACTACCTAAAAAGTCGGTCCCAAGTCAACACAAATTGAAGGCAATCATTCTTTTAAACTTTAAAAATTTTTGCTTAGTGTACTCAAACCAAATATTTCGAACATCAAGAAATCAAAATCACCTTCAATTTATGTCATAAATGCCAAATTTGAAGTTTTTATTATTTTGACAACGATCCTAGGTCATAGATCGAAACGTAAATAAAGATGATTTTAAAAACTCTGAGTGGTTTAATTCCCAAAGAATTTATGCACCTACTTAGTTTGTACAGTAACGAATAAAATGAATTTAAATGTCTATACCAGATTTGAAATTTATTGCACAATTGCTGTTTTTTATATGAAAAGATTCCAAAAATAATCGTTTTTTGTAATTTTTTCTATTTCTAAAATTTGTATATCGTCAAAATTAGCGTTATGTGTTTATTGAGATGTATTGCAAGAGAACAAGATTTTTTATTTATTTTATTATCACTTTTATGCTGGCTTATACGTTTGCGTAACCATTGTTTGGTTTCCCCGATATATCATTGATTACATTCACAAGTAATTTTCTACATCACATTACTTAACAATTTTTTTGTTTGTGAGATCTTTTAGCGAAGTGAGTTTTTAGGGTTCTGTTATAATTTACAGCAATCTTCATATCGATGTATTTACTATTTTTATTAAGCTCGAAGTTAAGTTTTGGATATAGGGGAGTTTTTTATGCAAGATTGTGGTAGCTCTCTTATAAATTTTACTTCCAGTAGTGGTATTAAATAATATTTTTTGTAATGGGGTTCTAAGATAACCGTTATTTATTAAAGTGTTTTAAGTTTGTTAGATTTTGTTTAAAAAACTGTGGGTGATATATTTTAATAATTCTATTTTTTAGAGTTGAAACTATGTTAAATTTATGTTTAATTATGTGGTCCAAATAAGAATTGGCATACCTTGAGGAATGAGCGGTTTTTTTTTATATATATATCTAGCATTAGTTGATTATTATTGTCTCTTGTTATTTTTATATCAAGAAAAGAAATACAATTGTTTGGTTCAACTTCGGTTGTGAATTTTAGATTAGGATTAAAATTATTGAATGCATTTAACGTTTCCGTTGAGTTACTTGGTATGGAGCAAAGAATGTCATCTACGAATTTAAGTATGAAGGGCATCTGAAATGAAAGTAACAAAAGAGTTGTTTTCATTAGCTCACCAAAGTATAAAAGAATAAGGAAAATAGAAATTTTCGTAAGTTCATAGTTTCACGCTGTATAATACAAGGTTACTTTTTGCCACACAAAAAATGCAAGTCCGTGCATAATCACCCTGTATAATATAAGCATTGTAAATCCATAGGCATTAATGTACAATAGCAAAATTACAAATTTAAGTCGTGCTTGTAAATAATCACTCTAAGGTAAATACGAAGCTATTTCTTATCACTTAATAATTATCAATACATTTCTGATGCATATAAAAATGCTATTCATTTGCTGTAAATAGCATAGAATAGTGCTAGCGTTATGTATTTTGTGCAAGAAACTACAATCAATCTTGTTAAAAACTAACCTTTAATCTTAACTTTGTATATTAAAACACGTTTTACTGCGAAAGCAAATATTTTCTACAAAAATGCAACAGCCATTAAAGCTTTAAATTAATAATATAAATTGACTTTTGTATTACATAAATTCATTTTAAATAAAGAATCCTCTGGAACAGACAAAATTAAAAAATATTTTCGGGAGAATATATCAATTAATAAGAAATATGGTATAAAAAAAAACCAAGCCCCATATAAAAAAATTACTATTAAATTTTTTATTATATATATTTTTTCTTATTAACTAGTTTTCGACATCCACTGGTGTCATCTTCAGACGTTTAAAAAACTTAAGTATACTAAAAAATTACAATTATGTGAAATTTCTAAAATTAAAATTGAAAGGGATAGACTTACCATATAGAAACTTTATATATTAAATATTGTAAAACCTCAACAATTTTATTATATAATCTTGACCAATAATGCAGTTTAATGAATGAAGATATCAAACAATGTACATTTTTAAATATAAAGGGTTTTGAAATTGTTACAAAACATAAATATGTTAGAATAAAAATTAAAACAAGCTTAACAATCGTCCATGTTGAAAAGAACAATGCAGATGTACCACATATTTTTTTATAAAAACTGACAAACGTAATGGTAATTAAATTTGTCAAAACCGTGATAACTTTAGACTACATATAGAATAAGGGTACCAATAAAATAAAATGTTGGTAGTCATTGGTTGGAGTTAAGATTAATAAAAATTAAATTGTTGTTAAATTCTTTTATTTCGTTTACGCAATATATATTATTGTTTTCTGTTATGTGTAACATTTCAAGAAAATCTAAATTTAAATTATTATTGTAAACGCTTAGAATTTTATAATCTTTTGTCTAATCAAATTGATGATTGTTGGTTAGTATATGGGTTTTTAAACGTCTGAAGATGACACCAATGGATGTCGAAAACTAGTTAATAAAAAAAAATATATATAATAAAAAAAATTTAATAGTTAATTTTTTATATGGGGCATGGCTTTGAGGTGGGTGATCGTATTATATCATTCATCAAGTAACCCTATTTGAGAGAAACAATACCGATGGTTTCCAACAAAAAGTTCATTACAAAATATGGTATAAACTCATTAATAAACAAAACGTTTATTCTAAGGAACATTAAAAATGTGTTAAAATGTCGATAAGAAGCGGTTTAACAGCTTTACGTATTAGCGAGGGAGACTGCAGATCATCAACTGTAGAGAAAGACAGACAGTGCACATAAATCACACAAGCGAAATAATAAAATGCGGTGATATGAACGCTAATGAGAAATTTACAGAAATTTTACGTTGTTATGCTGTAAAATGTTGTAAGGAGCTAGAACGATCTAGAATCATCATCATTTTGTTTTCGACCTTACTAGAACGATCTAGAAAAGAAACAATTTTTATATATAAACAGAAGCAATCGACATTGAAATCAATTGACAAATTTGCGTCGACCAAGCAATTGTAAAGAATTTCGAAGGTGTTATTTTGGAATATGCAGTATGCATACCATAATTAAAGAATTACAATGTAACAGTGAATAATAGAAGTCATGCTTAAAATGCAGTTACTTGAATTTGTAATATACAATGAAGATGAAAAATTCTTCGATACAACACTACTTAAAAATTAACTTAAACAATTAAATTGAAGATGCATTTTGAAAACTGACGTTTCTAAATGAAGATGTAAGCAAATGGGTGATTTTGTAAACTGGGATTTGATGTTAATTTAAAATAGAAGCAAAATACATTTAATACTGTTAATTACGAATTGCAAAAGCGCTTTGTGGCTTTTTGCAAGTATTACTTTTAAAATATTGTTTGTAACTGGTATCTTGAGTATTTGTCGTTTAATCTAAGGTAGAATAAGTCTTAATGATATAATCTTTTTTTGTAAGAGCATATTTACCATGAAGTTTGTGGTCAGAGTTCGAAACACTCTGATTTTTTTATAGATTATCTGTAAAGGATTTTTTGGTCAAACAAACCTTACAAGCGTGGGAATCAACGCCAGATAAACTATCCATAAGAGAAGAGATTTTAGTTCTGTAAATTTAAACATAAGGTGAGAGACATTTTGATAATTAAGTAATAGGTACTTGTTAGGAATAATTTTATACTTGAAAGAAACTATGCTTAAATGTTCTATATGCTTTTGTATGAGAGAAAATATTTTAGACTGTATATATGCTCTATGTTATTGCTCTGTTTGATTTCATTTTGTAAACTCCAGCATTTCCGTTGAGCTAGCCAGGCCAAGTAAGGTTAGAAAGGAAGGTAAGTTAACAATTTCAAACTTTACAGTTAGCTGTATTCTGTATCACAGCATTCTTTTACCGACGCCTAATGCCAGTCGTTGTCATGGCAATAATTTAGCGACGCATCTCCACGTGCGGCCATTATCATAGCACCCTTTTAGAGGCACATCAAAGCCAGACCTTGTCACATCTCTCTTATAGCGACGCCCAATGCTGGCCATTGTCACATCACTCTTTTAGTGAGGCTCCAACGCAAGGTGTCACAGCAATATGTATTTATTGACATGATAAGGAGTTACGAGAGGTCATTGAAATCCCAATTCTAAAAATAAATCCCGCCAAAATATAATAGAACCCGGAAAAAAATGGAATTTTCCGTTAATTCATGGTAACGCCCTGTATAATACAAGTGTACCTATATTCATTAAAGTGCCATGGAAAAATGCAGATTGCACGTCTATAAATAATCACCCTGTTTAATATAAGCATATTGTAAATAAATAGCAAGTAACGTAAGTCGTATATGTAAAAAAATAATTAATTGTAGGATACCGTAAAATGCATTAAATGCGAGAGTAAAAATCGATCTTTTGAGATAAATAAAAGGCCATTTGTTTTACTTGTTAATTATCAGTACATTATTGATGAAAATTCATTTAATTCGCTGTAAATAGCATAAAAAAGTACTAGCTTTACGCTCTTAGTTTAAGAAACTACAATCAACGTGTATTTAACCCCTTTTTACATTAAAAAGCAACTAAAATTTAAATTAATTGCCGTCAAATTCGTATAAACTCATTAATAAATAAACACTTTATTACTGGAAGGGTCGAAACACAGAAAACCCATAAAAATCCGAGAAATAGCAGATATAAATTGATTATTTTTTAGCATTAGTATGCGATGCCACAATAATAGTATATGTGAAACAAGGACAAATAGCGCATCATGGATAACTAGAATCAGATAATTAGGTAATAAAGACTCCGCAATTTAAGACGCTATTTGGGTATTCCGAGAACCTTGCATCATAATTTCCACATTTTTCTAGTAAGGTTCTGGAAACAGATAAATTTATATATAAAGGAAGCGTTTATTCATTTGAAAAGTCATTCGTTCATTAGAATTCACTTGTGCGAGCAAAATGTTATTTTGATTTAACCGCAAGCTGTTGGTATAATATTTGAATATGCAATAAATATACTGTAATTTAATAGTTGCAAGGTTGCAATGAATAAAGAAGAAATGTTTTTAAACAAGTGAGGTTATGTTAACACTTGAACATGTGCTAATTGATCTCGGCAATAAATAAGTGTTATTAGGCAGTTAAAAATTATAAAAAGCTGAAATATATCGTGATAACGACTCAAACTATGAATTTATAGTATTTATAAATGAAAATTTGCAAAATTTCTGGATTCTATTAGTGCTTATCACAACTGAGGTGAGGATGCTAAATTCTTGTAGCTATGTGGATAATTAAAATAAATAAACCAGGACTGTATTTTAAATAATTTCTTTTTCTGATTACAGAAGTACATTTATTGTTTGAGATGCAAAACTGTAATAAATGTTCAGAAAAATCAGATTATTTATTTGACTGCGATCATTGCAGTAATCACCTGTGTAAAGACTGTGCTCAGTTAACTGAGACAGAAATTAGATGTATGAAGCTTAGTAAGTGAAAATTAATATTCCTATGCGATGGATGTGAGAAAGGTTTATTTAGAATTCCGGCATTATAAATTAATTATTCTTGAACAAAAAATACAAGATTTATAGAAGAAGAATGAAGATCCTGAAAAACAAAAAAGTGCAATAGGTAGTGAAGAGACAATAGCAGATGATTGATAGGCAAAATAGATCATGAAATATTATAATACTAAATGTTCAAGAATCAAATGGTAATTCATACACTGATAGAAACGCAGAAGATAAAACCACTTATGGTGAATTACTTAGGAATTTTGATATTGATTTAGATAATGTTAAAACCTTTAGACTGGGAAACAGATGGAAAACAAAAATCGGTCACTTAAGGTTTCAACGGGATCTCAGGATGAAACAATGTCTATTTTAAAAAATAAAACAAAATTAACAAATCAAAATGTTCAGATATTTGGAGATCAAACACCAAAACAACGGCAATATTATTTAGTTGGAGATACCTCAAAAACAATTAAATATATTAATAACAAACCAACAATTGTAAATAGAGATAGAAATTCAAAAAACTAAATGACAATTAGTCACTAATACTCAATTCTCACATAATCCACTTAAATGTTTTCACAGTATAATGTCTAACAAATATCAATCAATGGTTGATGCGATGTGTTATAATCCTATGATAGCGTTGTTATCGGAAACTAGAGTAACTAATAATGTGGAGAACAAAGAAATTGCAATTGATAATTATATCTTAGTAAGATGTGACTCTATTAGAAGGCATACTTGGGGAGTTGTTAATTTATATTCGTAAGGACATTGATTTTAAAGCATACAAAGAATATGTATTGGAACCAAATTATTGGTGCAAAGCTGTGAAAGTGTTATTATTTGGGTCACTATGGATCATAGGAGTGTTATATCACTCCCCAAGTGCAAGTGATGCAGTGTTTCTAATTAACTTTAAAGAATGGAGCGAAAACCTATTTAATACGAATCTACGATGTATTATAGCGAGAGATTTCAATTTAAATTATGAGAATAAAGATAATTACTATGTAAAAAAAGTTAAGTAATTTCATCAGGGTAAATAGTATACAGCAATTAATTACAGAGCCTACTAGAATTGTACAAAATACTTCAACGTTAATTGACTATATCTTAACTAATGCTAAACAAGTCCGGACTATTGTCCTGTTACGTGCAATTTGCACTTAAATATTGTTATTAGTTTAGTTTTGATGTATGGAAGTTTCGCGCCATAATTTCAAAAGACGCAGTGCGCGGGAATTTTAAATAGACTAGGCGTGTGCTTCCGATACGTCATAGTAGTGCATTTGCGCAGATGGCGTGACCCTAGAGGGGTAGACGAATAACTTTGTGCCGATGTGAAAAAGACAAAGGAGTGGGGAAGTTTCCGGTTCTCTCTCTATAACGTGGCTTTTTCGCCAATACCTTTGAGCAGAGTGGCCGTTTTTTGGTAACGTATCGTAGCTGTACCTATGTAGATTTCCTTTGCTTGATTATCTTTTGTTTGTCGTACCTTATACCTTTTTTCCGTCATTCCCTGCATAGGTAGGTGTCAATCTGAGAGCCACCTAGGCGCACGATCTCCACGACTCTGGAGGAAGACCTCATGACTGCTGTAGCTGGCGGAGCTGATCCGAACGCTTTTGTAGAGCGTCGGCGTATCATCTCTAATCCCTCCGGGAGGAGCCCTGATGGACTAGGTTAGAGGCCTACCCTAGCGCAACTGCGCGGGAATCTGGACCTATTATGTGAGTACTTCATAGTTTATATTGTTCGCTTTTATCTTTGCTTTAAAATTAATATGTAAATTTCCGAAGTATTGTGTAATATTGGGGACGTCATTGGTAGATGACCGCGCCCAAATCTGTATAAGATTAGCGCTGCCAACCACCGATGGTGTCTACTAAACCTCGCTCCCGGTGTTGTATTTATCGAACTTTTAAAATGTAACTACCGTGTAAATGTAAGAGTCCATCCGACACCAATAATAACTGATCACAATATTATATCAGTAGCAATTACTAGAGAAAACAAACACTATAACAGTAATAACCAAATAAGTCAATTCAGAAACCTATACGATGCAGTCATTCACCGAATTAACCTAGGATTTTTAAACTGTACATGGAATTTTGACAACACAAATGTTGATATAATTCTGAATGATATACTAAATAAAGTTACACATGCGTTAGACCATGAAGTTCCTATTCGAAGCAAATTTCATCCGCATAACTGTTTAAAGTGGTATGACAATGAAGTGCATGCCAACGGTAAAAAAATAGACTTTGCTTTTAAAAAATTCAAGTTCAATAAATGTGTTGTAAACTGGAAAGATTATAAAATGTAGAAATCAATTTGTTAATTTATTGAAGGGGAAAGAAAAAGAATTTTATGAATGACAATAACAGAAGAGACAGCACTAAAATGTGGAAAGTATTAAAAATGTTGGTTACAGTACTAAAGAAAATAATTGTGATATACAAAGAGTACAATTTGAAAATAATCACCATAAAATCACTATGAGAAAAGACAAGAATATATCTGAACATTTAAATGACTACTTTGTGAACAGCACTGAAGATATTGTAAGGAGTATCCCTGACACTAATAATCTATATCGACTAAACCCATTGCACAGATGCGATGTCAAATTTACTGAATTTAGATTGTTAGCCTTACACGAAATAAAAAAATTATGCATAATCTATCTAACGAATGTAACTGGTCAGATACATTAAACACAAAAGTAATTTAGGCAACTTTTGATGCAATTGGACATGTTCTTCTTCATCTGGTCAACTCCTCCTTAAGAACTGGCAGTTTTCCAAACAAGTTAAAATGCAGCACAATAATTCCTATTCCAAAAGTTCAAACACCACATTAGCAAGCGAATACAATACACACAATTCCTTGTATTGAAAAAATATTAGAAATCGCTGTATATAACCAATTAATAAACTATGTGGACAGTAACCAGTTATTGGATTGTAATCAATCAGGTTATAGATCTAAGCACTCTTGTGAAACTGCTATTCAGCTAACCTTTAGTAAGTGGAAGCAATACATTGATCAAGATGCCGTTTTCTTAGATCTTAAAAGAGCATTTGAGACAATTAACAGACAATTATTATTCACCAAGTTACAACACTACGGCATTGGTGGAACAGTGATAAAATGGTTAGATGACTACCTGTCATATAGAAGACAAAAAACGACAAGTAGGAAATTCAACATCTAGTTCCGAGGCTAGTAAGAAATGGCGTCTCTCAAAGAAGTGTTATAAGACCGTTGTCATTTATTTTGTATTTAAATGATTTTCAGAGTATTTACCACGAATGTGAATTTGTTAATCTATATGCTGATGATACCCTACTTGTAATCAAAGAGTCTGATTTACAAACAGCAACAATAAAATGAATAATAGTTTGGATAAAATTTATAGGTACTTTCAAATGAACAAGTTGAAACTTAATACAAGCAAAACTGTGGCAATGGTTGTTGGAAATACTAATAAATTAAATAAACTCGATAGAAATGCTACTACATTGAAGATTGGGAATGAAATATTACAAATTGTTGAACAAACTAAGTATTTAGGTATTATGTTGGATAGTACTTTAACATTTAAAAATCACTTTGATTATGTTAAAAATAAAATTAAAAAAAAACTATCGTTCTTCTCACGATTAGCACATAAAATAGTCTTTAGGAACTAAAATTACAGTCTACAAAACAATCATTCAACCACATTTTGAGTACTGCACAAGAATATTATATTTATTTGACCAAAATAAGTTAAGTACTCTTCAAAAACTACAGAACAGAGGTTTAAGAATCATACTGGAATGTAACAAAAACACTAACATTCAAAAAATGTTAAGCACTCTAGAATGGCTATCGGTTACTGAAAAAAATGGATATTTAACAATGATAAAGCATCTATCTATACAGTCTAAAATATTTTCTCTCATACAAAAGAATATAGAACATTTACAGCATAGTTTCTTTCAAACATAAATTTATTCCTAACTACTTCTTTACTTAATTATTAAAATATCCCTCACCTTATCTAGGTTTAAACTTACAGAACTCAAATTTTTTCTCTTGTGGATAGTTTATCTGGCTTTGATTCTCACGCTTGTAAGGTTTGTTTTGGCCAAAATAATCCTTGACAGATAGTCTATTATGAAGTCAGAAATTTTCAAACTCTGACCACTAACTTTCCCGATAAATACCTTTACAAAAAAATATGATTAAGACTTATTCTACCATAAATTCAAATGACAAAAAGACTGAAATCTCAGTTACTACAAAAAAGCAATCTAAAATTTTTTATTTATGTTTACATGTTAAAACAGCGCTTATCCAAATCTTCCTTCTTGGTCTTATTTTAAATTAAGGTTCAAAATCAGCTTACAAGATTTTCCATATTATTTAAAATCTCCATCAGTTACCAAAAATGCATCTCTCATGTACATATTTAATTAAATTTTAAAATAGTTTTTGTATCAAAGAATTTTCCATCTTCAATGTATATTACAAAATCAAATAACTACATTTAACAACTTCCGTATTTATGCAGGTTACGTTTTAAGAATGACTTCTTTATTCACTGTTACATCATAATTATTAATTACAGTATACCGCTTTAAAACAACTCTTCTCAAGTAACATGTTAGCGTCTTAATCAAATCGAATTACAGAATGAAATCGAATGACCCTCTCTTTAATTAAGTTCCTGTATATATACAATTTTGACTACGTCAGTATTTCTAGATTTCTCAAGTTCCATATGGAACATAGTACAGCGTAATGGTGTCAAATTTCTGTGAATAACACAGTCTACTACCTCATTAACGTGAACTATTGCCTAGTGACGTGTGTTATCCACCCTTCTCTAACACATACGGTTATTGTGGTGTCACATACTATCCAGTAGAAATGCCATAGATAATAAAATTAATTCTTATCGATTTTATGGATATTTAATATTCCTGCGGCTTCTTAGAATAAACTTTTGTTTTATTTACTGAGTTTATACCATATTTCTTATTAATTGACGTATTCTCACAAAATTTCGAGAACATGTTTTATTTAAAATGTTATACGGATATTTTACGCATGGGTAATTATTTATTACAAAAACAACCAATGCTTTTAATTGCTTTACCACAGATATTGCACATGGAAAAGACCTGCATCTTCATAATTGTAATAAAAGATTGGTTTTCACAGCAGACAAAATGTATTCCTAATGCATATTTTTATAACAAGCAAATGGCTTTGTACTATCTTAGAGTGATTATCTACATGCACGGTTAAATTTGTACACACGGCATGATTATTCATTACATAAATAACCAACGTTTTTAATTACTTTCAAATGCAAACAAAATGCATTTTCATACACATTAACGGCTATGTATTTACAATACGCTTATATTATACAGGGTGTAACAATGAATCTTAGGAAATTTCTATTCTTTTCGGTTTCTTTTATATTTTAGTGAGCTTTATTTGTAGAATTTGAGTTTCAATAATCTCTCGTGACCGCTTTATCGCGTCAAGATATATCCATAGTTAAAGGGTTAATGCGCGTCCTTTTAAGAAAGCTTGTAGTTTTATAAAAGTCAAGTAATTTAAGGTCATTAAATGTAGCAGTAATTTAGAATTTGTAGAGCAACAAAAATTTAAAACCCAAAATAATTTATTATTCAAAATACTCTCTTTCTAATAAAATACATTTTTATATTTACTTTTTTATAATTATTTATATAAAGTCACATTCCGCCTACTGTAAAGCTCAATTATAAAGTAGGATTAATAATCTACAACTTTTGCAATGAGTATAAATTTTCAGTGCACACTATAACTTGAAAAATATACAAAACGGCACCATAAATAAATTGCAATAACCTCAGCATTGCATACGTTCATTTCAGTTTATATTTTGTAGTGAACACCGCAATTGCAATATAAAAGTCAAAAACAAGAAGCTTTTTTGCAATGTTTTCGCATTATAAATTAATTTTAGGCTCTCATGGTAAACGCATTAATAAAAATTGTGGTGTGTAATACTTATGCACAAATTACTTACCTTTAAATATCTACAGAGTGGTGGTGGCTGTAAACTGTTAAGAACTAAGTTGCGTGTCCCAATATCAGACGCCATTACAAGTCTAGTAGCATCATATTCTTCACTTTTAATCCACAGATCAAGACTAATGGATACTAAATCATGGCAAGCAGGAATAATCACATCAGTAAGTAGCACAGGTTGACCAAAATCTAAAGTAACAAAGCGTCGAGCACCTGAATGCATTCTTTCTACAACAATAACTTGTTGCGGAGGAGCTGTCAGTAACTGTTGCCAGGGGAGTGATTGCTGAGGTGAAAGAATCTGGTCTGCGGTAAATGCTGATTTGTTATGAGGTTCAGAATTCATACTACTGCTGTCAGAATCAATTGATATTTCTAATGTATCTGAAACTAAAACATGAGAAACATAATAGTCAAAGGCAGAAAATATAGTAAAAGCAAAATTACAACCAATAAACGTATAAATTACAAAACGCGTTTGTCTGAAAATCCTAAAATTGTAAATTCAGCATGTGTAAAATGCATCATGCTTATAAATCAATTATAAAAACTGACATTTAATTTTAGTTGTAATAAGTTTAGTGTAATAAATGAAATACCAAAGTTAGGTTCGACAATGTTCTAAATTGGTTGTACAAACTGTCAAAGCTAAGGGATCTAAAATTAATTAAATTTCGTTCTGTTTATTATGTGGTACAACAGAAATACAAACACCACAAAGCATATAACAAACACATTTTATAATATGTTACAACATTATCTGCACGATCTATATAATACTGTAACAGAAATAATTATAAGTCTCTATAATTTGTTGGTTTTGCTTTAAAAGAATTAATTCACTGTAATCTGTTTAATTATTCACATTACAGATACACAAAGTCGTTCTATTAATATTAATACACCAACGTATTTATTTTTGTTCGATAATATTAGGTCAGTTTCAAAACTCTAAGATTTATTAAATTTGTCCATTAGTATCATTGATCCAGTATAAGAACTGGTCATTTGCCTCATCCACAGGTAACACACTAGGTAATGTTAGATTTGGGAAAGTACGTGGACTTTCTTGCTATCTTCGTAAGGGACAAGATGTCCGCTGAAAATAGATCAATAACATGGAAGCAGAGGTCTGCTTGGTTTGAATAGAACGATTATTATCTGGTCTACATCGTTTTTGTTGGGAGACAAAACTCCTCGATGGTATGTTAGTCTTTCATTTTTTGATATAAAATTATATCTTTGTTATTAATGCAACTTATTTGATAACTTAGAACAACTATTTGACAACTTTAATGGTCATTTTGATGATAATTTGTAATGATATGAAATTTTGTATTCCTATATAAAGATAATTCAGAAAGAGTTTTGCTTTGACATTGTCAAATAGATGGTTGCTGTTAGTTGGAGGGTTCTTGCATGTCATAAAGAAACTACTTAAAATGAAAGTTTTAACATTTTACTGCAGCTGGGGTAAGTCTCAGTGTTTATTTTAAATTTTGTACCAAGATTAAATAATTTAATTTTCTAAAGGTCTCAACACCTGAACGGATGGTTTGTAAAGCAAACAGTAACTTATTTTTTACAAGGGCTTCCCCCATCAGATTTAGTCACCATCAATTCACAACCTCTGAGTATGTACCCATAAGGATCATAAATGAGCAAACTTATTATCAGTGATATTCCCAGCAAATTCATCAGAAGATGATCCAAATTCAGTAAGTGCGAGTTTAATAGCCTCATGATCGTCTTTAAAGGAGATAGTATATGCACTTTGAGTAAAGGATTGATTTCTTTCTACTTTAGTGTTGTGAATGGTTTTACGCAAGCCCTCTACCTTAATGTCAGAGTCGAGCCCACGAGAAGATAGTTCTTGCTGAAGTTTGTGTTTAAACAACCTATTCACATGCAATCCCCATGTTACCATCGTGACAAAAAAGAAAAAAAAATTAAACAACCACGAACAGCAGAATAAATTATAATACACCTAAAGTATATCCAAAAACAAAACTATTAAATTCAGTAAAGGCATAACAAATGGATAGTCATAAAAGCATATTACAAATAATGGAACACAGTAATTAGTATTAGGGTACAAGCGGTTTCAACTGTAATTAGGATTATCAGCGAAAACACAAGTCTGATAATCCGAAGGAAAATAATAAAAAGAAAAATTCCAAACAAAATGTTAAACTGAAAATAAACGGAAATCCCAAAACTGGTTTACCGGAAAAAAAATCGGGACAAGGCGCTGAGCACAGAAACAAATCGAGGCAAAAAGTTGAGTAAGAAAATCGTGGCCTCACATTGGGTTTGCTAAATTTGTTACTGTATCATGCACAGGTCATGCAGAAATCGAAAGGAAAGCAAAATGAGGACCCGCATGAATTACGATCACATATAAAAAGATAATAAGAAAAACTAGAAAGGAGATGCCAACTATGGGAGAGATACCAAGGGCGCATCTCATTTTATAACATGTAAAACTGATCAGCAGAAATATAAGCAATGCTTATATTTTCTTATAAACAAACGTTCATAAGTTAAAAATACTAAATTTATAACAATTTTTAGTAAAAAATTTAAAAAATTAAAAAAACAAGAGAAGCTAATTCTGAAACGAGTTTTGTAAACTTGCTCCATGCATCGGAGTAATGTGGCTTGAGATTAGTTGTGGTTTATTTGTTATACACAAACATCAAATGATGATAAACAATATTCTCTTGATATGCAAAAAAATTGTCGAAATACTCAACTTTTGCCTAACTCAGATGAGGTGGAACATCTAACATACTTTTATCTCGCTCAATGATGAATCATCACAATAGTATCAAGACTTGTTAATGTTGCAAACATAGCTGAACCAGTGGGCCTATGTAAAAATATAAAAAGAAATTCCTTGTAGTCATTAATAACCACGTAAGAAACTTACCAATGCAGAGAGAATGTAAAATTCTCAAAGAAGGCATGCATCGCTCTTGAAATAATATAATCAATAATGCAGAAAATACATGTCAGAATGAAATGCAGAATAAAATTGAACCTAGTTTAGGAAACGATATGATAATCGAATAAAATATTTGTAGCCTTCCGGTTGACACCTTTGTGTCAGCATTCCATTTATATAATACGTTTCTTAATTCAATTGTCAGTTGGTAGCATTGTCCAGCAATCTACATCGTTCTGTTCCCTTTGCGCTTCTTTGTGTTAACTTTCATAATTACAAGTTTTATTGCTGTGCACTCAAATTCACATTATTTATCTGCATTTAAAGTTACAAATATGATAATAAGTAAATACTTTGATCTTGGCCTTGTGGATGAGGTATTCTGATTTCGATCGTTGTTGGTGAAGGTTGAATTTCTGCCGATATCATTATATTAATATGGATTTTGGTACAACGGACAAATTGTTATTATTGAAGTTTGGCAATTTTGGTTTTATGGTTCTGGAATGCCTTTTGCAAGCTTCTATTTTCACTGGTATTGAATTTAAATTCATCATCATAGTTAATAATTGGAATGAATTCAAACAGATTAAATTTTATTATTTTAGTTTTTGTAGATGCAGATGTTCATTATTGAAATCTCAACATTGTAATGTCCTGTTATCTCTAAATCAGTTAGTGTACATTTATTTGACCCACTTATGTGGTAATTAATAGCCCAATTTTTTTGCAATTTAGATTTCTAATATTAAATTTTAGAGTTTCTTATTATGCCTTGTCATTGTGCTTGTTCTGCGTAGGTTCTTTATTCTGTTTATGCTTCTGCATCCTTTATCTTAAAAACGTTGCTGCACAACCAACTGTATTACTTTTTATTTATTGGCATTACCGATCAGCAGTCGTTACTCTGGGATACCATTCCAGCAGCCTAGGACTGCGACGATCTTTGATGTGAGATAACCACGTACAGAAGCTAATCATTGAGTAAGATCATTCCATGTATTATTATTGGTTAGTGTTTGTGCTTATTTAGTGCCATTGTGGTATTATTATTTTCTCTTACTAGTACATAATATTAATAATTTGAGCTATTATTGTTCATAAGAAGTACATCCATTCAAAATTTAGTAATACTGATGTACAAAATTTAACATTTAAAACAAACCTTTAGTATATTTATAGGCACCCTCTTTACTGCCAAGGGTGATCTATTAATATTCTTATTAAGATATTTCGACAGTACATTAAAGTATCTAATATTTACATTACTGTTAGACACTGCTCCCACGAGCTGCTTATTTGAAATTGAGGTTAGAACACCGAGTATTTAATTTATGATGCGTTTTACGTACTACTACATGCTTTCTTGGCCAAGGGAATATATGTACGCGAGCTATTAGTAACATTAAAGTGGGTGGGAAATTAAAAGTTATTCTTCCCTGATATGGACTCGCACGAGGTGGAGTTACTTATGGTAATATTTACAAATTTTGCATTTTCTTTGATGTGATATTGAAATTCAACTCGTATTTAGAATTTTTGTCATTAATATTTGTGTGTTCTGATACGGCATTAAAGATAGTTATTTTGTGAAGTTGCATATTTTATATTTATGATCCGGAAAAGAGTTCCTTCGAAATCTGTTGTAACTAGGACTTTGGGTTCCATACGCTCCTTTATCTTTATCAGTTCCTGGCACCTTGGCATTCCCTGTCCAGGCTCTGATTCAACACTTACCTTTATTAATATAATAGGTGCGATACATTTTCTGCTCTACCCTGAATTAGAGTCTCGCCCTGACTAAGCAGGAGCAAAAGTTGTCACCACCCCCAACCAAAGGCCGCTGCCTAGGCACTTTTCTAGTGGTCGTTAATTTTTCCATGACACACTTCTAGAGTATTTGAAATGCATAGCATCTGTGCCTGATTAAATTAACCAGTGTAAAATGGATTGCTTAATTGAACCATGTAAATTCAGAAAATAGAACAATATTAGAAAAGCGATTTTAAATGCAAAGGAGGTCGGAATGAGCTAGATATAAAAATAATTGCACTCAAACAATAATGTAGACTGATAGCGAATTAGGAATGGCTACTGCTATAAAAGTACAACAGTAAAATGCCATAGCATTCGAATCTCCAGAAAGAGCGTATAACACACAGGGATTGTATTAGCATGTGTTTTATGGAAACAAATTGAGTTATTAACTTATAATACGTGATCAGGGGTGTCTCTTATAACAGGTAGTTATACAAAATGTCAAAGTGGAAGTGTGGGAATGTTTCAGAGAAGTAAAACGAAAACAAAATATATAGAAGTGTAAAATTAACTGCACTTTCTAATTTTAAACTTTCCCCTACGTTTGCTATATTCTCTCCAAATTCTGTTCGTAACTCCTAAGTATTTTTTTCAAAGTTGTCACCCATTCTTTCATATTCTGTTTCATTTCCTTCGTGCCTTTTTCATTCCTCTCACATATCTCCTTTTGTCCATGCACATTCTCTCTCATTTCCTTCATATTTTCGTTTTGTTCTTGCATTTTTTTCCATTCTTTTCACTCATTTCTTTAAAACTTTTCTCATCTTTTAAACTCATTTTCTGTATAATTTTATTTAGATTTAATAAAAGAGCCATCATCTTAGATTCCTGGGTCTCCTCTACACTGTTCTTTCTTGGCCTCTGAATTCTCCTTTTTACCATTCTTCAATATAAATGCTTTGATGAGAAGCAGTTTCTACTCCCTCTGCCTTCAAACTCTCACAAACTTCTTTCATCGTATCAGTCATACTGGAAAACAATCAGATAAATTACAAAGAAAAGAAAACTTCCACAAAATCTTACAAGACAAGAAACTCCGGTTTTCAGATGATTTAATCGAGCCCTGCATTAGAGCACCGCTAATATGCCGTGATTAGGCCGCCTCTTGTAGGTCGTTGTGCATCGCTAATTTTGCTGTGATAGGCCTAATACTCAGGAGAAGCCCAAATTAATATTGTGACTTAGATACAGCAAATTGTATTAATGAGGATGTAATAGAAAATATGAAATTATTATCTTACCGTGTCCTTTCCATGCCTGGCTAGCTAAACAGAAATTATGCTGTGGAATTTACGAAAATGAAATGAAACACAAAAACCATTTTTCCTTCATACAAAAGAATCTCTTACATCTATAAAACAGTTTACAGCTTAAGCTCATATAGAAAATTATTAATAAATTTACTTATATATTAAAATAATCCTTACCTAATCTTTGTTAACAATTACAGAATTCAAACCTCTGCTCTGTGAATTACAAAAATTCACTTTCATTTTGCCGTGGATAATTTACCTTTTGTGAATGTAATTGGTCAATGACACTGCCATTTCGTAAAGGTCAAAAATGTTTTGAAATCTGACTTCAAAATTTGCCAGAAATTATCCTCTTAACAAATAATTTTTATAAGATTAATAACTTATTCTAACACATGTTACAAATATTTAAATATTCTTATAAGAACCAAAATTTATACTTGCGATTGTTATTGTCAAATAGCGTTTATCATCAACAGCATTAAATACTTGTTGGTTCCATTTCAAATCTCCATGTCAACATGAGAAAATTAGAAATAAAGGATAGAAGTGTTAGATGTGTTAGATTATAGGTGATATTAGAATAAGAGTTAAAGAAAGTTTAGTTAATAATTAGATAGAAATAGATGGATTGTTAAAAGGAGAAAAGTCATAGTATGAAAAAGATTATGCGTGTGTATTATAAAGCTTATAGAAACAGTTGTAGATAGCAAGTAGTTAGAAATAAAAATAGTAAAAAATAACGTAGATTTCAAATTTTATATTTTTATTTGGGGGGAAATGACCTGATAAGGTCGACAAGCAACACGGAGTCCGAGAATGTTGCTTTTCCTATGTGGTATACAAACGACAGAAATTAAAATACCAATTTTAAAAAAATTTGATTAATTTTATTTATAAATAAATGATGCTGTCAAATTCTTAGTAAAAATTTTTGCGTAACCATGAAAACGTTCCTATCCAGATATTGAATTGTCAAACTTGACACATTGAAATATGATTGCTGGTATTTTGAAAGTAACAACACAAATTCTATAATTGTACTAATTGTAAAATACCTGAAAATATCACACAACCTACTTCAGAATCAAATACATTCTGAAGTTAGTTGTTTGTTATATTTACATAATATGTTAAGATTGTTTAAATAGAACTTACTATGAAAGCATGTTCTCAGTCATTTTTGTAGTCCATATGTATACACATATTATTTCTGTACAGTACAGTAATGAATGTTTCCTTAGAGTGATTTGTTGTTGCTTGGCAATGACTAAGCACTTGCAAATATTCAATTTTTTAAAGAAATTTTATCAGATATGTCAAAATTTCTGAACGATTTGCGGAAAAATATATTTCCAGCTGCTTGAAACCTTTGCTTTATTTAGCGTAAGAACCATATAAATCTTGTTAAAAAACTAACATTTTAATCCTCATAAATGTGTATTAAACACATTTTAGTTTATCGCGAAAGCAAATATTTTCTTTTACAATAGTTAAGAATGCAAATCATTTGCATGAAAAAGCAATTGAAGCTGTAAATTAATTAGACGGAGTCAATTTGCCAAACATAAATTCAATTTTAAATAAAGAATTCTCTCGAATATTCGGGATTGAGAAGGAATGCGTCATCTATACTTAGAACTACGTAAATACCTAATTAATAAACAAATGTTTATTTTAAGAAGCCGTCGTAAAATCAATTTTATCTCTCGCATTGCTACTGGATAGAATGCAACGTCACAATAACCTTAGGTGTTAAACGAGAACAGACAGCGCACGTCAATAAGAAATAAACCACGCTAACGAGGTAATAAACTGAAGAATTCCCAGAAACTTGCGTCAGAGGGTGTGTAATCTTTGGAATGGAATTCCGTAAAACCTCGAAAACTCTAAGAATAGAGATAATTTTTTATATATAAGCAGCAGCAGTTGACATTAGGATCATTCAATGAATGGATTCGATTAAACAGATTTGAGTGTCATCAACATATTGTTTAAAAGTATGCAATATGCATCATACAGTATTGATTATTGAAGATGTAACTGTGAATAAGGATGTAATTCTTAAAAACACAACCCTGCATAAATATGGAAGTTGTTAAATGCAGTTATTTAAATTTGTAATATACAATGAAGATGGAAAATTCTTCAAGATAAAAACTACTTTGAAATTTAATTAAAAAATACGTGTGGCTGTTGGCATAGCAGGTTAGAGATCTAAAATTCTTTCATTAGTTAAAGACTGTTTCAGTTTTAATATTTGCTATATATTATACAGTGTGTACAGTATAATATGCAGTACATAGGGATCTTGGAAACTGTAGGAGATACGATCTTGGTTAAATGGGACAAAGATTGCATAATCATGAGGGTATCTCAGATCGGTTTTCAAATTTCAAAAATTTTTCATAGGTTACCTAGATAGAGGCAAAAAACACAAAATTGACGATTTCTTTATTTGCTCGTAGTTAGTCTAGTAATTGAAATAGGATGTTCAAATTTGGTACATCATGGTAATTCCCCATTGCGCTTCACATTTTCAACTTAGATTTTGCCTAGGGCATCTAGATTTTGCGTGACGATGTTCAACTTTTTATTTTTAAATAGCCGCCATATTGGATTTTACATTTTGAAATGCTGACAAAAACCCTTTCCAAAGAGCTATAACATGGCTATGTTTGATTGAATCAAAACACTAAAAATCACATAATTATGTTTTGGTCGTAGTAGGCTTTAATTTCCATTATGACAAAGAGAAACAATTGCTCTAAAAATTTTAAACTCAATTTTCAGTGGTAATAAAAACAGTAAAAAACGTAGAAAATTAAAAATAAATCTGTATTAATCAGAACTTACATAACTATGCATTAACAAAGAATAAATACAAACTATCATCTATTCAATACAAAATACTATTTAAGCTGTTTTTAGTTGTCATTCATGTTCAGACAATTGCAAATTAACAATCAAGGAAAAAATATATAACAATAGTCAGCCACATGAATTCATTATTTATTTTAAATGTTCAAATAACCCCCCATTTTGTTGAACACACAACCGACACCTTTTATAAACATCTTTACAAGATCGTCTTATCATAGTTCGAGTTATTTTATTTACGGCCTCTTGGACTGCTTGTTGTAATTGGCCTACATTATCATACGTTTTTGAGTACACACGACTTTTTAAATGGTCCCATATAAAGAAATCTAGAGGAATTAAATCCGGCGATCTCGCCGGCCACTTAATTGGTCCCCGATTTCCAATCCAGTTTTCATTATACTCAGAATTAAAAAAATTTCTAATAATCAGAGCATATTTTGCAAAGTAGCGAGTGGAAGCTCCATTAGTCTATCTGCCACATTTCCCTGCAATAAATCTAAGTATCTCGCATTGTTTTAATTTGCATCATAAAAAAACGAACCTATAATGTACCTTCCAATAATACCAATCCAGACGTTGAATCCCCATTTAACTTGATGTCTAACTTGGCCGTTCAAATGTGGATTTTCATCTGACCAAAAAATTGTATTTTTGCGGTTGAACATACCACAATTCGTAAATCGACTTTCGTCGATTGTATATTGTATATGTATATGCAAAATTTGAATTTTCGTTGCACTTTTTGATGTACCAAGCACAAAATTCCATTCTTCGAATTTGATCTTCAGTACGCAATCCCTGACATGGTTGTTCATGATATGGATGGTACTTGAAACGTTTTAAAATAGCTTTTGCCGTAGAATGAGCAACACCTGTTATATTCTGAATTTGTCTAAGAGAAGTACGAGGATTTTCGACAACTATTTGTAAAACGCTGTTTTCATTATCTTTTTTAATTTGCCTATTTCTCTTAGACAAGCCAAAACTACCATAATTTATTAAATTATTTTGTAATCTCCGAAACATACATCTGTTTGGTTGATGTTTTTCTGGGTATTTATTTAAATACAATTCAGCGGCTTTAACATCATTCCTTCCAGAAAGAATAAAACATTCTAACATTTGATATTTATCACGATTAGTAAAGCGATCCATTTCAAGTGCAAATGCTTTGCTTAAATTTCTATGTAAATTAATTAACTGTTTTTTTAAACTGCACTACTTGAAACATAAAATAAAGGACAAACTTTGACGTTTATCAGATGTTGAGCAATTGTTTCTCTTTGTCATAATAGAAATTAAAGCCTAATACGACCAAAACATGATTATGTGATTTTTAGTGTTTTGATTCAATCAAACATAGCCATGTTATACCTCTTTGGAAAGGGTTTTTTGTCAGCATTTCAAAAATGTAAAAATCCAATATGGCGGCTATTTAAAAATAAAAAGTTGAACATCGTCACGCAAAATCTAGATGCCCTAGACAAAATCTAAGTTGAAAATGTGAAGCGCAATGGGGAATTACCATGACGTACCAAATTTGAACATTCTATTTCAATTAGTAGACTAACTACAAGCAAATAAAGAAATCCTCAATTTTGTGTTTTTTGCCTCTATCTAGTAACCTATGAAAAATTTTTGAAATTTAAAAACCGATCTGAGATACCCTCATGATTATGCAACTTTTGTCCCATTTAACCAAGATCGTATCTCCTACAGTTTCCAAGATCCCCATGTACTGCATTTTATACTGTACACGCTGTATATCTGTAAGGGTCAACAAAAAGGTCAATTGAGAGTTTGAAATATAAAAAAAAATCTTTGAACGTTCGAAAGGTACTTTAGAGTAATTACAAAGACATTTTTGCTGGCTTTCAGGAAAATTAAATTTGGTGAATGTGAATAATTTATTCAGGTGCTAATTTTTGAATTGACAAAACTGTACATATTATCAATCATTATACTTTGTAATTTTGAATTGCTTCATTTAAATTATTTTAACAAATAGAAAGAAAAGGGGTTAAACAATTTTTATTGTTGTGAAGTAGGGTATTCAGTGGGCTAGCCGTGGAAAAACAAATTCAAGAAATTATAGGATTTTAAAAAGGGTTGATATTCATCACCAATATCATAAATAACCACCAACGTAAGGGCATATCACAGCAATTTTACTAATCCACCAACGTGGGGCTTAAAAGGGCATATCACAGCTATATATATATATATATATATATATATATATATATTCTTATGCTGCTATTACTCCACCCCTCCGCCCTTATTTTTATATATATAATTTAATTTTACTTTTATTTATTTATTTAAAAATTTATGATACACGACTTTTGTCGTCGCCCTAATTTTAGTATTCAATGAATGACTCTATATGATGTGTTTTAGCAAAGTTTGGTTGGTTATCTATTTAACTGTTTACTATTTTTATGCCTCGACTATATGAAACCTTTATCTCAGGGTGTTCACCTACTCACCGTGGGTTCAATCGTGAGTAGATGTGCACTGCCCAACCAAACTGCACACTCGTTTGTTTTACTACTTTTTATATGGAATTATTTACTGTATATGCCAAATTTTACTGATCAATGTTGCTTGGTGCCAAATTAATTTATGTATACAATTTCTGACTTGTGTTTGACGTTTTAAGATATTACACGGTACTCACGTGAATTATACTGCGCTGATGCCTTCTTTAAATGTTGCTGGCTCAAGTTCTTATTCGCCGTCTGGCGCCTTTACAAAGATTCACAATCACTGATGATCTTGCGTATCGCCTCCAGGTGTCCTAATATAATTTTGCTGACCCCAAATCTGAAATAATTTACCCTAATTTTAGAATTTTGAATATACCATTGTATTTACTTCCCTCGTTAATCCTTCTGTGTTCCCTTCGTTTCTGCGTTGAATCTTCCCTGTACTTTGCTGCTCTCCTGTTTTCTCTCTCGTGCTCCAATTAAACCTTTCGCCTTTCCGTACTCAATCCCAAATCTATCCTGCTGTCCTGTTCCAAATCAATCTATGCCCTGCTTTAACTTCAATGTCCACTCTATATCCTACTGCCTTTAAACCAAAATCGTTCCAATTCCAATACCAATCTCGTTCAAATCTAACTAAATATCCGTTGCTTTTCCCGTCGCACTTCACTTTAAATATTCTTTTATTATCGTCGCTTTTATACCTTCACTTTAAAAATCATACTATTTAAACTCAAAAACATTTATTTTATCAAAATCTTATACAACTTTAACGCAGGTTTTCAAAACACGTCTTTTTACTAAAAATAGTCGAAATAGAATCCCCTTATTTACTTCGCTAGGCAATAAGCACAACCAAACTAGCTTACTTAATCACATTTTAAAATCATAAAACTATCCAATAACAACTTTTCTTTTCTCGAGTGTCACAAATACCTTAACTATAGTCTTTACATACAATTCTAATTTCTACCATTGGTCCTAAACACCACAATTCTCCAATTATATTTTATATTTCTATTCACTTATAATTTTGAATTTACAATTCGTCCAAAAGTTGATTCTACTTAAATGAAAAGCCAAAATAATTCACACAAGACCTGGACGCTTGGTTGATTGTAGATATCCGTGAAGCGCGTCCGGTTTTCCGACGGCAAATGTACTTTCAATGGCTTATAAAATTTCAACTCAGTATAAAACCTTGAGCACCGTGCATTGTATCAACGTCATTAAGTCATTTTGTTTACCTTTTGGCACATACGTTTCAAACTAAAATGGTAAATACTTTAGCATATGTAAAGTACGGCAAAATATAGTTTTTGAATTACTGGATCTTATATATGAATTATGTCGTTTGGCATACACCCCTTTTAACACAAATCTACTCTTAGAAGCCTTGTACCCCCCCCCTTACATTACAATATATATTGCATAGATTAGCTCATCTGCATGCTGTTTAGCCTTCTTGCTTATGCATATAATATAAAAAAATAGTAGTTTATGAAAAATGTCAATTACATCTGTCAAGTCAAGTTTGTAATAAAATGAAAATTTATTTTTCTATTTTAATGCAGCAATCACAATTGCATTATTCAAAAATTCAAATTACACTTCAAAACAAATGTCAAAGCACAAACACATGCATTAGCTGTTCCTAATCCGTATACGAAGGAGTTATTGCTTTTAACGTAAATCTCTTTAACACAGTATATAAAGTTCCTTAGGAAAATTTCAGATGGTCGACTTAAGGCGGTATATTGAAAATTTGTTACATGCCAAACTGGCCATGTATCATTTTTAGATTTAGATATAATTTGTAAGTTAATTACCGCGTATTTTTCAAATAATACGCTAACTTCCGTCGTCGCTGACAGTCGCATCTGCGCAGAAGGAATGAGGAGGTGCGCGAGTGGAAAAGCGGACATTAAGCCACGAGACATGGACTAAGCTACATCTATCTGAGTGTAGTGCAGTTTTTAAGAAACAGGTATGTAGGTTTCCTGTACCTTGCCTCTATCGTTCTGCTACCTTATTTCCTTCAACCTCCTACGAGTGTAATAAAAGTTACCTGATGGACGGATAGCAAATTTGATTTTCAACATGGCGTAACCAAACCCAAACACCACGTGCTGGACCCTGATGAAGTTTCAAGATACACATCACGCAAGCAATTTGATTTTTACCTAGAATTGTGCATGTAGATTGACTTAGACAGCAATTGCATCACCCGGTAAAACATGATACGTAGGTGTTATAACAATGGCGTTAGAGCCACGCCTAACGTGTAAAAATGGTGGGTATATATGCCGCGTAAATGTAACAATGGCGCATGCGCGTGTGATGTTGAAATTAAAATCTGTTTATAAGTAACCTTTATTGTAACTTGTATGATATTAGCTCTGAAAATAATATTGTTTTAGAAAAATTGGTTTGTTCACTCAATTATCTGTAATTAAAAAAAGTTTAATTTCTAGTGACTTTTAAAATTAAATTTGACAACCACCAAATTTTAAATTATCTTTAGTTATATTTGTCTTATTAGGTTGGCAACATTGCAAGGAGTCTTATAAGTCAATTCAACTTGTTGAAACTGTCACGTTGAATAGTTGTTTGTTTACTTTCCACTTGACCATGCAATTTTAAATCTATTGTAATTTTAATTTCGTTTACAAAAACAGTGTTCTCAGTACATGTGAAATGTGTTTGATACTTACTATATAACCTGACTTAATTTGTGAGCGAACTGAAATATGTTACCTTGAATGTAAATTATTTATCAAGTAAGTATTGTTATCCATAGATAATTCATCACTTTAAGAGCTTTATTTGTTATTCCTTATATAAAAAATTCTTTAAAACCACATTAAGTTGGGTTAAATACTTATCTTGACTTGAATTTTTTAGATTACTAAAACTTGTTTTTTAGTTCTGAATTTCTAATAACTATATTATCTGTATCTGGCACTTTATTTCCTAAACATAGTAGCACAATGAATGCATTATACCTTAAATCTCTTGAAACCATCTTTGAACTCGAGTCCCGGGGTATTCAACCTGCGTCGAATAAAAACAACAGACGTTTGCAATTAAAGGCCGTATTAGCACAGGAAATCGACGGACAACTAATCTCTCGTACATTAACTTCAGATCTATCACAAAATGTCTTTGAGATCAAATAATCTCTAGATGATATTAATAATATAGTTTATAGAACAAATCCACTACCTTCCGATTTAAAACTAAAACAAATCAGATCTCGCATAATACATTTAAAGCAACGTTTAGACTTGTTATCATTGCTTAAGGATGAACAGGCTAGTGAAACCAGGCCAACTTTCTTATCTAACGTTCTCTTAATTGAAGGAGTAATTCTCGAAAAACTTAACTTAGATCCAGATGTAAATTTGTCTCCTTTCTCTAATTTCACCATTTCGAAACCTGTTATCTCGTCTCCGAAATCTATACCGGTTTACAAATAGGGAATTTCTTTCTCGGGCTTTGATTCCCAAATTTCATTAATGTCATTTTTGGATCGTGTAAATAATTTTAAGATCTCGCGTAACTGTACAGACCAAGATTTATTTGTCTCAGCAGGGGAACTATTTTCTGTCTCAGCTTTGATTTGGTACAGAAACATACAAAACCAGATTTCTACCTGGGAAGAATTAGTTACTTGTTTAAAACACAACTTTTTACCTCATGGATATATAACTGATCTCTGGAATGAAATAAAAAATCGTTCCCAGGGGCCTAATGAAAACATAAAATCTTTTATTACTTCAATTGAAGCTTTATATGGCAGATTAAATAAATAACCAACCAAAGCTGAAATTATCGATCAACTTTGACGAAACTTAAATTCTTATTTCTCTGAAAACTTAGCTTTACAACATATCTCTTCCTTATCTCAATTTAAAGATTTATGCCACTCTCTTCAAGAAGCAAAGTTACGTATAGATAAATATCGTCCACCCCAAACAACACAATCTGGCCTATTAGAACCTGACCTAGCATGTCAGTCAGAATCTTCTCGTAAAGTATCTACTATTAATCTTCCTGTTTCTCCATCGACAAATTCAATTACCTGCCGGAATTGTAAGAAGAGTGGGCATACTTATAATGTTTGCACATATTCAAAAAAACCTCTTCTGCTATAGTTGTGGTCGAAACAATACTTATAAATCCAAATGTACAAAATGTAACCCCACCTTTTCGGAAAACTTTGTCAGACATATTCTTACTCTGGACATGAATATCTCAAGGAGCCAAAATCGTCCTCAACAAGAACAATTCAACACACCCAGACGTCAACAGAATTAAAGCATAAACTTACCCCCAATATTAAACCTTTATCTAACGTATCTGGTAATAATAATACCGTTACCTTAAATCCAAAGAAGAACTTGCCTCCTCTATCTGAAATATGTCGTTCGACTCCTGCCGAATGGTCTAATTGGTTGAAAACAGTTCATTCCTTTTACCATAAAAATTCTGCTGCCTTACAACTTCAGGCGTCGCCGTGGATCAATGTAGTACACGTAAGACTACGGATCCCAAGGTCCCGGGTTCAAATCCCGACACGGCCGACTGCTTGAAAAATGACAGGTGAGCATTTTTCACAAAAATTACGTCCTCGTTCGGATGAGAGGTTAAATGGAGGTCCCGTGTGTGAGTGTTGTCACGCACGTTAAAGATCCCTACCTTGCCTGGAACGGCAAGGGTTCGGCAAAATTCTAAATTTCCAGGCAACAAAAAACTCGCCTCCTGGCCAATGTAGTACCTTCGGGTGGAGCATTGGAAATGTAAATGAACTGCCTTACAACTTCACCCAATGTAGTACCTCCGGGTGGAGCATTGGGGACGTGGCCTCAAGTATAGCGGCCCTTATTCAAATTATAATGCCTTACAACTTCAATGTAGTACCTCCGGGTGGAGCATTGGGGACGTGGCCGCAAGTATAGCGACCCTAATTCAAATTATAATGCCTTACAACTTGGCATCACCGTGGATCAATGTAGTAAGCATAAGACTACGGATCCCAAGGTCCTGGGTTCGAATCCCCACACGGCCGACTGCTAGAAAAATGACAGGTGAGCGTTTTTCACAAAAATTACGCCCTCGTTCGTATGAGAGGTTAAATGGAGGTCCCGTGTGTGAGTGTTGTCACACACGTTAAAAATCCCTACCTTGCCTGAAACGGCAAGGGTTCGGCAAAATTCTAAATTACCAGGCAACAAAAAACTCGCCTCCTGGCCAATGTAGTACCTTCGGGTGGATCATTGGAAAATCACATGTAAGGCTGTCTTACAACTTATTAAAAAACGTCTCAATATTTACCCGCATTTACCCATCACTATTGGCTCTCTAAATGTAATCGCTTTATTGGACACGGGTTCGTCATGTTATCTTTTAAATAATGAAGGCTTAATGTAATTATCTGAACAAAACATTAAATTTCAGGTTATTCCAGAAAAAAACCTCTATCAATCTAGCTGACGATAATAAAATATATGTAACAGGTTCTCTCAAATTAAAAATTCGTACAGTCACTCGAACGGGATGTTACATTTTTAATTGTGCCCACACTAGCTTATCCATTTTTACTTGGCGTTGACTTTTGCCAACTTTTTAATTTATTTATTTATTCAGAGAAGAGAACCTAAATTTCTTTCTTACGGAACAGCTGCTGTTGAATGTATAAATTTGACCTTATGTTATTGTTACATATAAGTTCCTCAAGTCAATATATGACTTTAGAAATTGCACTAGACCAGTAGAAAAATTGAATTGGAACTCTAATTTATGGAGTAGCACAGAGTAAGAAACTCTGTCAAATACCTTAGAAAAATCTAAGTAGAAAGCTGCGACCCCCCGAGAATCATCAATGGCATTCAAAATATATGTACAAAAGATTGTAAGATTCGTTACCGCAGAACCAGTAGGCATACCAAAGACATAATATAATAGCTGTATATATGTATTTGTATAGAATAATTTCAAATACCTTAGAAAAGCAGGATAGAATAAATACTGGACGGTAGTTTTCAATTTCATTTTTATGACCCTTTTTTAAATATCGTACACACCTTACCTATTTTCCACTTGTTTGAAAAGCAGTGGGTTGATAATGACAAATTAAACATATACTGCAGTGGTCTGGTGAAAAAGTCTTTACAATCCTTTAATATATATGTTGGAAAATTATTGTCTCCCATAGAAGTTTAGAGTTTAGCAATAGCTTGTAGAACGTCTTTTTCAGAGACAGATTTTAGATCTACAAAAAACTGAGAGATATCGGGATCGAAATGATCATCTCCCTCATAAGGTAATACTTTATCTTCATATACACAAGAGAAGTGATGTGCAAAAGCATTAACAATTCTTTTATCATCACTGTATGTATCTCCTTTATAAACTAAAGATGTCGGGATCCTAGAAGTGTTCCTTTTTTTTTATTAATGTAAGCGAACAGCTCCTTAGGATTGCATTTTACATCATGCTCTATTTGAGACATGTGTGCCATTTGTGCTATTCTAACATCTTTATTAAGTCGTGCCCTAAGTTGTTTGTATATTGTTTCGTCATTAATGTCGTTTGTAAATTTACACTTATTTCTATACTTTTCTTTCAATTTAAGATTATAAATAATATCAGAGATATCATGGAGGATATGTCTTAAAAGCAGTTTTGATTTGAGGTACTGTCTGATTGAAGATATGGTCAATAATAGCGTAAAATGATTCAACACATTCCTCTACACTTGTAGCCTTAAAAATTGGATCCCAGTTCACTTCTGAAAACAAATGATACATTTTTTCAAATCTGCCTTTTTGAAATTATAAGCCAGACATTGAGAAATTTTATGCCTACTGGGCGATTGAAGCCAACAATTAATTTCTAAGTATGGATGATAGCTATCTTCCGGAACTAAGGTAACATCACTCTTGGTCACATTACATGGTTGGTTGCAAAGCAGGACATCCAAAATCCGTAAACTAACATTCTTCACTTTATTATATTGTTTGGCACCTAGTAAACTACAGTGTTGCAATAGTCATCATGTATACCATCATATAAATTAACCAGTTGTGTTATATTTAAGTAACCCACTAATACCAAATTGTCATTATCTATTAATTGCGATACAAGATGGTCAAAAAGTGCCGATAAACCTCTAATCCCATTGCTGGTGGTATGTAGCAAGCGAGCATATACCATTTCGCATTCCCAAAGTTAATCGCAATAGCCAATATGCCAATATTTGCCTCAACTGATGTAAGTTTAATTTCTTCAGTGATATATTTGGAATCAACAGTTATGAGGACACCTCCACCTCTAGTTTTGCCTGTGGCAGCTTCATTTCGATCCCAACGATAAACTGTACAGTGAGCCGGAAAGAGTTCATTGTTCTCTATTTTGCTAGTAAGCCACGTTTCCACACATATAACACAATCATAAGCTTCGATTATATTTGCAATATGAAATTGATTCGTTTTTGTATTTAATCCTCTAACATTTTGGAAATATATATATTAAAAGAATTAGTGACTTCAGATAAATGAACTATATTTCTTGCAGAGTCTAAATAATTAGAAGCAGGTGCTAAGTTTCTATTTGGGTATTGGGACGCCAGTGAAAATAACGAGGAACATAGGTACCGGGAGACCACATTTGTGATTGCATTGCTTTTTCAATATTCTGTAGGTCAATCATCACCTTGGACGATGCATAATACTGCGGGAATTTCGATTTAAGCAGCTCACATATTGCTTCTGGAAATCTAGTTTGCACATATATCTCTAAAACTTCTTTTGTGGTATTTGGTTGCAACCTACTCACAAACACTTTTTGATACAGCTTTTATGTCTTGTTCGTTACTATCTATATTATATCCAATAATTGCAGTTCTAGGTCTTTGTTTAAATTTTTGATTTTTCCTATCAACTTTTACCCATTGATTTTCACTATCTATTTTTAAATCTTCTTGTGGTTTTTGTATTAGTTTAATTTGCTCTGCAACTAACAGACTCTCACCTTGGCGTGGCTGATTATTTTTGGGAATTTTCCTATCAAGTTTACTGGTTAATAAATTACTTAAACCTGTATTTATTATCTTTCCTGTATTGTTATTCATTACCATAATATTTTCATTTGTTGCTTGATTATCAGCTTGTTTACATTCAGGTACTTCTTTATCAGTTCTAACATTTGAGTTGATCGCTTGATATATAGGATTTGCTCTGGCAGTGTTATTAGTTTCAGTTAATAAAGTTGATATACTTCCATTATTTGAGAATATTACTTTGTCAGTATTCTCCTTACTCAGCAAGATTTCTCTTGGCAAGCTTTCCTCAAAACAAACTCTTGTGTGTCGGCTGGTATATTTAATAAAATTTCTCTTGTCGATTCTCAGAATGAACTACTGCAACTCGTACTATCTCTACGGGTGATGCTGTTCCTTTTAAGCAACGTCAATATCCGTTATCGCCTGCATTACAAAAATATTTACATTCCGAAATAGATAAAATGCTTGAATCCAGTGTTATCTCTCCTTCAAATTCGCAATGGATGTCTCCCGTGTTATTGGTTCGTAAAAAGAATGATGAATGGCGTGCTTGTTTTGATAGAAGAAAACTCAACTCTGTAACTGTGGCTGACGCCTATCCCTTACCTCGTACTGATTCTATCTTGAGTCGCCTCCGCAATGCTAAATTTATCTCATCTACCGATCTTAGACAAGCTTTTTACCAGATCCTCTTGATTTATCTTCACGTCCAAAGACTGTCTTTTGTGTTCCAGGTCAGGGTTTGTTCGAATATAATTTCTTGCCGTTTGGTCTTTGTAATGTGCCACAGACTTTACAGCGTACTATGGATCAAGCGTTGGGTCCTATCTTACACCAAGAACATGCCTTTGTATTTTTTTAACGATACATTGGTCATTTCAAGTTCCTTTGAAGAATATATTGCTACACTTAATGAAGTCGCTGAACACCTAAATGCAGCAGGTTTTAAAATAAATTGGAAGAAATGTCAATTTTGCTATTCCTTTTTTACATTTCTTGGTTTTATTATCGATGAAACTGGTAATCCTGCTAAAGTTGATGCTATTACTAAATTTAAAACACCAAAGACTGTTACCGAAATTAAACGTTTAGTAGGAATGATTAGCTACTATCGCATTTTTCTACCTATTCTCTTAACTATATCGACACCCATTATTGCCTTAATTAAAAATAAAAGTCAATCTGTCAAATGGAAATTAGAAGCTCAGCAGGCTTTTGAACAAATCAAAATGTTAATCACTCCGCACCTATCTTAATTTCACTAAATTTTGACAAAAGATTCTATATTCAAACCGATGCCTCACTTACTGGTCTAGGCGCGATGTCGTTCCAAGTAAACAATGGACTAGAACACCCTATTGCTTATGCTAGTCGTGCTTTAACTTCTGCTGGACAAAACTATTCAGCTACCGAACGCGAACTATTAGGGGTTATCTTTGGCATTGAAATATTCAGAGGATATGTTGAAGGTACACATTTTACAGTAATTACTAATTGTGCAGCTCTCACATGGTTGAATAACTTAAAACAACCGGCAGGTCGGTTGGCAAGATGGAACTTGCATATTTCTCAACTTACCTTTGATCTGGTAAATTAAATATCGTGCCTGACGACTTATCTAGTGATGTTGCTTCTCTTAACCTCCCAGATCTAATCCCTGATGCCTGGTAACTTAATATGATAAAGAAAGTTTCTGAAAATCCTTATCTCATAAAATCTCAACATCCCTGAATGGAAACTTGCAGTTCCTACCGCTAACCGTATTGAAGTTCTTGGATTGCGTCATGACGACCCTACAGCTGCTCATCTTGGTGCTACAAAAACCTTAGCTAAAATATCTGAATTATATTATTGGCCCACATTAAAACAATCTGTCTGCCGCTATATTAGAAACTGTAAAATTTGCGGAGCTCAGAAGAGTTCACAAGAAGCTCGTTCTGATTTAATGGGTAACTTCAAACATGAATCTTACCCCTTTCAGTTAATATCACTTGACTTATTAGGACCTCTCCCTCGATCAAAAAAAAGTAACCAATATCTTTTAGTCGTCACCAACCACTTTTCTATTGTACAACCCTTAACTAAAGCCACATCTTCCGCTATAACTAGGTAAAAACTACCTAAAATATTTATATATTTAATACTTGGCTTATAATCGTAATTTTGAGCATTGCTTCCTGTCTATATTAGACATAAGTCAAAAAACTTGACAATGTCAGATATGATTGACAAAAAATGCTAAACGTAATTTTAAGTTAGGTTCATGTGTAGTTCTGTACACGATTTAGATTTGTAAATTTCCCAATTATAGTCATCAGTCTCAGTGGCGTAATTGGTAAACGCACAGTCCCGGCAAGTCTGCGAAAATTTATTATTTTCTTCGTCAGGAAAAGAATAACAATTTAGAATATGGTATAGCATCTAAAAGTTTTATGTGAGATTATGTATAAAATAAACTAGGTAACAATTATTAGATTAAAAATTAATTAAGTGTGGATGTAAGAACTATTTATTAAATAATTGTAGTTTGTTACTTTTTAAACGCGACATTTCCAATGATTCAAAACATACTTACTTAGTTTAGAAAAATCTTCTGGCTTAACATTCTCAGAGTGGAAAATAACCTGATATGCTCCATCGATAAGAGATGTATAACTGTTGTTGCTGCTACCTTGTCCATTTCCACCAGAAGTTTTTGTAAGATTATTTTGATGAACAGCATCAGCTATTTCACTTACAAACTGCTCAACATCTACTTTCTTAGTGCCACTTCCTGGTGCCTGTGGTCCAGAAGTAATTATTGGAAAAATATTAGTCAAGCAGTTGCTGCTGGCAGTATCCGCACGTTCAATTCTAGTACCTTCACTAGCTGATATACAGGTAAAATGAAGAGGTTCTGTTTCAAGAAGTCCCCGTATAAATTTTGCAGGTGCTATATTTTTTAATTTAACCTTTCCATCACCTTTACCGACTGATAAGACATCCTTTGGATCTAAAGGTTCTTTGTAAAATGGATTATTTGTATTAAAATCAGTTTGTTGTGTAACTGTCTCGCCTGCAACAACTGTGGCATAAGTTACTGTTACACTACTAGGTTTAATAAGCAAAGGTGGATCGATATCAAATAAATCAGGCTCTAATGGAGTTCCAAATAGTCCATAGCGGCTTCTGAGTAGCAAATGGTATGGATTAGTACGTTCATAAAGCTGTTGAGAAATGTTTTCCAACAACACAATACATTTTGAAGCAACATTATTAAGTTGTTCTGTATGCGTCACCTTGAGAAGAAGAGTAATGAGCCACTGCAAACTTGCAGCTGAACATACTTGTTCTATTGATTCAAACACAACCATAAGTGTATTTAATATAGCTAAATCAAAACATTTCCCCAACTGTTCGCTTATATTTTTGGCACCGCTGTAAAAAAAAACAGTATAAAATCAGTTAGGAAATTAAATCAAATGTATATATAATTATTCATTCATATAACATTATATCCTGCCGTGTTAGTACCTATGAAATCTAGTTCATATAAAGGAAGTCTCCTGTCATTAGCATAATATTAAGTTTCTTTTGTTTTACAAAATAAATGGTTGGTATTTTTGTATTGACACATTAATACTAGTTCAGGTCAAACTAGTCAGAACAAAGGATGGCAAATGGCTGTAGGATAAAAGAAAAAATGTATAAACAGTAAAATTAGGGACCTTTTTCATTGCGGAATTAATTAAGGTCGTCGTTATCTTTATAAAGAAGTTGATATATATATATATATATATATATATATATATATATATAAGATTTTGTTTTTGGTCCTTGGGATAAAGTCGCTCCTAAAAGACCTTATATTTTCCATATTTCAATTACTGATCATTTGGGCTTTGCATAAAAGTCTAAGTTATTATTTCATATTATTCACTTTAATAAGATTAGTATTTATCAACTTACCTTGTGTAATTAACTACCTAATATATATATATATATATATATATATATATATATATATATATATATATCCTGTAATTAAGGGGTCATTGGGTTATGTAAGGGCACAAGTGAACACATAGGTTGAGAGCTTTGGAATAGGAGAAAACAAATTTATTTAATTAGAGAGTTGGAATATTTTTAACAAATTAATTTTTTTTAACTTAAGTAGTGTATAGTAATGTAGGAACAATGTAATTAGCCAAGGATAATGTAACATAATATTTGTATAAACATAGATCAGGATAAATAATAATTGGGGTAAAATCTTTGTAACATATATACATTTGTAGTAAAATGATTAAATGAAAGTCTAAAAGTGTGGAACAGGTGTTAAAGCACCATTTCTGTTCTCAAACGTAAAATCCGACACGTTTAAACAAAATAACGAGGGGAGATAATATTTCGCGGTAAGCTTGGCAACAAACAAACTTTAATGGGTTACTAGAAAAGAACAACTGTTGGGATTAATGTAGACGCAGTTTTGTCGTTAAAAAATTGATTTCATCTTGGAGGTGGTATAGTAAAGAGACCACAAAAAACCAAGACAGAATAAAAGTGTATTGAGTGCAAGAGGGATGCGTATACATAATTCAGGAGGCAGTATAGTTGGGATTCCTAAATAAAATCGATAATTTCAAGGATATTTAAACGCAAACACGAGTCTGTTAACAAGTGGGAAAATGGAGCCAAGCGAGGTGATTGGTGTGGATTGTACAAGACAGGCAGAGATCCAGCTGGTGAAAGCGTATGTGTGAGATAAAACTATAGGTACAAGGGAGATGAGAGATGTTTCTTCAATTTGGAGGTGTTGACAAATAAAGATGTAGAAGCTAAATTCGAACAACGGAGTGACAGTTTGAAGCGATTTATCGAATATTGCTATGTACGTTATAAAAATTCACAAGAATCTGAGGTTCGTTGGGAGTTTATCGCCGAAACATCAAGCGGTTAGAAAAGATTTTCAAGAATTATAGGAACGGGTATACAAGCGTACGTGCCAATTTAAAACGGGAGAGGGGGGGGCGAATTTCAATTATATAATCACTGGCAGAGAGGGGCCAGGCTCTCTTTCTTTTTCGTTCTGATTTCATCCAGCATTGGTGATAATAGTTACTTTCAAGTGAACTGGTGCAAGTTAATAAATTTTATGTAGAAGCTAATAAAGCATCTTTGTGGTAGAACGTTAAAGTGGTACGTAAGTACCAAGCTTGTTAAGTTGGTATTGGAATGCACGAAAATTTTAAAGTTTGAAAGGGTTTGGATGATACAAAAAAGCGATGTTTGAATAATAAAAGCTAAGTTTGGAGATTGGAATTTTTGGAGTGGAAATTGTAAGCAGCGGTAGATCGACGAAGCAGGAAAACAGAGATACAAAGCCGTAAAATTATTCGCAACTGCAGGAAAGCTAAAGAACATGGATTGATGAAAAGTGCAAAGAGGTACAAAGTAACAAGGAAGCAGGAAAGACAGATGAAGCATACAAACTAATTAAAATCAATTTTAGGAATGTATAACCGTATAGCAAAGTATAAAGGACGCGAGACGAAATGTCATTATAGAAAATGTAGAGAAAGTGAGTAGATGGCAATATATATAGGAATTTATATGCAGGAGAAGAACTAACAGCATTAGAACAATAATCAGACAAAAATGATGACTTGGGATATCCTAAACTAAGAGATGAGTTTGAATTAGCATTAAAGGGTCTGAAAAATGGTAAGGCGCTGGGTACAGATAAGGTGCAAGCAAAAACTCTAAAAGCCGTTGGACAAGCAGTAATAGAACGTATCTTACAACTTGTAAGCTATATCTATGAGACAGGCGAGATATCCAAAGATTTCAAACGTAACATCATAGAAACTACACAAAAAAAAAGTGGCATGGATAGATGTGAAAATTTTCGAACAATACGTTTGACAGCACACATGTCAAAAATATTAACTAGAATTGTACAAAGACGAATGAAAAAACGAGCTGAAGAAATACTAGAAGATCAATTTTGGTTTAGGCAAAACAGGGGAACACAGGAGGCTGTTTTAGCTCTGAGAGTGATAATGAAGAAAAAAATAGAAAAAGGGGAAAGCGTGTATATAGGGTTTGTAGATCTGAAAAAAGCTTTCGACACTACAATGGAAAAAATAGTTCAAAATACTCAAAAAAATTGGAATTAATTTTAGGCATAGACGAATAGTATATAGCTTATACAAAGAGCAAACAGCAGTAATAGAATTAGAACAGGAACATAAAGAAGTAAACATTAGGAAAGGGGTGCGAAAAGGATGTGCTCTATCCCCATTAATTTTTAACTTGTACATTGAAGAGGCAATGAATACTGTTAAATCAGGAAGACATTTGGAGTTACTACGCCGGGACAAAAAATTGATATGCTTAGATTTGCAGATGATATATAGCAGTATTAGCATCTAGCAAGAAAGAGTTAGAAGCTGCTCTTAGTGAAATGGAAACGGTTCTAACAGAAAGATACAATATGAAAATTATCAAAAATAAAACAAGTAATAGTATGCAAATGAGGGGAAAATAAATGAAAAACAAGAATACAAATAGGTAACAAGAACTTACAAGAGGTTAAGGATTTCTACTACACCTAGGAAGCATAATAACGCAAGATGAGAAAAGTGCAAAAGATATAAAACAAAGATTAGCACAAGGCCGTGCTACATTTAACAATAAAAAGCGACTACTGTGTTCAAAGACAACACACATAGAAACAAGAAAAAGATTGCTTAAAACATATGTGTGAAGCACAGCACTGTACAGATGTGAAGCCTGGGCAGTATGAGAAGCGGACAAGAAAAAGGTAGAAGCGTTTGAAATGTTGTGCTACAAGCGTATGATGCAGATATCATGGACAGACAAAGTTAAGAACAAAGAGGTACTAGAAATGGTTGGAGAAGAAAGAAATATGTGTAAAACGGTAAAATGATGATAATAGGATGATAGACCACATACTATGGCACGAGGGAATAGTGCGAAATATATTAGAAGCAGAGATAGGAAAAAGGAGAAGTAGAGGTAGATCTAGGTTAGACTACTGCACACAGATAGTGAAAGATGTAGGCTGTAGGAATTTCAGGGAAATGTGTAGGCTAGCTCAGAATATAAATAAGTCCAGGTACGTGTCCAACCAGTTTTGAGACAGAAAACCTAATAACGAAAAAATAAGCGCAGATCAATCTGATGATTATTATGAACAACTACAGATGTTGGTTGTGAAATATCTGCAACTAATGTTGACTGTGCAAAAAGATATATTGGAAAAAATATTAAATCGGCAAATGTTCAGGTGCTGGGGAACTTGGCAGCCACAGGCTGCCAACCCTCCTTCACAACCACTGAATGTCTGAAAAATATGGTGTGTAATTGTAAAACAATAGAAGGGACCAAACTGCATCTAACAAGGAAGAACAACGCCTATGATGAAAGACAAGAAACATAGAAACCTGAAGAAAATTGTTGAAAGCATACGTGAGGAGCACAGCACAGTATGCCTATGAAATACGGGCAGTAGGAAAAGCAGACAGAAAAACGGTAGCAACCTTTTGGAATGTTATGCTTCAAATGTACGAGGATGATAGCATGGACAGACAAAGTTAATAACAAATTAAAGAAATAGTATGGGAACAAGGATATCTGTAGAAAAAATAGGAGAAATAGAAAGGCACAATACGTTCTAAGGCATTTTTGGGGAATAGTATGGGATATATTACAAGCAGAGATAGGAAAAAGGAGGCAGATGTAGAACTAGATCAAATAGTGATAGATGCGAGGCTGTGCAAATTTCAGGGAAATGTGAAGGTTAGTTCAGAAGAGGAAACAAATAGGGTACCACGTCTAATCAGTTCCAGAACTGAAGACCTAATGATGATGATACATAATACATATAATATATATATATATATATATATATATATATATATATATATATATAATAAAGTCAAGAGCATCGAGGGGATTTACCAAATGGTGTAGATAATCTAATTTATTTTTAAAAAGTTGTAGATAGATTGAGAAAGCAAAAAAGCAAACAAAAGTACTGGCAGGACATCCCTGTCAGTTTAGTCAATACTTCTACAGAAAATCATGCAAATTTAACATGTAAAAATCCACACGCAACAAGTAATTAGGTTGTACTTACATTTAATTTATGGTAGCATTCTATTTGATTAAAGAAGAAAAGTACCCGTATCCACAAAAGTTTGAGAAAATTGTCTAAGTCTGTGTCGTTCTATTCTGTTAACATTATCACTAGTCAAAAGTGTTGTCAGAGCTTATCAAGGTTAAATTTCAACTTAGAATGCAAATATATGTCTGAAATTTTTAAATAGCCAGTATGTAGATAGGAGATCCAGTTGTCTTATTGCCAATAAGTGTGCGACTATCTGATACACAAATACAAGGTGGAAAATAGCCTCCAACCCTCCACTATTTTACATCTTCCAGGTCAAAATATTCCATGCGCATTTTGTGTATCCCACGGCAATGTATTAACCATCTCATAATCATAAGTAATCTGCATAATTTCTTAATGTTCATGTACAATGCCGGATTAAACTGAAAATATATTTCAGTGTTACAATTTTCTTGTTACGATACTTTTCATATAAATTATGAGTACATATAATAAATATGCGTCAATGAAATAGATAGCACTTGATGATATTCATATACCACTATCTACATTGTGTTTATAAGTTTATATCAATTCCCATTTAATTCATGTGAAATCATAAAAAGCTAACAATTCACAAAGTTTACCTAACCAACATCCCTCATTTAAAGCAATTTGGTAGACATGTAAAAGTTTGTGATGTATATTAAACCTAATCCACAAGAGAATAAATCGTGGTAGATTTTTATATTACCTATCGAGAATTCTTATGTAACTGTAACAAGCCCAGGGTAAGGTTAGGATGGAAATTGGCTTTTAGTGAAAGAAAACTCTTAAGACTTTTAGCTAACTGAGTTTTTGACCCACGGTCGCATGAGATTGGGTGGGTTTATTAAAGTTGGAAAAAACAAGATAATGAATGGACGCCACCTAAATTTTTTATAAAGCAACTGACTAAATCAATTTGCTTAAAGGGAAAATTCGGAAACCTAGATTATCGCTAACCACTTTAAATACAAAGTTTGATTGTTACAAATATGTTACTTACATCTGGTCGTCTTCTTCACTGAACTAACGATGACTAGGGCGACTCTGAAACATAAATACTACCAACATAGATACTCTATATATCTTACGAACCAGTATAAGCATGAAATCTTTGATTTAGTTTCAATTAGTTTCCACTATATCGTGGTACACATTCGGGTAAGTTTAACCTTTTAAATACCTAACAAACTTGGGAGAAATTTAATGATTACTGAGTGATGAACTGAAGTCAAAAATAACTCTATATTCTCTTTTAAGACAAGTAATAAACATTATAAATTATAAGTGTACTTAATAAAAAAATAAAATTCTTATAAATGTAGTTTCTTGAATTAGATATTTAATTTTTGGACATTATTTTTCATAATAAATAGTCTGGGGTAGCGCTACTAAGACTTTACAGTACTTTAAAAAAAATTACTTAACTTTTGGCAAATATTATCAGTTAATTAGCTAATCTAAGTTCAAATTTCATTATACAGGACTTAGACCCTATTAAATTAGCATGTTGGTATTTCAAATTATGGTAAACAAGATAACTATCATGATTGTTTGTCTGCATATGTTACTAAGGTTTATATACAACCGGTGAGGTACGATTTCCAAGGTTGAACACACCATTAATTACAAAAAATTGTTGTACTCATTGTACTTAACATTTTAACAGAATAAGCTTTTAGCAAATTAATTAGCAAAATTATTCCTACGAGCCATAATGAATTGTACACAACAACCTCAGGTAGTTACAAGCTTCAAAAAAGAATTCATTACATGCAAAGATTACGTAATGAACTTTGCTACGGCAGCCTTATCTTAGAAACTAAAACATTCTTACCCATAGCGGCAATGACCTATAACCTTCAAATGACATGTCGTTCATCAACTAAACACGCCAGGTGCAGTTGCATAGCAAAATCCACCATTTGTCAAACAAAATTGCGCATTTATATTTTAAACTAGTTCCATAAAATTTGCTTGTACCAAATCAAATAGAATATGTTCCAGATAACCTAAACTTATATCGAAATTACATGGAATTACATCAAAGTGATAACGGAGTTATCGGAGTTGCGCGTTGCCAAGAAGAGTTGTACACTACACTTATAGACAAGTTGTCAGAGACAACTTTTAAAATACTGTGCCTTTATTACGGCGTCTCTGCCAGGAAAACTTAATTTCCCTCACGATCTTAAGTGTTTTTTTTAAACACACCAAGCAACCTTTCACTTCAACGGAGAAACGAAAAGTGACTATCTGCCACGAATCGTCAGAGCAACTTGAAAATCTTACATATTACAAAAAAGTAGGAGCACGCGACTAGGTTTGTATAGATGTTATCAGTAATGACAACGTGATACTTAATAGATTTAATTGTAATTGAAATTGTAGTGTGTCTTAAGGTTGGTTGGTTATTAAATATGCAATATCGAATGAATCAATAATATAAACGTTGTTGAATAAAGACTAAAATAATAGATGCACCGCGGTAAAATCAACAAATAAATTTGCAGGAAAATTTATATGTTACAAGTTTCATATTTTTAACACTTACAAACTCGACTATTGACTAATGAATTTTTTCTTAAAAGAATATATACCACAGCAGAATATAAAAATATTAAAACATATGCATTATCAATTAAATAGCTTACCTACTACATATAATCATTAGTTTTATACATTTGTGAGCCATACTCCTACTGGCCATTAAAAGACAATCATGTAATAAAACTGACAAATTACTTTCGATGATCTTCAAAAATTCCAATTGGTGAGTAGGTGCTTCACTATTATAACTTCGGTTACGAGTAAGTCTAATAGATGCTATCCATATTAAAATGTCTAAAGTTATATTTTGTTGTTCAACACATAATCTCGATGTTGCAGTAACTAAAAGCGATTGTACAAAGGTATTTGATTCTAGCATATTTGTACGCTGTTGGCGTTCATGAGGTATATCAGTATGTTTAGCACTATAAATAGCTACACTAACTTCTTGTAGACAATCACAGCCCATATAAAATTCGACTTTATTAGCCGGTACTGTAGAAGGAATTACTTTATCTGATACAACTAAGGGAGTTCGATATTCACGCTTACTTTTAGAACTATTTGATGATTTTGATTTGCAATTATCTTTGGAACTAACAGATTTTATGTGTAATAGTAACGTTCTGATGCGTGTTTTAAGTAACTTTGGACTTGTGAGAGTAACACAACCACTTTGTTCAGTCAAGTCTAAACACGATACTATATCTATAGGTCCAGCCAAAATATCTACATTATGGGCTTGTAAATACTCATGTGATGTTACAGGATTATCGGCACCCTGTGCATTATCGAAAGTAATAGTTTCATCTACAGCAAATTTAAAATCACGCTTATGTCCAATACTGTTGGTATTTTGTTTCAGCAGGGTAATTTCTACATGTGATGATCCTGAGGATAAATGGAGACCAAAATGCACGTCCACATGTCCGATACAAGTTGGTGAAGGAAGAGTTAACTCAAAAATATGTTCATCCCAAGTTGTGGTATCAGTTTGTAAACGAAAGGTCTTAGTATGTTGTTCGCTCTCTATTTGTAAATGAGGATGCCTACGTTGTCGTTGTGCTTGTTGCATCTCGCTCCAACATGGAGGAACTACTGCACAATAACCAGCTTTTAGAGGTTCGAAATTAGTGAGGTTCTGTAATCTTCTTAGTTCTATCATATTTAATGACTCTATAGGTTCACAAAAGCATCGATTACACCAATCACTAGAATCATATGAATCAGTAGCGGGCTCACTTGCAATGGGTGTCTCATTAGCCAAACTAAATATATCATCTTCTTCTTGATCTTCTACTGAATCACTGTCTGTATCATGCAAAGCATAAAAATGCAGGGATCCTGTTTCTGTTGATGCACACAGTCGTTCCAAACCTATAAAATATAATAGTACATAAAAAATAATAAATAATTTCAAATAAACAGCAATTAAATTAATCATATATATATATATATATATATATATATATATATATTGCTATGATAAGAGGGTAGTTTAAGGGTAGATTAAGTCATAGGTGTCGTAGGATATATATAAATAACTTTAACTTAAGAAAATCAAATAAATCCATAAATTATAGGAGTAAATCGACTATTCTACAAAAAGTCAATTGCGAGGACACTGTATATAAAGGATATTTGAGTAAATGCATGAGAAAGAAGCTCCTTTAGTAATAATCCGATACCATTTAATTAGAACAGTAATGTGTGCGTCGTATAAATATGTTTAAGTATAATTTGCGAGTAAAGGTAAGATTTTAGAAACAACTAATTGGAGCAAATAAAATTATTCGGAAACATAGATAAATTGGCATTCCAACATCTAATAATTACGTCGAAAATATCAACTCATCTATATGCAAATGCATCTTAATACGTCACTAAATACGTTACTAGAAAGAATACATTTGTTCAGAAAACCAACATTCTGTAACAAACAAATAAACACCAGGCGGGTCAATTATATGATGTCTTGGACTTTTAAACCACAAACATTAAATACGTGACTGAATAAAAGCAATAATCGGAAATCCTAACTAAATGCTGTAATATATAGAACGCTTATGTGATGGATGGAGCATTTCGTCGAGGAATTAAACCAGGGAATTTGAGAAGAGACCGACTTCTGCCAGAGATAAAACAAAGTAAAAGCCTTAATCGATAAACACGCCAATGGAAACGATTAATGCGAAGGGCTTATAAATACAATAGGAAATGAATAAACATTTAGTTCACATTCAACCAGGCACCAACTATGCTCAAATGCAGTAGAAAGTTACGTAATTAATTAGTGAAACAAAATTCAGAATATGTAAAATTTGAAAGTGAGAAATTGTGCGACGAAAATAAGCCGATCTACAAATAGACATGAGTTAAACAATTAATTAAATTTATTTCTAATGTTTAACAAAACAGGGCTTCTTTTATTGGGACGGCTTTTGTTGAGGCTTCTTTTATTGGGACGGCTTTTTGTTGATACCGCTTTTGTTGAGACGGCTTTTGTGTCAAGATCTAACAAATCTAAAAATACGTCTGAAAGTGAGATCAAAAGGGTACTCAAAGATAATTCAAGAAAAATACCAGAAATCAAAAGTGGATAGTTCTGGCCAATAAGTAAAGCGGACACAACAAGGGATGCAGACCACGGACACTATGAGGGAACTCCAGTGACAATTCCAGGTTAGCAATTTTTAAACATTTTATTATTTAAAGACTGTTTCAAATTTAATATTTGCTATATATTATGTAATTGTAAGAGTCCTTATGGTCCAAATATTCAAAGTTAAAGAATGATAAATAAGAATTTTAACACTGCCAATTACCATAAGCTACTTTCATGTGTTTATGTCTACACGGGCCATAAAGTGCATTTTATGCCTACGTCGGTTTAAAGTACACTAACTATTATGTAGTTGGTAAGCAAGCCGTAAAAACACAATAATGTACTAGTACGACAAAATACATTTAAAGTGAAATACTTTCAAAAGTACACACTGGATAGCATTGATATTATAACTTAACTATGAACTATAATTATCATCATTGTGATAAATACAACTAGTAAGCAGATTCCACTAGTATGGAAAGGTTGCAGGTTCAAATCCCATTCATAGCTTGTTTTCAATTACTAATTTGATTTGAAATGTTATTTAATATGTAATTCTGTTAGCTGCAGTCAGCAAAAAGGAAAACTTTTTATGGTCTTGAGAGTTTTAGAGGCAGATAGCTGTTTTTTTTGACGAATGTGAAATAGCACCATACGGGTCAAAGGTATCAACCTATACCAAAAAATTAGAACACAGTATGACACTAACAACACTCAAGACACAAGAGAACAAAATAATGCGATGACTTTTAGAAACTTCGAAAAAAGTTAAAATTACAAGTAGACGAAATAATAAAACTAAGTATTATGATCCGTTATTTATCTCACCAATTAAAAATCGTAATAACTAGTGGAACTAACAGTGATTAAAATGTATAATAGACCTTTATATTGTGACCACTTTACACTTACAAAGAAATTTAGTTTAAAAGTTGATGATATTTCCTCATAGTTTCTTTTTTTACATTTTCTATAAAGGCTTACCCTACTGATTATTAAGATTCAATAAAAGTAACAATCCACATATCTAATTAGTCTACTTATTTTTGACATTTTACTGTCTAATAGTGATGATGAAAATAAAGATGAAGCATTAACGCAAACTTAGTGGACAACATAATAATGAATCAGGAAATTGTGGATACGAAGCAATACTTGTTATGCTTTTTTTAAAAAGACATCTTTTAATATATTGGTTATGTTCAGGAGATTTTTAAACCCTGCATAGGGAATTCTCCAGTACTATTGTTAAATATAAGCATTACGTGAAAACCACACAAAGCTTTGGTTCTCACATAAGTCTGGACATTGATTCATGATTTGTGATTTGGGAAACCGAAGGACTGTTTCTCATGCTTAACATGCAGCTGTGTCCACCAATTTTCGTCAGACCATTAACCTGTCTTGGAGAGGGCACGATGGCTTGTGGGAGCTAATATGTCAAAACAAGCAGACCTTTACTACCGAGCTTCCTCGAGTGTTTTGGTCAGTTCTGACAAAAAGTGATCCCTTCCTTTTCATTTCCTATTACATTACTGTTCTACAAAATATCGGCACTTGGTCGATAGGAGAGCTACCACCAACCAAACAAGGGGACATCTGGATTAAAAACCCACTGGAATTAGGATAAACATGGAGTTAAGTGTTAGCTTTAAAAAATCTGAATGGCATTTGACACTCCGAGGAATTTAATCCAGTGTAAATTTGAATATATTTTATATTATTTACTGCAGCATATCATGTAAAAATTAACATTACAAATTAGTCAGAAAAGTGGCCTTTTATTGATCGAGTAGGTAAGCTTAAGAACTTATCTTCGACTCATCCTGGAACCAAGCGAGTTCAGTAGAAATGCTTTACAGATGCTTTGTGTACAGAATTTTTGTGTAACCGGCAGTCAAAAAATTAATCATGGTATTTATACATTTATTATATAACATTAATAAGTGTCAGTTTTGCAATTACTATTGCAGTATAACATAGTGGGGTTATACAACTTGTAATTTTATAGGACCAAACAGTCATTTTATTGGACAATTAGTAACGGCATTTGGAATTCGTATAGTACAAACTTGTTTCGGAATGAACAATTGTTTTGAAATACACAATTCGCAGTAATTAGTCATAAAAGCATAAACTCCCATTAAGAACGTCCATGTATATAAAAGTACGGTGTATATTACCTTAATACATGAATATTTTACCTGTATCCTTCATACAGTATCGGGGAAAAATTTTAATAAAAAAGAGTAATTTACTTTGCTGAAAAGCTGCATTCCAATATAATATAAATGCTATAAGTAACCTGTCCCATAGTAATCTGTTATTATAATGCATAAACCCAAGATGTGTATGATAATGGCGACATCAATACAAATTTTGTTGTGCTTCAAGGCAGCATTTGAAGCAATTAGAGATTAAACGAATCGAATTTACATATCTTGATTGCTGTTTTGAGCTGAACAATTCCCATTGGTGTGGAATACGTGCCACTTTGTGGGTTTTAATACTTTAATAGAATGAAATTTCCTGAACAATACTAGAGTTTATAATGGAATTGGATGTTATATATAGGACTAGATTTACTTTGAAATGATGCTTATTGCTGTATTTCTGCAAACGAGTGAAGCAATTTAAAAGACGGTACTCAATAAAAGTTATGCAAGTACAAATGGTATAATTAAGTGCTCAATTAGTTTAATTTTGCAGAGTTTGAATCGTAAATAGTCTTGTTTATTTTAGATTAGTTAAGACTTCGATTAATAATTTAAATATCACTGCAAATATTAGTTTAAATATTAGTCAACTTCTAGTCCTCGATCAAGTTCAATGCTTATTCAAATTCTATTAAAATCCAATCGGTTTGGGTTGCTATTGAATTAGTCGCAAATTGGTTTTCGAGTTAGGGCGAGGGTCTTGTATAATTGTATTCGAGAAACAATCCTTGAGATAGAAGTTGGTGTTGGAAGTTTTAAAAATATTAAGAAACTGTTGGGTCTAGAATTAATTCAAGGTTCATGAAATTAAGGTCAGATTAACTTTTAAGATGTATGTTTTCTGTAAAGGCCTTTAGAAAAATACTTATGTTAGATAAAAGGTATATTGTTAAAGAAGTAAACTTGGTAGTAAAAGTACTCTAACACTGGAAGTTAACTGCAAGTTTATTCCGACTGTAAATTGGAATTTTGATAACTTTTTGTATTTTATGTGATTTAAATTGCACAGATTATTATTCTCTCCATATTTGTACTCTAAAAATGTTTTACAAATGCTAATATACTAACTATTCAAGCAGGAGAGTACATTATGTTCTATGAACAAAATTAATTGAGCAAATAGATTTTCAAATTTAGATGTGTTTTTACGTCTGTTGTATAGGGAAAAAGTCCCAGCTTCAATATCACAACAAATATTATTACCATCTAAATTATGGGGCTTCATCAATTCTTCAGTAACACGAAAATATATACAGATTAATTAATAAATATACAAATGACTACACTGTAAACAACACTAAATTATAGAATACAGAAATGTAAGTTAAGAACAACCAACATTAATCAGCAATAGGACATTCTCTAATTCCACTGCAACTAGTATATAATACAAATTCAGCACAATAAATGTTTCACCACAATATTATAATACAGAGAAAATCTTTGAAATTAATCTTGAAAAGTAATTTAATAACAATTACATTAAGGAAAAATTAAAAACATAATAGTAATTTAGAGATATTCTAAAAGGTGATATTTTACAAAGGAGGTAGAAATATTCTAGTACCTGATGAATAGAAATCCTCAAAACCTAGAAATGAAATAAAAACCTTAGAATATGTTACCTACAAATTTAAGTTTTATTTACCAGGAAAAAAATATTTAATTGAAAATCATTATAATATAAATAAAACAGTTCCTTTCAATGTTAAGTCAAAATTAATTGTTTTTAGAAAGGGATGACTAACATGTTGCACAGAAACATCTCCCAAATTTTGCTTTTGTATCGTTTTAAGCAATAGCGATCCTACAATAGACCCATCAATTTCCTAATCATATTAATATTATTACTAAGATGATATTTTGATTAGCTCCATTATAGTTTCAAAACAACATTAAACTAGTTATTTATACTTACTATTGCAATATACAGCTGAAATAAATTTTATCCCTTCCAGTCGTGCTACACTCACAATTCTTAGTGAACTTAAATCAACAATTCGCACAGCACCATCTTGACAAACTAATACTGCAATACCTTCACACAAACTTTTTGAACTACCAGCTTCAGAACTTCCACTTAAACGTTCATTATAAGGAATCAGTGTAACTTCTAAAGGGTTTTCAAAGTTACTAAGTTCTCGAATTAACACAGGTTCTTCATAGAGAGTTACCATTTTACCAGAAAAATTTAAAGAGTAAACAAGTAAGACACTATTGGCTGAACTAGTAAGAACAACAAGCACATGACAACCATCTTGCATTGGCATAACATGTGAAACCTCTATATCTGGAATCTTTTTATATGGTTCTGGAACAGATATGCATTGCACCGCCCGAGAGTAGTTAAGTTTACGCATTACTTGGCTATTCTGTAATTCAATTATGTGATCAGATATACTTTTTTCATTGGAATTTATTGGTAAAGGATTATTGTTTAATTGTCCATTCATAAATGAATAATCTGGAGGTAAAATTAATGAGGTTCCTTGAGCAGCATCGGTTTCTGTCATATCCAATGGTACTACTCTCGGGCCTGAATGAGGTTTTGTTGCTAAAGATATCTTTGGAGGCAAAAAAATATCTTCACTTTCTCCAGGGATAAAATTTTGATAAAAGCACATTTCTTGATTTGGATAATTTTTAAATATAAATTCTGTAGTAGTATTTGTAGTCAAATCAAAGTCAGTCATGGTAACATCCATATCATTTAAAAAAGAGGTATCTACAAAGTGCTTATACATATCATACAGGAACACATCTTCGTTTCTTTTGCTGGACACTTCGTTGTTATCATTATTGTTAGCTTTCACAAGTTCATCTGATTCTTTGCTGTACTGAAAGTCATACACAACTAGATATAAACTACGTAATTCTGAATACGGCAAAGATACATCCACTTCCATAATGTTCATACTTGATTGTTCGTGTTTATTTTGATCATTAAGAGTTTCGACAAACGATGCCTGTGGTTGCTGTTGAAACTTACTTGTTTGTCCACAACATTTTATACTCAAACCACATATTATAGTTGGCCGTATTGATTTTATACTAGAAGTAGTTGCTAACTTAGGAGGACATTTTTCACCAACAATACTTAATGCAGTTATATTTTTCTCTGCTGGATACTTTACTAAAACAAAAAAAAAAATTATTTAAAATACTAATAAAATAAGGGTAAATGGTAGTTTTGCACACTATCAAAAGTTGTCCAAAGTCAATATTATCATAAAAACAAATCAGAGTACATGTGTAAATCCAAAAGAAATAAAATTGCATTTTCTAGTTCAACCCGATCTTACAATATGGTTTTACAATGCCAACTTTTAAACAAAGTTCTTTTTATTTTCAGTTATGTAAATAAATCACTTTGACTAAAGGAAACACACATTTAACACAAAGCATTATAAAATTTTTAATGACCTATGCCTTTATTAAGAAAGTATATTCCCAAAAAAAAATCGTATTTAAAAATACATAGACACAAAACTTCAAATTCCTATATTATCAACGAGGTGACCGAATTTGATCCGAATCTTACTTTTAATAAAACTTCAACATGTTTATGATACCATCAACATTTTTATCCAATTTGTCACCCATTTCCTTCATATTTCCCTTTTGTTCTTGCATACCTTTATCAATCCTTTCACTCACTGCTTTTTGTTCCTGTACTTTGAATTTAGACTTAATAAAATAGGGCATCATTTTTTACACCTGGGTCTCTGCTACACTCTTGGCCTCTGGATTCTCCTTCTTCGCTTCTTCCATATAAAAGCTTTCCCAAGAACCACTTTCTACTCCCTCAGCTATCAAACTTTCAAGAACTTCTTTCATCCTATCAGTCATACTGGAAATTGATCAGCTACTACAAAGAAAAAGGAAAACTTCAAAATTAAATACTACGAGACAACAAACTCTAATTTACAGACGAATTAATCGTGCCACAGGTTGGGTTGCCAAATTAGTGCTGTGACAATGGCCCCGTGTTGAGGCGCTGCTTATTTATTGCTGATAACGGCCACATTGGTGGGCCGCTAAAAGTGTGCTATGGCAGATATTGTAAATTGTAAAAATTAAAATTGTTGTCTTACCTTTCTCTCAGAAACCCTAAAAGCTGCTGGACAAGCAGTAACAGAATGCCTCTTCCAACTTGTAAGCTATGTGTATGAGACAAGTGAGATAGCCAAAGATTTCAAACGTAACATCATAGTCACTATACCAAAAAAGAGAGGGTCGGATACATATGAAAATTTTCTAACAATAAGTTTGACAGCACATGTGTCAAAAATATCAATTAGAATCGTACAAAGACGAATGGAAAAACAAGCTGAAGAAGTACTGGGAGGAAGATCAATTTGGGTTTAGACAAAACAGGGGAACACGAGAGGCTATTTTAGCTCTGAGGGTGATAATAAAGAAAATAGGGTTTGTAGATCTGGAAAAAGCACTGGATAATATAAAATGGAAAAAATGGTTTGAAATACTCAAAAAGATTGGAATGAGTTTTAGGGATAGACGGATAGTTCATAGCTTATACAAAGAGCAAACGGCGGTAATAGAATTAGACCAGGAACGTAGAGAAGCAAATATAGGGAAAGGTGTGAGACAGGGATGTGCCCTATTTCCCATTAATTTTTAACTTGTACATTGAAGAGGCAATGAATACTGTCAAATGCAAGAAGACATTTAAAATTATTATGCACGGACAAAAATTTGATATGCTTAGATTTGAAGTTGATATAGCAGTTTTAGCATCTGGCAAGGAAGAGTTAAAAGCTGCTCTTAATGAAATGGAAACAGTTCTAACAGAGAGATATGGTATGAAAATTAACAATAATAAAACTAAAATACTAGTATGCAAAGGAGGGGAAAATAAATTAAAAACAAAAATACACATAGGTAAAGAAGAACTTACAAGAGGTTAAGGATTTCTGCTACTTAGGAAGCCTAATAGCGCATGATGGTAAGAGCGCAAAAGATATAAAACAAAGATTAGCACAAGGTTATACCGTACTACATTTAACAAGAAAAAGCAATTAATGTGTTCAAACGCAACAAACATAGAAACAAGGAAAAGATTGCTTAAAACATGTGTGGAGCACAGCACTGAATGGCTGTGAAACCTTGACTGTAAGAGAAGCGAAAAAAAAATAGAAATCTTTGAAATGTAGTGCTACAGACGTATGATGAAAATATCATGGAAAGATAAAGTTAAGAACAAAGAGGTATTAGAAATGATAGGGGGAAGAAAGAAGTATGTGGAAAACAGTAAAAAATAGGAGGGATAGAGTGATAGGTTGTAACTCGTCTTTTAGTGTTTCTAAAATGTGTAACGTGTCTTACCCTTAACGTTGTTCACCTATTCAATCTTTCTTAATAGATATTTACTTTGTTACTTAAATCTTCTGGGAGACCTTATCATCAGGGCTAAAACAGTGGGTTCTTTGTTTTATCTCTGCGATAGTATACACATGGAAATAATTTATCCAACAAAAACTTCACTGATTTAGTTTGAAATAAGACAAAACAACATGTGATATAAATACGTATAATAATTGTAATTGAACTAACAAGATAATCAAGCTGCAAAATTATTTTAGTAAAACTAATAAAAATATAATCTTTAACCAATTTTAATTCTCTTAGAACCTTAACAAAACTGTAAATTTTACTTCAGTAAATTTTCTTTCTTTTCTTTTTAATAATTACAGTGTAGCAAAAGGCTAACAAAATAAACCGTCGTGATATGAGCTCATGTCCCGGAGGTTTTTACAAGATAAAATTTAGAACGTATTAATTCAAACATAAATTAAAGCATTGCATCTTCACAGTACAATTAGTATATAAACATTTGCGATACAAACAATTATTATAAGTTTTTTTTATAAAAATGTAAAATGGATATATACATAAATACCTGAATAAAGTATTTTCAACGTCTTTGACCTCAACACACTTCGGGGCAAAACGCGATCAATGGACATAACAACAGATGGTGTGACCTCATGGCGGACACTCAAACACCTGATGCTCTAACCCAAAGAAGCAAGCTTTCCAGGAATCAATCCAAGATATAGATACAGTGTAAATTAGTTCAATATCTCTGCTGATAATTTCTAATTTATTCGTTTTATAATACTCGAACAAGTATTCAAATTCACCTGAATGGCAATCTAACCAAAACCATATTGAAGTGAACAACACGTTTTTAAATATTAAATTAATTTTGCTACAACAGATAACCTTATTTAAAAATCATTGTATAATAAATAAAATCAGCTTACCTCTAGCCGGCGATTTAATTTATTTTCCAGAAGAAACGCTTCTAACAAGCAAACTAACGTTTGGAAAATAGCACGCTGCTTCGTGTCCATCTTCCACCAAAAGTTGAATAAGATAGCCCGATCTTATCAAGTGCGCAGAATACTAAAATATGCCTTTTGATCCCTACCTAACAGAATTTCGACTCATAAGACAAAGGAACTTGCTTTTCCGTTTGACGTATAATCTAAATGGAGGTAAATAAAGTTGCCTAACGTCCAGATTCGTAGCAGTTAAATCGAACTGTTACAAGGTCACATACTAAAGCATGAGGGAATAGTGTGGAATATATTAGAAGCAGAGATAGGAAAAAGAGATGTAGAGATAGACCTAGGTTAGACTATTGCACACAGATAGTGGAAGATGTAGGATTTGGGAATTTCAAGGAAATGTGTAGGCTAGCTCAGAATAGAAATCAATGGAGGTATACATCCAATCAGTCCCAAAATGGAAAAAACTAATGAAGAATAAAATAACAGTACTTAAACATGATGATTGTTATTCACAACTACAGGAATTGGTCTTGCAATATTCCCAACTAATGTTAATTGTGCGAAAGGATTTCCTAGAAAACTATTAATTTGGCAAATGTCCAAGTGTTTGGGGGATCTTTGCTTAACCCCCTTCACATACCACCAAATCTTTGTGAAATAATTCATATAATTAGAAAACAATAGAAGGAGAAACAAACTGTATAGAGGCTGCTGTGGGAATTTCAGGGAACTGTGTAGGCTAGCTCAGAACATAAATAAGTGGCAGTACGTGCCCAACCACTTTCAAGACTGAAAACCTAATGATGAAAAAATTAAGTGCACTTAGATGATTATTATAAACAACTAAAGGTGTTGGTTGTGAAATATTTTCAACTAATGTTGATTGTGTGAAAGGATATATTGAAAAACTATTAATTCGGCAAATATTAAAGTGTTGGGGAATCTTTATAGCCACAGGCTGTCTAACCCCCCTCATATACTACTGAATATAGGGGAAAGGATATATATTTATAAACAATAGAACAATTGAAAGAACAGAGACTATATCCGAAGGCAACAAACATAGAAACGAGGTGAAAATTGTTGAAAGCATGTGTGTGGAGCACAGCACAGTACGTCTATGAAATAGGGACATTAGGAGCAGCAGTCACAAAAAGGGTAGAAATCTTTTGGAATGTTGTGCTTCAGATGAATGAGGATGATAGCACGAACAGACAAAGTTAATAACAAAGAGCTTGTAGAAATAGTAGGGGAATAAAGATATCTATGGAAAAAAATAGGAGAAATAGAAGGGCAGGATACGTTCTAAGGCATTTTTGGGGAACAGTGCAAGATATATTACAAAGCAGACAGAGAAAAAAAGAAGTTAGAGGTAGACCTAGATCATACTATTGCACACAGATAGTGAAAGATGCAGACTGTGAAAATTTAAAGAAAATGTGTAGGTGTACAGAGGAAACGAGGGCATGCGCTTAACCAGTGCCGAACTGAAGACCTACTGATGATGGACCTTTCTTTCTAACTTTACTTTGCCTGGCTAGCTCAATGAAATTGACGCAGTTTACAAAACGAAATCAAACTCAGCAATCTCACAAAACATTTATACAGTCTAAAATAATTTCTCTCATACAAAAGAATATTGACACATAGCCTATAAATAAGGTCAGTGTTTCAAACTCTGATGATAAACTTTCCTGATAAAAATCCTTACACAAAAATATTATATAATTAGGACATTCTATCTTAAACTAAAATGACAACTACTGAAATAGCAGTTACAAACAATATTTTAAAAAAATAATACTCGGAAAAATCCACGAAGCTCTTCTCCAATTCGTAATTAAATATCTTCTGTTTTTATTTTAAATTGACATCTAAATCAGCTTACAAGATTTTTATATTATAATACATCTCCATTTAGAAACCAACGTGCATCCTCGGCTTAATTATTTGAGTTAATTTTTAAATAACTTTTTATCTTGAAGAATTTTCCATGTCCATTACATTTAATAACTTCTATATTTATATGCTGGTGCTTTTTAAAACTAACTTCTGTATTCACTGTTACATGGTAATTATTAATTATGGTATGCGCATTGCATACTTTAAAACAATTTCTTCAAATTAACATTTTCGTCATCGAATTTATGAATGAAACTCTTTAACAAAGTCCCCGTTTATATACAAAAATTATCTCCATTTCTAGAATGTACTAGTAACCTATGTAATATTTTACACAGTAATGACCCAAGGTTTCAAAGAAAAACTCATTAACATTCAAAATCGTTGCGTTTTATTAGCCCATTAGCGTGATTTATGTGTTCAGTGACGTATGCGGTCAGTTTTTCTTTAATACCTAAAGTTAATGTTCACAGACTCCTTCTATCCTACAGTGATTGCAAAAGATCATAAGTAATTCTCATCTATTTTTATGGGGTTTTTAATGTTCCGGCCGCTTCTTGGAATAAATGTTTTATTTACTAATTAGGTATTTACATAGTTCTAAGTACAGATGACTCATCCTTTCTCTATTCCTAATATTATAAAAAAATCTTTATTTAAAATGAATTTAAGTAATCCAAAAGTCAATTTATATGATTAATTTAAAGCTTTATAATGCAAACAAGGTGCTATTCTACAGAGAATATTTGCTTTCACGGTAAAACATGTTCTAATACACAAAATTAAGATTAAAAATTGAGGTTTTAAATACACGAAATTATTTATTTTTCTGCACCGAAGTGCATGTTTTATTACAGACGCATAGCTTTTGTATTTATCTTTAAATGATCAATTTGAATTTGCATTTAATGCACTTTAAGTTCCCTTAAAAATAATTATTTTTATATATACGACCTACATTATTTGCTATGTATTTACAATTCGCTTATATCATACAGGGTGATTATTTATACACATGGAATCGGATTTTTCCCTTGTACATCAATGAATAACAAGTATGCTTGTATTATACAGGGCGTAACCATGAATTTTTAGAAATTTATATTTTTTCCAAATGCTTTTACATCTTGATGGGATTTATTTGTAGAATTTGGGTTTTAAGGACCTCTCATGACCCCATATCATGTCCATATATAAATATATATATATATATATACATAATATATTATGTGTGTGTACAGGATGTCCCAAAATTGCTGAGAAATAAAGCTACCACATATTGTAGACGTCAAAATATGTCGATCGAACCCAATTTACCTATATACCAAAATGTACCGTATGTCCATGAGAAGAGTTCAAAGTTTACTTGAGATATCACATTTTTGTATGCTGTTCAGAAATAAGTGAGAAAATTTATTGAAATTTGGCAAAAGTGTATTTTAGAGGATTACCCTACGTTCAGTAATCAAAAAAATCCAAAACCCCTCACAATTTCTGTTACACTTTTCTTAAGGGTGGCAATATCATTCCAAGACTTTTTTTAACAGAAATACTTACCCATCATCAACCAAACTTAGTTTAGTTAATGGGATCTCAATGCTTGTCCGCCGCCGTCATCGTCGCCATCGTCCATCGCAGGGTTCCTGTGATTTTATAATATACATATATATATATATATATATATATATATATATATATTGCTGTAATACTCCTTTTAGTGGGTCGACCTATTATTTCTGCAATATCACGTGTCCTTACGTTGAGCGACCTATTTATTTTAATTGCTATAATACTAAATTAAATCATTGAACCACCATTTTAATCTTTCCTACAGCTTGTGATTATTTCCTCCTCCAGCTGTTTCTTAACGTTGCTATCAACTGGAGTTTATCATAAACAACTTTATCGACCAATGACAAAATTCAACAAGTTACCGCCTTTGCGGGTTATCTCTGCCCTACTTAATTTGTGGCTCCTCCTCTGTACTGTTTCAATCTTATGACCTCGGCTAGCATATATTTGTAATTATAAAAATTCAGTAAGTTTGGATCCCATTTAATGAAACTAATGCTTTATGTACAGCTTTGACGTTATTTACAATACATTTTCAAATTAATTCACCTTTATAAATTTCATTTATCAACAACCATTTAATTTGTACTAAAACCCAAAGTCACCAAAGAAAACTCATTATCTTTACCAACAAATGTAGAATATTCTAAATCCGTTTTCTTATTATTATTTCAATACGTATTCAACCCTTTGTTGACTTGTTTACAAGCATATAATATTTAGCCAATTTGATATTAAAAATAAAATAAAATTCTTGTAGAAAACAGATGCCTTATAACTAACAATCTGACCTGGTTTTATCTTTTACGACGACGCTTCCATTGAAATTAATCTTCCCAATTTTCGATTCCATTCAACTTATCACCATTATGGACCAACACCATTAAATTATAATTTTATACTTTAATCATTCTTGCCATAGACTTCAAATTTGTAATTCGTTCACCCCTATACTTCAAGATTATGTTCTTCTTTTCGCCTCGACATTTAAATTGTTTTATTGTAATCTTTCTTAACATCAAGCATTCTGGCCTATTTTCCTCAGACCTCGAAGCCCTATTATTTTTATGTCTTAGTTTACGATTAATTCATAAAATAATCCTACTTACGTTTTAAACGGTAATTTTCATATACACACTCATTTATTTCACTTTGTACCACTTGTTACGTATTATTCAGTATTACTGGCAATGCACTTGGGCCTTCATTGAGTTCAAAACTGACTTTCTTATCGCGGTGCTTGCTAATATAATTTCGAATCCCCACTGCATCCGTGGTGTGGTCTAGAACCTGTCGTTTGCTTCGGACCAATCAAATAATTCCACTTCGAATATTTTCTGATGTAATGCTCTGCGTTCGTTCATAATGCCCACCTGCCTGCAGGTGTCTTCACTTATCAACATGCTGTATTTTGATAGAATAGTCGCCTTTCCATAAACAACTGATGCAATTTTACTTTAAACTTTCATTGTTTACATGCGATTCACGCAATTTTTAATCATTTCTCTTATAAAAATGGTTAGATCTTTATACGCATTATATTAGCTACATGAAACTCTATTTTCACCTCCGTATTACTTAATCGTCTGAGACTCTTTTCTTAATGCGTGTCTAATTATTCTTTATCATTTCTACGCGTGCTTCCACTGAAAAATATTCTTATTCGCTTTACTTATATCAACTGAACACTATCTACAGGGTATTTAATCTTTACCATCCGTTTAATACTGTATTTCTCATTCCTACGCCAACTATGCGTCTTCCTATGTCTTTCCTGCGTCGCCCAAAACTATTTCTACTTTGTACACAGGGTGTTTCCTACTTACTATCTACTTCTATTTCTTACTTATTTCCTGAAATAACTACAATTTTCTGCTGCCTATTCTAATTACTCATTCTCTAGTGACCTTCACTATGTCGCACCCTTAAACAACCCCTTATCACAGCATAATTCCCCAAATTAAAATATAAAATTTTATATCAATGTCCATTTTGTTGCCCAACGTGAACTTAAACTCACATTGGTATGAAATTATTATATTTTATTTCCATATTGAAATTCAACCTTTTCATTATTAAACTCATATTTACATTTTATTTATCCCATACCTATGTCCTATTATACTATACTATTCCTACCTATGCCTATTCTTATGTTCAAATCCTATTCTATTTCTCTGTATACCTATTCATAATTTATTTTACATTTCCTTTTATCTATTCATCTGTCCTTGCATGGGCCAATTCAATTTATTTATTTTCAACTTCCCCTTTTCACTCTTAAATCTGGGTCCTTTTAATCTATATTTTTCAATCCTATATTTATTATCTATCCTATATCCTAAAAATCTAACCCTACTTTGAAAAAATTCACACTTCCTTAAATTCAACCTTAAACCTGCTATATCTAATTCTAATATTATTCTCTAAATGTACGTAGTGTTCCTCTACACTATTACTAAATATTAATATTTCATCCTTATAGTGGATACTAAATTCCTCATACAGTCCCAAAATATTCTTGATCACATTCTCTAATGCATCCGTGCTCGAGGACAAACCAACCGGGACCACCCTAAATTGGTATAATTTTCCTTCTACCGAAAAACCCGTATATTTCCTTGATTCACGCGCTAATGGAATCAAACACAATGAATTCTTTAAGTCTAATTTGCTATATATTTTCTTATTACCTATTCTTGCTAATATGCTTTCCATCGTTGGTGGACAATTGTATTGCGGCTTCGTTCGCTTATTTATCTTTCTTGCATCCAAATATAACCTAATGCTATTATCATTTTTCTTCACGACGACTAATGGATTCACAAAATGTGTACTGGAGTTTTCTATAATGCCTTCACGTAACATTTCCTCAATTTCTTCCTTCACTCTATTCCTATATGCTACTGGGATAGGATATATCTTATTGTTAAACGGTTCCTCATTCATTACTTCTAACTTGTGCACATAACCCTTGGCAATTCTCGACTTTGACCCAATTAATTCTGAATGCTTATTCAATAATACATTCACCCTATTTTTAAATCATCTGGACACTTAATCTCTTCACTTTCATTACCCCATTATTTATCTCTTCACTAAACTGATTAATATTTACGCAGTCATCTTCTATTACTATATTCCCTCTTCATACCATTTAATATATTTCCCATTACACTCAATCTCTTTGCATTCCGCATTTATCTTCAACCCCAACTTATCTATCATATTCATCCCAAATATAACATCTATCTTCAGTCCAGGTACCACCATGAACTCATTTTCCCATATTCTATCCCCATTTCACATCTCAGAATTACCATTTCATTTATTACACTAAATCTCTTATTATTTGGTGCCACTAAATTACACCTTGCTATCTCTATCGCTTTCTCCCCCAATTTCTCTCGTTTAACAAATTCTTCCGCTACAAGTGATGCCTCTGCTCCAGTATCAATTAATACTTTAACCATTTTATTTTCCACCTTTAAATTAATTATTGGTAATAAGTTTCTCTCAAGTCTTCCTAATTCATTATCCATTTCATATTTAATAAACTCGCGCTGGTGCTCATATCCGTTAATCCGTAGAATTTTCCTTGGTTCGTCCGTACTCAAAAATCCTGATCTCGCGTCGAAGGTCCTGCCTGACTCATTCTTCCTGTATCTGTGCAATTCGTGTTCCTTAATTCCACACTATTAATATTTCTTGCTGGTGTCCGTCGATCATCCTTTTCCTGTCTATTCATTACTCCATTGTTTCCCTCATGATTCGTTCTCTCTATCCGTTGCCTTGGTGTCTGACCATTATCCCTGTTCTGCCTAAAATCATTATTAAAGTTTCCATAGTTCCCCCCATTAAAATTTCTTCCGCGATCATAATTATACCTGTTCCTTCGATAATTATTCCTAGTCTCATCATTCCTTATGAAATTCGTGCGTCGATCCCTAAAATTATTTTCCTTTCATCATCATTTTCCAAATCATCATATCTCTGCAAATAATCAATAAACGTGTCTCTATCCACTATGTTTTGCGTCGTTATGTATCGCTTTACTTCCGCATTAAAATGACTTGCTAAATACTTTATAATAATTTTATCTTCTAAAGGAGGATCCAATTGCTTCGCTACAGTAAATTTCTCAATCGCATATGATTCTCGCGTTATCCCTTTCGCCAAATCGTATCTTCCCATAATTAAATCATTTCGAATTCGATTTTGCTGGTTGTCATTCCAGAATTGACGTAGAAATTTGCTTTCAAACTGTTCAAACGTTTCTATTTCATCCTCAACTAGATTGTACCATTGTTTAGCATTCCCTTTTAATATTGCCCTGATTAAATTTAATTTGAATAATTCATCTGTGTATCCCTGTATCAACATTTTAAAATTTTTCAGAAATATCTTAGGGTTTACTTTTCCGTCCCGTAAAATTTCGTAAATTGTTCCATTGAAAGATTCGTTTGCATTAGCTTAATTGGTTCCCTATTAAAGTTTATTGGATTGCTTTTAAATTATTTATCTCTTGATTTATTGTTCTGAATTCCGTTTCGCAATTTTCTTCAATTTTATTTAACTTAATATTTAAATTCTTAATTTTATTGTTGGACTCACTTTCGAACTCTTCTCGTTTCGTTTTGATTAAAGAAATATGATCCCATAAACCGTCTATCTCCTCAGAAACTCTACCAACTCTCTCATTCAATTGTGCTTTCATCTCCGCGATATTATGGTTTGCTTCCTTCAGTCCATCACTAAGATTCTTAATTTTACCCTCCAATTTCTCATTGTTTTCATCCATTTTATTTTAACTGCATTTATGGCTTGCTCACTCCTATCCATCTTTTCATTCAATGCCATTAAGATATCCAACATCTTATTTTCTTGTGAAGTTCGCCTCTTCACTGGAACTGGTTTCCTGAATTATAACGCCTCCTGGGATCCTATCTCTACTCCTTGTTGTCTCAAAACCTCCCGTGTTTCCGTATTTTCTTGTCCATTATTATTAAATTTATATGCTAAACTTTTAAATACTAAAATTTATCTAACTTTAAATTACTGTACAAATTTCACTATTGTTAATTGAAGCTTTTCAAATCCCGGTTTAGTTTAATTAATTTATATAAAATCTTACAATCGTACTTTAAAATTTATTTTAATTTAATTCGCCCTCTTAATCTCAGTTTATTTTATTGTGGTTTAATTTGAGCCCTCTTAATTTCAGTTTATTGTGGTTTAATTTAGGCCCTCTTAATTTCAGTTTATTGTGGTTTAATTTACGAGCCCTTCGTTGGGTCGACATATTAATTGCTGTAATACCCTTTTAGTGGGTCGACCTATTATTTCTGCAATATCACGTGTCCTTACGTTGAGCGACCTATTTATTTTAATTGCTATAATACTAAATTAAATCATTGAACCACCATTTTAATCTTTCCTACAGCTTGTGATTATTTCCTCCTCCAGCTGTTTCTTAACGTTGCTATCAACTGGAGTTTATCATAAACAACTTTATCGACCAATGACAAAATTCAACAAGTTACCGCCTTTGGGGTTATCTCTGCCCTACTTAATTTGTGGCTCCTCCTCTGTACTTTTCAATCTTATGACCTCGGCTAGCATATATTTGTAATTATAAAATTCAGTAAGTTTGGATCCCATTTAATGAAACTAATGCTTTATGTACAGCTTTGACGTTATTTACAATACATTTTCAAATTAATTCACCTTTATAAATTTCATTTATCAACAACCATTTAATTTGTACTAAAACCCAAAGTCACCAAAGAAAACTCATTATCTTTACCAACAAATGTAGAATATTCTAAATCCGTTTTCTTATTATTATTTCAATACGTATTCAACCCTTTGTTGACTTGTTTACAAGCATATAATATTTAGCCAATTTGATATTAAAAATAAAATAAAATTCTTGTAGAAAACAGATGCCTTATAACTAACAATCTGACCTGGTTTTATCTTTTTAACGACGCTTCCATTGAAATTAATCTTCCCAATTTTCGATTCCATTCAACTTATCACCATTATGGACCAACACCATTAAATTATAATTTTATACTTTAATCATTCTTGCCATAGACTTCAAATTTGTAATTCGTTCACCCTATACTTCAAGATTATGTTCTTCTTTTCCCTCGACATTTAAATTGTTTTATTGTAATCTTTCTTAACATCAAGCATTCTGGCCTATTTTCCTCAGACCTCGAAGCCCTATTATTTTTATGTCTTAGTTTACGATTAATTCATAAAATAATCCTACTTACGTTTTTAAACGGTAATTTTCATATACACACTCATTTATTTCACTTTGTACCACTTGTTACGTATTATTCAGTATTACTGGCAATGCACTTGGGCCTTCATTGAGTTCAAAACTGACTTTCTTATCGCGGTGCTTGCTAATATAATTTCGAATCCCCACTGCATCCGTGGTGTGGTCTAGAACCTGTCGTTTGCTTCGGACCAATCAAATAATTCCCCGAATATTTTCTGATGTAATGCTCTGGTTCGTTCATAATGCCCACCTGCCTGCAGGTGTCTTCACTTATCAACATGCTGTATTTTGATAGAATAGTCGCCTTTCCATAAACAACTGATGCAATTTTACTTTAAACTTTCATTGTTTACATGCGATTCACGCAATTTTAATCATTTCTCTTATAAAATGGTTAGATCTTTATACGCATTATATTAGCTACATGAAACTCTATTTTCACCTCCGTATTACTTAATCGTCTGAGACTCTTTTCTTAATGCGTGTCTAATTATTCTTTATCATTTTCGCGTGCTTCCACTGAAAAATATTCTTATTCGCTTTACTTATATCAACTGAACACTATCTACAGGGTATTTAATCTTTACCATCCGTTTAATACTGTATTTCTCATTCCTACGCCAACTATGGTCTTCCTATGTCTTTCCTCGTCGCCCAAAACTATTTCTACTTTGTACACAGGGTGTTTCCTACTTACTATCTACTTCTATTTCTTACTTATTTCCTGAAATAACTACAATTTTCTGCTGCCTATTCTAATTACTCATTCTCTAGTGACCTTCACTATGTCGCACCCTTAAACAACCCCTTATCACAGCAAATATATATATATATATATATATATATATATATATATATATATATATATATATATAGCCGGGTATCGTGGATTAAGGGTTATCTGCTTCACCAGTGGATAAATAATTTTCAAAATGCAGATTTAAAAAAAAATTGCTTACCCTTATTATTTCTGCTTCAAACATCTTCAGCAGCTTCCCTGGCTAGCTCAGCTGTGCCTCTTCTCGGATACCTAAATATACAACCATTCTTCCTTCACACTCGCACACCATTCAATAAAATCACCAAATAATACAACAATTATACAATCTTCTATTTACCGCTATTTACAGACAAATTATTCACATGTATAAACAAACAGTTTGGTACACTAATTACCAACTCAAATGTGATAAGTTTTAAAGTCCTTGTTTTTCTAATTATTTGCAAACAAATTTTAATAAAATGTGAGTAGATGGGCCACACATATTACCCTAAATTAACAGTACACTGGAGTATGGTAAGCTCATAATAACCCAGTTTATTTAGTATATGCCTTTTACCTTGTATAAATTAATACAAAATTGATAGACCCGTTTATTACCCTTTACAATCTAATTTATATTCAGAATAAAATTTTATAAGTTTTAAATACACCCCTTTTTCAATATTTAACCCCAATAAATTGTCCAGTACATGTATCTTTTCCAATAAGTTTATATAACCATAAATAACCCCAAAATTCGCTCACACGGCTCAAAATTTCACAAAAGTTTACCAGACAACAGAAATTTCAAATAAATTACCTGGAGAATGCTTCAGGCTTCCATTCCTTCGACGACGATCACTAGAACACCTTGGCTTCGTGACCATGCGCTGTGATACTCTGCAAATTCACAGACAATAACCCCAATAATTTGCGAGCCAAGCGCCTCGTTTCAAAGTACCATTCCATATCAGCCTACATTCCTGGTTGTTTGTGATGCTTACCCCACATATATTCTGCTTCCATTTATTGATTTCCTAGCTTAGTATAGTAGTAGCCAGGCCTCTATTAATTTAATATACACTACACGTATTTCGCGTTAATAAATAGAAGACCACTACTAATAAGTTACACGTGCTAGCACTATATTTACTGTATTATTAACATATCTAATTTTCATATAAAAAAACTCTACTATAATGTTGGTCTGCCTTCAGTACTTTATCGTAGTACAGTAGTATAAAAGCGAACAGAAGACAAGACAAGAGAGCCCTCATAATTTCCATTCTGTATTTATATTGTTTCAAAATCATACCCCCAGACACACTTCCCGTGAAAAGCTTGTTTTAAATATTTTACAGGGCCGTCAAACACGTGGCGGAATCTACCTAGGGTGGGTCCGTCCTAAGCAAACACCTCTCAACTAGACACCCAAACAAATATTCAAGGATTTTTCAAATAATTTTAAAAGCCAAAAGTATTCCCAAACACTAGTTCCACTTTTATAAATTTGATTAAAGCACTGCGTAGATATTAAATACTAATACCTGGAATCCAGATACAAGCGCCGCCTTCCAGCCGTCCTGAAGCCAAGTGACCAACTGCAGGCACCTCCTGTAAATAATAAGTAACTCGAGCAACTGGTAATCTCCAGACTATAAAACTACTAATATTTCTACAAATTTTATGTTATACAAATACTCAGATAACTCCAATTCCACTATGCTTTCGTCTTCAAACAATAACGGTACAGACCAGCACTCCCTCTTTTAATTAACTTTTATTCGCGGTAAAACTGCTACTATTTGCTATCTCCAGGTACAACTTGACTTTCAAAACTTTCGTAACTTTTAAATGTAATAAAACTCATAACAGTACAAAAACACGTCTATTTTTTAGTAATATAAATTTGAAGTCCCTTATAAATAAAAACCGTCTTCTTTTGTTTCCGTTGCCATAGCAACTATCTCTACGCACACTATGTAATTTATAATTATTAATAATTGATTTATAATACAGTTGTTTTCTCTAGATACATTCATTTTCTAGATGGTTTGTAATCCAGTGATTTATGTATATTGAACTTTTTACAATATTGAAAATAGCTAACAAACTTTGATGGTTCAGCTTTTAAATTGTACGCAACAGACATTTATGTCTTATTCAGTAAACGTCCTGTCATTACATAACCAATCTTTAATTGTTAAAACATATTCAAACTGAAATTGATTTACAAATTTTACGGAAGTATCACTTAACTCCTTAAAATTTTAAAAGCGTGCAGTATACCAAGCAATTTTGATATTTGTTTTTTACATTCAAATGGTTCTGAAAACGCTAACTCCAAATTAAATTTCATATACGTGCAACCATAACAATTAAAATACGTATACAATGCAAACTTATAACTAGCTTAGCCTGGTCTATGGCGGTATATGTTGTTGAATGCAATGCAGTTTCAAAAGCTTTATAAATTTATAAACGTGGAATAGTTGTTGTTAATTTATAAACCAAAATACCTGAAAGAAAATACTCAAACAAAACCAAATATACCCCATTCTAGCAAAGTCGTTTGAAGCCCTATTTAAACATTTTATAAGCCCACCCCTTCTTGACAGTATATAAGGCCCCACTGATTTTAAATAAAATGAAAATTTACTTCCTGGATATAAGTAATTCTTTTAATGGTTGAGAAATTTTAAATTTTAGTTAAAATCACTATAGTTTTTTTCTTTATGTATGAGGATTAAGTGTTAGTTTCTGTATATTCTGTATAGTTTTAAGCTCGTTAGTATTATTTACAGTGTTAATTCTATTCTTGCGATACTTTACTTTCCACATGGAAATATGGATACAAATTTTCTATATGAAAACGTCCCCGACATTCACCCTGTCATTCTCCAATTCGTAAGTATTCCTTCTGCAAAATTCTTCTCACTCGATAAGGACCTTCGTATGGAAATAACAACTTGGCACAAATATTTCTTTCCCAATTTGACATTCTCAATCTTTTAACAATAACAAGATCCCCAACTGAAAAACCACTTGCTTCTTGATTTTCTTGTTACGTTTCTCCAACTCCCTTCTTTGTATCGTTTCGACTTGTTGTTTGGCTTTATGCAACAACTCCGTTATATCCTCCACTTTTGTTCAGCTCTCCACGGTCTTGCTGGAATCACCTTCTTCATCAATGTCACAGGACACATTCCTGTCACTGAACTTGGTACAAAATTAATATATTCTTCTATTGCGGTAAATACCTTACCCACCGATCATGTTGTTCCTGCGTTATTAACCTCAAAACTTTATTACTTCTCGAATATATCTTTCACACGGATTTCCTTGAGGATGTCTGATACTACAGAATGTCATCTTTATTCCATCCTTCCTTAATTTACTTTCAACCCTTCGATTACGAAAATACGTTGCATTGTCCAACAATACCCTATTCATCTTACCTATTCGTTCTACAAACTTTCTTACAGAACTCAATACATGCCTAGAATTACATCTCCTCGCTGGATAAAGCTGCACAAACTTTGTAAAATATCAACTACAACTAAAATATGCTGATATCCGTTCCTACCGGTATCAAATTACTCAAGTAATCCATTGCCACAATATCTAATGGACCTTCCGCTCTTATACATCTAACTTGATTCTGCAACACCACATTCTTATCCTTTCCTAACAAACACGTCTCACACAGATTTATGCAATTTTCACCAATTTTCTATCGTTTCGTGCATAGAAAGCTTCCTAAATATCAAGAACGTCTTACTGAATCCCTATATGACCAAACGTAGTATGAATTTCCTGGATCAGCTCAACGGCTACCTGTGTCGTTAACACTAATAATTCATCATCCCATAACCTTTTCACCAAAACTCCCTCGACCATATAAAACCTCTGTCTTGTTCTAAATTCTCTCTGAATAATTTTTCTCTGATCACCCTTATTTCTTCGTGTGCTTGCATCCGATGAAATCTGGCATTCGACCATCTTCCCAGATCTTCAAACACTTGCAATGCAATCAAAATCCATTCCTACTATCCGTTAGCAACCCTTCATCCTTCCTACTAAAGAAATCAGCCGTAACATTTTCTTTACCAGGTTTATGTCTAATCTCAAAATCATATTCCTGCAATACTAACGCCCATCTATACAATCGACTGTTCAAAACTCTTTCTTCTTCAGAAACGTGACCACTGTGTTATCCGATTCAACCAGAAATTTATTACCCAATAAATAAAATCTTAACTTCTTCACAGCATATACGATTGCCAGCATCTCTTTTCCGCTGTTGAATACCTAGTCTCGCAGTCTTTCAGAGCCCTCGAAATAAAACAAATTGGCACTTCTCTCCTTCTTGAACCTGCACCAACTCAGCCCCTATTGCAAAACTCGAGCGTCTGTCCTTAAAATAAATGGATCCGTAAAATTGGGATATTTTAATGACAGTTCCCTATAAAATACCGCCTTCAACTCCCGAAATGCCTGCTCCCTTTGCTCGTTCCATTTCCACCTTTCGTTCTTTTTAACAACTCCAACAATGGAATGCACAACTCGAATATTTTGGTATGAATCGACGATAATAATTTAATACACCTAAAAATCCTCTTAAACCTTTCAAAGAAACAAAGAGAAATTACGTGCAAAATTTATATTAATTAACTCTATTTTAAGTAACCGGTATTAAACAAAATGTACTGATAATAATTGAATATTTGATTAGGAGTCACTAAAAATTAAAGGGTATTAATTTTAATTGAAGTTAATTGAACCATTAGTAACATATAATATCTATAAAACTTGAAAAACCCAATAAAATGCAAATCGTAGAAGTGTTATTATGTTTGAACACCTGCGTATTTTTAAAAAGCTCATTATGCGTAAATTTTGCAGATAATTAATGGTTACAGAGAATGTTGGAGAAACCGTCGATAATAGTTACGAGAAATGCTAAAGGTGGGTTATTTCACAGTCCACATGGACTGAAATAATCGATAATAAAGAATATCAATTTGCACCAATAAGAACAGGGTAGATAGAGACAGATAATATGCAAGACCGAGACACATATAGTAAAAGGCGTGAGTGGAGCAACGTCATTGGGTTGCGATTGGGTGAAAATAAAAGGCAAAATTGAGAGGTAAAATAACATTTCTGTATAAAATTCAATTAGTTATTTCCAGAAGTTGCGAGCCGTGTCGAAATTTCTGAGATGTAACTGGTGAGTGCCAATTTCGTAAAAATCGCATGCCGGGCTGCGGAATGGGAACCTAGCATGCGAAATTCTTTAGAATTGTCCGTTTTGGGGAACAGACCGACAGACAGGCTAACCGCTATATATACCGAGGTTAATATGAACAAGCTCTCTTAGATCTGCGACTTGATTCAATGCGTTAAACAGTGCTTTTAGTTTTCCGGTTTTGATTAAATAATTTAAACAGTTTGCTCGAATATTTTTGTGATTTAAAACAGCTTGTTCTTTCGTGCTACAATGAATGTACTTTAGTGCACTTAGAAAAGAAGATACAAGGTAATAAAGTTTAGTATCACAGTACCAATTAGTCAAAGTTGCAACGACAAATGAATACACAAAAGTAGGCAGTTTTGGCGTATATTGGTGAAAGAAGCATGAATTTCTTTGCTATTTTTCGGGGTGTTAATAATTAAATGGTTCATAAACATGACTGGATCCACAAAACAAGGTTCAGATATACACAGATGAGTTCGGAAAAGCCCTGAAACAACTTTAGATGAATGGTGGTGGAGAAATTTTAAAAGCGTTGAGAATCAGAAGCCGTAAATATAACCCAGTTGGAATGGTGTGATTAACAAAAGGGACGAGGTACATTGAAGCTACGAGTGCAGTAACCTTCAGGTAAATTATACTATTTTTTTTGAACTTTGATGTTTTCGTGTGTGTTGAATAACTTTATAATTTATTTACTTAAAATGGACAGTAATGAAGTTGTACTAACAACAAATTTTTAATTTTAAGGTGAAATTTTCTTGTCTAAGTCGAAAGGAGTATTTAGTATTTATGTTCTTGATGAAAATTTGGGTATGTCTTTGAGCTCAATTAGACGAACCTGGTTAATTAACGTAAAGGGGTGGTAGATGCTCCCTTTGTACTCAGGCTCAGGTCTGCATATATTGTTACATTAATTAGTAGGCATCCTACAAGGACTTTAATTTTGGATGCACATTAAAATGATAACAAATTTAAATCTTGAAATTTTCTGATACTGAAATTTATGCTGAATTTTTAATTTTGAAATTTTAATGTATTGTGAATATTGATGTAAATAGAGTTAACGTTGATGTTTGTGGTAGGAATGTGTTTGTTTTTTTTTATGAATGAGGATGAAGGTTTATCTAGGGGAGCAGCTGAGGCGATGAACAGAAGAAAGTCGACGGACCAGTTAATTTAGGAGGTTTCACAGCATCTTTGATGCACAATCTGTGGGGCTCGATTCCAAAACCGTAGTTCCCGGATTTTGGAGGGATACACAGCAATATATATATATATATATATATATATATATATATATATATAGTTTGAATGTTCTTTGTGGTTTATAGGTCAGCTAGAAATAAGATAATGCTCTTTTTTATTGCCTAAATTTTCGAATTTATTCAATTCTTGTTCACAGGCACTAAAATGTAAGGACATAACAACTGGTACAAATTCGTGTAGATATTACTTACTAAAGTGAGGATTAATCTAAAATTGGTTAGTACGGCATAAATAAACAGTAACTATTTTTAAAAAATAACAGTAGTAAAGATAAAAATAAATATTATAATCTAATATGACACTAGTAGTTTGTCAAAAAAAATTTTTGTTTTTTATTTAATATTAAATATGTGTTATGTGTTGTTTGATGTCTGTTAGTATGCATGCATCTGTGTTTGTGTGTGTGTGTGTGTGTGTGTGTGTCTGTCTGTATGTGTGTATGTGTGTGTGTGTGTGTGTGTGTGTGTGTGTATGTTAGTGTGTGTAAAAATGTTTGTCTGTGAACTTGTATGAGTAGTGTATCTATGAAAGTATATAGTTTCTAAAAGTTTACCATAGATTTGTAGCTTTGATCCAAAATATAGTATTATGTTTGTACTTTTTTTTTTCTCTCTAATAATTATTCATTTATTCTTTTTTGTTTTGGAAATTTAGATTTTCAATGTCTGTTTTTTTTTTGTTTATGGTATAGGAATTTTGATAAATATAACACATTTCCAGGAATAGTCGTTTATTTTCTTTCAATTGAATATCAATAACTTTTGGATTTTGAAAGTCTATTTGATGATCATTTGTTAATTCGTGTTGTGTTAAAGCACGTGCATTTGGTTTTCTTCTTATGTCGCTTTTATGCTGAGTTATTCTCTGCTTTAAATTTTGCGAAGTTTGTCCAATGTAAATTTTGTTGCAATCCAAAAATTAATTTGATAAATCACGTTCCTTTGTTGTAGCACTTGTGTTTTATCTTTTAATTTAGATTGTAATCTATTTAAAGTAAATATATTTTTTGTGGCAATTTTCAAATTAGTATCTTTAAATACATTTATTAATTTAGTGGTGAGGTTTTTGATAAATGGAATAGAGTTATAAAATGAGTGAGTTTGTTCATTATAATGTATATTGTTGTTGTTATTCATGATGTTGGTATTAGATGTATAGCTTTTATTGTATAAAAGATTTTGAATTAAATTTGTTGGATAATTATGGATGGGAGATTTTTTTAATTCTATGTTTCATACCTAATATAAAATTAACTTTTATTTTAAATGTGTGATGTGAGTGATGTGTGTGATTATGTATCTATTGGAATTTACAGGTTTTTGATACCAGTCTAATATTAATTTATTGGTAGTATCCCTAATTAAAAGAGTATCTAAAAATGGAACTGATCTATTTTGTTCTTCTTCTATTGTGAATTGAATTTTGGGATGGTAGTTATTGAATCTTTTAAAGTTTCATTAATTTTGTCTTCGAACACATGTGATTATGTCATCAACATATTTTTTATGAAAGGTAGATCAAAGGGTAGTCGGAATAACATTATCTAACAAGGAATTCATTATTATTTCGCCTAAAATTGGACTTAAATTGGAACCCATTGGGCAACCTGAAATTTGTAAATAGTGCTTATCTTTATAAGTAAAATAGTTGCAATCAAAAATAAATACTATTATTTCTATGAAAGTTTGTTTTGGTATCTTACAATTTTGTTCTATTTTGTTCCAAAGTAATTTGATATCTTTCAATACTAGTTCTTTAGGAATATTAGTAAAAAGCGAAACAACATCTAAGCTTATAAGTACATAATTATTGGGAATTTGGAAGTTATTTATGAAATCTGCAAATTCAAATGAATCTTTTATATGGTATTTATTTTTATTAATTGAATTTTTAAAATATCACTCATAAATTTGGAAAGTTTTTCGTCGGAGAGTTATTTGAAGCTACTATAGGTCTTAAAGGGTAGCCGTTTTATGAATTTTGGTAATCCATATAGTTTTGGTGATATACTGCTGTAATTATTTAATTCTTTTGCAGTAATATTGGAAATATAATTTTATTTTTAACTTTCGAATGATGTCTAAAGTTTGTCTTTGAAAATTTGTAGTTGGATCAGATTTTATTTCTATGTAAGTCGTGTGGTCATTCAGCAGCTCATTAATTTTGTTATTGTAATCTAATCTGGACATAGCTACGGTTATATTACCTTTATCTGATTTTGTAATAATTAGTTCTTTATGATCATTTAGGAATTTTTTACATTCAATATATTTTTGCCAAAAAATTGAATTTTTATTAGAATTAAGGTTGTTATCAAAAGAATGATGATAAAACGGCGAAACCTTTTTAAGCATATATTTTTTTTTTTTTGTATAACAACAATGGTGATGATTGTGATTATGATGATTATGCTAAAAAACTAAGTCGTGTTCATATCAGTTCCCAGAGTAGATTCTATAAGTTTTATTACAAAGTTCTTTTACCAAAAAATTCTAGAACCCACCAAATGCCAAAACCATTTTTCCTTTTTGTTACCCTGCCTACTCCCCAAACTTTTTATTTTAAGCCAATTTTAAATAGTTAGATGGCGTAACCCAACTATAACTCTAAACATACAAAGGTGACATAAGTCAAATAATTAAAACTAGATGGAGTTCCAACATTCTCCCCCCTGGTAAGTAGAAACAATTGAAACAAACAAGCTGTTTCTGCTTAGCCACATTGTTACACTACATCCAGAACAGCTACTTCGTAGCAGGACGCGTATATGTCCCGTTGATAGTTTTAGCCACTACTTGTCTGACTTGGTTTTAGTGTCTTCCTTTGTGCACTTCCACTACAACTCCTTTTACCCAAGAGTTTCGCTTTGTCTTTTCAACAAGAACCACTACGTCTCCTACTTCAATGAGATTTACCTTCTGAAACCATTTTGTCCTTCGTGCTGGTGTTGGCTTATATTTATGTGACCAGCGTTTTTAAAAATGAAGTAGCATTTGCTGTATCAACTTGTAATTTCGATGCATCGTTATTACGTCAGACTCGTGCACCTCTTCAAGCGGTTTTATTCCTCCTGATGATCCCAAAAGGAAATGATTAGGTGTAAGTGCTTCTGGTTCATCAGGACTAATAGACAGGTATGTAATCGGTCTAGAGTTTATAATATTTTCGACTTCTAGTTAGTAGCAACGTAGATTCAAGTCGTCAGGTCGCCTCGTGGGCATGCACTCAAGACAACATTTTACCGATCGAACTAATCTCGCCCAACTCCTTCCCATATGGGGAGCTGCGGGTGGATTTAACTTCCAAGTTATATTCTCAAAGTGCGCTTGAATTTCATCCAATGGAATTTGATCAATTAGTTTTTCAACTCATTTTTACGCCTATGAAATTCGTTCCATTGTCTGTATGAAGCTCAATGGGCATACCGCGTCGAGAAATGAAGTTCGAATACACATCATACACGAATCCTTGCTTAAAGAGTGTGCAAGTTCAATATGTATGGCTCGTACTGTAAGACAAGTAAACATACACACCCATCTCTTCTCTACACGACGCCCTACTACTACTTCCAGTGGTCCAAAGTAATCTATTCCAGTATAGGAGAACGGTCTTGAATATGCACCTAATCTAGCCTGAGGGAGGTCAGACATCTGGGGTGGATTAGGATGTGCGTGTAGATTTTGCAAAACTGACAACGTGTCCGTATAGAGTTCAAAACTACACGCAAACGTGAAATTACATACAATTGTCTGAGCTCGTTCACCACTGTTTCGTGATTCGCATGTAAGTACTTCTCATGGTAATGCATAACGATCAACTCGGTTACTTTATGGGACCTTGGTAATATTATTGGATTTTTACATCAAACGAGATTCCAATTGCTCTTGACGTGCGTCCTCTCATCCGAAGAACGCCTTTCTCATCTAAAATGGAGACAACTGATACAAGAGGCTGCTTTTCTCCAATGGTATGTCAGGATGGTTTTGTAACTGATTTATCTCTTCCCGATAACTGTTCAACTGTGCTTGTCGGTACATAACTTCTTTTGCTTGGCGTATTTCAGTTGGTAAAAGTACACCCGATCTTTTAGATTTATTTTAAAGTTGTATAGTATTCGCACTATCCAACCCATAGTTCGACACGCCTTCCTCCATTGAGAACATTTGTTTATAAATTTTTCTAATAAGTTAGGTGTTACGTCACTGTGGAATAGTTGTAACTTTAGGTCGTTTTCAGTTTTCATATTTTCCTCCTTGTTTCTTGTAAACCATTTACTCTCGGAAGATGTAAAACTGAGGTCCAACAAACCATCTGCTAGTAGAGGATATCTGCGATTGTGATTTCCATTTGGTTGCATCGTCTGCTACGTTTTGAGCGGATGGAACCCACCGCCAATTTGCAAGGGTTGTGGTTTCTAGGATCTCAGCTATGCGAAGAGCCACAAACTGTTTATATTTTCTTGCATCTGAACGCAGCCAAGCAAGAACATTTAACGAGTCGGTCCAAAAGAAAACTTCTTCAGGTACAATATTATGACCTGATATAATGGTATTTGCTAATCTAGCTCCAAGAACAGCAGCTTGTAATTCAAGCCTAGGGATCGATACTGGACGAAGAGGAGCTACTTTTGACTTTGCTGCTACTAATGAACAGCAGACAGCTGTTGACGCTTCATATCTAAAATCGCTACCGCCGACGCTAACTCACTGGCATCTGTAAACACATGTAATTGGAGAGTCTTATAATCATACGAAAAATAGCATCTCGAAATCTTAATTTCTCCTATCTAAGGAAGTATTTTAATCCATTTAACCCAGTCGGTAAATTGAGAGTCCGTAACTAACTGGTCCCAACCTATTTCAGAGCGCCAAATGTCTTGCAAGAGAATTTTAAGACCAATCAACAGGGAGGACAGGAAACCCAAGGGATCAAAAACCATCATAAGCGTTCTCAAAACTTCCCGCTTAGTGGGCTGGGACTCCTGCTACTACTTCCTTGTCTAATCGACCAAAGTTGAGGTTGTAGTAAAATTGGTCGTCCATAGTGCTCCACCACATACCTAAAACTTTAGAACCAGCAAATCCATCGTTGCCGTTTAAATTCTTTAGTTGACTAGTGTTGTCGTCCTTCCAATTCAGCTGGGAGGTAATCAATTTTGAATTTGAAATAAAGTTTCGTATAATGAACTTGGCTTCTTTATGTATCTCAATTACGTCGTTTGCGATCTGCAGAGCTTCCTCTTCTGAATCAAAACTCTCAAGCCAGTCGTCTACATAGTGATTTTCAACAATAGAATTCACTGCTTTTGCATTTGATCCTCCGAACCGTAAAGCATTAATATTCTTCACATATTGAGCGACCGTGGGGAACATGCAGCCCCAAAAGTCATTACCCTCATGACGTATGTGATCGGTTCATCGTTTGGAGAATTCCGCCAAAGGAATCTTTGGCTTTGTTGGTCGCTTTCACGATAGCCACCTGATGATACATTTCTTTGATATCGCCTGATAGGGCGAAACGCTTTCTCTAAAGCGAAAGAGTACGTTGATTAAAGAACACAACATATCGGGACCTTTCAACAACATTTCGTTTAAAGAGGTTCCATTAGCCACTGCCGCAGCATCCCACACAATCCGAACTTTGTTGGGCTTATTCGGGTTGAAACGGAAATATTGGTAAATACCATGTTCTGTCCTCAAGTTTAGCAGCTTCCTGATCTGTAAGCTTTTAGTATAACCCTTATCTAAGTAAGCTTGCATTTGAGTCTTAATATTCTCCGCTAAAACGGGATCCTTAGCCAATCTTCTTTCCAAGCATATTAATCTCTTCATAGCCATGTCGCGACTAGACGGCAATTGAATTGAATCAATTTCCACAGTAAGCCCGCTTCATATCCAAATTTAATTTTGCGTGTTGTTTTTGCTAGAATACTCATTGCTCGCCGATCGTCTTCAGATTGCAAATGAAACACAGGACTCTTTGTAGTGAGTGACTCCAACGCAAAAACTGTTTTACTTGGTCGTGCAAGTCGTCTTCAAGTCCACAGTCACAGACATGGTAATGATGATTTAGATTACTATTTACTTGATCTGCGTAGTTTCCTAGGATAGTCCAACCTAACTTCGTTTTAGTGGCGATTGGTTCTCCCATTGACCTTCTTTAATCTTCAGTGGTAAGCCCAGTTGCCAGTGTTCAATACCAATCAGTATGCGCTGACTTTGCATCTTTATAGCTAGCAATTGGAAGATTTCTTAAATGGTTATATGGGGTTTCAGTCGGCTTATACTTTAACGACTGAGTAGTTAGATTTAATCCTTGCACAGTACGAACATTGGAGATACGGTACCTTTTGCAACTTTCACTATCACCTGATATTTCTAGAGACACAACGACTATTTTTCTCTTCTCGAGTCGTATCTCCAGTCCATTTTAAATGCAGTGAGCTGATAGGTCCTTTGAGATTTAATTCTTGCGCTATTTTTTCGTCTAAAAGTGTACGGGTTGACCCTTCATCCAGAAATGCAAATGTTTTTATGACTGTACGCGGTCCAAACAATCGCATCGAATTACGAAAAAGCAGTCGACTTGGAACTAAGGAGTGAATGGAAATCGTATTCGAACGTTCATGTTCTCTTGGCTGGTTTGCTATGGGTTCGATAACATGTTTTACATCATCATGAAGTAAATGATGATGTTTAAATAAACAACCGTTCACATTGCATTTCGTTTGGGAGTTGCAGTGTTTCCAGAAATGTTTAAGAAGGCATTTTCTGCATAAACCATTCTTTTTAATTATCTCCCAACGTTCCTTAACGTTGGCTTTCTTAAACGCAGGGCATTCCGCGATTTCGTGTGCGTCGCTAATACAAACACAACACTTTGAACCAATACGTTGGGCAGACATTATCGATGGATTTCCATTGTCAACGTGAGAATAGACTTTACCCTTTGTTTTAAAGGAACGTTTCTCAAGTTTTCTCCGGATTTATACAATATGTCAAGACTACTGGGTAATACCGTGCCTACTTTATCTGCCTGTATCGTCAACCAGTCATCCAGGGTAGATAAAGTTTCCAACTCAGAGTATTCCCCATATTGCTTTAACTTGAAATCAGCCCATTCAAGCTTAAGCGACCCAGGAGTTTTGTACCAATTCGTTTAACAATGTCGGATTGGTTAGATGATTTGTCATGCCGCAAGCTTGCATGGTAACACAGAGGTGTTGCACCGCTATATGGAGATCCAACAGTGAATCTAATTTTTCTAAATTTACTCGAGGGAGTGCCTGAACGTTTGCTATTAACTCGCTGATTACTTGATCAGGCCTACCAAAACGAATCCTTAAAGCGTTAATAGCTTTAGGTACAGATTCTTCATAAGTAAGATATCCCTTGACTAAATTTAAAGCTGCCCTTTTAGACATTTTTGTAACCGACATAGGTTATCGTAGTTGCTTAACTTTAAAGCCGTGGTTGACCTCATGTAACTTGTAATGAACATCGGCCATAGATTCGGAGAGCCATCAAAGATTGGCAAATCGGGCGTTTGTCTAAGTACATCTCTATAGAAAGGTGTATCATTATCATTTGTCGCACAGCGTTGAGCACTAGTAAGAAACTCTTGCTGATTTTTGCGGTTAACCACGGCAATGGTGCCGACGTTAAAAAGTCTGATGTTTATTGAGTAATATATTCTTTGGGGGCACTCGGGATTTGATAGGTGAATTCACATCTTGTGGACTTAATGGTACTTCTTGGCTTTCTACTACTGCTTTCGAATGTGCTTTAGCCCATTTTTCAACATCAGCATTTTTGTTTCAATATCAATTGACACGGACCCGACATCCGAAATGTTTGTACTACAAGCGTCATCCATCTGACTAATCAATAGCTTCTTTTGTGTGAAGTATAACTTATCTTCTTCTTCACGCTGTTTTCTCGTTGCTACTATCATCGACGTTCCTCTTCTAGCACCTCTAGAAGCCGTTGACTACTTAGGCGTTTACTTGAAGCGTTCGTAGTAGATGGGTGGGATCTAAGCGTGGGCTCCTTGGCTTTGTTCAAAACGAGCACCTCAATGTTTGCACGGTTTTCATTTTGAGTAAGAGCGTTTTGACATTCATCGATGTTACTGCTGTTCTGGTTTCTACTATCAGCAATAACTTCAAAACCACGCTTGTGTCCCTTGCCTTTGCTCGCTTAGATTTACGACTCTCTTTTGTTTGTTTTTCGGTGCGCATTTTATACATACATACGGCTTGTCTTTTATAGCTTTAGTAACATGCGCACATTCAAAATGACTCCAGCTGAGACATTTTTCACATTGCACCATATCTCCTTCTTCTGGATATTCACACAGATTACAAACACAATCTGAATCATTAGGGTTGTTCATATTTGAAGTACTTTTCTGGTTCATATTTTCACTGGTTTATTTTGTGGTGTTTGTTGCAATCAGAGTTACTAGGTTCTAATTCAAAGCATATACAACCATCCACCAAATTAGTCCAAGTGTCTTGTAGCACCAGATTTAGTTTTTAGAATGTTATCAAAGGAATGATGATAAACCTTCTAAACCTTTTAAGCATATACTTTTTTTTTTCGTATAACAACAATGGTGATGATTGTGATTATGATGATTATGCTAAAAAACTAAGTCGTGTTCATATCAGTTCCCAGAGTAGATTCTATAAGTTTTATTACAAAGTTCTTTTACCAAAAAATTCTAGAACCCACCAAATGCCAAAACCATTTTTCCTTTTTGTTACCCTGCCTACTCCCCAAACTTTTTATTTTAAGCCAATTTTAAATAGTTAGATGGCGTAACCCAACTATAACTCTAAACATACAAAGGTGACATAAGTCAAATAATTAAAACTAGATGGAGTTCCAACAAAGGTGTATATAATTAGTTATCATATTTGTTAATTTTGCTCTATACATATCTTTGTTGCAATTTTTTATATTACTCATTATATTTTCCAAATCTGATAACAGATTAATAATCATTTTATTATTAACTGGTGGAGAAACACTAAATATATATATATATATATACTATATATATATATATATATACGTTTTATTAAATTTCCAAAACAAAAAGAATAAATGAATAATTATTAGAGCCAAACAAAGTACAAACATAATACTATATTTTGGATCAAAGCTACAAATCTATGGTAAACTTTTACAAACTATATACTTTCATAGATACACTACTCATACAAGTTCACAGACAAACATTTTCAAACACACACACACACACCCACACAGACACACAAACATTTGTACACACTATCACACATCACACACACACACACACACACAGATGCATGCATACTAACAGACATCAAACAACACATAACACATATTTAATATTAAATAAAAACAAAATTTTTTCGACAAGCTACTAGTGTCATATTAGATTATAATATTTATTTTATCTTTACTACTGTTATTTTAAAAATAGTTACTGTTTATTTATGCTGTACTAACCAATTTTAGATTAATCCTCACTTTAGTAAGTAATATCCTACTAATTTGTACCAGTTATTATGTCCCTACATTTTAGTGCCTGTGAACAAGAATTGAATAAATTGAAAATTTAGGCAATAAAAAGAGCATTATCTTATTTCTAGCTGACCTATAAACCACAAAGAACATTCAAACTATATACATAGAGCAAGGTCGAGAAGAAAATAAATTATATATTATATATATATATATATACATCCTACTAGCAATTTTGCATCCTCACAAAATTGATACATTTTGGCGCCCCCAGAAATAGCGGAAATAGATATTTACATATATAGAATATAGTTGTTACCTTCCTTCTACAACCTGGACTCTATCCTCTACGTCCTTCAGAACTTCATCCTTAAATGAACACAAACTGCTCTGTATTGATACATTAATTCCTTCAATTTTCATTTCCATCATATCAAATTTTTCCTTAACTTCCGCTTGTGAATTTCTAACCTCGGCCAACAATGATCCTCTCAATTCTTCATGCGACTTAGTTAACGACCCTTTTAATTCCAACAAAACCATCATCACATCTTGGATCTGCATATTCTCTTTTCCTTATCAATTTCATTTTCTCCCGATGTATCCCTGAATTCACAATAATCACCTCCGGCTCCACATATCCTCCAGCTTCATCCCTAGCATCCCCTGCTGCTACAGTCTTAACCACCGGTTGCCCTCTCACACCAGTCTCAACTCCATAAACTTTCCCTGACCTCGTGATTCTCTCCTCATCAGACATGTCCCTTTAATTTTCAAAATAAACTTCAATGATGTGCCCCACTAAGCTACACAACCTCTGCAAATCTGAATCAGCCCTATCGAGCCCCACCTTTAGGCGAACAAATATTTTGTTGCGAAGTTATTTACCTATTCGAGCCCCACCTAATGTTTTACCGCCTAAAATTGACCAAAGTGTGAATATCAAATTACGTCTTAGCCTACTACAATAAATTCAAAACCTCAACAACTGTCAAATAAATATATATGAAACGTCAATCAAATATTAATTTTCACTTTTAAATAGAATATATGCAACGTACAACTAACAAATCTACTCTGCCTCACGTTGTTAGCGCCATCTGTTATATATACTGTGATCCTACCTTATTAGTGATAGGCGTAATTATCTATCTGTCACTCCTTGTCTTATTTTAGAGCCTTGTTGAGTTATGCCACACAATTTATCTTTAAATATTTTACACGGCTGCTGCACTTAAATATTTTACAGGGCCGTCAAACACGTGGCGGAATCTACCTAGGGTGGGTCCGTCCAAAGCAAACACCTCTCAACTAGACACCCAAACAAATATTCAAGGATTTTTCAAATAATTTTAAAAGCCAAAAGTATTCCCAAACACTAGTTCCACTTTTATAAATTTGATTAAAGCACTGCGTAGATATTAAATACTAATACCTGGAATCCAGATACAAGCGCCGCCTTCCAGCCGTCCTGAAGCCAAGTGACCAACTGCAGGCACCTCCTGTAAATAATAAGTAACTCGAGCAACTGGTAATCTCCAGACTATAAAACTACTAATATTTCTACAAATTTTATGTTATACAAATACTCAGATAACTCCAATTCCACTATGCTTTCGTCTTCAAACAATAACGGTACAGACCAGCACTCCCTCTTTTAATTAACTTTTATTCGCGTAAAACTGCTACTATTTGCTATCTCCAGGTACAACTTGACTTTCAAAACTTTCTCGTAACTTTTTAAATGTAATAAAACTCATAACAGTACAAAAACACGTCTATTTTTCAGTAATATAAATTTGAAGTCCCTTATAAATAAAACCGTCTTCTTTTGTTTCCGTTGCCATAGCAACTATCTCTACGCACACTATGTAATTTATAATTATTAATAATTGATTTATAATACAGTTGTTTCTCTAGATACATTCATTTTCTAGATGGTTTGTAATCCAGTGATTTATGTATATTGAACTTTTACAATATTGAAAATAGCTAACAAACTTTGATGGTTCAGCTTTTAAATTATGCAACAGACATTTATGTCTTATTCAGTAAACGTCCTGTCATTACATAACCAATCTTTAATTGTTAAAACATATTCAAACTGAAATTGATTTACAAATTTTACGGGAGTATCACTTAACTCCTTAAAATTTTAAAAGCGTGCAGTATACCAAGCAATTTTGATATTTGTTTTACATTCAAATGGTTCTGAAAACGCTAACTCCAAATTAAATTTCATATACGTGCAACCATAACAATTAAAATACGTATACAATGCAAACTTATAACTAGCTTAGCCTGGTCTATGGCGGTATATGTTGTTGAATGCAATGCAGTTTCAAAAGCTTTATAAATTTATAAACGTGGAATAGTTGTTGTTAATTTATAAACCAAAAATACCTGAAAGAAAATACTCAAACAAAACCAAATATACCCCCATTCTAGCAAAGTCGTTTGAAGCCCTATTTAAACATTTTATAAGCCCACCCTTCTTGACAGTATTATATATATATATATATATATATATATATATATATATATATATATATATACGTATTTATTAAATTTCCAAAACAAAAAGAATAAATGAATAATTATTAGAGAGAAAAAAAAAGTACAAACATAATACTATATTTTGGATCAAAGCTACAAATCTATGGTAAACTTTTACAAACTATATACTTTCATAGATACACTACTCATACAAGTTCACAGACAAACATTTTTACACACACACACACACACACACACACACACACACACACACACAACAGACAGACACACACACACACACACACACACACACACACACACACACACACACAGATGCATGCATACTAACAGACATCAAACAACACATAACACATATTTAATATTAAATAAAAAACAAAATTTTTTTTGACAAACTACTAGTGTCATATTAGATTATAATATTTATTTTTATCTTTACTACTGTTATTTTTTAAAAATAGTTACTGTTTATTTATGCTGTACTAACCAATTTTAGATTAATCCTCACTTTAGTAAGTAATATCTACACGAATTTGTACCAGTTATTATGTCCCTACATTTTAGTGCCTGTGAACAAGAATTGAATAAATTCGAAAATTTAGGCAATAAAAAAGAGCATTATCTTATTTCTAGCTGACCTATAAACCACAAAGAACATTCAAACTATATACATAGAGCAAGGTCGTAAAGAAAATAAATTATATATGTGTATATATATATATATATATATATATATATATATATATATATACATCCTACTAGCAATTTTGCATCCTCACAAAATTGATACATTTTGGCGTCCCCCAGAAATAGCGGAAATAGATATTTACATATATAGAATATATTGTTACTTGCTTGTTGAAGAAGCCCAAAATCACAAAAAAATTTTAAAATAGTGAAATATATCGATATACACTATTTTATATTTCCCTATCATTCTAGAACCCTTTCAAAGGCATTTATTGTCGCGTCCGTTGTATATCTCCTTTCATTTTACAATAAGATTACTATCAGTTTAACTTCCAGCATTGTTGTCAGTAACTCTTCCAAGTAACAAAGATGAAACTTAGAAATAATACCTTAAGAGAGAGTGAGATATGAGTAATGAGACATTCTACTTCTACATTTAATCGTTTGGTTTTACAGGCTGGCGAATTCGAACGTGAATCATTCTAAAATGCTGCGTCCGTTTTAATACTATATATTATATCGCTGTACTTTGTGTATCCGATACCCGCTAAATTAAAACAATGTATGCATCCTTATGTTCTATAAATAGCAGTATGTATGTATAGAAGTAATTATGTCATGCTAAATCATTTATCATAGCGTTGTTATCGTCATGAAGCAGCTTAAATTTCAGATGTATTTTAATATGATATTATTTTTAAATAGAAAATTTAATTCTATTAATTCTACAAAGGTTGGTGCTTTTTATCTTATTAATATAAATCGTCGTTAAAACTTGATATTTATTGTGTGGGCGCTTGCTAAATATACTGTAAGCGTCTAATTTTACCCCTCAAAACAGTTTTATTCAAAAATTTTGCTTTTTCATACACTATTTGGTTTTATTGGTGTGATGGTTATACAGTTATTTAATTGGAATTACTGCACAATTTAAATCGTTTAACGTCGACAATACAGCTGTTCCTGTTCGTAAAATCTTTAAATATTCGTTTTGGTTCGAAAAATATCGATAGAAATGAATTCTAATAAACGTAAAATATGGGTTTAACGTCAAAAGTGCAACATATTTTTGTAGGAGATTATTGACGATTGCATATGAAAATTCTAAAAATTTTCCATTGAGTCGTTTACAAGCTGTAATGTTTTCTAGTATAGAGGTTACTACCACCCGAAGACTGGCTTTTCGCACCGTTGGTGGTGTTTATTTTGTATTAAACTATAGGCGATTGTTGGTGCGTGAAGTTACGCAACATTTTTGAATTTTTAAAAATATTTATGTCATATTAGGCGCCAATTAGGCGCCATTTTGCCGCTAAAACTAAATTTTGCGCCGTCTTGGCAAACAAGTTATTGATAAAATAAGATTTTCCGGCCAAGTTCACGAAGCCGCACTTTTTCAATTTTCAGAAAATCTTTATTCCATAATTTAGCGCCAATTAGGCGCCATTTGCGCCGTTAAAACGAAATTTTGCGCCCTTCTGTGTAACAAGTTATTCGAAAAAAACCATTTCTCCAAACTAGCCCAAAATCGTGAAGTTGGCCGCGACTTTTTTGAATTTTGAAAAATTTTGTATCACAATTAAGCGGTAATTATGCGCCATTGAAACGAAATTTTCGCCTCCTGTGTAACAAGTTATTTGAAAAAACTATTTCTCCATACTACCCAAAATCGTGAAGTTGGCGCGACTTTTCGAATTTTGAAAAAAATTTTGTACCAAACTTAAGCGGTAATTAGGCGCCATTTTGCGCCGTTGAAACGAAATTTTGCGCCCTTCTGTGTAAGAAGTTATACGAAAAACAACTATTTTTCTGAACTACTTAAAAGCGTGAAGTTGGCCGCGACTTTTTGGAATTTTGAAAAAAATTTTGTACCACAACTAAGCGGTAATTATGCGCCATTTTGCGCCGTTGAAACGAAATTTTGCGCCCTCCTGTGTAACAAGTTATTTGAAAAAACTATTTCTCCATACTACCAAAATCGTGAAGTTGGCCGCGACTTTTCGAATTTTGAAAAATTTTGTACCAAATTTAAGCGTTAATTAGGCGCATTTTGCGCCGTTGAAACGAAATTTGCGCCCTCCGGTGTAACAAGTTATTTGAAAAAATATATTTATCCGAACTGCCCAAAAGCATGAAGTTTTTTGAAAAACGGCGCTAAATGGCGCCTAATTACCGCTTAAATTTGGTACAAAATTTTTTTCGAAATTCAAAATATTCGCGGCCAACTCCACGATTTTAGGTCGCTTAAAAAAATAGTTTATTTTGAATAACTTGTTACACAGGAAGGCGCAAAATTTTGTTTCAAGGGCGCAAAATGGCGCCTAATTACCGCTTAAATTTGGTACAAAAATTTTTTCAAAATTCGAAAAAGTCGCGGCCAACTTCACGATTTTGGGTAGTATGAGAAATAGTTTTTTCAAATAACTTGTTACAAAGGAGGGCGCAAAATTTCGTTTCAACGGCGCAAATGGCGCATAATTACCGCTTAGTTGTGGTACAAAATTTTTCAAAATTCAAAAGTCGCGGCCAACTTCACGATTTTGGGCTAGTTTGGAGAAATGGTTTTTTTCGAATAACTTGTTACACAGAAGGGCGCAAAATTTCGTTTTAACGGCGCAAAATGGCGCCTAATTACCGCTTAAATTTGGTACAAAAACTTTTTCAAAATTCGAAAAAGTCGCGGCCAACTTCACGATTTTGGGTAGTATGGAGAAATAGTTTTTTTCAAATAACTTGTTACACAGGAGGGCGCAAAATTTCGTTTCAACGGCGCAAAATGGCGCATAATTACCGCTTAATTGTGGTACAAATTTTTTTTCAAAATTCAAAAAAGTCGCGGCCAACTTCACGATTTTGGGCTAGTTTGGAGAAATGATTTTTTTCGAATAACTTGTTACACAGAAGGGCGCAAAATTTCGTTTTAACGGCGCAAAATGGCGCCTAATTACCGCTTAAATTTGGTACAAAAACTTTTTCAAAATTCGAAAAAGTCGCGGCCAACTTCACGATTTTGGGTAGTATGTAGAAATAGTTTTTTTCAAATAACTTGTTACACAGGAGGGCGCAAAATTTCGTTTCAACGGCGCAAAATGGCGCATAATTACCGCTTAATTGTGGTACAAAATTTTTTTCAAAATTCAAAAAAGTCGCGGCCAACTTCACGATTTTGGGCTAGTTTGGAGAAATAGTTTTTTTCGAATAACTTCTTACACAGAAGGGCGCAAAATATCGTTTTAACGGCGCAAAATGGCGCCTAATTACCGCTTAAATTTGGTACAAAATTTTTTTCAAAATTCGAAAAAGGCGCGGCCAAGTTCACGATTTTGGGTAGTATGGAGAAATAGTTTTTTTCAAATAACTTGTTACACAGAAGGGCGCAAAATTTCGTTTCAACGGCGCAAAATGGCGCATAATTACCGCTTAATTGTGGTACAAAATTTTTTTCAAAATTCAAAAAAGTCGCGGCCAACAACTTCACGATTTTGGGCTAGTTTGGAGAAATGGTTTTTTTCGAAGAACTTGTTACACAGAAGGGCGCAAAATGTCGTTTTAACGGCGCAAAATGGCGCCTAATTACCGCTTAAATTTGGTACAAAAACTTTTTCAAAATTCGAAAAAGTCGCGGCCAACTTCACGGTGTGACTATTACGCCCAAGGTCCCGGGTTCGAATCCCGACACGGTCCGCTTGAAAAATGTTAGGCGAGCATTTTTCTCAAAAATACACCCTCGTTCGGATGAGAGGTAAAATGGAGGTCCCGAGTGTGAGTGTTGTCACGCACGTTAAAGATCCCTACCTTGCTTGCAACAGCAAGGGTTCGGCAAAATTCAAAATTTTTCAGGTAAAAAAAAACTCGCTTCCTGGCCAATGTAGTACCTTCGGGTGGAGCATTGGAAAAATCACATGTAAGGCCAACTTCACGATTTTGGGTAGTATGGAGAAATAGTTTTTTTCAAATAACTTGTTACACAGGAGGGCGCAAAATTTCGTTTCAACGGCGCAAAATGGCGCATAATTACCGCTTAATTGTGGTACAATTTTTTTTTCAAAATTCAAAAAAGTCGAGCCAACTTCACGATTTTGGGCTAGTTTGGAGAAATGGTTTTTTTCGAATAACTTGTTACACAGAAGGGCGCAAAATTTCGTTTTAACGGCGCAAAATGGCGCCTAATTACCACTTAAATTTGGTACAAAATTTTTTTCAAAATTCGAAAAAGGCGCGGCCAACTTCACGATTTTGGGTAGTATGGAGAAATAGTTTTTTTCAAATAACTTGTTACACAGAAGGGCGCAAAATTTCGTTTCAACGGCGCAAAATGGCGCATAATTACCGCTTAATTGTGGTACAAAATTTTTTTCAAAATTCAAAAAAGTCGCGGCCAACTTCACGATTTTGGGCTAGTTTGGAGAAATGGTTTTTTTCGAATAACTTGTTACACAGAAGGGCGCAAAATTTCGTTTTAACGGCGCAAAATGACGCCTAATTACCGCTTAAATGTGGTGCAAAATTTTATTCAAAATTCAAAAAAGGCGCGGCCAACTTCGCGTTTTTGGAGTTCAGAAAAATAGTTTATTGCGAATAACTTGATACACAGGAGGGCGCAAAATTTCGTTTCAACGGCGCAAAATGGCGCCTAATTGGCGCTAAATTATGGAATAAAGATTTTCTGAAAATTGAAAAAAAGTGCGGCTTCGTGAACTTGGCAGGAAAAATCTTATTTTATCAATAACTTGTTTGCCAAAACGGCGCAAAATTTAGTTTTAGCGGCGCAAAATGGCGCCTAATTGGCGCCTAATTATGACATAAATATTTTTAAAAAAATCAAAAATGTTGCGGCTAACTTCACGCACCTACCTGACGATTGCATGTGAAAATTTTAAAATTTTTTATCCAGCCCTTTATGAGGCACGATTTAGTTTGCTTAGGGATTGCTGCGAGCCCAACTACTGGCTTTGGCACACATTTGCTGGTGATATTTTTGTTATAGATTATTAAGCATTTCATGAAAAAATTTTGGAAATTTCTAAAGAGTTGTTTACCAGCTAAATCTGTTTTACCATAATGGTTGCTACCACCTACACGACTGGGTTTGGTGCACTATGGTTGGTGGATATTTGCGTAATAGGGTGCTCCAAAAGTAATGGTCTAAATTGAAGAGTTTTATAGCTGAGATTAAAACCTATTCAAATAACTGTATATGTTGTTATCCAATTGTTGATGGTTTCAAAGTTATAACAACTTTTGCGTTTTGTGCCAAAATCGTGCAGAACTTCGAATATTAATTTGCAATAAAAGAATTACTGACCTTTTGAAGGTAGTTCGTTTTCTGTGTATGCGTGAATGTTGTGTGTTTAATAAATAAGAACTTCCTCAAACATTTACTTATTATCGCAAGAGAAAATCATAATTTTTCTATAATTTTGGTTCTGTGAAAAATTTTGCGTGCTTTTCAAACTAAAATTACTCAAAATAAGTATTACCATCGAAAAGTGCACACCTATCCAAAAAGCTTCATTAATCTAATAACTGGTAGGTCTAAGATTAAATGCATGGAAAATTATTGGTTAATTTGTAGGCACAATCCCAAAACAGCACTTTTATTAAAGAATTCGTAGTAATAGCCAACTTTATTTTTTGTAAAATATGAACTCAAAATAATCAAATGTGTTTAAAATTCGTTTACAACAAATGTTCGAATGTCCTGCCACTAGCTAAAGATCGCTACCTTGCTTGGAACAGCAAGGGTTCGGCAAGACTCAAATTTTCCAGGTAAAAACCCGCTTCCTGGCCAATGTAGTACCTTCGGTGGAGCATTGGAACATCACATATAAGGTTTCAACACGATGGCGCTCCAGCACACAGTGCGCGTAATGTTAGGGAACACTTGGTCTTGCATATCCCAATCATTGGCACTATCTAGTGGCCATCGCGTTCGCCCGACCTCAACCCCTGGATTACTTCTTGTGCGGTTATATGAAAGAAAATGTATAAAACACATACCACAAACGAGCAGGACCTTCGAGAAAAACACGCGAGCCGTTGGAGGGCTGAGAGAATCGGTCGCGCCTTCAGGTTTTAAAACCAAATTTTTGGGACGGTGTCGTTTATATATAAGAACTGGTGGCAGGACATTCCATCATTTGTTGTAAACGAATTTTAAATACTTGATTATTTTGAGTTCATATTTAACAAAAATTATAAGTTGGCTATTCTAGGGATGGACTCGGGCCGGTGGGCCGGGCTTTAATAAGCCCGGCCCGGCCCGACGCAGAAAAGTGACCGGCCCGGCTCGAGGCCCGACCGAAATAAAACTGACGGCCCGACCCGCGGCCGGGCCGGGCCAGAAGACTTTCATTCAGTGAATGAGAAGATATTTTTCAGTTGTGTTCAACAAGTAACTATCGTTCTTTTGTTTGATTTAAGAGTATAATGATTTTGAGTTACAATAAAATACTTGTGGAACATACCGTAGTATATCATTTGATTTTGATTCTTTGAAAATCCTAGAAATATGTAACAAAAGTACAAAATGTTTAGCAATTTTCAATGTTTATGAAATTGTTACAGACTGATTTTATAGCCTTTTTTACTTTGAGAAACTGAAACTTTTGGAATTGAACTTTGATCTATAATTTGACTGTCTTTGTTCTAGTTCTATTAAATTTTTATTTGACCGACTGACAAATCATACCAAAGTTCAAGATTTAACACTTTTGGTGAATTACTGAATGCTAAAAATTAAATAAATTGTTGATAGGTCATAGTATAAACGGTACCAACCTGAAAGTCAAATAATATACCGAGTGTTTGCTTAAAAAAAGTCGAATTTTCAAATTGTGGTATGTAGAGGATACCTTATTCTTTAGAAATACATGTTATCTGATGGAATAGAAGTAAAATGAAGTAATTGTTTAAGGTTGAAAAGTTTTTTAAAAAATGATTACCAAAAGGTATAAATCAGTACATAGATCCTTTTATATACCAATAAAATGTTATTTACTTTATCCTTTTTTTATGGCATGAGTTCGATAATGGCATTATTATACATTTTCCTACAATAAATAGAAAACTATATGTGCAGCCAAATTCTACTATTCAACATTAAACTAAGTGACAATCATGCACGTAGCTAGGGGGTAGGGTACTTAGAAGGCACCCCCCTACCCTAAATATTCTAGCCTACACCAAGAAGGGTGTTCAGAACACGCTAAAATTAAAGTTGTATTTAGAAAATAATTAATGGCTGTTCAGTCCCCCCCAAACAAAAGGTGATAATATCAAAGTATGAAATTCAAAATTTCATGTATCCTAGAAGTGTCTGCTATACCTATAGTCTACGAATAGACGATTAACGTATAGTTTTCGAAAGTTTTATTGAAATCGTTATTTTAAAATACATGCAGCAGTAAAGAATCTAACACTAATTAATATATACTACATGGTAGCGTTTAAATAGTTATTTGTATATCAAGGCCGTGAAATTGTTTTTAGCGCATCGAAAGAAAGTTTATCGCATAGATCGCTTGGACGGAGGCAATATAATCTCGAGGTCGCTAAAATAATTTCGTGGTCTAGGTGCAACCGTGCATGGTTTATTACAAAAATTTTCACTTAACTGATTAAGCTATAGCTAGAATTTATATGTTTTTATAGTGTCTTAACATCACACGTTGCTATGGAAATGATATATTTCAAACACCGACAGTATTCATAAAGAAATTCCTGAAAAATGTCAGGCTGCGTTAGTACTACATAGTTCAATTTCCTACACTATTTCAGAGCAAGTGTTTTTTCCTTTACTCTTAATTTTGACATATATGTTTAGTATTCTATATCTATAGGTTATATTTTAAAAATTAATAAAGAATTAATCTTTTTTGTGATTAGGTGACCTATAAAACATGTTCAACTATATTTGAAAAGATCAAAAAAATTCTATTCACACAAAGATGAATCTTTTTTTATTATTCGAGTCTTTCATTTCTCACTGATTCGATAACATTTGTATGTGCTATCAAAGTGTTTTCACGGAATACTCTTGAGTTTACTTCAAGACACTGGTTTTACTTCTTCCCAAGCCTATAGCATATCTGTTATCAAAGGATGTTTACACCTTACTTCTAGGAAAAGCATTAAAAAAGAGCATCATCCTATTTAGAGCGTTGACGTTTTATATCTTTTTCGTGTTATAAACTTGGACATTATATCTCTAAATTTAATTACGGAAACAACACTACAAAAAGCCATTTAATTTCACAATATCTATACAGAAATCAGACAATTAAATGTAAGTTTGTACGTTAGGCATTTGGTATATGTCAAAATTAAGGCGCCTTAAATAAAAGCATTCCTTGCCTAAAAAAAAAACTTTATTAAAAAATTGGTAAAATGAACGTTGCAATAACTCTCTGGTATTTTAGGCGGTAGACATAAACTATACACGCGATTCATAATATCGACGTTCGCCGCATGATTGAAATTTGAAGTATATACATAATATAAATGGTATAAACTCTTGAATTATGAATGAATCACCTAGTTCGATGTTCCTGGGCATTTTTAACCTGCCTAAAGTACAACATAAGCGACATTAAAAACCACTAGAAAAAAATATTCGGAATAAGAAGTGAGTTATAATATCACGTCTCCTTTATACTAAACAAGACGAAAAACTGATTATTAATGGGTGCATGAAAACACTACGTAAAAATATAATTAAGAACGTTTACTTACTCAATGTGAGATGGAAGTGGAAGGACAGTGAAATATCTACTCATGTGTTTTTCGACCAGAAAAATTCAGGCCGGCCCGAATCGTTTGGTCCGGCCCGGCCCGAAAAAATATAGGCGTGGCCCGGGCCCGTCCCAAATAAAGTAGTTAACGGCCCGGCCCGGATTCGAGCCGAATCGGGCCGGGCCGCCCGAGTCCGAGCCCGTCTCTAGCTATTACTACAATTCTTTAATAAAAGTGCTGTTCTTGGGATTGTACCTACAAATTACTCAAAAATTTTCTATGCATTTAATTTTAGACCTACCAGTTAATAGATTAATGAAGTTTTTTTGGATAGGTGTGCACTCTTCGATGGTAATACTTTTTTTGAGTAATTTTAGTTTGAAAAGCACGCACAATAGAACTTTTTCTTTTCTTTTCATAGAACCAAAATTATGGAAAAATTATGATTTTCTCTTGCGATAATAAGTAAATGTTTGAGGAAGTCCTCATTTATTAAACACGCAACATTCACTCATACAACAGAAAACGAACTACCTTCAAAAGGTCAGTATTTCTTTTATTGCAAATTAATATTCAAGTTCTGCACGATTTTGACACAAAACGCAAAAGTTGTTATAACTTTGAAACCATCAACAATTGGATAACAACATATATAGTTATTTGAATAGGTAGTAATCTCAGCTATCAAACCCTTCAATTAGGACCATTACTTTTGGGACACCATATTGCATGTGAATATTATAAAAATTTATATCGCATCGTTGACGAGCTACAATTTTTACAGTATAGGGTTTACTACTACCATAAAGACTGATCTGGGCACGGCGTTGCTTCAGAATAGTTTTGAAGGAAACTATTAGAAGATTGCTTGTAGCAAATTAAAAAACTCTACATTGCAACACTTACGAGCCACATTTTTTTAAATAGGGTTGATTCCACCCTCAAACTGACTTTCGCGCTCGTCGCTGGAGTTTATTTTTGTAATAGAGTAGTAGAGGATTGCATGTGAAAAGTTTGAAAATTTTCTAACGAGTTGTTTACAAACAGAATTTTTTCTTAGTGTAGGGGTTGCTTCCACCCCCTAAGACAATTTGGTGAAGTGTTTTTGGTGGATATTTGTGTAATATGTTATTATAGGATTGCATGTGAATATATTTTGAAAATTTTGTATCGTATCGTTCAAGAGTCAAGTTTTTCAGTATAGGGATTACTACTACCCCAAGATTGACGTTGACATAGCGTTGCTTGAACAGTTTTGAAGGAGGTTGCATGTGAAATTTTAAATATTTTTGATTGAGCCGCTTACAAACTATATTGTTGTCTAATATCGGGTTGCTTTTACCCCAAGACTAGTTTTCGCCTCCGTTGTTGTTGTTGCTTATTTTTCTAATGGGGTATTAAAAATTGCATGTTAAAATTTTTAATTTTTGTCCAACGCTTTACGAGGTACAATGTATTTAGTTTAGGGGTTGCTGCCACCTCCATGAACGGCTTGGCACCATTGCTAGTGGATGTTTTGCTATAGATTATTAAGCATTGCATGTAAAAATTTTGAAAATTTTCTAACGAGTTTTTACCACCTAAAATTCCTTAAGTGTTGGGGTTGCTGCCATCCCGTGAGTGAGTTTAATGCACTGTTGCTAGTGGATGTTTGCGCAATATACTATTAAAGAATTGTGTGTGAATATTATGAAAATTTTGTATCGCATCGTTCACGACTACAATTTTTACAGAATAAGGGTTACCGCTACCCCCAGGACGGACTGACACAGCAGGGTTTGATGATAATTTTGAGGAGACTATTAGAATATTGCATGTGATGATTTTGAAAATTTTATGTAGCACGTTTACAAGTTACTTTTTGTTAATATAGGGTTGATTCCACCCCAAAACGTTGCTGGTGTTTATTTTTGCAATAGAGTATTAGACGATTGCATGTACAAATTTAAAAAATTATCCAGCTTTTAGGGGAACACTTAAATTAGCTTGGGGTTGCTACCACCTCCAAGAATGACTTGGGCACATCATTGCTGGTGGATGCTTTTGTTATAGACTATTAAGCATTGCATGTTAAATTTTTAATTTTTCTAGCGAGTCGTTTAGGAGCTAAAAATTTATTTAGTATAGGGTGTTGCCGCCTCAAAGATAGACTTTTGTGTATCGTTGCTTGAAAATATTTTGTAGTATGCGATTAGAGGATTACACTTGCAAATTTTAAAATTTTCTATTCAGCCGTTTAACTACAATTTTTGTTGAATAAGGGTTGCTACTACCCTCAACATTAGCTTTTGTGCACCTTTGCTTATGCGTTTCTATTATAGACAATTAGAGGTTGTTTGCATGCAAACATTTTGAATATTTTTATTGCGTCATTTAATAGCTACAATTTATTTAGTGTGGGAGTCGAGCTACCCCTTGAGTAGTAGGGTAAGGTAGAACTAATTACAGAATTATAAGTGTAGGTGTATTCAGAAACAATTCGCAAAATTGGAAATATTTGTTATCAATATATAAATTATATTTTCTAGACTTTACAAACATTTTGCTGGGAAACAGTGAATAACTTCATACAAATATATAAATGCGATATCACATCATTAAACAGGTCCATGACCTAAGCGGTAAGCTAAAAATTTTAAATACTCAAACACTTTATAAAGCGAAAAAGTTTGCTAGCAAACCTATGGACCAATAATACTGCTCGTCGACTATTATCAAAATCTAACTGGCGCCACGCTGTGTTGCCATTTAGCGTTGTAAAGATGATAACACAATATGAATATTCCTCATATTAAAATTTATTCTAGTGGCGCTCTCAGCGGAAAATCGCTAGACTAAAACTATACGATTTCTGTACATTTTCCTATCAATTTTAAGTCCATTTTGTGTTTCTTAAATATTTAGAAATAAAATCTGTACAAAAACCTATTGACTTTGACATATTCCAAACTTACCAATTTGGGTTCTTCCATTTAACCATCTTAGACAAGGAAGCGAATGTCAATAATGCTAAAAACTGAAAGTTCTATTATGTCCGATATACGGTAGTAAGTTTACAATGGACGCAAGTTTGAATGCAAATTCGTCTATCGTGCAAAAATGATCAGTAGGATGTTACTATATATTAATAATATATAATAGTATTTACGGTAATATATTACGATAAAATTATTTATGTTTCACCATAAAAAGTAACAGAACTTCATATCTGATTGATAAATTAATTCAAATTATTTTAATTCTTAATCAGTAATATGACGCTTTCTGTTACTTTTATTATGGGTGAATACATAAAATAATTTTATCAAGTAATAAGTTAAACATATATTACCTGTTATATGAATTACCTATTTATATACTTTTCATGTAGATCATGATTAAGGTGTAAATTATCACAAACGCTGATTTAATACAAATGATACACATTTAATGTTTTGTGTTTAATTTATGAGCGATTTTATCCCAAGAACCAAAAACAAAATCTTTCTAATTTAACTACGCTCAAGAATTATCAAGAACCTTTATATATATATATATATATATATATATATATATATATATATATATATTAGGTAAGTTGATAAATACTATCGTATTATAGTGAATAAGATGAAATAATAACTTAGACTTGTGTAATAAACTACCTAAAATATTTATATATTTAATATTGGCTTATAGCCGTAATTTTGAGCGTAGCTTCCTGTCTATAACTGACATAAGTCAAAAACTTGACAATGTCAGATATGATTGACAAAAATGCCAAACGTAATTGAAAGTTAGGTTTATGTATAGTTGTGTGCACGATTTAAATTTGTAAATTTCCCAATTGTCGTCATCGGTCTCGGTGGCATAATTGGTAAACGCATGGTTCTGGCAAAACCAGAATACAGGTTCAAGTCCTGTCCAAGACCTTATATTTTCCATCTTTCAATTACTAGCTCGATTTGAAATGATCATTTGGGCTTTGCATAAAAGTCTAAGTTATTATTTCATCTTATTCACTATAATAAATATGTGAATCTTATTCAGTTTTTTACACTGATTACGAATAAGATATACACTATTCGATATCTCATTTACTTTTCGAGTTATTCGACTTTAAAATCGAAATTTTTCAATCTAACGAAAGTTTTTGTTAATAAAAATAATTATAACTTAAATTCAATTTTTATTGTAAATGTGAACTATATTTAATAATAGAATATTCGTAAGTTTGGTTATGAGCCGTACATGCGGTGCAAATTTTTTTCGCTTAGTTTCGAGAAGGAAAAATGTTTGTTTAACACTGCTAAACGATATTCATAACATAAATGTCATAAAACATAATCGTACAACTTTAGTTTTTGGCACTTTTGACAGTAAATGTTACAATAATTTGTTCGCTTTAGTTTGCTTTTGTACTGTTTTCTTTAACGCAATCACCGTTATTGCTTTAATTGCTATAGCATAGTGTAATTTTGGCAGCTAGCAAATTATGGAGTTCCCTTTTAATGAACAGGTGGACATGCTACTAGTTCTTGGATTCTGTCATGGTAACTGTCTCAAAGTGTTCGTATGTATCAAGAGAAGTATCCAAACAGGAGAATTTCAAATCACAAAACCTTTGCCCAAATCAAAAGACGTCTTCAAGAAACAGGAATGTTGAAGCCAGTCGGAACTAACTCTGGAAGATCTCGACAAGACCGAACACCAATTACGGAAGATGCTGTTCTTCAATTGATTGATGACAATCCTAAGACCAGTACCAGAACATTGCAACGAGAGACTGGGGTTCCATAAAGCACCGAAGTCAAATCATTAGAGATCAATTACTTTGTCCATTCCACATTCAGCCAGTGCAATAATTATTGCCACTTGACCACGGATCACGTTTAAATTTTTCACAAATTGTTCGGAAGGCAGCGTAGTTGACAACAGATTTCACACTAATATCTTGTTTACTGACAAGTATTGTTTTACATGTCGTGACATGACGAACCTGCACAATGAGCATGTGTATGCAGATGAAAATCTACATGCTATTAAAAGTAAACATTATCAACAATTTATTAATATCTGGATCGGAGTTATCGACAATTTTATGGTTCGCATTAAAAACTTGTTGTAAAAAAGTGTTGTCTTTGCGTCCACAGCCAACTGAATTTGTGTTTGAACTCTTCTCACAGACAATGGTACATTTTGGTATATAAGTAAATTGAGTCCAATCGACTTATTTTGCATCTACAATATGTGAGTTGTTAATGCACAAGCTTTTGGTTTTACTCGAATGTCACTTTTGTGTTGGGTAATTCTTTGACCAATATTTTGTGACGTTTGGCCTATGTAACACTGATCACAATCTAAACAGTTAATTTTGTAGATGGCATTTCTTTGGAGTTTGATTGGTGTTGCATTTTTAAGTTTAGAGTGTAGATTTCGTATTGTTAGTAAATTCTTTTTTGTAATTTTGACATTTAAGTTTTTGAACACTTTGCTTAATTTAGTAGTTAAATTTTGAATAAATGGTATGGGTCTATAAATTTGAGGTGTACTGGATTTTGGTGTATTGTGATTATCTTTTGTTGGTGTTGTTCTGTGGTTATATAGAAGTTTTTTGATCAATGTTTTTGGATAATTGTTATCTAATAATGTTTTCCAAAAGTAATAAGTTTTTTGTATAAAGAGAAGTGTGTGATAGTCTTCTGTTCCTGTTTTTTAATTCTAATATAAAGTTTATTTTCATGCTAAAAGGATGATTTGATTTATAATTTAGGTAACGTTTGGAACTCATTGGTTTTTGATACCAATCTGTAATTATTAAATTGTTTTTCTTATTAATAACATATCTAAAAATGGGATCGTGTTGATATTTTCAATTTCAATTGTTAATTGAATGTTTGGATTGTATTTGTTGAATATTTGTAAAGTTTCATGTGCTTGGTCTTCAGGTACAGCTGTTATTATGTCATCTACGAATTTCTTTATGAATGGTAAATGAAAAGGAAGCGATGGTATAACACTAAATTCACTATGTTTTTAAGCGACTGCCAACCCTGAGAAGCCTTCGGTCGTCAACGAAAGGAGTAAGAGGACAAAGTTATTTGCTAGTTAACCATCCCTTTCTAAATGTTTCCAAATCTTCCGCAAATGTACTATTTTGAACATGTTTAACTAGTATTTTGAAAGCCATTGTCCTTTCACAAAGTGTAATCACTCCAGTCAATTTTTCGTGCTGTGATTTTGCATTGAACCCAAACCGATGGCAGTAAATAATTATTCTCAAAATCTTTTAAAAATCCGACAATGTGTATAACAAATAATCCAATACATGTTCCGAGGGTTCGACGACGAATAACGTGACTTTTGTTTCGAAAGAAACGAGAGCAAATGTTTGATGGTGAATTATCCAGGAGTGGTTGCTTAGGACGTTTCTGCAAAGGTGATTTTAACCATAGCGGACCCTCCCACCATAGTGGGTGCTCGATAAGTTCAGATGCAGAGAGGCCTCTCAAAGCACAATCTGCAGGATTGTCTTTGGATCTAACATGATTTTAATGAGATGACGCAATTAGAGATTGAATGTGTGCAATCCTATTTGCAACGAAGGTTTTCCGTTTATTGGAAGATGATTTTAATCATGCAAATGTTATTGTAGAATCCGACCGAGTAAAAATGGAAACGTTTAACTTGGAGTAACTATTTTTTACATACTCTACGAGATTTGCGAGCAAAACTGCTGCACCCAATTCTAACAGCAAAGAAACTTTATTGATAGATGCATCTTTACTTTTTGCACAAACAATATAAACGAAAATATTATCAGTTTGATCGACGCAATGGAAATAGACAACAGATGCATAACCTGTTTCTGATGCATCTCAAAAAGCATGTAACTCGATTTGTTTCAACTCGTTACAAAGTAACCGACGAGAAATTTTTAAATCAGATAAGAATGGAATTTGCAATAAGTTTTTGTTCCATTGACGAATAAGGTTTTCTGGAGGCTGGGTGTACCAATGGATTACCAAAACCCATAAACGCTGAACAAAATGTTTAGCAAAAAATGTAATTAGAGTTAAAAAAACGCAGGGGATCGAAAATTCGAGCCAGTGTTGACAGGACATTTATTTTTGTACAGGGCCATTCACTGACTTGAATATCATATAAAAAAAACTATCTGAATCTGAACCTCATTTAAATTCTAATACTTTCACTAAAGGGATTTGTTCCTGACTAAAATTAATAGGAGGTTGTTGGATTTGTGAATTTGATATATTTGTCAAAACCAAAGTGAAATTACTATTCCATTTTCTAAGTTCAAAGGTTTCGCAACCAATGATGATATCATCTACATACGAATTTCACGACAAAACAAATTAGGCTCAGGGATGCCGAGAGGCTTCCAACGTCAATAATTCTTGGATCGTTTGAAGAAGAAGCAAGGGTGGAACTTTAATTCCGTAAGTAACTGTATTTAATGGATAATCAACAAGGGATCGGATGGATCAAATCTCCACAAAATATCTTGGTAATTCTGATGTTAATTATTATTCAGCGAATGAAGTGGTACAGGACTCGTGGGCTGTGTCCAAATAACATTTCATGAAAAGATTGTAAGACGATCGCAAATCCGAATCATTTTACAAACGCCTTTACAACAACAACAAACGACGTAAAGCGATCACATGAGAATAACAATCCTGTTCGGGTCATGTAAAAAGCAATGAAATTATGAAACGGCCTGCTTTATTCCTAGAATAAGTTTCCACAAAGGTATTTTCACACAATATAAATGATTTACATTTTCTTGTACATTAGCAGGAACGCTTTTTCCAACTCTCAAAAATGAGAGTTTCATCCACCGGCTCCACATGAACATACAACAAAGTAGAAATGGTTTCTGAACAGCCTACTTTTCCAGTCAGAATCCAATCAAATTTGGTGCGAATAACAACTGGTTCGTCAGGTTTCCAATCCGAGAGTTGTTCAATAAAATTTGAGCGAATAGCTCTGTTCCTATAAAGAAATCAATTTTCCAGGTATAAAGAACTTTTGATCAGCTAATTGTAATCCAACGATGTGATTCCAACAATGTTTCAACAAAGGTGTAGTCGGCAATTGACCACATACTTCCAGTAACAAAAACTTTGTTAATTGAAATCTGATTGGGATTCATCCTGATTAAAAGAAATAATACAATACGACAAACTACCACTGATAACCTAGGAACTCAATCCAAGCCTTTGAACCTTTGCTAGACTTTTATGCTTCTGCAAAAAAAAAACCCTTTGACGGCACTTTTCTGTAATGAAACTTGACACACTCCCATTATCTAAGAGTGCCCTAACAGTTTGTGGTTTTCCAAAACAATCGACAATTACTACCTGAGCAGTAGCTAACAAAGTTGTAGTATTAACAACTGAACAAGGAAAGAATGAACTAACTTTAGGACTACAATTCAAAACCGAAAACCTTTCAGCCGCTTCATTCCCTTCAACTGTATTTTTTGAGTGATCCTTGGGTGAAGTAAATGAAGCATTGGCATTACCAAAATGAAACAAGGTGCGGTGTGCTTTACGGTATTTCCGACAAGCAACTTTTAACGGACAATTTTTAACTCGATACAAAAACCACACAAACAATTTAAACAGAGATTGTTCTTTTTAACGAAATCAAATTGTCCTTGGCTGTATTTAGCAGAAACTCCTTGCAGCAATAAATCAATTGTGTTATCACACACTAAGCATTTTTTAGGCGACATTGTAGATACAAATGAATACATTGGAGTATTCGAAACTATAGCTGTTAAATAAGAAATTACATGGTTATTGTATGATTTGTTTAAAATTTGTTCTACTTTTCAATTTATTATGTTACCACTTGTAATTTTTCAGCTTTTATTAAATATTTTAACAAAACATTATTGTTAAGAATAACCAATTTTGTAACCTATTACTGATTTAGTACATTTAATAAAGTTATATTGGTAAATATTTCTACACCCAATAATTGAGATACTCGACTTGTTAACGCTTTAATATTTATTGTTTAACAAATTTCATAAATTTGAATCGACTCAAGGTGGTACACATACATAAAGAGCATAGAACTTTAAGCTGTTCATACCTGAAACTTATAATGAATTTCTCTGAATATTAAAAACAAAGAGAGTCGCTCGCTTGTTAAATGAAAGTTAAATGAATTTGAATCGTGAACTTTTTTGAACAAGAACTATTTTTGACAAAAGAAAGTGAAAAGAATTTATCGACTATGTAAAAGCTGTCTTTGGCAACAAGGCATCAACAAAAACAACTGTTTTGGTTGTATTAAACTTAGTGATGAATTTCGGGAAGGTCAACCAACAATATCGAAAACAGCAGAAAACACTTGACACTGTTTGACAAATGATAATGGCAGATTGGCATGTAATATTATAGAGAAATTCGGACTTGGACAAATTACATCAATTTTTACACGATCACTTGTGTTACACATGTTGGATTTCCCATAATTTAACTTAAAGTAAAAAAAAAGGGTTAATTTGTGCCATGAAATGCTATAATATACTTAACTAAAGAACATTAAATTTGGTATATAATATCAGTAGTGGTGATGAAAATTAAATATATAATATAAACCCAAAACAAAATAGTGGTCAACAGTTATAGCATTTCAAGGTGAAACTAAGCCAGAAAAAGTTACGCGTTGACATCGTGTTTCCAACAAAATGATTCGTTGTCTCAAAAATTGGACATGTGACTACTGGAGAGATCGTAGAACTGTAAATACAAAAGGATATATAAACATTTGAGTCCTAGGTGGTTACCCATTATAATGCATGCAATTGCCAGTGAAATATTAGACACCACCCATATATCAAATATTGTTAATTATTGTCAGTGTGAATTATAATTCTTTCAATACTAAGTATTCAATGAATAGTGTAATAGCACATTCAGCATATTTACCCAATAACAAGGTAATTTATTTTGGCAAGTTTTGATAAGCATTGAAAGCATTTATAATTTTCATAGGCAGCATTTTAAATGTTTAAAGATGATGGTTTTGTAATATTTCGCAAACAAATGTATACATTATAAAGAGTGTTACTATCTAGAACTTTAAGCAGTTTTGAGATTGTTTAAATGTAACAAAGTTGTTGAATACAAAACCAACTCTTAAATTAAGGATAATAAAATCTTATGTTTGTAAATGCTCACTGCATAGTTTTTAAATATTTACTTGCGTATTCTATACTCATTTTTATACATAAACATTAAAGTAGATCTCAAAAATTTAAAAGATGGACAGATCAACCTGAATAAAAAATAAGCATCATCAATTTTGAATATAGTTACCACGTTTAAGTAAAATTAAACTTACCTTCATCATTATCACTCCACGTACTGGGCATACCAAAATCTTGTGTAAGTTTCTCTAATATATGTGAATCAAATTGGGTTACATAGAATGAATGAGTTCGTTTGGGCTTTTCGGATACGTCAAACACTGAAATAAGCCCTTCTGTGTTTGATGTGGCAATTAAGTGAGGTACTGAACTGGTCCCAAAAGTTTTAATAGCTAACCCTCTATGAGTCGCATCAATTGCAGGGTTTGTTGCATAAGTAACAGAAAGAGGAACATTTTGTGTATATTCTCCCATTACAAAAGGACAAGTAGGCGAATGGCGTTCATGTTCGCTCCACGGCTCATCTGTTTTCTCCCAACACACTAAGCAAACTGTGCATGTAAAACACATAGCTCGATCGTCTCCTGATGCATTTGGTTGATGATAAAAACCGGCCTGTGCCATCTGATCTGGTAGAGCCCACCTACAAGATAATAAAAAGTAATTATTATGGCAATGTATTATTAGATAATGTTCAGTTTCTATCATTACAGTTATTTACAATGTAAGATAAGTTTAATTATTGTAAATACAAATTTTTTTCTTCCAAACAATATCCTTTAATAAAATTAAAAACTTATGTATTAACGTGTAATAATTTAATTTTAAAATTTAATAAACAGCAAACCACTTTCGGCGTGAGCCATCCTCAGTGCATTTTCTATAAGTAATATAATACTGGAATAGATGTATCACGTTTTAGGTTAGATTAACTTACTTGTCAAATTTAATTAAAATTCCATAATTCAAACAACTATTAACAATCTCACATTGCAAAATTAAAAATTACATAACAATTAGGTTACAAGTTTTAACTATACATGATTGCATTTATAAATTTAGATGTGGCTAGTTTGTTTGGGAGATGTAGTCAAAAAAAAGCAATTGTCAAAATTTGAAAGGTAGAGATACTGTAGTGTATCAACACGTCAACGAGTAACTAGAACTGTCATAACATTGGAAATAAAACACTCAGCTTAACAAATTAGAAGGTACATCATTGGCCAGCCAAACTCATTATTATGTATGAGATTTTACTGTGTGAATTATGTCATGAAGCCAAATAATTTAGTAAATGGTTGTATTAGTGGTAAATACAGGAAAGGTTAGTAAGTTAATGTATTAGTGAGTATATTTGTAGGTTAACTATCAGTAGATTTTGTATTAATGGTTAATAAAGGATAGGTAAGTAAGTTAATTTATTAGTAGATATATTTGTAAGATAACTGTTAGTAGATTAAGATAGTTGGATATTAAATTGTAAGTTAATGTATTTATGTGTTAGTTAGTGATAGTTATATTAGTGGTTAATAGAGGATAGGTATGTAAATTAATTTACGAGTGGGTATATTTGTAGGTTAAATGTTAGTGTGTTAGGTCAGTTGGTAAAGTGTATAGGTCTTTCAAAACCTCATGGGCTGTTGTGCAGAACACCAATTTAAGTTATTTACGTTAAAGTGCATCCTAAAAACATTGACAACTCAGCTGTCGATTTTTAATTCATCTGTCATTTATTTGCCTATTAAGATTTGTGTTTCATTATTGTTTTTGATTATTATTTATGATATTTCAGCCTTGATTCAACTTTAACCCGTTTTTTTAAAACTACTGCAACTCAGTCTAGTTCTTTATTTGTAGGTATACTGAAGGTTTCGGTTTCGATTCAATTAAAAGAATATTGTTTGGTTTTCATATTATTGTGTTATTTCACAGTTGTTAATTTTACAATGAGTAACCGCAAGAAAACAGTTCACAGTCAAGGAAGAGAGATTATTTATAATGTGTATAACTTTACGAGAGAAGAAAAGAAAGTGGAGTTGGACTAAACACAGTCGAACGAATTATTTTAGAAGTGAAGAGCAAACCGGAGGGTGGCAAATTTATATCACTGTTATGTTTGTGTTCATGAAATAGTTAGCCAAGATTTTTATGTTGCTAGGTATCCTAAAAACAAGCTTGTCATGTTATGTAAATTCATATTTCATATACAACGTCTAAAGAGTTCTCAGATTAAATACTTCTACTACTTCCAATATTGTTTAATATATTATTAAGGCATACATTATAATCACCAAGGAAGAAAATTAATAAGAGAAGTCCTAAATGTAATGCGAGCCAATTTGAGGATTGTGGTAGTAAATTTATGACTTTTTAGATTAAATTTCTATGAAATATGCATTCTTAAAAAATAATAAGAGGACAGTATTTTGCTGCCAAGATTAAAAAATTTAGCCTGTCTATTTTTATCCACATATGCACAGAAACATGACACACGAAAAGAACAAAAAACAATACACCAAAAAAGTTATAGATTTCGCATATAAACATTGTAGTTTTATAATTTATATTATGTTGATAAATTAATTACTGGTTATGCAATCCACGTAGCATAGCAGTCGAATCAATTCAGAATACGCATCCGGAAATTTGATATTTTTAGATTTTACTTATATTGTATTGTTCTTTCTTTTTATACAATACCTCTCGCTTCCTTCATTGCGCATCTCACAGCCCATGAGATTTTGAAAGACCTATAAGCTTTGAAATGGTATATAACAACAATCTCAGGTGGTATTCCCAAATACATTAATTGGTTTGAAAATTTTCTAACTTTACCTGTAACGGCGAGAGAACGTTTTCAAAATTAATAAAAAATTAACAGCGATCAAGCATGAACCAAAAAAAGTTGAATTACTTGGCAACGATATTAATAGAAAATTATATTAGGCAGTCAATTAATATCGATAAAATGCATGAGTTCGCACAATATAAAGCTCGATGTGTCCCTTCAATGTAATGTATCTCATTTCACATATAAAATTTTACATATATGATGATATATCACAGTGCTTTAAAAAACAGAACCATACTGTAATTTACCACAATCTTTGATCATTCAAAATAGATTTAAATTAAGGACAAGAAACACTTAGTGTCGCTTTCTTGTAAAATCCATTACAAAATATTTTCTATGCATTCTGTATTACCCAAAACCTTTTTTATAATCTACATCAAGTCAAAAAAGAGGAACTTAAATATTCCAAAATTGAACAACTGATAGGAAAATTGTAAAAACAGCATCTTATGAAGAATGATCACTTGTAAAGAGAATTTCTAGATCAATTTTCAAACATTATAAAAACGTATACTTTGAATATGTCGTGCATAAAGATCGAAACACACACCAGAAAAAAAAAAGGTATAAATGAATGGATAGATTTACTAGAAATATTGACAGAGTGGGTACATGACCAGAATCAAAAACAAAAATAGTTGAGGTTTTCAACTATTCTCTACTGAAATTATAACAATTATGCGACTCAGATATTTAACAAAATACAAATGCTTTATATAAAAATTATATCGGTTTTTGCATGAAATATGTTTTTCTAACAAACGTAAGTTATCCATAATACATATTCACAACTTTTAATTTTTCGCATTGGGTTTATGTATTTTTACTGTTTACTACTGTTCTTAACTATGGTGTAGATATGTCAGCATAATTTTCTAGATTTTTATTACTTACACCCTGCCTAATATTTAATGTGCTTTTAATAAATTTGTATCATAGGAGGTTAATTTGTTAAATTATGTTGGTACTACAATTTGGTTTTGCATGCCATAAAAGCATCTTATTTTTAAATTTCAAAAATACTAAAAAGCTATATATGTACTTTAAATGATGATACACAATAAGCTTCAAAACTTACTTGTAATCCATATGTGGCCAGTTTGTAAAACTTTCCTTTCGTTTTGCTTCACTAGCCATTGCACGTCTATCACTGGCATTGACTTGTTCATCTATTAATTCTGAAAGACGTTCGTAAACTGCTGATGCAACTCCTAGCTCTGGTGTATGCTGGTTCCTTAATACCAGTTCAGTAACAACATTATTGACACATGATCGTAATAATTCTAAAGGAAGATCTAAACATATTGTATTCCACTAAAACAGAAAATATTAATTAGTAATACACAATACAATACAATTTATTATTCTCTATATACATGATACATACATGATATACTTTACACTTTTACACTGTATGTCATACATATTATGTTATACTAAAAATGCGTAATTTAAATTTTTTTCATTATTTAGAAATATGCAAAAAACTTTTTTATAATAAAATATTGAGATCAATGCACCTAAGAACTTGTATGTGCAATTGATTGTAAATTTAATATCATTCTAATGAAGTACGATGGGCAGGTTGTAATGAACATTTACATTTGTCCCTCTGTTCACAATATGTTTGAATTAATCATATCCAATTTTTATGTATTGCTAGAGTTAAACTTCATTATTATGCTTCAATTGTTTCTACTAAAAATGTTTGTTGAATAAAAAGTGTTACTTTTTTTTAAATAAGTTAAAATTCTTAATGTTTTTATTTCAAATGGTAATAAATTGTATAATTTAAGACCATAATAAGTTATAAAATTTTGTTTTTTTTGTGGTATGAACTTTCGGAATAGTACATACACCTTTTGTCATTCCTCGAGTGTTGTGAGGGTGGTTTGTAGTCATTCTAAGAGTTGAATTTTTATATAAGAAGCAGTATACTGCTTTTATATATTTTAATTTGATATTAAAAAATATCTGTTTCCGCATATAATAATTTTGTAGAATATAGGGTAGGTTTTTTTTTGCATTATTATTAGTATTAATTTGTGAACTATTTCAATAGGTTTCAATACGTTTTCATATGCTCATCCCCAGCATATTATTGCATAATTAATTATTGAATCTACTAGAGCATAGTATAATACCTTTATCATTTTGTATTTAAAAAATTTCTGGCACATCTACAAATAGGGATAAATTTCCGAAATCTTTTTAGTAATTCTTCAGCATGTGTATTCCATCGAAGACATTCATCCATTTTTACACCAAGATAGGTTATCTCAGAGGTTTAATTAATTATATCCCGACAGTCACAGTTTGCAAGCGTGTTACAGTTAATATTATGTATCTTAAGTTTTGTAAATGAGGGTCGAGATCACTTATTTAATGTATGTCATATACTTTGTTTTTGTCATATTTAAATTAAACAGATTAGAATCTAAAGAGTTTTTATAATTTTCATATTTTGATTATATTTAATGACAGTATCATTCCAGCTTTCACCTTCGAATGTTATAACTGTATCATCTCCATATGAGATTATTTTACAGTCAAGCTTTAAGTATTGTAATTCATAAACATAAATTAAAAACAATAGCGGACCAAGTACTGTGCCTTGTGACATACCACAAACAACTAAATCTTGTATACTCTGCACATTGTTTATTCCGACTGATTGAGTTCTGTTAGTTAGATAATCTTTGAGGAATACTAGAGGTATTCCTCTAATGCCTGTTAATTGAAGTTTATTTAACAATATTTTATGATGCACTGTATTTTATGATGCACAAGGTCTAGATAAATTACTAATTTTGTGTTGTTGTTGTCCATGGCTTCTACTGTATCATTAGTTAGTGAAAATATCGCATCATCAGTGGATACACGCTCTCTGGATCCAAACTGTAAATCTGAAAGTATATTGTATTTATTTAAAAAGTTTGTAATTATGTTTTTATAGCAATTTCAATTATTTTAGAGATATTATTTGTTATTGAGATTGGTCGATAGTTTTCACATTATGTATATCACCGGATTTATATATTGGGACAATTTTGGCTTGTTTTAAGTTGTTTGGAAATATACCTTGCTTAAATGTTAGATTTATTATGTGTTATAATGGTACTGCTATTATGTTTTGAATTGTTTTTATTGCTTCTATGGTTATAGTGTCTCGACCAGATGATGTGAATTTATTTAGTGAATTTATTAATTTAATTATTTCATCTTTAGTTGTTGGATCTAAAAATATAAAATATTTTAATGTATGCTTTCGTGCATATTTAGTCCATATAGAGCAACTTTTTGAATTTTTTGAGCCATTAGTTTACCAACTGATACGTAATGTTTGTTAAAATGCTCTGCAATATTTTGTGGTTCATTTACATTGTCCCCATCTGCAGTAGTTACATAATTCGGAAAACGCACAATCAAAACAATTATTATTATTACAGAATACGTAGTTATGTGTAATTTATTATTTTGTAGTAAATGAATATTTCTGCATATATGACAATTCACATTTTGCGAAAAACTACATTGCTAAGAAAGATCAAGTAAGTGTTTTTCAGATTAAAAATGCTTTTTTTTAGGATACGAGGGTGTCTTTCAAGTTTTGCTCATAGAGTTGGAATAAAACAGTTGATAGCTTTTAAAGACTTTATTGTTTTTCGAAGTATTCTCCATGAAGTTTAATGCACTTTTGCATGCGCTTGAACCAACTCTGGAAGCAGTTATTCTATTCGTTTGTTGGTGCAGTCAAAATGCATTTCTGAGGAGATCGACTGCTTCTTCTGAAACCTGAAACCTTTGGCCGCACAGTCCATTCTTGATTTTTGGAAAGGTACAGCAATCATTGGGACTTAGGTCGAGACTGTCATGGAGAATGGTCTAACAATTTGACAATTTGTTGTGCTAAAAATTAAATTATCTTGCGAGCTGTGTGCGAACTTGCATTGTCTTGGTGGAGGATGATTCCTCGTTTGGGGTTGGTTTCCAAAGCCCCACAATGACTTGTGGCAAACAAATGATTGTATAACAATCCGCAGCAACAGTTTTTTGATCTTGTAGAGAAACTGTTAAAGCATGGCCTGCTTTCGTGACATATGTTGCGTCCATGTTTTTGGAGACACTTCGATAACAAATGACTATTGTCGGCTTTTCTTCATCTTGGAACACCCAAACAGACTATTGGCATTTATTTTCGAGCTTGTATGAGTAAATACAAGATTCATCATCACTCTCGGAGTTATACACATTTTTAGAGTTTGCTGCACCTTCTTTTACAAGGCTTCATCTTTTCATTGTATTATTTGATTTCAGGGGATTCTTAAACCCTTCAAGGGAAAATCCTCCATCCTGACATTCAAAATGGCCCCAAATAAAGTTACTTCAGTAGCAGTTATACAAAATTTGTGTATTTATTGTAAAAAAAAAGGTATCAAATAAATTTGTGCAGTGTTATAAGTGCGATGTTCATCTTCATGCAGTGATAGATTTTGTAGTGTTAAAATAAGCTGTCTGTAAAAATTGTATCCAAAATGGCAAACTTCAGGACTATCTCCGAACTCTACTTCAGCGGGATGAGACTATCAGGAGGTTCATCTAATAAATAACAAATACGCCAAGGCACCACTATACTTATTAAAAAAACAAACAACTAGCAAAAATCGTCGAAATAAAAGTGTAGAAACTTCAACGAGTAAATTATGTTTTAAAACTATGAAGGTTTGACCTTAAATTGGTACAAACTCTATATATGAAATAAAACATGAGGTTAAATAAATAGCATGAAACAGCAGTTTGAGTCTCTTTAAAAAATATATACCAAAACATTAAAATATGAAACTTAGATTTCAATTGCAGTTAGAACTCGCACTATCACATTACTTGTGCAAATGTAGATATTTCACTCAGTGTGTAGCATAAATATGTTGTAGATATTAATCACTGATTAAGAACGAATTCTTACTTTTATTAGCAGATTCTAAAATGTCGCCAATAAAAAGTTTGATATAACCAATTTTATACATGTATTGAAATAAAAAATATGCTCACATATGAATAATAAATATTTACAGAAAGCGTTCAATTATTTTGTTCAGTACATTATCTGAAAAAATTTTGTAATCTTAGTAAAGAACATAGATAAATTTTGTCTTTATCAAATTCATAGGCACTAGATATTTTATTGATAATAAGTATTATTTTATTTAGGTTAACACCGATACCAGGATCTGATATTGATTTGCAAATTTTTGTGTTCAATATTCAACAAGTAAAATTTATAAATAAGAAGGTCAAGTTGAGATGGTTCTTATTATTGTATAAAATGTAGGATTATTTATGTTTGTGGTTAGGGACGCTATGCAGACTCGGAGAGGCGATAATAAGGATTCGGTTGACATCCAGCATGGCGATGGACGATCGGGATTTTGTTGGTTTTAAGAATTATTAATTATTTTTTTGAACAGTAAATGAATACTTGAAGTGTATTATAATTGTGCCGGAATAATCATTGTTACCTTAGTTTACTTATTGTATGAAGTATAGTTTGAAGAACACGCAATAAATAACAGTCAAGCAGCACGTTTTATTTTGTGTGCCCTGAGATATTAAAAGAGATCACTGCATTTTGACGCCAACGGGGCGGAAAAAAAAAAAAAAAACTTCTTACAATCATACTGTAACGGGTAACTAAACAGTATTTCAAAGACAGTTATTAGTGGTTACAGTTTGTGTAATTTAAAACAAAGCGACGTGTTGAAGTCGTAGTTGAAGGCCGTTGTCCGCTTGTACACACGTATGGTGTTTACATCAGCTGATAGCACGGAATGTCAACAGTATGGTAAGATTAGGAATGCAAAGGTAATATTAAAGTAAATCAAATATTACAACGTATGCTGAAAGTTTTCATCTGTAGACAATTTACAAAACAAATTGTCATCACGGTGTTGTGCTTTATGGCTTTATAGTGACAGGTTAATAAACTTGCACTTATACGCTTTCTTAAAAACATGCCTAACAAACGTGAAGGGGTAAATATTGAAGATCATGGTCAAGGTCAAGGGCAACAGCCGCGACCGATGTTATTACGTCGCATAATTTAGCAGCTGCATTGTTACGCTTAACAGAGGGTATAGCATCACTGCAATCTAGTGTAGGAGTTTTAATTGATAAGAAATATATTAAGGAGGTTGTAGGAGCTAATGAAAACAAGACCGCTATTAATGCAAACAATATTGTAAATACCGATAATAAAAACTTTCTAACACATTTTAGAGAACTGGGGGGATCGCAATTAAGTTTTAATCCTGTAGGTGGTGTTACACATCCCATTGTTTTTCTGAACAAAATTGAAAAATTATTTACAGATTCTGGTGTTCGGAAGGGCATAAAATTACCTTAACGGTAAACTGTTTGAGGGAAGCGGCAGAATGGGCCGCAATTAAGGAAGGTAGTTTTATACTTATGCCGAATTTTCTGAGGCTTTTAAACAGCGATATTGGGGTGTGGAAAAACAAAGAGATCTTTATTTAAAAATAAAATACGGTACATTTGAGGGAAGTAACAGAGCCGATTATTTTTTAAAATTAGTAAAAGAAGCTAGCTTTCTTGTTGAAGCAATACGAGGCGGCGCTGATCGAAATGCTTTCGAATCATTTTGCAGCCGAAATTCAAAGGGGAATTATTACTCAAGGTTTTACTAAAATAGAGGAAGTGGAAAAATATTTAAGTAAAATTGATGGTACCTATATGAGGGAGCAAAACAGACCTGTTAATACTAATTGGCGTACAGAGCGCAATTTTAGGAATAATACTAATAGTAATGTACAAAACCGTAGTAATTATAGTACACAAAACATAAGGAGTAGTGCCCCAGGGACAATAGTAATGAGGAAAACGATCAAGGGAACAGCAGCTTACCCTTAATGATACGGCAAGAAGTGGAAATATCGTTTCATGACTAAGTTTTATAATGATGGTCAAATGTTATTAAGCGAAGGGGAGGAGGAGGAAAATATAGAAAGGGTACTAAGTCCATGTATTCATGTTAAGGTGGCAGGTTTACAGGTTAAGGTATTGGTTGATAGTGGTAGTGAAATCTCTGCTATTTCAGAGGATTTTATGATGTTTTAAAAATATGAGGATTTTCCAGTGCTGCCAGTCACTAATATCGACATTGCTGTTGCTGTTGGTGCAAAAACACAGAAAATCAAACAGCAAGTATTATTACAAATAGATATGGATGGGATTGAGACTGAGGCAATTTGCTTGGTAGTACCCAAGTTAAATAAGAGTTTTATTTTAGGGTGCGACTGGTTACTGAAAAATAAAGCTAGTTTAGATTTTAAAGAGTTTCAATTAAAGGTATCCGTAGATGAGAAATACAGGGTAGTACAGCTAAAGCATGATATTGAAACGAGTAATAATTTACATATTAATTATGTTAAAAAGAGAGGAACGAACAAGATTGCTTGTCATCCTGAAAGATATCAATATACGGAAAGCGAGGTTAGTAACGTTATAAATAAGGCTGTACGGTTAAATGAACATGAAAAGAAAATGTTAATGTCAGTGGTTAAAAAATTGGGAGGGTTTTCAGAGAGTCCGGGACGGGCTAAGGGTTATCAACATGAAATAATCATGAAAAGCGAGGAACCCTTTTATAAAAAGGCATACCCGATACCTATAATTCATAGGGAGGAAGTTCGTAAACAGATTGCAAAAATGGTAGAATATAATGTAGTTGAGCAAGCACAGACAGAATAAATTTCTCCCTTAGTTTGTGTTAAAAAGAAAGATAGTAGTGTGAGGATTTGTTTGGATGGTCGGTTTCTTAACGCACGTATGGCGAAGGATTATGTTACTCCGCCAAACCCTGTTGAATTATTATCGAGTTTTAAAAAAGGTCAGATTCTTAGTACCATTGACCTTACGTCCAGTTTTTGGCAGGTTGAAGTTAAGAAGGAGCATCGTAAGTTTCTAGGATTTTTGTTTGAAGGTCAAACATACCAATTTCAAGTAATCCCATTTGGCTTAGTTACAGCCATGGCAGGATTGATTAGATGTATAAATGTTATTTTAGGCCCATGATTTTCACATTTTACGTGTACATACGTCGATGACATATTAGTGTACTCGAACTCGGTGCAAGAGCATCTAGTGCATTTGGATGCATTATTTAGTCAATTAAGAGAAGCAGGTATAACTATTAAGTTGCGCAAATGTTTATTCGATGTTGAGCAGGTTCCCTTTTTAGGACATTTGATATCTGCTAAAGGGGTTGATATTGATCCACGTCGAGTAGAAGCGATCCAGAATTATCCGTGTCCTAGAAATATTAGAGAGTTACGTGCTTTTCTTGGGTTGATCAATTTTGAGAGAAGATTTTGTCAAAATTTAGCTGAATATACCATTCCGCTACTACAATTACTAAAAAAAAAGGGAAAAATGGAAGTGGACTGATGTCGAGCAGGCTGCCTTTGAAAATATAAAGAGTAGGTATGTGGGAACCGCGATAGTAGTTCATCCGGATTTCTTGCGTGCTTTTTATATACAATGTGATGCATCAGAATTTGCTCTTGGAGCTTGTCTTTATCAGTTGAGTGATAATGGGGAGCGTGAAGTCATAGCGTACACTAGTAGGTCATTAAAGGGTGGTGAGGTGCGTTATACGGTTACGGAGAAGGAAGCTTTAGCTGTAGTCAATGCACTTCAGCAATGGCGTTCCATAATATTGGGTAGAGAGGTCATATTAATGACAGATCACAAAGCTTTAAGTTTTCTTTTAACATGTAGACTGAGATCGGCAAGACTATCCCGTTGGATTTTGTTGATTCAAGAATTTGACTTATCCATCAAATACTGTTGTGGCAGGGATAACGTGGTTGCTGATGCGCTATCGCGTATCCCTTGTCGGGTTAAAAGGAATGAGGTACCGGATTGCAATTCAGATGTGATGATTTTCTATATAAAAATGACCAGTGAGTTAAAAAAGGTGAAGGATAATGTAAAAACTATTAAGGAGGATCAAGGTAAGGAGTCTTGGATTATAGATAAGATAAAGGTATTACAGACCCTAGAGGAAACAGGAAGTAAGGAACGAGAAAAATAAAATAGGGAGTGGTATAGGTTGCATGAGGGTATCTTATTTAGGAAGGAGATGAAAGTTTGCGGGTTATAGAATTTGTGTTCCTAACAGTCAAGTTAGTGAATTAGTGCAGCAGCAACATGCTAGTCTTGGTCATTACGGTAGCGACAAGACATTTAAACACATGAAACATTTATTTTATTGGCCAAAAATGAAGAGGGTGGTTCGACATATAGTAGCAGCATGTGATCTTTGCCAAAGGGCAAAATCCTCTAAAAGGTCGTATGGAGAATTGAATCCTGTTATAGTCGCATCGCCTGGGGATATGGTTTGTGTGGATTTAGTGGGACCATTGCCAAAATCTCGGGGGTTGTACTCAAGTATTTGTAATGGTGGATGCATTTAGTCGTTTTGTCAAATTATATGCAATTAAAAGAGCCACGGCTCCCATAATTGTAAATCGTGTCCTTATGAGTATATACCTGCAGTGCAGTTACCTAAGTGTATACTTAGCGATAATGGCACGCAGTTCACTTCAAAATATGGACGCATAAACTAAAGGAACAAGGTATCAAGGTCAAGGCGATCTCACTTTATTTTCCCCAAGGTAACTTAACGTTGCAATAAAGAATTAAAACGTCCTGTTGAGGACTTACTGTTTTGATAGGCATACTAAGTGGGCGTGGGAAATTAGTAAAATTGAGGATTGCATGAATAACGTAATACACGGTGTCACGGGTACATTCCATTATTTTTGCAAAAGGAGAAGTCCTGGTTAATCCGATTGAAAAACTCTTAGGGTTGCCATATGACGAAACCAGAGATAATAATCGGTTGAGTTTAGAAAGACATTGGGAGATAGCCTATAAGAATATATGTAGTAAGGCCCAGAAGCGGCAACAAAAGCATTGTAGTAAGGTGAATATCACCAATTTTAATGTAGGGATTATGTACTTTTAAGAACCCATTATCAGTCTTCAGCAGTAGATAGTACTACTGCTAAATTGTTTTTGTTATATGAAGGACCATTCAAAATTATACGAATTGCAGGTCCTAATTCTTATGTGTTATGTAATAAAGATGGTGTAGAGTTAGGTAAACATAATATTATAAATCTCAAGCCATATAAGGTACTGCCTCCAATGTAAGGATGTTTTGACAATTTTGTTATCTTAGGGGCCATCGTATTATAAGTTCGGGCTTGTTGCTATTAATTTTACTTGTTCTTAGATAGTTTCATTGTTGGCTGTTGTATTTGCATTTTATACCTTCGTGAGTAACTTATACTATGATTAGGCTAATCCAGTTTAAGTTAGGGGGGGTCGTGAGATGGTTCTTATTATTGTATAAAATGTAGGATTATTTATGTTTGTGGTTAGGGACGTTGCGCAGACTCGGAGAGGCGATAATAAGGATTCGGTTGACATCCAGCATGGCGTACGGACGTATCGGGATTTTGTTGGTTTTAAGAATTATTAATTATTTTTTTGAACAGTAAATGAATACTTGAAGTGTATTATAATTGTGCCGGAATAATCATTGTTACCTTAGTTTACTTATTGTATGAAGTATAGTTTGAAGAACACGCAATAAATAACAGTCAAGCAGTACGTTTTATTTTGTGTGCCCTGAGATATTAAAAAAGAGATCACTGCAAAGTTCACTTTCAATGACTAAGATATTAAGATTTCATAATCTAACAATGTGGAAAAGTGTAGATAATTCTTGTTCAAAATAACTAATTGTATTTTAGACCATAAGGTACAAATAGCATATTTGCATTCAATTTCAATTTCAAGAAAAATAGTGACAATTAAATTTTTAACAAAATTAATGTAACGAATGTCATTTTTGACAATTTACGTTTCCACAGGAGGTGTGCAATTAAAATTTTATCAATTGCAAGGAAATAACCAACAGCTTGTCAAATAATAAAAAGTTGACTTGCCGACTGATAACAAAAGTTACTTTTATAATTACTAACCGCATCCAATAGCGAAGTGTTGTAACAAACGCCAAAATGGCCGGTAAATTACCTCTTGAAAAGTTGGTTTATTCCAGATAATACACGACCAAACAGCAGGAGATCCTTGACGATAGTTGAGATGATTTCTAGCCAATTTTCCAATAACAGCATAACATAATGTTCCAGATTTTATTCAAATTAATGGCAAAACGATCAAACTCCTTTCGTTCACATAATTATTGAAATTTTACCTAAAGCAACACCAGATCGTAATTTGTTTTCAATAGTGTTTACTTTGTTTTCATATAGTCTTCAATTAGTTTTTATATAATTTTAAATTTGTTCTTAAATTTGTTTCCAAATTAGTTGTGCATTGTTGAATCAACCAGATAGGGCACATGTTGGAAATTAAAGCGAATTAAGTGCGATGCTAAGATGGCCGATATTCAAAACTTTCCACATAGTAACTGCACGAAATTCTATCGGCAACTGCCCAAGAAGGGACTAAATAACCTGTTGTAGAAATCGTAGTGTTTGTGTGCAACCAAAGGAACGTGGCTTACTAGACGCAAACAAAAGACGCGATCGACTTATATTCAACCTTCAAAAAATCTAAACCCTTTATTTGAATTTTTGCTAGATGAAATTCCTTAATATGTTAACGAGAAATAAAATACTAACTGAATGTGTTTGTTCGGCTTTTCTATTTCACTTAGATAAACTTTAAATAAAATAATACAATTATACAAGGTGGATACTAAAAATATATCTTAGTAATTTTTATGAAAATTTGGGGTTCAGAAAATTATAATGCTTCAATAATTCAATTATAATTTCGCGTCAACCGAGTAAAAGTGACATTGATTAGGACGTTAAAATAACATGCAGAGTTTACATATGAAATACTTTGAAACATGAAAGTTGTTAAATGGAGATTTTAAATAATATGGAAAATCTTGTAAGCTGATTTTGAAGTCAATTTAAAAGTAGAAGCAGACGGTGTTTACGATCATTAATTACAAGAACTGTATTTTGTAAGTATTACTTGTAGAATCTTTTGTTTGAGTATTTGTCATTTTAACTTAACATAGAATAAGTCTTAATCATATAATATTTTTGTATGGATATTTACCAGAAAGATTGTGGCAGAGTTCAATTTTTTGGCCAAACAAACCTTACAAGTGTTGAAATAAAAGTCAGGTAAATTATCCACAACAGAAGAGATTTGAGTTCTGTAAATTTTAATCAAGATTAGGTGACAAACATTTTGATAATTAAGTAAATACGTACTTGTTAGAAATAATGTTATGTTTGAAACAAAATATGTTGTAAATGTTCTATATTCTTTTGTATGAGTGTAGCGTTTTAACTAATTGCACCAGACTAAATACTCATTGGGTACTTTTGCATTGAAAATAAAGGATGGACCTGTTTCATTATTTATTATGACAACAAAAAAATATCAATCATTGAATTGCTGGCTTACCTACTTACCTTTACTTATAACTAATTCAACCCTCGTTATTATTGCATGTTTAACTGGATATCGTAACTTTAGGATGAGGCTGTCTGTTCTTCTCTGATAATCATATGTAAATTGTAGTAATAATGATGACTACGCAGAATTCTTGTACCTTATGTAGTTCTTCTCGAGAATAAAAGATACAATAACTACATGAAGTACAGAGCCGACTGCCGCTTTCTCTCTTAAACCAACCTCGCATTTCCACGAGCTCCCCACCTCACCCCAAGCGGGAAACCAACACATCACGCATTCACTTAAAATTCCAATAGTAGAAACTACTACATGAGAGAAAATATTTTTGACTGAATAGATGCTTTATGATATTGCTGTGTTTGATTTCATTTCGTAAATTCCATTACTTCTGTTGAGCTCCCAGGCAAAAGAAAAGTTGGAAAGGAAGGTAAGCCAACAATTTCAAATTTTATAATTTGCTGTACCTGTTCTCATACCACAATTATAGCGACACCCAAGGCGAGGCGTTATCACAACACTCTTTTGGTGGCGCCCAACGCGGGGTGTTATTGTGCGTATTAAACAAATACAATTGTAAGGAGATTGGATACACCGTTCTTCCACTTCCCTACTTAAGTATAAAACAATCATATTTATTATTAAATTAATACATAATTAATATTAGTAATGCGCTAATATACACAACGACAACAAAAACAAACTCAATGGTTGCTTTTAAATTGATCAGTAAGTATACAGCACAGTTTTTTCTCAAAGTTCACAACTTAGCATCTAGCAAAGAATAGTTAGAAGCTGCTCTTAATGAAATGGAAACAGTTCTAACAGAGAGATACGGTATGAAAATTAACACAAATAAAACTAAAGTTTTGGTATGCAAAGGAGGGGAAAATAAATCAAAAACAAACAAATAGGTAACGAGAACTTACAAGAAGTTAAGGATTTCTGCTACCTATGAAGCCAAATAACGCAAAATGGGAAAAGCATAAAAGATATAAAACAAAGATTAGCACAAGGTCGTGCTACATTTAACAAGAAAAAGCAACTACTGTGCTCAAAGACCACAAACATAAAAACAAGGAAAAAATTGCTTAAAACATGTGTGGAGCACAGCATTGTATGGCTGCGAAGCCTGGACAGTAGAAGAAGCGGACAAGAAAAAGAAGAAGCCTTTGAAATATGGTGCTACAGACGTATAATGAAGATATCATGGACAAACAAAGTTAAGAACAAAGAGGTACTGGAAATGGTAGGGGAAGAAAGAAATATGTGGAAAACAGTAAAAAATAAAAAAGATAAGATGTTAGGTCGCATACTAAGACATGAGGGAATAGTGCAGAATATACTAATAGCAGAGATAGGAAAAAAGAGAAGTATCGGTAGACCTAGGTTAATACTATTGCACACAGATAGTAAAAGATGTAGGATGTGGGAATTTCAGGCTAGCTCAGAATAAAAATCAATGGAGGTACGCATCCAACCAGTCCCAAGATGGAAAAACTAATGATGAAAAAATAACTGTACTTAAACATGATGCTTATCATAATCAACTACAGATATTGGTTTTGCAATACTCGCAACTAATGTTAATTGTATGAAAGGATTTACTAGAAAACTATTAATTCGGCAAATGTCTAAGTGTTGGGAAATCATTTACAGCCACAGCCTGCTTAACCTCCCTCGCATACCACGGAATCTGGGTGAAATAGAGCATATAATTAGAAAACAAACGAAGGGGAACCAAGCAGTATAGTATATACGCTGTTGTGGGAATTTCAGGGAACTGTGTAGGCTAGCTCAGAACATAAATAAGTGGAAGTACACGTCCAACCAGTTTCAAGACGGAAAACCTAATGACGAAGAAATAAGTGCACTTAAATCTGATGAGTACAAACAACTACAGGCTTTGGTTGTTAAATATTTTCAACTAATACTGATTGTGGCAAAGGATATATTGGAAAAACTATTAATTTGACAAATGCTCAAGTGTTGGGGCAACTTGGTAGTCGCAGGCTGCTTAACTTCCTTCATACACTACTGAATATCAGGAAAATAGGGTATATAATTGTAAACAATAGAAGGTGACCAAACTGCATCTAACAAGAAAGAACAGCAGCTATGTTCAAAGACAACAAATATAGAAACAGGAAGAAAATTGTTCAAAGCATAAGTGTGGAGCACAGCATAGTACGTCTATGAAATAGGGGCACTAGGAAAAGCAGACAGAAAGAGACAGAACCCTTCTGGCATGTTGTGCTTCATATGTATGAGGATGGTAGCATGTACAGACAAAGTTAATAACAAAAAGGTTATAGAAATAGTAGAGGAATAAAGATATCTCTGTGAAAAACAAAAAAAAATATAGGGGAAATAGACGGGCAGGATACGTTCTAAGGTGTTTTTGGGAAATAGTACGAGATATATTACAAGCAGAGATAGGAAAAGAGAGGTAGAGGTAGACCGAGATCAGAGTTTCACATGCAGATAATCTTAGATACAGACTGTGCAAATTTTAGGGAAATGTGTAGGTTAGTTCAGACTAGGAAACAATGAGGGTATACATCCAACCAGTTCCAGGACTGAACACCTGATGATAATGACGATAATAAGGTTCCAATAACTAAAGTCACCTCTATCAGGGAACTGGGAGTGATATTCAATAGACAGTATCAATTTGTACTTCACTGTAACTCTGTAACTCTAAGGTCAATGAAATAGGATTTTTAAAACACACAACAACCCAATTTACTAACATGTGATTATTAATTATACTTTATAATTTACTAATATGTAGTCAGCTTGAATATACCTCTATCATTTAGTCACCTTACTACATAAAATACATAAATCGTTCAGAAAATGTCCAGATACGTTTCATTAAACATCTGTGCTATAAAAATAATATAGATTATAGTCATTCGAAATATTTCGCATTAATTGAATACTTTGGGATGCAAACTCTCTATCATAGAAAGGTGTATTGTGAAATTTTGTTTTATTACAAAGTCTTAAATGGTTACATTCAAAATAGCCTCATACTTGAGAATTTTCTTAGTCCCATATTACAAAATACGAAAGCGTGAATTTTTGAAATCGCAACTTCATCGAAATGCAAATGGTTACAAATCTTCATTAAACAGAATTATAAATAATTTTATTACGTATTATAATCATTTAAATGTATTTGGAACTTCACTTAAGTTGTTTAAAAACAAACTGTTTAGTATTACAAAGTAATTAATAATAAATAGAATTGTAAAAAGCTAAATGATGCATAAATAATTAAATACATAAAAAATGTTTAATTTAAACTTCACATGTAAATCACACAAATATTTGGTTCTTATGTATTTTAGGACATTGAACTATGATTTGTGGTATAAAGAAACCGCAACAATTGCATTTCCCGTGCCTTAAAAGTACAGCTGCGTCTAACAGTTGAGTGTAAAAACATTAAAATATATTGGAGGGGATGATAGTTCGTGGGAGTCAAGCTGTAACAATTTTTTTGTTGTAAGGAAAAAATTTCTGGTTGAATTGACAAGAGGAAAAAAATTGAAAAAATTCGCCAATGATATCTACTTACAAAATTAGCTCGATTCTCAACTTTTAATAAGCCCTTGGTCCTATTTGGAAAACAACATCTGGGTTGTTATTTTCTAATCTGGTTCAATTACCAGGCTAAATTCAACATTTTACACCCACAATTTTGCAGAAAATAATCCAGCTGCTATGAAACCTGGTTTGTAAAGTCATAAATAACAATTTAATCTTCCAAAAGCCCATGTAAACAACTTATTGTTCATGAAATATCTCGTGGTTTCCAGCTTGTTTCATGTACATGGCACATGAGCTTTAAAAATTTGTTCTGATAAGACTTCCTCCACTTGAACTGCCCTGGTAAGTAATTTTCTAAACCCGCTTACTTCCGCAACCCCCAATATGGTTAACAACCACAAAAATCCTATAGTGCCAACCACGATTTTAACCTATTCATTAGAGTTCATCCTAAGATTATTCCATTCATATGCTGCAATGAGCTACAACTGTATATTTTTCCAACTGAAATAGACTAAATGCCTGTATTATATTTCCAACTGCCTTCACACGAAACCCAAATGTGTATAGCACTCCAGCATAAAATTGGAAAGCACATTGACACCTGATCGCCACTAGAAACTTATTATTTTTCATCATTGTTTAAAAAAAACATCCATGTAAATAAAAAGTATATTCTCCAAGTTTCTTTTGTTTAGTTAAACATTCCTTTCTGCGATTCACTGTCACAACACTTCATTTGTGCCTCAGAAATACAAAGTGTATTTAATAAATCATTTTTCTTATATCAACGCTATGATAAATAAATTTAAAATTTTCAGAATCTATTTAACTGGGCGTGGAAACCAAAATTGTTAATAAACATTACTATTACTAAAGTCTGACATTCCTTGGAAATACATATAATCATATTTTCTTTTAATAGTTTTCTGTATTAATAAATTCCACGATTAAGATTTTAGACGATTTCTTTTAAGAAATAATTTTTAAGTTATTACATCTGATCTAAGGCAAATTTATTTTTGTATCATATATGATTCATACTCAAAAGTTGTCAAATTCATTATGGCAAGTCCTGCAAAGATTTAGGGATGATATTATCATCATACTTTCGTTCCGAATTATTAGTTTCACGATTAATTTGTTTTAATAATGTATTACATTGGAGCGTCAGTGATTTCATGGGCTAAGCATGAAGATTTTACAGGCAGATTTGAGCTGACTCAAATAAATATAAAATTTCGGTTTTTTGTTTAGTTAAGCTATCCGTAAGTTAATTATACATGCAAATTAGATAGAAAAAAGAACACGAAGTAATTTTATTTTGCAGTTTTAATTCATCTGTGCGATGTTTGCCGAAGATGTCTCAAATTCTTTTAGAAAGGAAAGATCCATTTTCTTAAAGCTCTTCTTACCTAACATCCAAATAACTAAAAATAACCAACTTGGTAGGGCAGTATCCGAACATTTGACTACTTTGACTGTTGGATAACCTTATTGTCAAAGATAACTAATCTATTAAAGTTGCACGAGAAACTAGATGTTACCTTCCTAAAATAATTTGAGACATCTTCAGTAAACTTCGGAGATATGAATTAAGACTGCATATGAAAATATCTTGTGTAGTTTTTTTTCTAACTAATATGTATGTATAATTAACTGCAGATAGCTTAACTAAACCAGAAACATGACTTTTTATTTATTTGAGTCAACACAAATCTGCCTGTGAAGTTTTCATGCTCAGCTGATGAAGTCACTGGTTCCCAGCGTAATATGTTATTAATCAAAACAAATTAATCATGAAACTAATAATTTAGAATGAAATTATGATAATATCATCCCAAACCTTTACAAACCTGCCATAATAAAATTGGCAACCTTTGAGTATGCACCACCACAAAATAATTTTACTTTTGATCAAAATGTAGTAACCTAAAAATTATATTTCAACAAGGAAATTGCCTAACCCTATTGGTGGGATTTACTAATACAGAAACTATTAAAAATAAATATAATTATAAACATTTCTAAGAAACGTCTAAAAAGCTTTGCAGGAGTCTTCCCTTGATACACAATTTTGGCTTGATGCAAATTTCAGTTTTTAAGACTATGTACTTTTGTGAGAAAACATTTGTTAAGTATCATTTTGACACATACCAAATTCCTTTAGTATTTAACTTTAGTATGTAGCTTCATTATTAGTTTAAGTTTAAATCAAGTGCTTTTTCTGAACATTTACATAACTTCCTGTTGGAAATTGTAAAGTTGCTCTTCAATGGTCGCCTGATGTTTGTCGGCCAATGAGAAAGAACCGTTTTTTGAAAATGATAGTCGAACATCGTTCCTGGTAGTATACTGAATACTTTCTACCAGTGCCTTGACGTGTAAGGTATGCAGAAGTGGTCCCTTTTTCTTTACCTGATCTTGTACCTGAGTCTTCTATGCAAGAATTAGCTGGCCACAGACTACCACACTTAAAACTGCCACAAAGAAGTCATAGTTTGTAATGTTCTGTTTATTTTACTATAATTAATTCATACAATAGGTATAAGATTTGCTAAGTCAGTCCCTGTACAAATTTAATAATTATATAAATTTCACAATTTGCATGAACGTCAAAAATAGTTAAGTATAGATGATAAATGTCTATAAATGAATTGTGATGCTGGTTGAAGCATGTTAAAGACACCTCTCAGTAGACATAATTTGGAAATGTGCAAAAGCAATAAGTGTTTCAAGAAAATCCATTTGTGGTGCAATAATTAAAGCACAAAATTACTGAAAAACTATTAACAACCATTATTTTAAAATATATCCAGAAACATGGAAACATTATACAACTATGCAAATTACAATTTCAATAAATCAAGTTCAATACTTTAAATCAAATGAAAAGTGGTCATATGTCAAGTAAACAAATGTCAAAAACTTTTTGTCAAAAATAAGCAGTCAATTCTAGAACTGTTAAAAAAATCAAAAACTTAGTATAAACATGTCAAACAAAAAGGGACATGTAATTGTGTATGGTGGAAATGGTGTCATTGGTAAAGCATGTATAGATTATTTTAAAGTAAATGGATGGTGGGTGGGATGTATAGAGCTATCCAGAGTAACTGATGAAAAGGTAAAAATAATAATGATATCTGATTATTTTCTGATTTCTACTTAACAAACGAACTCTTACAAAATAATTAAACTAATTTTTAATGCAGTCATTCTGGTGCAACTCACTAATAGAATCAAGTGATGTGAAATACCAACATGACAATGTTAATAAAAATGCCGACACAAATATACTGATAAATTCAAATTCAAATTTACAAGAGCAAGAAGAACAAGTTATTGAAGCACTTTCGACAGTCTTGGATGGTATTAAATTAGATGCAGTTATTTGTGTAGCGGGAGGTTTTATAAAAGGAAACACTACAGAAGACCTATCCACCAGAGTAGACCTAATGTGGAAACAAAATGTATGTCCCTCAATTGTATCTGCAACAATTGCAACAAAATTTCTAAAACCAAGAGGATTTTTATGTCTTTCAGGTATGTTATATTGAAAAGAGCAAGTTCTGTGTAGTTACACATACCACCACATAAACCAGTATGTGCTGGCACACTGAGAAACTGGAATAATGAAAGAGGTCCTGGATCTGTTGAGCATTTATTTCAAAACAGGTTTTACTAAACCCTTTGTGGTTAAAAATAAACTGCATAGGTAAGCTAGGTAGGGTGAAGTCATCATATAATACAATGCGTGTCTTAATAAACAGTACGATAAACTGGGTAAAGTAAAGCCATGATATATACTCAGTGACATGGAAATTGCAACACCAAAAAAAGTTGGGATTTTTTGACCAAACTTGGCATATATGTTAAACTACGCAAAGGTAATAATTGGTTAAAATTTTTCTGCTTGAGAGAGCGATCTGAATAAAACTAGTTGCTTTCACATATCCGTAAATAATTTTTATAAATTTTCATCAAAATTGTACACTGCAAATCGCTTTATTAAACAAATAAATCCAAAATTAATGTTTTTAGAAGTAGGGATCTGTATTGTGGCATCGTGTGAATAGTGAGTATTTCTGTGCCACAATCTATTATCAAACAGAAATGGTTTGAATAAATGCTAAAATTCCATAGTCCGGTTAAAAATGTTCGATCATTGTTGTATTAGCCGTAAATCGTTTAGCATTTATAGATGTGAATTCCTGGAATTAGTACAAATTTTTGTTAGGGTACACATTTAGTGAATGGTATTAACGAGACTAAATTGCAATACTTTGATATTCGCACAAGTTTAAGCTAAAATCTCACAGGTACGTTTTTGTTTATTTAATATTTAGATAGTGGATAGTGTGTCCTTGACATTTTAAATTAGTAAGTGTTTAATGATAATAATGGAAAACAAAGAACTTTCTTTGAAAGGTTGTCATAACTGTAATTGGCATTTGGCATAACTTTCACATGTATATGTAAATAAATATGTATCTTTCTGCAATAACAATTAATATGCCTTGATTGCATAATATTCCTGATTTGTGGATTTTCATACATTGCCCTGATAAACTTAACTTCTTAATATACAGACTGGCCAATTTAAGTGGTACGAACATTGGGATATCATAAACCGTAATCAATATGCGATAAATTAAATGGGGAAAGTTACTTTTTTAAAATTGGCATCAAAGAATGTCTGAAATTTTTTCAGTTAAGAATTATACAAGTTAAGCAAAAAATGGTCACTTACAATTTTTAACATGTAGCAAGTTTATTTATTAAAGTATCAAAAAATTATGACGGAAACTTTTTTCTATTTGATTTCACATTAACTATCTTAAGTTGACAATTCATTTGCTCTACACTGTTTCATAATTCTACTGTTTGTAAGTTTATTGGTGGAAAAAGAATAAACTTGTCTTCAAAATGCTCGCACCAAACAAGATGTGAAGCCTGCTGAGGTCTTAATAGCAGTGGTGACTTTCGTAGAGTTAAACACAATAAATTAGCTGCGAAAAGTTCACGTGATTCAACAAAGAAATATATTGAAAAAATAAAAGGATAAAAACTCATTATGCTACATCTAAATTATGCAGAAAGGACCTATTTAAAACAAAAACAGTTGCAGGGCTTGACGAATATTATGTTACGAAAGCCACTCTGTTTAAAGCATACCTACCAGAAGAAGAATATTTGATGAAAGCAACAATATTTTTGGACAAACTTAAAAAACCAAGAAAAGAAATTGTAAAGGTATAGAAGAGCAGACAAAAAAGCAGCCGAAAATCGTATATAAGGTTTGAAGAAAGTTTCAACTGAATAATGTCGCCTGCACCTACTAGTACTTCAAAAATAAAGTAAGCAGTGTACTAAACTCTATTATCTTTTCTAGTAAATATATTAGCATCCCAACATTTAGTCCGGCCTTGCTCTGCCTCACTTCAATCCCCGCTTTTACAGCCGATGGTTGGCAAAACTGTAACGAACTCTTAATAATAAGTGATTGCGATCCTCACGGTCCGGTTTACGTTAACAAAGTATTTACTGGAAATAAATAACAACTAAATAGTGCAATTGTGATAAATTTAACCTGTGTATTGTTTAACTGCACGTGAAGTGATATCTGTTATCTTGTTTATAATGCCTAGCTGATAATGAGCCGACAAGATTTACAAGCACTATCGGAATTGTTTAATTCTAAATTCAAGGACTTTGAACTGCAATTATTGATATTTTCACATAATAAATCCACATAAAATAGCCTGTCAGGGCCTATACAGGCGTTGGCTGAAAATTTTGGCCTATTCAAAAAGGAAATGTTAAAACTAATAAGTATATTACACTATAAATTATGCACACTAGAAAATCAGCTGGATAATTTTGAAAATGATTCCCGAACGAACTGCCTACTTATACATGGGATACTGGAAAAGTTAAATAAAAATATTGATACTGTGAAAGACTTATCCTAACTAATATGAAACTGGACTAGTTTAATTTAGAAGCAGTAGATCACTATCATCGAATCAGCAGAATTACAAAACAAGCACATCCTGTAATTGTAAAATTTACAACAATCAAATCACTTCAAATTATATTGAACCGTAAGAGTGCTTTCAAAGACACACTATACCTAGTAACAGACTCATTAAGTGCAAAGCTGTATGCTCTATTAAAAAGTGCTACAAGCAAATATGAAACAAAAAGCGCCTGGACATATAATTTGAAGATAGTTATACTTTTATCACATGGTGAGAAAGCATATATTACCAGTCAGACGGAGTTTGAAAACTTGCCGGAGGTAGAGCCTTGGTACAATGTGAGGAAATCCGTGCGCAACTAAGAAATCAGGTTCGTTCGATTCACAAAATTAACTAAACTACAATGTTTTCCTTATTGTAAATACCTACTTAGGAGAAGTTTGCATTTATTTCCTTTTCTTATATTTATCTAACACGTTTTATGTTTGTAATTCAGAAATTTTATTTTGTAATTTGATTTTTGTTTACTAATGGCTAATAGTGATAGCATGCACACACAATGGACAGAGGGATTTTGCTATGCAAAGAATGGTATTTAAAGACTTGTGCTTTCATTAATTTTATATTAAGCTAGCCCAACTTTGTATTATTCTTGTTTCTTCGTTTCTATTCTTTTAATGTCCTTTGTTTCTATAGCATGCAATGTTCGATCATTAGTACTACACAATCAAGATTTAAGAGAGTATTTGAGAATTTAATGACAGCATACACCTTTTAGGCATTACCGAAACACTACTCAAACCTCATATACAAAATGATTTAGTATCATTACATCAATATATTCAATTTTATGTAGAGATAAATAAGGAGGTAGAGGAATTTCCATTTATGATAAAAGTAATTTGAAAACGAATGAAATTAAACTGAAAGAGTATAATAATTTTGAGTATCTTGCAATGACATTTTCACAACAGGTTGTGAAATAGTTATTTTTGTGGTTATGTATAGATCTCTGTCCTTACATGGGCACAATGACTTTATTGGTGACTTTGAGAATCTCTATTCACATTTGTTATGTTAGTAGTTTAATAGATCCTTTACCGACGTCATATCATTTTGTAAAAAAATACGCTAGTTGACTTTAATCATTCAATAGCTGACCATTGTCTAATACTTTCAACACTAAATTTACCACATGCTAAAACACTAGAAAGATATAGAGATTTCAAAAATGTTGATTTGAGCAATTTTAATCTGGAACTCCAGTGCATCGACTGGAGGACAATGTATCGTACGGTTGATATAGATACAAAAGTATGTCTTCTCACTAATAGTACATTATAATTGTTTAATACCTTTGCACCTCTTACAACTTCCCGTTTTACAAAAAAACCTGCCCCTTACCTAATAGGCACATTAAGGAAAAAAAAGAATACGTTCAATATAGGGTAAGGCATGCCAAGTGAAATTTATTTCAAGAACTAACTACATTGGGCTTCAATTACAAAAATAATTACTGTGAAATTCCATCTGAGCTAACTGATTATAAAATCAATAAATTTTTCATAACATCTGTACATAACCGTTGTGATCCCGACTTAGAGCTGTATGCCAATTTTTTAGAAATTCAATAAGTGCATGGCTAAGAAAGCTAATGCAGTGTTAAACACCGATATTAACAATTTTGTTCAATATGCCCATCGTCATTTTACAAATTAAGATGCAAATTAATTAACCAATTAAAAAAATTATTTTCGTTTTATTATCCGCAATTGATGTATTTACAAAATTAACTGCAGCATTGTCTGATACCACCCAAAATTTCTTTTTGCACAAGTATATATAAATGTGTAATTTACAATACAGAGCTTAGTGCTAATAGTGAAAATTCTACAAATTTTCACAATATTCCCTGACCTCGAAGTGTATTTTCGGTACTTTCCAGGAATTCCAGGTATAAAATTATATTCCCTGCTTTTCCAGGATTGCTTCGAACCCTGTAATATATAATTAGACACTAAAGATAATGGAAATCTATAATTTTTTTATATACATAGGTGCAAAAATAGCATTGAGTGAAACACCAAACATGATAGCTTATGGACTAGCAAAAGCTGCCGTTAATCAATTAGCAAAAAGCCTAGCCTCAGAAGGAAGTGGATTACCACCTAAATGTTTGTGCATAGGGCTATTACCAATCAATTTAGATGAAATTATTAGAGACGGAAAACAACATGAAATGGTAGGATGGACACCTACAAAATACATTGTACAATTGCTATATAAATGGACAACAGGAAGTGAACGACCTACCAGTGGCAGTTTAGTCAATTTTGTTACAAAAGATTACACCACCGAAATAACATTTGTATAAAATTTTTTATGTAAACCAATACTAATAATAAAAGAATGTACATGCTAAATAGTTTTAACAACTCTAACACAGATCAGAGTTTCATAAAACAATGCAAGTAAGTAGTTGATAGTTTATATACAGATTGATATTCCCCTTGCCCGCAGGCTGGTGTTCTCCACAACAAACAATTCACATAATGTTGCTTTAAACACTATCAAAGATATTCTCCTCGCCCGCAGGCTGGTGTTCTCCGTAACAAACAATTCACTTGTTTGTTGTGGAGAACACTAGCCTGAAACATTATAGTAAATTGTATGTTGGGAAGGTTCACTTCAGCCTAAGTGGTGAGGAGAATATCCTCTGAAGTGTTCCAGAACAACAGCTAATTATTATTTAATTGCAAATTCCTACTGACGATGACCACATAGTGGTCGAAATACGTATCGCGTGTTTTATATATTTTTTGTGGTTAAGGGTTTTTATTCATTTTTATTCCGCTTTTTGGGTCGGTAGACATTGTCAACCTTTAACCATTAAAAATGACACATTCCTTCCCTTTGTTTGAATTTCATAATCCCATAATCTACAAATTTAATAGGTATTGTTATCTTGAAAGTTTGTGTTAATTAATGTTTTAAATAATTAATGAAGTTTACTAAAACCGTTGTGATGCATGAAGTTTTTTGTCAGATGTGAAGTTTTAAAGTTACTTGATAATTGGATTTTAAATAATAAATTATTGGGTTGTCATGAAAGTTCTTAGCATTTTAATTGGTAAACTTTAAACAGTCATAACTTTCATAATATTGACTGGATTTAGTCTCAATAAGCACCATTCGAATCAGGGCACTTGAACGCGATACTAGTTGATTTATGCCGTCAGCAAAAAAAAAGTAGGTGCTCGGGATTCGATGAAGTCAACAAAAGTCGTTTTGCCTGGTCCTGACTGGCGAAGGTTCTACCAATGAGAAAGTTATCAAAGTGCTTGAAAAGGTGGTAGTCGGTGCAAGGTCTGGGGAGTATGGTGAGCGAGGCAGAACTTCGACGCTCAGCTCGTTCAATTTTTGGATGGTGATTTGTAAAAAGTGTGGGTGGGTGTTGTCATGCAGCAGGATTGGACCTCTTCTGTTGACATTGCTGTGATGGTTTGGCCTGGTTCCAAAAAGTTGTAGTGGATGACACTGGCCGCCGACCGCCATACTGTAACTATAGTCTTTTTTTGGTGGATTTTCGCTTTTGGGAAATGCAGGGGTGGCTCTTCGGCGTTCAACCACTGTCCCGAACGTCTCCGGTTCTCATACAGAATCTACTTTTCGTCACACGTAACAATTCGATCCAAAAACAGGTCGTTTTGGTTCTGCAAAAACAAAGGTTCCAATGCATTTTAAACCATCTGCAACAGCATTGTTACTGATGCCTAGTTCTTCTACAATCCCACGAACCGTTTGTAATGGGTCAGCTTCCACCAAGGCCTTCAAATCGTCGTCCTGGATTACTATAGGTCGACCGCTACGGGTGCATCTTCAAGGCTGAAATCTCTCAAACGAAATTTCTGGAACCATTGTCGCATGGTGCTTTCTCCAACACTACTAGGCCCCCACACTTGGCTAATTTGTCGAGCTGTCTCGGCTGTGGATTGTCTCAATTTAAAGTTAAAATAAAATATCGTTCGAAATTGCTCCTTCAACATGCTTAAATAGGTCTACAAAGATATACAACTACTAAACACAAATAAAAAAACAACTCATACCATCAAATACAGCAAAAAATTCTCTAGAAGATGCGATAGTAACAAGCAAAGTACGTTGTATTATTCAGTAATAGACGCACGAAAAACAGTATCACAAAACGCTGAGAACTTCCATCACAATCTAATACTACCTCGTGTAAGTAAAATATATTTTTTGATTGTGTTTCCTTTTAAAATGATGTAGATTTTGAACCTTCATCTTCATTATACAAAAAAAACTGTCAAAATTTTTTTGGAAAACCTCAAAAAATTTGCAGGTGGTAATTAGAATTTATTTTACCTTTTTAAAACCATTTTTGGCATTGTATTTGTTATTTAACATATCTAAAATTGCATGTATTCATACAAACTTTTCTAAGTGCTTTAAAAATTATAAATATGAATCACCTCCACTTGAAGACCAAAGAATTTAGTTTGAAACTCTCGATTCGTAATAGATGCCCTACTCCAATGCGGGATCAATGCTGGCTATGGTTTCGCATAGTTTAAGCAAAACACGCATGCACACAAGCACCCACCCGCATGCGTGAATGTGCATGCGCATGCACACCGATTCTAGCGTAAATATTATACATACTGAAAAGAATCTGTAAGAAATAACTGACGCTATTTATAAGACTTTTTGAATTTCGTGCCATTCTTAAGATGGAGAAATGGTGGCGGGCTGGGGGGGTTTAGAGGCGGCGCAAGAAGGTTAGTTTTAAGACATGTTACCAGTATGCTTATGGAAGAAAATAATAAAGTATTAGTTTATTGTTTCACAATCTGAGTTATTTTAATTTAAGTAATGAGCCAACCTTACAATCTCAGGTGTGGGGTTATGCCGTAAAATTTTTTTTATAATTAACGTGAATTGTATTTCGAATTATGATGTGAGGTTCTGTGCGACAGCTACGTACTTTAATTCAAATAACCACATTTTGTTAATCTTGAAAATGGAAGATAGTGTTATCGAAAATAGTCGTATATTAACAAGCAATTGGGATTTCAAACAATTTGCATGTAAATATTCATAACCTACTTTGGCGGAAAAACAATTTGGCAGAAAGGTGAACAACATTTGCAAGTTTTAAGTAATAGTAGCGAAAAAGCCAGCTGCGATTCCACCGCGTTCATGAATACAATTACGGCAATATTACAACAAAATATGCAAATGCTGGAAATGATCAGAATTAGCCAACAACATACTGCACAAATACCTCGACAGCACCCGGAAACCATTACCAAAAACATGATACCTAATGTTATAAAAACTATTAATGTGTTTGACGGACAAAAGTGGCCTACGGCTGCACAAGTTTGGTTGCAGCAATTGGAGTCCACAGCCGCTATCCATAATTGGCGGGAGTCTGTAATGTATCAAATATTACAGGTACTGCCCAAATATTGGTTTTATGCTCGTATAGAGGTAGTGAATAGTTGGGCTCAATTTAAAGCAGCTTTCACGAAAACATTTTTACACGAATCTGGTAAGTGATTTATGGCCAAATATGCAATCAAGAATACAGCAACCTTGCAAGAACGTTACAGCTCACTTTTATGAAAAAGTACATCTATATAAAGTGTTGGGTTTGTCTTTTGCAGAAACAAAAGTTGTTATTGATCTGTGGGCTATAGAGTTAAGTAATTTTTTAATGTCAGAGAATCATTTTGAGGAAGACCAATTATACCAAGATTTAATTACGTTTGAAAAAGTTGACGACGCTAGACGTCATCAAATTAAAGAAAAACAGGTGAGCGAATCTAAACCAATATATACAAAAACACAAGACGAAGAAAAATTTGAAAGAAAACCGGCAAACTGTACCAATTATTCACACCAATTAAAATGTTATAATTGCAATTAACTTGGTCATTACGCAAAAGAATGTCTAAAGTCCGTTCGTCAAAGAGATTCGTGATATAGCTGTTGATCTATCACTCACTTGCGAGGTAATTGTCCGGATCATACTTTCGCAGAAAGTAAAAAGGAACCTCGCCCAGTGTCAACCTCGCTGTTGCAGCGTAAGCTGGTCGGACCGTTTATGTTTCCAATAGAGTTAGAAATCTAAGGACACAAATTTTATTTAAAGTGTTTTTGATCCCAGTAGTGCCATAACTTTGCAAAAAAAGTCTATTGTTAACGTTTTGAATATGCAAGATTATATTGTAAGTAATAAATATCAAGGTATCAATCATTCAAATTTAGATATTTTCGGAGTAATCAATCGAGGCGAGAGTTACTATTTCGAGTATTGTCCTAGATTCTGTTCTTTATGTTGTTCATGATCACGCAATATCATGTGCGTGTCTGTTAGGGAGTGATTCTCTATGTAATGATAAAATAAGTTTTATGCGATTCATCATCATTAGGTCTTCAGTCCTAGAACTGGTTAGACGCGTACCATCATTGTTTCCTATTCTGAACTAACCTACAGATTTCCCTGAAATTTGCACAGGTTGCATCTATAACTATCTGATCTAGGTCTACATCTACCTCTTATTTCCTATCTCTGCTTGTAATATATCCCATACTATTCCCCAAAAATGCCTTAGAACGTATTCCGCCCTTCTATTTCTTTTTTCCCCCAGATATCCTTGTTCCCCTACTATTTCTATAACTTATTTGTTATTATCTTTGTCTGTCCATGCTATCGTCCTCATACATCTGAAGCACAGCATTTCAAAAAGCTGCTACCGTTTTTCTGTCTGCGTTTCAGACTGCCCATATTTCATAGGCATACTGTGCTGATGATTGAAAATAAAAAATTAAAAGTTAAACCTGTTTTATTTTAGGTAGTAGTATTATGTCTGATGAGGGTATTTCAATTTTGAATATTAGTTATGCAGATGATAATCATGAAATGCACTTAAATGTGATTCTCGAGCCAGGTAGAAAACTTATTGAAATTTTTAATGATCATTATAAAAATCCAGAGCGGCTTCAGCAACCTGAGAACAAATATGACATGAAAATTGTAGTTGACCCAGGTCACACTAATTTACTTTAGGCCTAGACGTTTATCATATGTAGAAAATCAGGCAACTCAAAAACTTGAAGAAATGATAAAAGGTGGAATAATCCGCACAAGCGAATCTGAATATAGTTCACAGGTTGTCTTAATAAGAAAGAAGACTGGTGATCATAGATTATGTATAGATTTTAGGCATATAAACAAAATATGTCTTCGTGATAATTACCCATTACCATAAATCGATGATTTGATAGATAGGTTAAAGGGTAAAAATTACTTTACGATACTAGATCTTAGAAGCACATTTCACCATATTGATGTTGAGCCGCATTCTATAAAATATACATAGTTTGTTTTTTAAACACAGAAGTAACATATCTTAGGTATATTATTGATGGTGGTAGCGTACAACCAAGTGAAGACCATATTAAATCAATTAAATATTTTCCAGAACCCCGGACAGATAGAGAATTGCATAGCTTTATTGGGCTGACTTCGTATTTTCGTAAATTTGTTGGAAATTTTGCATTACTAGCAGGACCTTTATACAAATTGCTCAGAAAAAATGCAATGTGTAAGTTTGACGAGAAACAGTATGAAAGTTTTAACGTTATTAAGAATGTTCTTGTTACTCAATCAGTTTTGGCATTGTACTCACCTTTTTCTGAAACTCAAGTCCACTGTGATGCTAGTTCACAGGGATACAGTGGAATTCTGTTGCAAAAGCAAAATCATAAATTCTTTCATCCTATATTTTATTACAGTAGGCGTACTACTGAAGGAGAGTGTAAGCTTTATAGTTTTGAGTTAGAATTATTGGCAATAATTAGTAGCCTCAATAAGTTTAAGATTTATTTTCAAGATCTAACATTTAAAATTATAACAGATTGTAATAGATTAAACTTGGCCCTTAAGAAAAAAGAAATTAATCCTAAAATAATGTGATAGTCGTTGGTGTTACATAATTTTAATTATGTGTCAGAGCATAGGAACAGCACTAAGATAAGGCATGCAGTTGCCCTCAGTCGACATTTTCTCACATATTAGTGTTAGAAGAAAACAGTTTTGAAATGCATTTAAGTATAACGCAAACACAGGACGAAGTAATTATAAAAATAAGGAAGGAATTAGAAGTAGCTGAGAGTAAAATTTATAAGTTACGAAACGGTGTTGTTTTTAGGAAGGATCAAGAAAAGCTTTAGTTCTATGTGCCAAAAGCTATAGAGAATAATGTGATTAAAACGGGTCACGATGAGGTAGGTCATATAGGGGTAGATAAATGCATTGAGGTGATTAGGCAAGCTTATTGGTTTCCCTTGATGCGAGAAAGAGTAATGCTGTATGTTGCAAATTGTTTTAAATGTACTGTTTTCAACTTTAGTAGTAAGAAGTCGGAAGGGTTTCTTCACAGCACTCCAAAAGGGACAATACCTTTTCAAACAATTCACATTGACCATTGTGGCCCGTTAGAGAAATCCTTCAAACAAAACAGGTATATATTTGCTGTTGTTGATGGTTTTACCAAATTCGTTAAACTTTATCCGTGCAAATCGGCAGGTTCTAATGAAGCAGTTAAATATTTAGAGAGTTATTTTAATACGTTTAGTAGACCGTTACGAGTAGTTTCCGATAGAGGTACTGCATTCAGCTCACACTTATTTACTAATTTCCTAAAGAGCAATAATGTTGATCATGTCCAAATTGTCACAGGAATGTGTCGTGCAAATGGACAAATTGAGTGTTTTAATCATACAATCGTTCCAATGATCTTAAAATTAGTGGGTGCACCCAAGAAATGGGATCAGGTTTTATCCACTGTAGAGTTGTCTATAAATAATACAAGCAACAAATCGATAGGACAACCCCCTTTTGTTTTGTTGTTTGTTGTGAGACAATTAAGGAAAATTTCAGATGCATTAAAAGAATATTAAGAGTCCTTAAATGATGACGATCCAGAAAGAAATTTTCAAGAAACGAAGCAAAAAGCCGGTGACAATATTGTTCAATCGCAAAAATGTAATGAGTCTTATTACAATAAGAATCATAAAGAAGCGACGACATATCAAAAAGACGATTATGTTACGATTCCAAATGTTGAGGTGACACATAACATTAATAAACAATTATTGCGAAATTTAAGGGTCCATATGTTGTCAAAAGGTTTTGCCTAATGAGAATGCGTTCTAGCAGATATTGAGGGTTTTCAGATAACGTAAAGGCCGTCGAGGGTATTTTTGCAAGCTCTAGGATGAAACCATGGGTTAATAGTTAAAATAGAGACCCGATTGTTTCATAGCTCTAATAGAACTTAGTAATTATTTACACTTGCCCATAATTATTAATACCTATCTGATTAAGCTGTTTATCTTAGAACAGTAAGGTGTAGTTACCGTTAGTAAGGAAAGCTACAAGGGCACAGCTGCGATCTAGGCTGGAAATCTGGTTCAACCTAAATAAGACCACAAGACCTTTGCGAAAGTCTCGAACCATCAAAATCATGGTGGGCGACTGAGATGGAAAATATCTGGCCTATCAGGTAACGACCGCATAAATCAGGAATGGAGATTTCATACTTAGAATGTCAGGGAAGTGTACAGTAAAGAGTATGAAATCATGAATGAAAGAAAAGCACATGGACGTGTGACATGATTTGAATTTCCCGCCGTGTTAGTCACGGATGTAACATTTAAGAGTGAGAGTTTTGGTAGTAGTGGTTAAGTTAGGGATTATATAAGGGTTTTTAAGGTGGCTTTGAGGCTTGCTACGAAAATTTGCCTGCATGAAATTTTAATCCTGAGAAATAAAGAAATATCTTGTTCAATATTATTTATTATCCATAAATAGTAAGACGTGTACAGAAGAGTTTCAACTCATGTGCTGTATGTAAGTGAAACAAAGCAGTAGGGGAAAGATGTAGTTGAAGTAAATGACGGTATGTTGGGTTTGTGGTCTGGAGTAAAGAGCAATGAGTTTGGGGTGAAAGGTGTTAGTTTAATTTTGAATGATCAAGCAAAAGCGTGCATGAAACAATATGAATTGGTGTCTCCCTGCACTTTGTGGATTAGAATGAAAGTGGATTTCAGAACGATCTTTTTAGAAGCATGTTATGCTCCGATGAATGACGATATAGAATGTGAGCAGTTTTGGCAAGAGATGGAAAATGTATTAGACAAACTCGAAAGGAATGACCATATGGTTCTATTAGGCGATGTGAATAATTGGGTTGAAGTTATAGAGAAAATGCTGAACATGTGGTGAGTCCGTTTGGTGATCCAAGGACGAACGAAAATGGAGATATGTTAGTGAGTTTTATGTATATGGAAAGATTGTATCCAACACATGGTGTAAGCATTAAGGCACAAGTACAGCATGGCAAAAGAGAAATGCGAGAAGTATAATTGATATGGTTGAACTTGATGACAGTTTAAGCGAACTGGTAAAAGACACGATAGTAATGAGAGGATCTGAGTGTGGGACCGATCATTTTCTTGTTTTGTCCAGAATTTATCTTAGCCAAAAGTAGTGTGGAGAAGAAAACAGAGTGTGAGATAATCAAGAGTGAAAATAAAACGCTTGTCGAAGAGTTGGCACACCCATAGGAACAAGTATAATCTGTCCCTTTGTCATTTAATCCTTTTTCAAAATACCACTTCTGTTAACAACGACTGTATCTGGAAACACCTGACAGTTAGTTTGCTTTTGTGTAATTTCTTTCCAAAAACCAAAGTGTGCATTGAAAGTGCATTCATCAATGAGATGTGAAGACTGTATACACGTAGAAGTTATACCTCGAATGTAATAATAAAGTGACAACTAATTATAGCGCACGGGCTTAACATATCCAACTCGTTGACTTATGGAATAGTGTAAGTGCAGTAAATATGTCGTTGATTTTGTATAATTATATTAATTACGCATTCCACGCCAACATGTTTCCAGTAAGCTTCCTGCTGCCCCGGTTGATATGTGCACCATCATAAATTAAATTATTAAAGGGTTTTGCAATGTGTTTAATGGTAAATATATATAGCTCATATGTATGAACTAGCATATACTTATTATAAACAGGAAATATGTAATTTTCAACATTGTTTCTTGTGTACACAATGTGTCTATTTGTTTGTGATCAAATATTTATTCCGGAACAACTTTGAATTCCTTCGTTTTCTGTGGTTTGAGGTTAGGACAGTACCGTATTAAAACAGTAATTATTAGAAAAATGGTGTAAGACATGCTTTTTTTTGCTAATAATTAATTTTTAGACACTCTAGCACAGTTTAAAACATCTTGCAATGTTTTCCTGCAGTTTGTAAAAGTACTCCCTAGCTGTATTTTTATTTCACTTCTTTTTTAAATTCATATCACTAGTTTGTCACTTTAAACATTATTTTATCGTTTTATAATTACCCATACCTAAGTTTTTCTATAATTGTTTATAACGGACTTTGCAACAATATCCGACATTATTTTGTGCATGTTGTTACATTCATTTACGGTCGATGAATTAAAAACCACATCGATTCCGTTTCTACTCTTCCATACGTCAATAACATCCTATATACTTTAACTGTTTATAATAAATACGCTTGCGAATAATTTTTAATTTTAATCTATCTACTCTAAAACGACGAGTCTACGCTATAAATTCTATAGTTGGCACCTTGTTTTGAGTATCTGTTAACTGGCTACACATTACTATAATGTAAAATTAATCCTTACACTGCTACGACCGAAAGGTTGAAATAGTGTTTTGTATTATTTGATAAAGCTTGGGTCGAGTTTACTAATCTCCTTTTTGGTATGTTGATAACGAGAGGATTGAAGCTCGAATTCGTGTTATTTAAAACATTTTTCAAATTGATTCTGCAGTTCATCCTCGTATGTATTTTACTAAACTACTCGTTGTATTACTACAAAAGCAATGCACGTTTTTTTGTTTATAAGAAGTGTAGATTTTGGGTGTATCGGTAAGTGCTCCTGAGTTATTAATACTAGTTAGACTCTCTTTCTAGTTCTTAGCTGGTGGCCAAATTGTTGTACATAGGCCAATTATTCTTCTTAAGTAGAACCAGCTGTGCTGGTATGTGTTCCAGCTGTTGCAGGGAGTGTCGCAGCGCTCAACACCTGTCGACCGTGGTGACGCTACATCTGGACCTTCAGCACCCAAACACATCGCTGATTGACCTCCTGTAACATTTAAATTTTCCTGCAAATTTATTTGTCGACTTTACTGCTATGCATCTAATATTTTAGTATTTATTCAACAACATTTTCAAGTTGTTTCGACGATTCGTGACAGATAGTCACTTTTCGTTTCCTCGTTGAACAGAAAGGTCACTTGGTGTGTTAAAAATACTGAAGATGGTGCGGGAAATTAAGTTTTCCTGGCAGAGACGCCGCAATAAAGGCACAGTTAGTTAAAAGTTGTCTGGGACAACTTATATATATATATATATATATATATATATATATATATATTAGTTGATGAACAACATGTCATTTGAAAGTTATAGGTCATTGCCGCCATGTGGTAATTTAATTTTCTAAAATAAGGCTGCCTTTGCAAAGTTCATTGCGTATATATGTACGTAGTGAATTCCTTTTTTGAAAGCTTGTAACTACCTCATGCTGTTGTATACAATTCATTATGGGTCGTCACGAATAACTTTGACAATTAATTTGCGAAAAGCTTATCCATTTAAAATGTAAAGTTACAATGCATAGAACAATCTTTTGTAATTAATAATGTGTTCAACCTTGGAAATAGTACCTTACCGGTTGTATATAAAACAATAGTAAAATGTACAGCCAAAGAATTATGACTTGTTTGCTACATGTTTAATAGTTATCTTGTTTACTACAATTTAAAATACCAACATGTTGATTTAATAGGGCCTAAGTCCAAAAAAGTGAAGTTTAAACTCGGATTAATTAATTAATTAATAATTTTGCCACAAGTTAAGTAAATTTTTTAAAGAACTGTAAAGTCTTAGTAGCGCTACCCCAGACTATCAATTATAAAAAATAATGTCCAAAAGTTAAGTATCCAATTCAAGAAACTACATTTATAAGAATTTTATTTTTTTATTAAGTACACTTATAATTTAAAATGTTCATTACTTATCTTAAAAGAGAATATAGAATTATTTTTGACTTCTGTTAATTGTTCTATAATTATTAAACTTCTCCAAAGTTTCTTAGGTAATTGAAAGGTTAAACTTAAACGAATGTGTACCATGATACAATGAAAACTAATCAAAACTAAAACAAAGATTGTAGCCTTTTAAATTCTGATTTTAGTTTAACGAGAATTTCCGATAATTAAAAAGGGAGCCCACGGCAAATTAAGATGGAAGGTGGCTCTAAGTTGAGGAAATCTCAAAGGCAAAGCGGCTAGTCGAACTTATATGCTCTGGGTAGAGAATGAGCTGTGGGTCGGGGTGTAATTGCAACCACTAATAATAAAAATAAGGCGCCACCGTATTTTTTTATACTGAGAAGACCTAATACAAGTCCCTTGTACAAGGCTAATGCGGAAACCTTTCTCCTATAACCGCTATATAATTTCAAAGACCACCTAATCTTTAAAGTGTCTTACCTTATGGCTCGACCTTGACCTTAGCAATCCTGCACTGCACCTGTGAACAAATTAAACAAAGAAAAACACTGTTTGTGCATTCAAACTCAAAAATAATTAAATACAATCCGAATCGACTTTCATTCCTCTTAAATAAAAATAGTCTTTAGTCCGAAAATAAGAATCTATTCAACTGGTATTCAATAATGTAATTTTCTACAAAAATATGTCTTCCTTTATAAGTTAATTTAAATTAGAAGAGTTAATTACAATGGTACTGAATATATCCGTACCAATTAATATTTAATGAGGTTTATGTAACAAATTGACAAAGCATAAAATTGCTTATTTATAGAAAGCGTTAATTATGGTAAATTTACCTTAATTTCACAGTAGATAATTACAGATAACTTGTTCATAAAATATCAAATGTAGAAATCTAATTTCTAAAAATTAAAGTTGTCAGAATTTACTTTATTTAATTAGTAGTGACATCTTCTGATGTTTCATTGAGTTAATAAAAGAATTATGTAGGAACAAATTACAGATTCATATCGTATAACTACGAAAAATATAAGTGAGGTCTGTCTTTGACCTGTTCAAAGTTAACACAAGTCGGATAAAGTAAAATTTATCTCGTTACTACGTCGACAGTTCAAACAACATACGAACATAATTTTTGTACATACCAGAACTCAATTTGCACCTAAATACTTGCTTGAAAGCTGACATATGTGATGACAACGGAAAATTCCATTCCAAACGAACAGCTGCGCTGCATACACGAAAACACGTCACTTGGCTTCCATTATCTGCGTTTCAATTTACAGATGTTCCAGGAGTAATTCTCACCACGAGAAAACTGATGTTGTTTGTAATTAACTTGAATAAATTTATATATGTGATTCCATATTATACAAGAATAGAATTGTTTTCCTCAATTTCGCATGAATACCATTCAGAAAAATTTCTTATTTATAATTTACGTTGCAATATATTTTAAAATAAATTATTATTATTCCCAAAGTTACACTGAAAATTTCAATTAATATTATCATAGAAACAAATTCACTTACTGTTCCTAATGGTCTTTTAACAAAACTTCATCGTTCTTCACGACTGGTTTCAACAAACAAATGGACCATCCAAAACAATTTATGAAGATAGCTTACACGAGCAATCTTCCATCGTGCACGCTTCCAACACCAAAAATCAATCACGGACATCGCTCCTAAGAACAATTATCGACCTGCTTGAACCACAGCTATGTTAGAAGTGCCAGCCGAGCTTGTTGCTACCCAGTAACAATTTACCTTGCAGTTATTGAGTAGAGGGGGCTTTAAGAAGGATACTACACAAAAGCTTTTATATTGTCACCGTAGAATTTAACTTTTAACATGAACTAAATACTAGTTCTTTATTGGACAATAGATATTATTAAATTAAGTGGATTGGATAACATTATAATGTATTATATTATTTAATATTTAATAAAAGGATTAATTATACAGATATATATATTAGGTGGAAAATAAAATTGCTACACTGCCTCTTTCTAAGAGAAAAAATTCTGGAATAAATACTAAGAATTTTTTTTGAATTTATAGTTACATATTCACAACTTATTATTATTAATTTTACAAAATAAAACAAAATTACCACTTAAGATATAACATAACTGAAAATGAGTGACGAGTAACTACGCGTACTATACGCCACAAGGGGACAAATTCGGGAAGTCTTAATCGGTAGGGTGTCATTATCGTTTAATCATATTCGGGTTATTTTATCACTCATTTATACTCGAAACTTAAACAACAAAATATATAATACTGCCGTATTATAATTCTTTAATAAAAATATCAAATTATCATGACAAACATATTTTTACTATATTAACCGTAATTTACATATTTACAAAAAGAAAAGGACTCTCACTACTTTTGAGATCCACGACAAACATAACTTCAAACGGCAAACAAGTCTTGAAATCACTAACGTTCAACAATCTACTGCATGTATATGCAACCAAAATGTAGAAATATCTCTTTCCCAGAAGAGACAAGTAAAACGTCACCACGTCTTACTCCTCAAAAATCTCACTCACGCATGAATGAACAAAATAGAACATTGCTATCTCACGCAATATCCATAATTAAACATAGAACATTGCTTTCTCACGCAATATTCATACTAAACATAGAACATTGTCATCTTACACAATATTCAAACTAAACATAACTATCATAGTTACTAACAATATTGACCTCCAACCAATATTTAATATGGACTCAAACTACTTGATTCCCGTTCTAATTATCAAACACCTTAATTTTAAATCCGAAAGAAAATAATAACCAACTATATACAACTTTATTTATCAAACACTTTAATCATAAAAATACCTAAACATTCCTTTATAACCTTGAACAAAAGAATTATACGACAAATGAAACCATTTGACAAACGGAAACATGTAACTTTTTATCTTGACTCAAATGAATAACTTGCAACTAACAATATCAGCACAGTCTAGTATCAACCTTACTGAACTACAAAAATTCTTTTATACTTCTTATCCAACATCTAAAATTTTAGACTACCAAACAGTATTCCAATACAATATTTAAATCCTTTACTAAAAGATAAGACAGAAATAATTCCTACTATCAACCATTAAATATATCAACAACACTAATTAATGTTCAGAAACGTTCTCATTTTCAATATCACCACTGAACTCTGAATAAGGTTTTAAGTCCTTAACATGCCATCTGCCTGCCCTTGAACCATTTTCATTAATCAATTCATAAATTAAATTGAAACCTTCTTTTAACAATGCTCAAAACATATTTTGGCGCAAGCTTAGCTGTAAACTTATCACTTGCTTTCGAAAGAACTTTATTTGACCTCCAAACCTTGTCACCTGCTTGAAAGAAATGTTACGTCTCCTTAAATTATATGAATTACTAGACTGCATGTAAGCTAAATGTAACCTTTTCTGTACGTCTATAAAAATATCAAATAGTCCTTTATGATCTGACACATACGAAGGTCTATCACTAGAAATAAAGTCAATATCAACTGAGGGTTCCACATCAAGACCATAAAATTTTCCAGACACAGGAACATGTCTACCAAAAACTAAGAAATTTGGCGAATAACCAGTGGCATGATGTTTTGCAGAATTAATCGCATACTGAATTTGGGGTAACTCTATGTCCCAAGTATCATGTTCTTTAATATACGAACGTATAGCTGTTCCTACCGTTCTATTTATCCTCTCTACAAAATTACATTGGGGAGAGTAAACTGCATTAAACCAAATTTTTTGAACGTCATATTTTTTACATACTGCCTTGAAATTTCTACCACTAAATTGTGAGCCATTGTCACAAATAATAAATTTGGGAACACCATAAACTAAAAAAACTTTTTCCTCTAACACACGTTCTATTATATGCGCTTTTGCACTACGTAACGGAAACAATAACGTAAATTTCGAGAACCAATCACCAATAACTAATAACCATTTGTGTCCAACCTTGGATCGTGGAAATGGGCCCATGAGGTCTATAGCAATAATCTGAAAGGGGAACTTCACTTCTTTTTCCTTTCCCATTAAACCAAGGGGTCCTCTATTCGATGCCTTCTGTGCACCACACGTTAAACAATTTTACAAAATTTCAACACATCAATACGCATTTTTGGCCAATAAAAACTCTCTTGTATGCGTGCCAATGTTTTAAAAAAACCAAAATGACCGGCCACTGAAGGGTCATGATTTATCCGAATAACCTCTTCCTTCTGTGATCTAGGGACTAAATATTTCCATTCCTTACATTCGACGAGTGGTAAATTTGATGAAAGAAATTTAAATACATAATTATCTTCTACCTTCCATTGTGGGTAATCATCAGGTGAAGCTAAAATTTTCTCGAAGAGACACATACCAGGGATCCACATTATCTAACTTGATCTCAACTAAATTATCAACATGATTTCAAACATTAAACCAATGAACTTCAAACTTTAAGAACACCTTCTCTTTTAAATTGCAGACAATGACAATTTTAAACATAATAAATTTATAATTTAGATTACTCTCAACCTTCCATCTAGGATAACAATAAATCAATGTTCCAGTACACTCTTACACTACTCATAATCAAACTGTCAAGATAGACAAAAGTACTTCACAACGCATAAACTTGCTAGGGTGACAAACTCCTCTGTGAGTCTCACCTAGACTTATAAACAAAAAATTATAACCTCATCACCAATCTCAAAAATAGTGATGCCAAAATCGCTAGAGTGACAACTTACCTCGAGTCTCGTTTAGACTAATGTAATGCTGAGCGACCGACTTTTCCTAAGTCTCGTCTAGACTGACATACTGCTAATCCGACCAACCACAACGACAAGTTTCACTTAGACTTACAACCAATTAACATACTGCGTTGCAATGCGGATATAAATAAATCAAAAATTGCTATCAAAATATATCAAAACAAAACGTGCCTATGCACAAGAGCAATCTTGAAACGGTTTACCGACAGTAAAAACCAGTGTACCAAATTATAAACATCTATCATCTCTACTATAAAAAATTTATCAAACAACTATTGTAGATAATACAAATGGAAGAAAACCTAAATACAAATCACTATTATCAACTACACTGTGAATTATTATTCACTGAAATACTTCAAGCTGCGACTAAAGAACAATAATATTCCTATCGAACAATTTTACCATGTAAGAAAGCTTCTTCTAATTTCTTACACAAGTTTATTAATGTAGACATACTATCAATTTCCGTTAGAGCTAATTGACAAATAAAATCAGGTAATGTTGTTTCTTTGGCTAATAATCGGCCTAACATTTTCCTCTTATCCTGCATCGGTCTGCTGCTAACACTACAATTCTCAATTCATAATCCAACTCATCTTTATGCAAATAAACTACTTGATACGTCTCAGCCATCATGGAATAGACTAACTAACTAATTACAAATTAAACTCAATTGAACAACAACATCAATAGACAAAACCAATCTGAGGGTAAATGAATTACAAACCACAAGTGTAAACAACCAAAGTCAATCGAAGCCTATACTTGATGTGCTTATACAATTGGTACAGCAATCGAGCCACACGTTGGGCGCCATTTGTAGCCTTTTAAATTCTGATTTTAGTTTAACGAGAATTTCCGATAATTAAAAAGGGAGCCCACGGCAAATTAAGATGGAAGGTGGCTCTAAGTTGAGGAAATCTCAAAGGCAAAGCGGCTAGTCGAACTTATATGCTCTGGGTAGAGAATGAGCTGTGGGTCGGGGTGTAATTGCAACCACTAATAATAAAAATAAGGCGCCACCGTATTTTTTTATACTGAGAAGACCTAATACAAGTCCCTTGTACAAGGCTAATGCGGAAACCTTTCTCCTATAACCGCTATATAATTTCAAAGACCACCTAATCTTTAAAGTGTCTTACCATATGGCTCGACCTTGACCTTAGCAATCCTGCACTGCACCTGTGAACAAATTAAACAAAGAAAAACACTGTTTGTGCATTCAAACTCAAAAATAATTAAATACAATCCGAATCGACTTTCATTCCTCTTAAATAAAAATAGTCTTTAGTCCGAAAATAAGAATCTATTCAACTGGTATTCAATAATGTAATTTTCTACAAAAAATATGTCTTCCTTTATAAGTTAATTTAAATTAGGAAGAGTTAATTACAATGGTACTGAATATATCCGTACCAATTAATATTTAATGAGGTTTATGTAACAAATTGACAAAGCATAAAATTGCTTATTTATAGAAAGCGTTAATTATGGTAAATTTACCTTAATTTCACAGTAGATAATTACAGATAACTTGTTCATAAAATATCAAATGTAGAAATCTAATTTCTAAAAATTAAAGTTGTCAGAATTTACTTTATTTAATTAGTAGTGACATCTTCTGATGTTTCATTGAGTTAATAAAAGAATTATGTAGAAACAAATTACAGATTCATATCGTATAACTACGAAAAATATAAGTGAGGTCTGTCTTTGACCTGTTCAAAGTTAACACAAGTGGGATAAAGTAAAATTTATCTCGTTACTACGTCGACAGTTCAAACAACATACGAACATAATTTTTGTACATACCAGAACTCAATTTGCACCTAAATACTTGCTTGAAAGCTGACATATGTGATGACAACGGAAAATTCCATTCCAAACGAACAGCTGCGCTGCATACACGAAAACACGTCACTTGGCTTCCATTATCTGCGTTTCAATTTACAGATGTTCCAGGAGTAATTCTCACCACGAGAAAACTGATGTTGTTTGTAATTAACTTGAATAAATTTATATATGTGATTCCATATTATACAAGAATAGAATTGTTTTCCTCAATTTCGCATGAATACCATTCAGAAAAATTTCTTATTTATAATTTACGTTGCAATATATTTTAAAATAAATTATTATTATTCCCAAAGTTACACTGAAAATTTCAATTAATATTATCATAGAAACAAATTCACTTACTGTTCCTAATGGTCTTTTAACAAAAACTTCATCGTTCTTCACGACTGGTTTCAACAAACAAATGGACCATCCAAAACAATTTATGAAGATAGCTTACACGAGCAATCTTCCATCGTGCACGCTTCCAACACCAAAAATCAATCACGGACATCGCTCCTAAGAACAATTATCGACCTGCTTGAACCACAGCTATGTTAGAAGTGCCAGCCGAGCTTGTTGCTACCCAGTAACAATTTACCTTGCAGTTATTGAGTAGAGGGGGCTTTAAGAAGGATACTACACAAAAGCTTTTATATTGTCACCGTAGAATTTAACTTTTAACATGAACTAAATACTAGTTCTTTATTGGACAATAGATATTATTAAATTAAGTGGATTGGATAACATTATAATGTATTATATTATTTAATATTTAATAAAAGGATTGATTATACAGATATATATATTAGGTGGAAAATAAAATTGCTACAAGATTTCACGCTTATACTGGATCGTAAGATATAAAGAGTATCTATGTGGGTATCATTTGTTTCAGAGCTGCCCTAGACATCATTAGTTCAGTGAAGAAGATGACCAGATGTAAGTAACATATTTGTGACAATCAAACTTTGTATTTAAAGTGGTTAGTGATAATCTAGGTTTCCAAATTTTTCTTTTCTCGCACATTGATTCTGTCAGTTGCATTAAAAAAAATTTTAGGTGGCGTCCATTATTTTATTTTCCAACTTTAATAAACCCATTGACCCAATCCCATGCAACCGTGGGTAAAAACTCAGTTAGCTAAAAAGTCTTACGAGTTTTCTTTTACTAAAAGCCATTTTCCATCCTAACCTTACCCTGAGCTTGTTACTGTCACATAAGAATTCTCGATAGGTAAAGTAAAAAATCTACCACGATTTATTTTATTGTGGATTAGATTTAATATACATTACACTCCGTAGATGCAATGGGCACACGATAATAGCTGGCACTTGGAGGTATGTTGTATTAGTGTTCTCATATATCGGGAGCACCTCTTTTCTCCCTACATTTATTGTTCGTGCGTCGTTGGTGCTCCATAGAATTTCACTACATGATTATTAGAATTTGTTCTACCGTAAATAATTTTTTTTTTTTACTTTAATACCCTGGTGCTATGAGCAAGCATAAATAGTAATTTTTCTTTTCTTTCTTTTATTAATGAATACTAAATGTCAAACGAAATGCGCACTTTGTACGTAAATTTCTAAAATTTGTTCTTTATAATACAGATATTTTTTTTTGTTGATTCAAACGAATTCTTTTTTTTTTATTAATGTTTACTGTACATAGAAAATCGATGACGATGTATTTTTTGTGTTGCTAGGAATCCCCCCTCTCTGCATTGGTAGTTAGCCCAATATTTCTACGTTTCTTGTGTTCTGTTTCGTCATCGTGATTCATGCGGGTCCGCACTTTAAATATCCTTACTATTTCTATCTGAGCCGTGCGCTGCATAACGTAGCAATGTGTTTATAATTTTTTAGAAAAATCAAGTTAATTTTTGTTAGACATATTTAATTCTATAAAAATGTGAAGAATAATTTGATGCAAAAAACGAAGTACTATAAGACATGTTAGTAATAAAGATATATGAGAATTATGCAGTGGTAGAGACAAATCATTTTAAGAACATGGGTATTTGACAGAATGTGCAGAAATGTAGTAACAGTGGAATAGTCGAGTTATTACGATGATGTTAGGAGAGTGCGTTTATAAATACTTTCGCACACAATAATAAAACGTCGTAATTTAGTTCTAAAAAGAAGTTTTATAGCAGGAAATGCAATAATACACTAAGAACAAAAAACAGCTGATGTAAATTACAAAATGTCAACCTAACAGACAACAAAACATTCTCGGCACTTTGCTGTGCTCTACAACGCAAGTCTAGGCGGACACAAGGTAATTTCTGATTGGTTGATTATACAAAATTCCACACCAATGAAGCCTGAATTCTGCAATCTATAATTACATATAAAGAACTTCCAAAAACCAATTTTTTCTTTGTGAGCATTCTTAAAGTGATTTGCCTCTATATACCACACGTGTCTAAGTCCTGAAACAGTTATGTCCATGATTAAGAGTTAAACAAAATAATGCGCTAAATACAAAAAAAAATTATGTACATAGACATTCTTGATTATTGTTTTTATTATACAATTAAAAACAAAACACCTCATTTTGAAAAGAAGTACTCCTATGAAATCAATTGCTCAAAATCGTAAGTTGGACATATTTTACGTTCAGAGACTTAGATTTTTAATATATTTTAGATTTAAACATTTAGACAAAGTGTAATTTAAATACAATAACATGAACTTTATTAAATATGGCTAAAAATGATCAGCGGATTAATCCTATTAACTTGAAGGGTGTCTAACCTTAAAAATATTACTGCTTATGGGAATATCAATACACCCTTTCATAAAAGTATATAATAACGATGTATCGGAAATTGTATTTTAAAATGTTTTTATAAAAAACCCAGCAAAGGAGAAAAATTCCCTGCAAGGTCGTTGCAATTCATAAACAAAGAATAATTGGGATAGGAATGGCCTAAATATACAATTTGAAAACCACCTGGGTGATCATAAATAGTTTCAACTGCTTCCGCATACATTGTTAAAAATCTAATGTTACCTTTAGTTTTGAAATTTCCATCATTTACACATTCAGGCATACTCTGCACCCCCAGACTATTCCACATACATATTAAGCTATGCACAAAACGATATAACAATATTTCTAAATCGGTAGTAGCTTATGACGATTTACTTACTTTTTGCCCCTTTATTCCTTTCTTTTCCAATTTCTGAGCCTCATTTATTTTATCAGCCAATTCATTAACAATACATTCAACTCCAACTACACTTACAGCCAATAAGCTTTGCTTAAGTATAACTGCCTGAAATATCATTAACAATGAGTCACAGTTTCACAAAGTATCAAAAATAATAATGTACCTCCGACAACAGCAATTCCAATTTCACATTATTTTTACAACAATTAACTGGTTTTTGCAATATCGTGTCCAATAATAAAACACCATTGTAATCTGACCTTACTCCAATGGAAAAACCGTCGCAAAACAATACTCTATCTTGACCAGCAATGTATCGACATACCAATTCACTTGATTCTTGTGCTACGGTAATGTTGCGTGTTTTAGCTGTAACTAAGACACCCTTAATTAAATTACACAAATACATACCTGACAAATGATTAGTCTGAAGAACAACACCAGAGTTTACATCTAAAACACGCACTGTTCCAGGATTGATACATATTAAAATTACGTTTAAAGAAGGATGATATATTATTTTCCTAATTTCTGTGGCAGCATTTAAATATCCATCTTCTCTTAATACACACGGTTCATCAGCCATTTCACAAAAGACATCTTGCGCCATTGAAAACCACCATTTGTAAATTTTGGCAGCTGACTTATATAGTTGCTATCTTCAACTGCGTAGAATAGCGAACTACAAACCTAATATATGAATAAACTAAAATTCCCAATCAAAATAACCTTGAGTTACTTAGAGACAGAAAGAACTATAAAGAGTAAAAACCGAATAAATATTTCGAAATGTACGGAATTCTCGAATTGCGACTTGACCTATTTATTCGTGAAATAGTATAACGAAATAAATTTAAAATAAAAAATATATAGTTGATAGTGTTCCGGATATCGAATTTAATCTATTTAGTAAAATAAGGCGTTACCGAGTACAATATTAGAATTGACCAAGCTACAATATATGTAACGATATAACGGAACGAGTGTTTCCCGGCAGTATGGACTAATCTTGATTTAATGACCAGTTAGCACTTGGAAAATTTACATTTATATTATAACTGCTAACAATTTAGTCAAACGCAAAGGTATATAAATATTTAAAGTTTCTTTTGTTGCTATTAATCGCTTCGTGAAGCTTTTGATAAAGTTAGATGAACGAACAAAAAAATAAGTTTAGAATATCCAAAATTCATTAAAAAATTAGATTGAAAATTAATGGAGGCGCATGTTCCACGGCTAACTGCATTTATATACTTAATCCGGTCATGTACCAAAGACGCCCTAGGTTGTTATGTAACAAAGCATACCAAGTAGCCATGTATTTCATGGTTCAACAACGATTAGGTTGAAAAGAAATACATTATAGGAGAGAGCTACCAATTATAGTTACATTAAAAAAAATTCGTACAATATTAGGACGACGTGAAAGCATCTACAAAGTTAACAGTTCTGAATTTACCTAAAGCTATTAGAAAACTGGTTCTGTCTTTAGCAATACGACATCACAAATATACCCTCACAGTGGTTGGTTAAATAAAAATATTACTGCAGTTAATGAAACGAGCTTGGTTGATTCTCAGGGCGCCTCTTGTAGTCAGAGTTAACCTGTGGTTTTTACTGTCTTGTATGTATCGTTATTTATCGTGCGTGTGTTCTAGGTGTTTGTTTTCCCACGTAGTGGTCTGCGTCTTGTGTTGTGTTTTAATTGTTTTTTATTTTGCCAACTAGTTACGGTCTGTTGTGCTTTTCTCTGATGTTATGTTACACATCCAGTAGTGGGTGTGTGCGTTTTTAGTATGTTTGTTGCGTACCTTGTAGCGGTGCGACGTCTCGGATGGATGGGTGTGGTAAGTCGACTATTTTTTGATACGTTTTTATGACGTTTGTTCTACAGTATTCGTGCACTGTGGGAATGTTTAAGTCGTCTCCTATTATGTCGTTTGGTTAATGAAAGTATATGAGATGATCAGATTAGGCTTGGCAACAGTGCATTGTAATACCAATCGTAAAAACTGGAATGCACTAAAATGTAATGTCAACCTACTATATCTTTTAATAGGAATTGGCATTTAGAACTTGTCTGTCTGGATTAGTATTTTTGACGTTATAGCCTTGATTATACGGATGGACTATACCAATGCCATTTAACCATCAATATTTAAAATCAGTTGTTGTCAGTAATAAATTATATAGAAGCAAAATGTTAATTGAAAATTCAGCAACACAGTAATTTTGAAAATATTGTTGCGTTTTGATTTCAACGTTTTCAAGAGAACAATAATCATTAAAAATTTCTGCCGCTAAGTTCCTTACCTACTGCTAGAAAATTGAAGTTTTTTAAGAAATAACAATGTTTCTCTATCACGTTATTTCACACTTATTCTTGATTATTATAATAATTTGCTGTGTATTTTTGATCCAAAATTGTAATTTAAACAACCGTGTACCTTCACGCATAACTACGTTAAAGCTATTATCCTCATATTTATAGGAATATAATGTAATATGTTATGTAAAGGGCTGAACAGAATACAACGGCGTCAACGTAGGGAAATAAATGATCCACAGAATGAACGCCATCGACTTTTATTTTAACAATTGAAATAACCTCAGTTGTTATCATGTTACATGCCAACCGGCATGTATCACGTTAGATTTAATTTGTAAATAAATTGCCGCGTATTTTCAAATGAATACGTCAATTTCCGTCGTCCCTAACAGCCGCGTCTGCGCAAAAGGATGCAGAGTGAGCGCGTCTTGTTATAAGACGCCACTAAGTTACGAGCCCTCGAAGAAGCAACATCTATCTGTGTCGTGTGTCTTTTCTTTTTAGGGATGTAGGTTTCTTCTACCTTTCATGTTTTATAGTACCTGTTACCTAATCCTGTCATTCCCCTACGAGTGCAGTAAAAAGAAAAACGGATTGTAATTTGATTCAACAAGGCGTGAACTGAACCCAACCTGCTAAATCATTGTGGGACCCTGAGATGAATTCAAGAGATGCCGCTATGTAAGTAATTTGTTTTGATTTAAATTATGTTTGCAAATTGACTTAAACAGGGGCTGCATCACTTTTGAAACGTGGTCGGTAGTAGATGGGGCCCCCGTATAGTCCATGGAATCCTGCGTTCTGATTGGTTGATGGCTCCGCCCCCCAAGCCCCCACCCCTATGTTTTGATTGGTCTGTAGCCCCGCCCCAACAACCTGATTGGTTGATGGCTATGCCCAAACCTCACCCCTTGTTTTCTGATTGGTCGATGGCTCCGCCCAAGCCCCACCCCCTGTTTTCTGATTGGTTTGTGGCCCCGCACCAACAACCTAATTGGTTGATGACTCCGCCCATTTACCTTACCACTTTTCAGACGTCAAGCCCCACCTTTACTCTGACGTCACATCGCATAACTCCGCCTACTGACGTATCAATTGTCACTTTTGACACATCCGCCATTTTCAAGTACGTCACAATTTTTACTCACCCACAACTTTTGACAAATTGTATAATTAAATGCAATGTTATAACAGCCCTGTATATAATTATAGTAAATGATGCTGTGCTTTATTTTCTGTCATACGTCATTCCACCATCTTGTCGCTCATATTCATCTTTTATGGTGTGTCATCCGTCTACATACCGTGTAGATCGGAAAAAGACAACGCCGCCACCGAGGATTGAACTGGGGGCTTCCAAGTATGCTATACGGATACGCTAACCACTGAGCTATCTAGGATAGTCAATGAGTGAATGATGCATGTTCTATAATAAGGCTAGCAATAAATAATTTAATTGAAATATTGTTGTACAACTGATCTTGACAAAAATGCGTGTTACAAAGATACGTACTCAGGTATAAACAAGTTTACTGCTTCACTGTATAAAATAAAAATCTATATTGCAAATGCTGAAACTATGCGATTTATTATTACAAAGTAGCCAAAATATTTATTATTAAACAACAAATATGTAAGGTGCAAATCTAGAACAGACGCTTTTTCATTGAACCCAATAGTAAGTAATTGCTTGATGGAATTGAACGCGAAATTATAACAGAAAGATATTCATGATATAAATTTATTAACAACCGTAAATCGTATAGTAGTACGTTTATGTAATAACCTACTGGTAATTAACGATACAGAAAACGGAAACACTATCGTTTGCTTCTGAAAGTTTTATTGACAACATTTTACTACGACCATTGACCCTATATGTACGGCTGCTTATAATCTGCATATCTGTACCAAAATAAATCATCTACTGCTTCAAATCGATAACTTGTAATAACATTTTTGGATAACGTGCAATAAAATTAAATCAGGAAGGGTTCCTGCCATCTTATGTTTGTTTCCATTTACTATTTATTCACAATTTATCGACTTCGATGACCATAATATTCAAAAGAATTTAGAATGTTGCGCTTGCGCATACAACGTTAATAAGAATTGGTACTGAAGGTTATATAAAGGCTAACATTTATGGCGCACATTAGTCTTAACCAGAACTTATTCTTAGCTGGTTACTTTATTTTAACAGTTATACAACTAATTGAATTATGGCATTTTCAATAGTAAAAGATTTTATCAAGACAAACAAACGTTATAAATTATCTCTACATTGCGTAGAATTCAAACTAAATTCGCTTGATAGAAAATTTCAAGATTCAGAACAGTGGTTAAGAAATGGATTGAAGAACATTTTTGAATATACCACAAATAGGCTTAATCATGATGACAAAACAGGTATTACGTTTACGGCTAATGGAATAGAATCCGATCTTCACATTCCATTTAAATATGGTTCTGATTTAAAGTTTGAATTTGTATGGCAACAACTATTTAATTTGTACCAAAGCAATAAAGGTGCAGTTGAAGGTGATACATTCAAAATTATTACCATAAGTTTTACACCACTCAAGGTTCAGGAGCCAACCATAACCAGTTTACCACTTTTGAGGAAGAATGCTCGAAAAGGAGAGGCATAGTTGCAATAAAAAACCGCGATAACCTTTGTCTTCCAAAGGCACTCGTGTATCACGAGCGTATGCTTTAACATACCAAATTTAAATCAAATTAGACGCAATATAGGTAAACGTCAAGATTCAGAGGTACAAAAATTGATTCTTGAAACTGGAATTCAAATTCCGCCCGTATGATCATAAGAACAGACATTGTTGTAATAAACAATGTCTATTGTCGAAATGAACCTCCCTGTCAACATGAAATTGTTTGCCCTGATTGTAATCGAAGATTCAGAGGACGGCTGTGTTACAACCACAAGTCTTTCACCAAAAATGGACAGATAATGTGTGAACGTATAAAGAGATGTGCAGACTGTCTTAAAACTATAAAAGCAGATCGAAAACATTCATGTGACGAAATATTTTGCAGTGTGTGAAGAACATCATTTATATGATCATAATTGTTATATACAAGTAGACACAGGCACTCCTAAATTGTTGATACACTGTTTATTTTTTTATTTAGAAACTCGCCAAGACGACAAAAATTTCAAAGAGGACTATATACATAAACCTGTACTTTGTGTATTCGAAATGAGATGCGACGTGTGCTTTGAAATAACCAACAATGTGATCGAATGTTATAAGTGTAGATTAAGAAGACAAGTAATAAAAGGCGAAGACGTCATTAAACAGTTTGCTTGTCATTTATTGACCATTAGTAAGAAAAAGTTTAAAAACATTGTAGTATTTTTACATAATGGGCAAGCCTATGACCACCAGTTCATATTGAAGTACTTTATGGCAAATACTAATATCAAACCAGAAGTTATCATGAGAGGCAGTAAAATTTTAATGATGACCGTAGGGAGCATTAAATTTATAGACACTTTAAACTACTTTCCTATGAAATTGGTCGACCTTCCTGCATCCTTTGGACTTTCAGAGTTGAAAAAAAGGGTACTTTCCTCACCTGTTCAACACCAAAGCTAATAAGCATTATGTGTGTCCACTGCCACCACAAAAATTCCACCAACCTGACAACATGAAATACGCAGAGCGCCAAAATTTCTTACAATGGTACGAAGAACACAAAACTAAACTCTTTTATTTAGAACGGGATATGATTGAGTACTGCATTAGTGATGTCAACATTTTAACTCGGGCTTGTGTAATATTTCATAAAATGCTTGTAGAACAAGGTAACGTGTCCCCCTTCACTGAGGCAATAACAATAGCTGGAGCATGTAATAAGCTGTTTAGACGAAATTTTCTAAAACCCAATACCATACGCGTAATCCCAAAAAAACGGTTATAGAAACGCAGACAACCAATCCAAAATAGTCCTACAATGGTTGATGTATGAGGAAACATAAAGAAACATCAGTATACAATATTCATTGAAGCAGAAAGAGGCTGCTGGAGCGGGTGTAAAGGTTGATGGTTATTGTACAACCACAAATCAGATTTTTCTTTTCCAAGGGTGCTATTGGCACGGATGTCATCAATGCTTTGCCACTGCGTTAGACAGAGACGCTGCTCTTCATAACAACCCCACGGACAGTTTAAATGCAAAGTACGAACGAACCTTAAATCAAACAAAAATGGCTTAGGTCAAAATAATATGCAGTAATTGAAATATGGGAACACAAATTTCGTCAATTGCTAGAGACAGACCTCGAGTTAAAAGAAAAACTAAACAATCACCCGGCTCTGACTTATTTGGAGGAAGAACCGAATGTACCGTGAGTTATTATAAAGCAAGAGATAATGAACAAATCAAATACATGGATGTTTGTTCATTATATCCGTACGTATGTAAATATGGCCGGTTCCCTTTAGTGCACTCGCGAATTTACTTGTGCGAGGAATGTCAGAAGCTAGACCTCCCCCGCACAGATGGAATCATAAAATGTAAAATTCTTCCACCACAAAATTTGTATCACCCTGTTTTACCGAACAAAATGAATGACAAATTAATGTTTGTTCTCTGCAGAATATGTGGTGAAGGTTTCAGTCAAAGCGAATGCTAGCACGAAGTTGAAGACAGTGCATTATCGGGTACATGGCTTGTGGATGAGGTAAAGAAGGCTATTGAGAAGGGGTATGTAGTTTTAGAAATTTATGAAATCTGGGAATACGACACCATACAATACGACAGGGAAAAGAGCGTCGGAGGATTGTTTACTGAAATGATGAACAAGTTTATCAAACTTAAACAGGAAGCATCCGGATGGCCTCTTGGTTGCGCAACAAAAGACGAAAAAGATGCATACATAAAAACTTTTTTAAATAGCGAAGGCGTGCTTTTGGAATTTGAAAACATTATTAAAAATCCAGGATTAAGGTCTTTAGCTAAATTAATACTAAATAGTTTTTGGTATGTATCTTCATTTTCTTTTTTATATTTATTATATTTGTTTTCTTTTAGGGGGAAATTTGGAGAACGACAGAATCAGCCTGTGTTCGATCATACGGCAGCCATTAGAACTGTATAACCTTGATGCCAACCCAGCTATTGATATCAATCAGATTACTATCATCTACGAGGAGGTACTACTTGTCTCTTAGCAATATAAAGAAGAAGCTGCTGATACTCTCAATACTGTCGACGTGGTGGTTGCCGCATATGTCACTGCTCTGGCGTGGCTGAAGCTGTACAGTTACTTAGAAAAACTAGATGATAGGGTTCTATATTGTGTTACTGATTCTGTAATTTACATATCTCGGGAGCACGAATGGAACGTCCCCACCGGTACAGGACTTGGTGAGATGACAGACGAACTACATTGGAAGCTATATATGCAAGTTTTCATCAGCGGGGCCTAAAAATTACAGCTACAAGGTGTACTCTCCATCGACTGATAAATATCAAGAAGTATGTAAAGTGAAGGGGTTTAACTTAAATTATCGCACAGCTAAACACATTAGTCTAGAAACCATGACGAATTTAATTCAGAAACAACCACCAGGAAAGTGAACAAAAACACATCAGATAATTACTACAAACGAAATCAAGACCTACAAAGCTTGTCTTGAAAAAAGAAAATTTTTAGAAGATTATCAATCAATACCTTATGATTTCAAGAAAATCAAAAACTGATTTATTTCAAACTTATGTACACAATTTTTCAAATCAATTGTTCTGAATTTCTTATTAATACATGCCTTTCATCTTATTTTTATTAAAAAATAAACAAAGTAACCGAATAGTGTCTAAGCGTGAACGCGTGTGTGCAGGTGTGTGTGTGTGTGTGTGTGTGTGTGTGTGTGAGAGAGAGAGAGTGAGAGATCGAAATTGTCTTACCATAAAAGGATAATTGAAAATAAGCAAATAGACACACCAGTATATACCTGCATACAAACAAAAGGTCAAACAGGTAGTAAGTAGGTATAGCAGCGAAAAGTGGAGGGCTGCTGATCGCCACCTTTCTGTGCCTTTAAAATAATTTAAAATCAACACCATCAAATTTACGCCCCCACTAGCTCAGTGATACTACGCACAGAAGGAAGCGACGGTATGATTACAAAAGAATTTTTACTCACTCTTCGCCAACACTCAATTCACCCTAATAAGACAAGCAAAACTCACCAAAAATTGTATAATGAACTAAATAAAATTTTTATCTAATTACAATTTACAAATCTACGCCATTTTTAATATCATTTACCTTTTTATAGAACTTTGAAATCAAAATAAAAGAAATATCCCTATCGAATCAGTTCTCTACCAAGATTATAAATTTTCACATCTTTTTTTTTAAAGCAATTAAAGCCAGCAAAAAAAATGTATCTTATCACGAATAGTTTAGTTTACTTTTTATAACATAATTCTACCAAATTTCTGTTGACCTTTTACACACTATATTTTAATCACATACTAATTTTAAGCTCACTTGAATATTCATATTATTTAAAATTACAAATGCTACGTGCTATAAATTGAATAAATAGTTCTGACCTAATAGTTCTCCTGAACTCCTTGCTGGAGTTTCCTGGCCCAAATTAATACTTCTCCTGAAACTTCCGACAATTCAGTCTTAGAGTCGTTTATTGATCTCTAATGAATGTTAATCATATGAATTAGTGTTTTGTAACTTGTGTACGTCATATATTAATTAACTTTAGGGTTGCCCTAAAGTTTTCAGTAAATATTTCAAAAATTATTTATATTAACTATTTTAACATTACCGTTATCATATACTAATGTTCGGTTAAAATTTATATAAATTTATTTCATACTATTGTCACAACTAGTTTATGTTAATTTGCGATGTCAAATTTTATTGAGTTCAACTTTAACAAAATATTCACTAAATATTGTACTAAATTCACGTAATAATTTTCTGTTGCAACCAATAGTTCACGTTTTATAATCAAGTTCCTCACCTCGAATAACATTCAATCAGCTGTTTTAGTATGTACTATACAGACGAATGCGAACTATAATTGTTTATACGTGGAATAAAGGGTTTCAATTACAGTTGTAGCACATTAAAGTTGAATTTAGAATGATCTAATTATTGGAAAGTTTCAGATTTGATAACTAGAATGGTACTTCAAATATGTAAATTCTTAAATTGCACGTATATAGGTGTCATTTTTGCAATCTGATCTATATTCTACGATCTAACTGATGATTTACCATTGCCTTCAAATACTAACATTCCTTTAGTTTCAAATATGCTTGATTTTTAAGTTTTATATTACATAGACCGGTATAAATTACACACTTTAGTTAATTTAGTTTACACAAATATGCTTTGATTAAAGAAATTTCATTTCAGGAGTCGAAGTTTCCCAAATCTGTTGAATTTGTATGTGTTTTGAGCTTGAAAATGTCCTTAAATGTTCGTAAACTGATTGAATTACTTTCAGCAATTATTTACCTATTAAAAAATGTAGTGAATATTACGGAATGATCGTTCCTTTAATTAATTGTAGCTTGTTAATAATTTATACCGTGTGACTTGTAAATACATCAGTTCCATAATAAATAAATCATGTACATTTGTAGGTTTAAAGTTTGGTTTTCGTAGGTTTTATGATATTTACATGAGGATTTCTCGCTTGTGATTTTATATGATCTTAAATAACCTTATAATCATATACTTAATTTGTTCGGTGTCAGAAAGGTAAATTGTTAACTAGCATTGTATTGTCACAAAGTAGTTCTGTAATTGGCGTATGTAGTCCACTTGTCAGCATCCGTTCACGTCTAACATAAGAAATATTACCAATATCGGTAACTAAATTATTGTTGTACAAATTTTCTGTCAGCAACCACAACCCAAATCTCCAACGTGATTAAAGTTCCTCAACTTCTCGGAAGCTAAACCAACAAATGAGCTGTTGTTTAGTGTATAATAACCTACTACAGTACGCATATTGCGGGAACAGCAATACCAAAAAGTTGACTGGCTTGCAAATTAAGTTGTCCAAACAAAGCAGAAGAAAGGGAAAAATTGATAAAGTATTCGCTTTCGGCTTTTAGTTTTAACTATTTACCTGTAAATTACTTGGAGATACTAGAGGAAAAAGACAGTCAACATAAAGTAAAAATCTTACACAGCTGCTACATTAAAGCAGGTAGTACATATTTTACACAATCTGCAGCCGCATATTCTACGATCCCTAAAGACATAATCATGCTGAGTCAGGGTTAGTTAATACAGCTAACACTTCCCCCGAAGTTGTAAGACAACGCATAATTATTGGTAACAAACTCTATCCGTTTGCGCTAAAAGAAATTACCCCTTTATGCGTGCCATACGCTGTAAGTGGGTAAAAAAAAAGACAGCTGGAATTAGAAGAAATGTATGCAAAAAAGACGGAAGTTGGACTATATGAAAAAATATGGAAACTCTATTGGAAGAACAACTCTATATTAAACGGATTCGAGAAAAGATTATTACTATCTATTTGACATGGATATTACCCAAGATTACAAAGATGTGTTAGACAAGGAACATCTTATTAGAGAAAATGAGAAAAAATTGAAAGATTATTTCATGTGCCGCTGGACCGACTTGTAAATACATCTAGTTTTTACAAGCTATATGAATTTGTGGTTGGTAAGAAAGACACTTTTAGTTATGTGGGTATTGTGGGTACTGCTAGAAAATATGTGCATTAAAAAGGAGTAGGTATGAATTTCTTCAGTACACTTTTTTTTCTCTTTTTTATTAATTTATTTTTTAGATGAATACGTTACATTTTTGTGTTAGTACCTAATAATTATATAACAGGTTCTCCACGACAAAAACCCTTGTGTCGATATATAGATGTTCGTAACATGAACTTCCTGCATAAGCTACAGCTTACTTTTTTTCTGTCATACTCATATTGCCAGCTCTTAAAACCTTCATAACTATCCCATGAGCATTTAGCATCTGGTTTGATATCTAGTGTGACTTTATTATAAATTTGCTGCAAACCGTTTTTTAACCACTGTTTAAAATTGTTTAGTTCTCTTCCGAGAGGCTCCAATTTAAAATGAACAGTATGTTGTACAACATTAAAACGATTACTTTTCTTGACACTCTCGTTTGTAATTATAATTTCCATTTTTGCAAATAACGTACACTAATATATAATTTAAACGAAGAGCTTTTAAAACATCCATATGGTTCCAAGATTGGACATCAACTTAAACACTATATAATTTTGCCGTCGTTTATATAAGCTATAACGGTAGTCTAAAATTGCTGTACCCCTTAAAAAAACGCTATTCAAGTACGAAAATTACAGCAGACTCAGATACTTGTTAAAAAACAAACAACAATTAGACCTACATTTGATGGACATGATGCATTATAAGGTATATAAACGTAATATTAACTGTTTCTCTGTACCAGCTCGGTTAGAAAAAAAAAAGAAAGATTAATAATATACATTCTTACATTTTTTGGGTGTGTGTGTGTGTGTGTGTGTGTGCGCGCGCGTGTGTGAGTGTATGCGAGTGTGTGTGTGTCTGTGTGTGTGTGTGCGTGTGTGTGTGTGTGTGTGTGTGTGTGTTGCAGTGTCTTATTCAGTTATTAGTACGTACGTGCATGTTTAGCCTTTGCTTAGTGAAATTACATAAATAATAATTTCTGCAGGTTTTTGAAAATTTAATTACAAACTTAGTTATTATTACACTAACTACAAAAGTAATAGCAAATAACAGGTATGTAGCGGGTGATATGGATCAAGCTCTATGTTTACGTTCTGGCGTTTCTAATAAAATTTATAAGAGGTATATCATATATATTACTCAAATTTAGACCAGGGTAGAAAATTAATTAACGACATCAAATAATTTTAATCACCATGTATATGGAAGCTTTGGGAAAAAGTACGCGTAATTAAATGCCTAGTGTAAAGATTTAAATCATTCAATTAGAAGGTAGGGTTTGTATACAATTTTATTAGATAATACGCGTTATTAAAACGTGGAGCATACAAATTTATTCGTTTCATTAAAAATAAGGGATTTAAATTATTCACTAGACGCTTTCTATAAAAAGAAGCAGAATTAAAATGCTCAACTTGTATGTAATTTAATTATTCCAAGTAAAGAAACAAATAGAAATTACGTGCAAAATTTATATTAATTAATTCAAGTTTTAAGTAACGAGTATTAAACAAAATGTACAAATAATAATTAATATTTAATTAGGATTCACTAAAAATTAAAGGGTAGAAGTCAATGCCATTTATTATTATTTTAATTGGAGTTAATCGAACGATTATTAAGGTATAATAGGCATAAAAGCTTTTAAAAAACCCAATAATACCAAATATGAGACGCGTTGCTAGCATACAAATATATCTAGAAAGTTAGAATACGTGGAATATTCAAATCGTAGAAGTGTTATTTAAAGTATTACGATTGAACACCTGCGTATTTTTAAATGTCAAATTCTAATAAATTCGAGCTGATAAACATGCAGATTCTGCGTATATTGCAAACGGTCGGATAAACCGTAGCTTATATTAACATATGAATCCACGTGGACTGAAATAACCGATAGTAAAGAGTATCGATTTGCACCACTAAGGCCAAGTTAGAAAAAGACAGATAAAATGCGCAAGGCAGAGACACAGATAATAAAAGGCGTGATTTGAGCAACGTCACGAGGAAACGATTGGTTGATATAAGATGCAGATATGAGAGGTGTAAACGATTTCTATACAAAATTAATTAGTTGTTCTCGGACGTGTTTGCGAGCCGTGTGAAAATTTCTTAGATTTAACTGGCACGAGTGCAAAAATTTAGTAAAATTGCGTGCTGGACTGTCGAGAAGGGAACAGAGAATGCGAAATTCTGAAAACTGGCCGTCGCGGGACAAAACCGACGTGCAGGCGAGCTATTATATAAACCCGGACTTTAAACAGTATCGCTCTCTTAGATTTTCGATTTTTATTCAATACTTTAAAACAGTTTGCTCTTTATTTTTTGATGTTATACGATACTGCAAGCAGAATACGTGCTACGATAAAAGTTATGAAGTGCATTTAGAGAGGATACAAGGTAATAAAGTCTAGTTATATTTGCGAGTATTACGGTACCAATTATCGAAATTAGTAACGATAAATGAATAAACAAAAGTAGGCAGTTTTGGGTATAGCGTGAAAGAATTATGAATTTCTTTGCTATTTTTCGGGGGTGTTAATAATCAAATGTTATTCGTAATCGCGATTGGATCCACAAAACAGGATTTTGATATACTTAGATGAGTTCCTGAAAAGCCCTGAAACAACTTTAGATGAATGGTGGTGTAGAAAATTTTAAAAGCGTTCAGAATCAGAAGCCGTAAACATAACCCAGTTGGAATGGTGTGATTAACAAAGGACGATGTACATTGGAGCCACGAGTGCATTAACCTTCAGGTAACTTATGCTTTGTTGTTCGATTTTTGATGTTTTGGTGTGTGTTGAATAACTTTATAATTTGTTTGCTAAAAAATGGACAGTAGTGAATTTCTACAAACAACAAATTTTTAATTTTAAGGTGAAATTTTCTTGTTTAAGTAGAAAGGAGTATTTAGCAGTTTATGTTCTTGATTATGATGAAAATTTGGGTCTGTCTTTGAGCTCAATTAGACTAACCTGTTTAATTAACGTAAAGGGGTGGGAGATGCTCCCTTTGTACTCAGACTTAGGTCTGCACATATTGTTAAATTAATTAGTAGGCATCCTACAAGGACTTTAATTCTGGATGCAAATTAAAATGATGACAAATTTAATCTTGAAATTTTATGATACTGAAATTTATGCTACAATTTAATTTTGAAATTTTAACGTATTATGAATATTGATATAAATAGAGTTAACGTTGATGTTTGTGGTAGGAATGTGTTTGTTTTTTTTTTATGAATGAGGATGAAAGTTTTAACTAGGTGAGCAGCTGAGGCGGAAAGAGTAAAGAGGCGATTATCAGAAGAGATTCAACAGGGCGAGAATCACAACAAATCTTGGTGCCAAATTCGAGAGGTTCGAATATCTTTTTTTACTCTGGTGAGGCTTTTTGTAGCATTCACAGCATTATATATATATATATATATATATATATATATATATATATACATGAAATTTAAGTTTTTATTCTTTTAAATCCATAGGGTGTTGAATTGTGTTCTTCTTCAAATTTTCTCTTTTCAAGACAGACTCTGTATGTTTTGGTTTCTCTTGAGGTAACTATTTGATGTGTCTTTGTTCTTCGAATTTGGTCCTGTTGAATTAATATTTCTCTTGAATGCTGAGTTTGAATTAGAGTTTTCATTGTTTTAAAGTTGATGTGTTGTGATATTTGGTAATTCATACTAAACCCCTTGACTTTACATACTTGATGATATTCACTTGACCTCGGGGAACATACTTTATAACTGTAATTTTTTGGTGATGCAGATGAAAATTCGCAAATATAGCTACCTGGGCCGTACTCTTGGAGTTCGTCAGTCATTTCTCCTAGACTGGACCCTGTTGGTATATCCCATTCTGTCTCACGAGAAATGTAGCATATAGAATCTGTGTCGTAATATAGAACTCGGTCACCTAGCTTTTCGAGGTATGTGTATAATTTTAAACGGGCCTGGGCTGTGACAAATGCAGCAACAGCAACGTTTACTGTGTTGAGGGTGTCGGTAGCTTCTTCTTTGTACTCCCACGAAACCAACAGCACTTCCTCATTAATTATGGTAATATGGTTTATGTTAATAGACGGGTTTGAATCCAGACGGTACAACTCTGAGGGTTGTCGTATTATGGAGCATCTAGGTTGATTTTCCCGTTGATCGAATTTTCCCCTAAAACAATACAAAGTTTAAAAATTGATGAGAACAGCATGTACATACCAAAAACTATTTAGGATCAGTTTTGCTAGAAACCTTAATCCTGGATTCTTGATTATCTTGCCAAATTCCATTTGTACACCCTCGCTGTTCAAAAAAGTTTCAATGTAAACGTTTCGTTCTTCTTGAGTTTCACAGTTGGTTTGATTTTAATAAACTTATTGATCATCTGCGCAAACAGGCCACCGACGTTACTTTTCTTGTCATACATTGTGACTTCATATCGCCATATTTCATACACTTGCATAATCCGGTATCCTTTCTGTAAGGCCTTTTTGATTTCTTCAATTACCCATGTACCCAAGAGTGCTCTGTCTTCCTCACTATGAATGCATTCATCTTGATTCATGTTTACACCACATGTTCTACAAAGAACAAACATTAGCTTGTCATTCATTTTTGAAGGCAAAACCGGGTGATATAAATTTTGAGGGGAAAGAATTTTACATTTAATTAGCCCATGTACATTATTTATATCAAGCTGCTCACATTCTGTACCTACGTAAATTTTAGGATGTTCGAGTGGAAAAGTACCGTATTTACAAATATACGGATATAAGGAACATACATCTACGCACTTAATTTTTTCATTGGGTTTTATTCTATAATAACTTCTAGTGCATTCAGTTCTCCCCCCAAAAAAACGAGTCACGAGGATTTAACGGGAGTTGCACCATAAGGGGATGGTTATTCAAATTCATTTTTAAGTCTCTATCGTTTTTCAGTTGCAAACGAAATTCATGTTCCCACATTTCGATAACCTAAAAACCCTTTAACTTTAATCTGTTCGTCTGATTAACGGTTCGCAAATATCGTGCGTTCAAACAGTCTGTGGGATCTTCATGCATAGGCGTTTCCCTGTCTGTAGTAAAACATTGGGGACAGCCGTGAAAATAACAGCCGTGAAACTGGAAGATTTGATTTGTTTCAGAACAATAACCATCTACCCGTACACCTGCCACAGTAATTTCTTTTTGCTTTAGAGAGTGTTTTATGTTGATTTTTCGTCGCTGCTCTTCGTAAATTAACCACTGACTTACTATCTTAGACTGGTTATTGGTATTTCTATAACCTTTCTTGGGAATTATGCCTATGGTCCTGGGCTTTAAAAAATTTCTTCTAAATAACTTACTGCAGGCACCTGGTACGGTAATTGCTTCAGTAAATGGAGAAACATTCCCCTCTTGCATAAGCATTTGATGAAATTTTACACAAGCTTGTGTAAGGATATTGGTATCGGAAATACAATATTCTACCATTTCTCTTTGTAAATCAAAGAGTTTATTTTTATTTCCTTCATACCATTCTAGAAAAATTTGACGATCTGTAATTTTCATGCTATCAGGATCATAAAATTTGCTGCCGGCATAACCCCCACATAATTTGCGTTTATCTCAGTATTGAACAAATGAGGAAAATAACCTTTCCTTAATTCTGAAAGTCCAAACGCTTTGGAAAGAGCAGCCAATTTTATGGGAAAATAATTAATAGAATCTATAAATTTAATTTTGTTTATAGTCATCATCAGAATTTTGCTTCCTCTCATGATAACGATAGGTTTAAAATCTGTGTTCTCTAGGATGTATTTTAAAATAAACTGGTGATCGTATGCCTGACCGTTGTGCGCTATTACTATAACGCTCTTGAATTTTTTTTTACCTAGCGTAAGGATGTGCTGTACAAAAGAGTGAATAACGTTCTCATCTTTTATTACCTGCCTTCTTAACCCACATTTGCGACATTCTATAGTTTTATTATTTGCTTCAAAGCACTCATTGCATCTGTGTTCAAGCACACAAAGTACAGGTGTATGTACATTTTCCTCCTTCAAGGTTTTGTAATCTTGACGAGTTTCCAAATCGTAAAAGACAAAAAGCGTGTCATTTATTTGTGGTTTACTGGTATCTAGCTGGATATGACAAAAGTGTCCCGAGTGTTGGTGCGATCTGCATACATTACAGAATATTTCTCCACACACATGCTGCCAATTTGACTTTATAGTCTTAAGACATTGTTCGCAACTTTTAATACTTTCACATATGTTTTTAGTATTCGTTGTCGATGTTTTATTATTATCATAGCAACTCTGTCCTCTAAATTTTCTATTACAGTCGGTACACGCTATTTCAGCTGCAACTTTTTGACATGGTGGTTCGCGTCTACATCCAGGGCATTGACCAGCACAACGGTGTTTGGCCTTGTGGTCATATGGGATATGGCACCGAACACAGAAATACTTACAAGCAAATGCGCCTGTGAGGGTGGTGATAACATTATAATGATTTCTGTGATGAAGCAAGTTGATTTTATAACGAGCCTCTGGACCTTCAAATAAAATATCCCGACCCTTGGAACCATAAGCGTAAACTGTGATTTTATAGTCCACTAAATATCGTTGAAATTGTTGAAGTTCTTTTATACCAGTGCCACTTGAAGGAACTTTAACGTTTGATTGTTGTATCAACTTTTGAGCCTCTTGGTCTTGGCATTTGCCAATATTCCGCCTAACATGATTTAAATTTGGTGCATTTAAAGCATAAGCTCGTGCTACAACTAGGGCTCTAGGAAGACAGAGGTTATCTTTATTATTAATTGCCACTATACCTCGCCTTTTGTGACACTCCTCTTTGAAAGTAGCAAATTGTTCGCGAGTGCCTCCGGTACCTTTCAGGGGCACAAAACTTGTAGATAAAATTTTGAACGTATCTCCTTCTACGGTCGCCTTGTTGCTTTGATGCAAATTAAATAATAATTACTATATCGTTTCAAATTTCAGATCGAAGACTGGTTTAAATGGAATATGAAAATCTGAATCCAGTTCGTCCGCTGTGAAAGTAATCCCCACCTTGGCATTGCAATCAATAATACTCTGAACGATATACTCAAAAATTTGTTTGAATCCATTCTTCAACCACTCTTCTGAATTTTCAACACATCCATGGCATGCGTTTAATTTAAATTCTACACAGTGTTGTAATAACTTATAACGTTTGTTGGTTTTGATAAAATCGTTTACTACTACAAAAGCCATGCTTAATTAAAAATATTCACTTCGATTTAAACAGAAACAGAGCACGTATTAAACTGGAAGTGATGCAGATGTTCATCCGGTTAAATACTGTTTTTACGACTCCATACAAGTCTAGACTTGCACACCTAGCAAGGTTGTTTGTTGATTACATAAGCTGCAAATATCCGCATAAATACGATTTGACCTGCCAAGGCCACACACACATACACACACTCTTCTATTATCATTTATAGCACAGAAAGTTATTTGAGGTCATCAGACACCATAACAGTAGTTTATTGCTGACGAATACGTTTCATATGCATTTTTTTATGCAAACTACGTCTTTACTCTTTACAGGGTAATAACAAACCTATATTAGGAATAATATTAAATTTAAATTCAAGATTTTGTGGTCCACTTAGTGTGCAATGTTGTTAGTATTACATTCTTTAATAACAATACAGATTATAACGGTCGGCGTTGATTCAATAATAATTATATTTAAAATACAAACCATTTCTAGAAACGAAAACTTCAAAATCAACATGCATAGAAGCAATATTTTTATCTTGTTATAACTGATTTAGTATTAGAATTTCCTCGTATAGAATTATTTATTACTAGTCTCGTTAAATGGTCCGGAAATATTTATGCGTAATGTCTATACATAAGGAAAAATGTATTAGTACTAGAACATGCATCATCCACTCATTGACTATCATAGATACCTCAGTGGTTAGCGTATCCGATGGCATACTTGAAAGCCCCCAGTTCAATCCTCGGTGGCGGCGTTGTCTTTTTCCGATCTACACGGTATGTCGACGGATGACACACCATAAAGGATGAATATGGGCGACAAGATGGTGGAATGACGTATGACAAAAATAAAGTACAGCATCATTTACTATAATTATATACAGGGCTTTTGTAAAATTGCATTTAATTATACAATTTGTCAAAAGTTGTGGGTGAGTAAAAATTGTGACGTATTTGAAAATGGCGGATGTGTCAAAAGGGACAATTGCTACGTCAGGAGGCGGAGTTATGCGATGTGACGTCAGAGTGAAGGTGAGGTTTGACGTCTGAAAAGTGGTAGGGTAAATGGGCGGAGTCATCAACCAATCAGGTTGTTGGGGCGGGGCTACAAACCAATCAGAAAACAGGGGGTGGGGCTTGAGCGGAGTCATGGACCAATCAGAAAACAGGGGGTGGGGCTCAGGCGGAGCCATTAACCAATCAGGTTGTTGGGGCGGAGCTACAGACCAATCAAAACCTAGGGGGTGGGGCTTGGGGCGGGGTCACCGACCAATCAGAACGCAGGATTCCATGGACTATACGGTGGACCCATCTACTGTCGGTATCAGTTAGGAATATGGCGGGAATCATACCGCAAGTATTACAAGTTCGCAGCATAACAATTGCCCGAAAGTGTATCAATCATTTTATTAATCTTTGATTACTTTTATTTACATCAAATGGACTTTGTAACTTCAAAGTAATGTTTCTATAACCACTAGCCCGTTTATCGTATATAATTGAATATTCGTGAACTACTTCAATCAATTCTTCTTCAAAAGTTGCCATGTTAATAAATATTATAAAACAATAAAGTAGGAATATTTCGTTTTTTAAAAGGATACTACCAACAGAAGCTCGTACAACATTCAAAGTAATAAAGTAAGGTTATGAGTTTAACGTACATGGCATTCGCTAACGTAAAAGTAGAAAGTTTGCCAACGTTGAACGGCGTCAAACGCCGTGTATTGTGTGTACAGTCATTTAAAACGGTTCTTTTAACTCTTGATTGACATCCAATGACGTACAACTGCATTGTATTCTGTTCAGCTCATAAGTTTGTTGATATTTGAACTCCTTAAATGTGTAGTAGAAAGCTCGTTTTTTATACAATCAAGGTTAAGTGCGTACTGTCGGGAGATACGTGTACAACGTTGTATGCCATCGTCGGAAAGCGTATTTAGCACACGCATTTGCTCTATCATTGTTAAACGTATGATGTGTCCGTTTATAACCTCGTTTGTTTAGTCCCACCATGTTCGTATGAGTTTATTATCAGACACTATGCATTTAGCACAAAATAAAGTGAGATTAGAGTATGACTTTTATGTATATTGTAACGGGCTACTACTACCGCGTTTCTCTAACTTAAAAACAAGTAATAACAAACGTCTTTATTACTCACTGTTCACAAGTCTAATTAACAGTATATGCCTTGTTTATAGATGTTTTCAGTCCACTTAACAATGAAGCACTATTACACTAATGAATTTACAAGCACTAATATCTTCTTAACTAACTTCTTTACCATAGGTCAATTAACAACACTAACTCAACTATTTATTTATTTTACACTTTGTCTATTTATGTATACTACAAGTTGCATGTACATTAGACACAGCATATAACATTTATGTATACTCTTGAACTTCTAAAAGCTCAAACTACTATTACTTTACAAGGATATAATTTATATTAGACATTCTAGTATAGACTGACCCTTGCATTTGTTAGCGGTCTTATATATACTCAGATTTAAAGATATGACTCATCTTCTGGTAATTACGAGAAGCTTCCCGGTCCAGTGAGAATAAACAGTGCTGGCGGCGTTTTGTATGTTTGATTGCTAGAAGTATTCTAGAATCCTGGAGACTATGCAGACCCTACAACGCTTCTGTGTTTGACGGGTTGCCTAATAGTAGCTCGCAACAATATGTTGGTCTAAGTAAACACGTCATTTCAAAATTACCTCAATTTTTAAGTTATATTTCTATTGGTGAAAACCAGATGAAAAATAGAAGATATATTTTTAGGAATGTTAGAAAAGCAAGTAGTAGTAAACATACGTCCGAACTATGTTCATCCGTATTTATGCAAGTATAACTGGGTCCACCCTCATAGCGTCATTGGCCGTTACTCATAATGGCCAGTCGGTTCACCTATATTTTTAATTAAGGCTTAGATAATATACGACTTTCTGGCTAAAGAGGTAATATGAAATTAGCTATCCACTATTACAATTTATGAAAACAATGGAATAGTACCGTGACAACCTATCAATGCTTGTAAAATAATTGAATCAAATCATAATTTATGGAAAAGAAAACTAACAATTTCTTGTAACAATTATTTTAAGTATTTTATTGGGCTTATGTGGTGGCAAGAACTTTGAAAGAGAGAGAGAGAAACATGTAACCATAGAATTATAGCTGAGAGAATAATTATGGCCATATATTCATTTGTCAGTTTAAATAAACATCAACTTTCTTGGTTTATTATTACCCTTATGTTTAAGTGATTAACTATTATGTCATCAGATAGTAATATGTTCACTACCTCGATGCTACAGACGTAGTGAAAGAAGCAAACCGAGAATTAACTATCACAAGTAAAACATATAATAGGTGTTGAACTAAATAACCTCTATAGCTTTAATTTGAATTAATTTTACACGTACACAATTAATTAAAATTGCACATACTGTTACGTTCCATTTCCTATTTGTAAATTTACTACCTCTTGAACTAAAAATAATTTCAATTTCTACTTATTTGAATATACGGGTTCACTACACTGTTAGCTCAGTTAGACAAACAACATTACTCGTCTTTTATTTAATTCACAAAGTCCACATATTTATATTACACTTTCTGGTTTCTTATTTAGGCATATGGTTATAAGAATTTTCTGAATGTTGCTAGTTTAATTGTATTTAGGTAAAGCGACAATATCACATTTCTATTCGATATGGAATTTTCGTGATTATTCTTCAAAAAACAATTTTATAAATACATTGGTTGAATGAGTTCACTATATTTCGAGCATTGGGTCGCATTGTTTCTTTTATGATAAATATTGTAGCGGGCTACCGCTAACGCGTTTCACCAATTTATAACAACTAATAACAAAAGTTTTCATTACTCACTATTCACAAGTCTAATTAACCGTATATGCCTATTTATAGACGTTTTCAGTTCAATTAACAATGAAGCATTATCACACTAATGCTATTTACAAGCAATAATATCTACTTAAACTGAATTCTTAACCGTAAGTCTTCTTAACAACACCAACACTACTATAATTTATTTATTACCCTTTTGTTATTTATGTACAAGCTGGCGATACAATATGCACGTTCACATAACACAAATTTATATCTACTATGGGACTTTTAAAAAGTAATGAACAACTAACTATACACGATATGATTCATTAACGACATTTTGATATAGACTGACTTATGTGCCCTCATCACCGATCTTATATATACCCTATAATTATATAAATGATTCATAGTCTGGTGTTTGCTGGAAAGTTGGAGACCTGTAGAATATACTTCGGTTATGCAGTTTGGGTGTTTGACGTGTTGCCTAATAGTTCGTAACAATATTATTAACGCAATCCGGCAGTTACAACACATGCGTCTCTCATATAAATTTCTTTAATAATTCCAACTGAACTACGTCTTATTATCAACGAACTGCGTTCGTTTATGAAATCTATTTGTCTGTGTGTCTGTCTGTCTGTGTGTCCGAGGCCTTTTTAATGGTCGGACATCAATGTGTGATACATCAATCGATTCAGCTCGGTGTCCACAGCTTAAGTTTTGATGTCAGTTAAAATCGGGCCACGGGGACGCCGAGCCCCCGGGAAAATCCACAGGGATAATTAAAATTTTAAATAAGTTTAAAATCAATATGCCACACATATTTGAACAATTTATGGCATTTCATGCCAATTATTCCAATATTATAGACATTGTTTAAACTTAAATTTTGATTACCGAAAATAATTAGAATCATATAAAAAAAAATCTTATCTTATTGATGAGAACTAATAATATGGCTTTTCAAATATTTATTCAATAAAATAAAATATATTAAAATGTCTCTTTTGTTGTTTATAAATTTTTGTTTTTATCTGAATACTTATAATTATTACAACATAATAATTTTAATTTCTTTAAATTGTTTTAAGGTAAGTCTACATTTGGAAGTTCGTTGCGACAATGCCTTGCATTTTCAACTTGTTTTATTTTGATCTTTAGTGAAACCACTTTAATTCATATATCATTTTTCTTGTTACATACTCCAACGCTTTTTAAAGTTATAAATAATTAAAGACAGATTACTTATTAATATTGATATTCAAAGACCTCAACTTTTGTTACAGTGCTTTCATTGAAAGTAAATGAGTTTTATAACACTGCGAGGTTAACTAAATTTATTCACAAATAATTACTTGAATAACGTTACACCTAATTCAGAATCTGTTATATCCATTTCGAATTGACCTGCACCTTGCCGAAGTTCTAAATTACTAGAACAGGTGAAATGGTTTGCGTGTTCTAATGAGCTAAAGAGCCAAACTACAGGTTCAACCAAAGTAGTAGGGTCGTTAGTGAGGAACCAAACTAAACCTGGTCCCGGAAAGAGGACAACGGCTCTTTCGGTACTTAGATTGGCAGAGACCATAGGGGTCGATATGACAGTCTAAGACACACTACCGCGATGTGGAAGGCAACGGGAAACCACCACATTATCTCCCAAGTACACAGCGTACTTAAATTGTAACAAACATAATGGCATTCTCTGGGGTAAAAGATTCTGGAGTTAAAATAGTCCCCCATTCGGATTTCCGGGAGGGGATTACTTCGGAGGATGCGATCGGAAAGTTAAAAATAAGAGTCGGAAACACTCTGCGAGTCAGATCGTGGAATGTTAGAAGTATGAAGCAAGTAGGTAATCTAGAGAACCTAAAAATCGAAATGAATAGGTTATCACTAGACATAGTAGGGATCAGCGAAGTTCGGAGGCCAGAGGCGGGGGATTTTTGGAGTGGAGATTTCAAAGTAATTCATACAAGAGCAGAGGAGGGAAATTTGGGTGTGGGGATAGTTATGCGGAAAAAGATAGGATACTGTGTAGAAAATTACTTACAAAAGAACGAAAGAGTACTCATGGTTAGATTAGAATCTAAACCGGTAAACACAGTAATAATACAAGTATACATGCCCACCTCTAGCTACAGTGACGAAGAGGTAGAACCCATCTACAAAGATATCGAAGACATATTAAGATACGTAAAAGGACATGAAAATTTAATAATTACGGGGAATTTTAATGCCGTGGTAGGTGAGGGTAGGGAAGGAGCGGTAGTAGGTTTATTTGGTTTAGGCACGAGAAACGACAGGGAAAATAGGCTGGTAGAATTTTGCGACAAGAACAATTTAATCATCACAAACACATTATTTCAACATAATGCTAGAAGACGATATACGTGGAAGATGCCAGGAGATATAGGAAGATATCAAATAGATTACATTCTTGTTAGACAACGGTTTAGGAATCAAGTAAAAGACTGTAGAAGCTACCCAGAAGCAGATATAGATACTGACCACAACATCGTAATTATAAAGGCCACACTTAAATTTAAGAATGTGCAAAAAAGTAACGGAAATAGGCACTTGGACTTAGAGAAACTAAAAGATAAAGCAATTCAAGAAAGATTCGAAAAAAAGATATCGGGAAAATATCTGATACTACGGAAGTAGAAACAGAATGGAATAACATTAAATCCAGTCTAGACATGGCGGCTAGAAATATTCTGGGATATACACAAAAAGAAAATAAGAAACCATAGATAACAAAGAATATCCTGAATTTAATAGAAGAAAGACGAAAATACAAAAATAAATCAGACGAAACAGGAAAACAGAGATACAAAGCCATAAAATGGGAAATTATTCGAAAATGCAGGAAAGTGCAAAAAGGTACAACGAAGATGGAAATAGGAAAGACAGACGACGCATACAAATTAATTAGAATGAATTTTAGGGATATAAAACCGTATAGTAAAAATATAAGGGACGCACAAGGAAACGTCATCATAGAAAACTTAGAGAAAGTGGGTAGATGGCAAGAATATATAGGGAATTTATATGTAGGAGAGGAACTAACTGCAATAGAACAGGAATCAGACATTGAAAATGAGGACTTGGGATATCCTATACTTAGAGATGAGTTTGAATTAGCATTAAAGAGTCTGAAAAATGGTAAGGCGCCGGGTACAGATAAGGTGCAAGCAGAAACTCTAAAAGCCGCTGGACAAGCAGTAACAGAACGTCTCTTCCAACTTGTAAGCTATATGTATGAGACAGGCGAGATACCCAAAGATTTCAAACGTAGCATCATAGTAACTATACAAAAAAGAAAGGCGCGGATAGATGTTTGACCGCACACGTGTCAAAAATATTAACTAGAATTGTGCAAAGACGATTGGAAAAACGGGCAGAAGAAATCCTAGGAGAAGACCAATTTGGGTTTAGGCGAAACAGAGGAACACGGCAGGCTATCTTAGCTCTGAGAGTGATAATGGAGAAAACAATAGATAAAGGGAAAGCGTGTATATTGGGTTTGTAGATCTGGAAAAAGCATTCAACAATGTAAAATGGAAAAAAATGTTTGAAATACTCAAAAAGATTGGAGTGAGTTATAGGGGTAGACGAATAGTACATAGCTTATACAAAAAGCAAACAGCAGTAATAGAATTAGAGCAGGAACGTAGAGAAGTAAACATTAAGAAAGGGGCGAGACAGGGATGTGCCCTATTCCCATTAATTTTTAACTTGTACATTGAAGAAGCATGAATACTGTCAAATGCAGGAAGACATTTGGAATTACTATGCAGGGACAAAAAATTGATATGGTTAGATTTGCAGATGATATAGCGGTATTAGCGTCTAGCAAGGAAGAGTTAGAAGCTGCTCTTAATGAAATTGAAACGATTTTAACAGAGAGATACGGTATGAAAATAACAAAACTAGAACTAAAGTTCTAGTATGCAAAGGTGGGGAAAATAAATCAAAAACAAGAATACAAGTATGTAACACGAACTTACAAGAGGTTAAGGATTTCTGCTACCTGGGAAGCCAAATAACGCAAGATGGAAAAAGCACAAAAGATATAAAACAAAGATTAGCACAAGGTCATGCTACATTTAACAAGAAAAAGCAACTACTGTGCTCAAAGACCACAAACATAGAAACAAGGAAAAGATTGCTTAAAACATATGTGTGGAGCACAGCACTGTACGGCTGTGAAGCCTGGACAGTAGGAGAAGCGGACAAGAAATGTGGTGCTACAGACGTATGATGAAGATATCATGGACAAGACAAAGTTAAAAACGAAGAGGTACTAGAAATGGTAGGAGAAGAAAGAAATATGTGGAAAACAGTAAAAAATATGAGAGAGAATGATATGCCACATATTAAGACATGAGGGAATAGTGCAGAATATATTAGAAGCAAAGATAGGAAAAAAGAGAAGAAAAGGCAGACCTAGGTTAGACTACTGCACACAGATAGTAAAAGATGTAGGCTGCAGGAATTTCAGGGAGATGTGTAGACTAGCCCAGAATAGAAATCAATGGAGGTACGCATCCAACCAATCCCAAGATTAATGACAAAAAAATAACTGTGCTCAAACATGATGATTATTATAAGTAACTACAAGAATTGGTTGGGCAATATTCTCGAATAATGTTAAGTTTGTGAAAGGATTTACTGGAAAACCATTATTTCGGCAAATATCTAAGTGTTGGGGGATCTTGGTAGCCACAAGTTGCTTAACCCCCTTCACTGAATCTCGGTGAAATAGAGCATAAAATTAGAAAACAATAGAAGGGGAACGAGCTGTATACACATGCTGTGTCAGAATTTCAGGGAATTATGTAGGCTAGCTCAGAATATAAATAAGTGCAGGTACGTATTCAACCAGTTTTGAGACGGAAAACCTAATGACGAAAAAATAAGCGCAGATAAATCTGATGATTAGTATAAAGAACTAGTTGTTGGTTGCGAAATATCTGCAACTAATGTTGACTGTGCGAAAAGTTATATTGGAAAATGTATTAAATCGGTAAATGGTTAAGTGTTGGGGGAACATTGCAGCCACAGGCTGCTTATCTCCCTTCGCAACCACTGAAGGTCGGAGAAATAGAGTATATAATTGTAAAACAATAGATGGTGACTGAACGGCATCTAACAAGAAAAAACAGCGCCTATGAGGAAAGACAACAAACATGAAACAAGAAGAAAATTGTTGAAAGCATATGTGTGGAGCACAGCACAGTATGCATATGAAATACGGGCAGTCTGAAAGGCAGATAGAAAAACGGTAGCAGCCTATTGAATTGCTGTGCTTCAGATGTATGAGGACGATAGCATGGACAGACAAAGATAATAACAAATAGGTTGTAGAAATAGTAGCAAAACAAGGATATCTGGGGAAAAAGATAAGAGAAATAGAAGGGCAGAATACGTTCTAAGAGATTTTGGGGAATAGTATGGGATATATTACAAGCAGAGATAGAAAAAAAAGAGGTAGATGTTGACCTAGATCAGATAGTGATAGATGCACACTGTGCAAATTTCAGGGAAATCTGTAGGTTAGTTCAGCATAGGAAACAATTATGGTACGCGTCTAACCAGTTCCGGGACTGAAGACCTAATGATGATGATGATATATATATTGAATCTAATAGGAATTATTAGAAATTGTTAAATAAATTATAAGTTAATTGCAACAATGTAATACAAGGATAACCCAGACAGGTTATTAACAGTTCATGAGAACGGATATGCAACTTTGTATCCAAGAAGACAGTGATACTGCAGGTGGCAGGTCACAGACGGTTAACATCCGCAATTACCTTGAAATAAGATTGTTACAATGTAATAAAGTGTAGAATTAAGAGTAAAGCAGACATGCGATCTGCAAGTTCCCACAGCCATGTGAGGGGGCAGGATATTATGAAAAACCCGTGAACTCAAGGCCCGGCAGTCAGTCTTCGAACTCCATACTTCGTTGTTCAAGCTACACAATAGAGTCAGCCTGAGTACTACAGCTTTTGAATTGTTGTTTACCTAGACTAGTCGCCTTATTTCAATTAATTAATTATTTTCGATTTAAAGTTATTTTTTTTACAGTTATTCAAAATTCTATTATAATTTCTGTTTTAGAATAAATAAATTTGTTGAGTTTGGAAACGTTTTTTTAAAAACATCGCCCCAAAGGCCCGAACCTTAACTGGCGCAGTCGTACGGATGTCAAAAAGGCACTAAGAATCCAAAAATCGGAAGATTGGTGAGCAAGAATTTCAATTCGCAATTTTGACAGAACCCAAACAAAGTTGGAGGAAGTACACGCATCGACCGAATCCAGCAAAACAAACCAAAGTGGACGAGATACAGAATCGATCAAGCCCACAAAAGAAACAGATGAAGAAATTAATGTAAGTTCATTTCCTTAAAACCAAATTTATCTTACAAACTATAATTGATATATGCTAGTTTTATTATTTTATTATTATTTTATTGTTATTTTATGCCAATATTTTTTGAAAATAGTTTACAAGGAGAAATTATTTTCAAACGAGAATTTATCTTGAGAAAATTTTATGAAGCTTGAATTTTAAAGAGATTTTCTTTAAAAGCAAAAAAACTTGATTTTAAGCGATTTCTTTTTTTATTACAATTATTAAAACAAACCGAAAAATAAACCAAAAATAACTGACACACATCCATTAATACCAAACGTAACCGAAGTAGAGCTTTTTAGATTAGCACAGATTAGAAAAGAAGTTAGAGCTGCGTCAAACCGACCTTAAGTAAGGTCGAAAACAAAATGATGAACCGAAGTACTAATAATTATACAAATTAACTAGTGCAATACGCCACGGTTAATCCAGTAAACTAAAAACAGAACGCAAATTAATCCCATCATATAACACCAAAGCTAAACGTGATTCTTCTAAACAAGCAATTACAGAAAAGATTATTTAAAACATTTACCTCTATCAACCTTTATAAATTACAGCAAAACACTCTGCAAGTAACCTGAACTATTAAACCATTGTAATTTAAAACCAGCGTGCAAATTTATACAATCCTTACATAAGATAAGACCGGTGAATGAAACATTATTTATCAAAAACGCAGCAGTAACGATTTACTCCAAACCTCATTAAAGAAACGGCTATTTAAAGAAATAAATTTCAGAACCTTTTCTAAAGAAACGCAATTACATTACGATCTATAAGTAATTAATCCATCACAAAGTAGAATAAAGCGCATAAAATTACGACCAACATTGAACGAAGACTATTATTCATCGCAACCTATAAATAAATTGCATTAAGGAAAAGCTAATTATTCCAGTACAATACTGAATAAAGTTAAACGTTTATCATAAAAGCTATAATTAACCGACATTAAAACGCTCATCATATAAACTTTAAACCTACATTACGGAGAGATACAATTACAAGACGTGCAGCATAACTGAATATTCTTAATACGGAGATATCTAAAAATAATCAGACGCAACATTTATGAAAGCAATTAACGAGTGAAGAAGCGAATTATCTAATTCCCACACCAACTGAAAATAACACCTTTCAGAAAAGTAACTCCAATAAGTATAATTTATACAGCATTTACGCAATTAAATAACCAGGAGAGTAAACTACATCTTTAAGTAGACATAACTTTGTGATTAAATTACAAAAATAAAGTGTAACAAAGTAATTAACTGAAAACCCGCAAGTTATATTTAGAATTCAAGGAGACGAGACAAACGAACTATACGGATAAGATATAATTACAATAGAGTGATAAAATTAGCAAAACTGAACGAAGACAAAGCCATATCTAACGTAAAACTTACAAAACTATTTATCCACACCAGATTCTTTCAGGAAGCAAAATTTAAGCAGAACTCACGACAAATTAACGCCCGTGAGATAAAAACAAACAAATTTAAGGCTACAGCAATTAAACCAACATTATCGAGTAAAAATACCACAAATTCATTACCACACCGTGTAACCAAGTACAGATAACAACAATTACAATTCTAAAAATAACCCGACGCAATCTGAACTGAAAATTAATAAATCCAAACCAAAAATAACGATACAAATAGCGAAATAATAGTCAAGTGTTACAAAATTTAAAATTACCCAAAAGTGAAAGCAACCTTTAACCAAAATGAGTAGTGGAGATATGAAACTTTACTTGAAGACAATTCAAATCTTTAATGGCTAGCAAGCGCATTTTGGTAACTTCATAGGAGCATGCAAAATGTTCCTGAAAACCTTCTACAAACCCGGAGACAACAAAAGTAATTCATTGCTTTTACGCTTGATAATAAGTAAACTAACCGGAAAGGCACTAACCTTAATTGCCAGTCAAGATGACTTTCAGGAATGGCAAGACTTTAAACAAATACTAATTGCATATTTCAAAGATCAACGTAACATAAAATGCCTCGTACGAGACCTGATAAACTTCAGAATGGAAAACAACCAATTCCCATATCAATTCGGAATGAAATGCTAAGACGTGAGAAGTTTAATCTTAACGAAATTAAAAATCGAAGAATCCGATAAAAATATTCGACATTTAAAAACAAAAATGTATAACGAAATGGCACTGGACACATATATAAGCGCTTTACCAGAACGACTATCAGATAAGATCAGATTTCAACGTCCCCAAAACCTAGAAGAAGCCATGAACCTAGTAATAGAAGAAAAAAATGTAATATATTACCGCAACAGACTATACAACCCCAACGCAAATAAAAGTGATTCACCAAAAAAAACTATACAAGCCGCGAGACAAACAATAACTCAACAAAAATTCACCCCAGTAGAAATACACCAATGAATAATAATCATAACAACCCTAATAATTATTATAAACCAACACCAATGGATACCTCATCTGGTAACACCAGACAAAATACAAAGATAACACATATCCGACCAAACCCTCATCAGAAACGCAATTTTACATCGGAAGAACTGTTTCACCAAGAAGTAAATTCTAACAAGAAAGTAGGAATAATAAATCATATGACCTTTCAACAAGGAGTAGAAACCCCAACTGCCTTAGTACAAATAAAAGATAATTATGCCACTACAACGATATTAAATTCAAACGACTATCCCGTAGAACTACCATTAACAGACCCAATTAACATAGAAGAATTAAATTTTAACGAAATGGAAATAGACGAAAATTTAGAAAACGATGACAACCCAATAGAACATGACAAAATGTTAAGAGAAAATTTAAGTAACATCCGCTTTAATACCGACATCAATCAAGAAGAGCAAAGAGCAATTAAAAACTTGTTTTGAATATCGCGACATATTCCACTGCGAAGGAATACCTCCAACATTCACCAACACAGTGAAACATAATATCGAACTAACAGACAACAAGCCAATCTTTACAAAAGCATATAGATTACCTCATGCGAGCCAAGAAGAAGCTGACAGACAAGTAGCAGACTTATTAGAACAAGACATAATCCAGCACTCGAACTTACCATGGAGCAGCCCCGTGTTAATAGTACCTAAGAAGTTAGACGCAACCGGAAAGAGAAAGTACAGAATGGTAATAGACTACAGAAAGTTAAATGAAAAACGGTAGATGACAAATATCCACTACCAAATATAACTGAAATTTTGGACAAATTAGGCAAATGCCAATATTTTTCAACATTAGACCTAGCATCAGGATACCATCAGGTAGAAATGGAAGAAAAAGATATATCAAAGACAGCCTTCAGCACACCTAGAGGACATTACGAATACAAACGAATGTCATTTGGATTAAAGAACGCACCCGCTACTTTCCAGAGTCATGGACAATATACTACGAGGAATACATAATGAAAAATGTCTTGTGTACCTAGACGACATCATAGTTTATTCCACATCATTGGTAGAACACATAGAAAGACTGAAAAAAGTATTTGAAAGACTAAGACAAGCACATTTCAAAGTACAATTGGACAAAAGTAAATTTTTACAAAAGGAAGTAACATTTTTAGGACATATAATAACACCCCAAGGAGTAATGCCAAAATCCCGACAAAACAAATGCAGTTCTAAATTACCCCTTACCAAAGACAACCAAAGAAATTAAAGGATTTCTAGGACAGTGGTTACCACCGCAAATTCATTAAAGTATACGCTCAGATAACCAAGCCCCTGACAAATTGCTTAAAAAAGGGAAACAAAATTAAACACACCCCGGAATTTATTAAAGCCGTAGACAAAATTAAAAACATATTAACGAATCACCCTGTATTAGAATACCCAGACTATTCATAACCATTTATACTAACGACAGACGCATCGAACGTAGCATTAGGCGCAGTATTGAGCCAAGAAAAAGTAGGTAGCGATAAACCCATCAGCTACGCATCCAGAACCCTAAATGAAACCGAACAGAAATATAGTACCATAAAAAAAGAATTATTAGCCATAATTTGGGCAACAAAATATTTTAGACCTTACTTATACGGAAGAAAATTTTACATATACACCGATCATAGACCATTAGTATGGCTATGCAAACTTAAAGAACCAAATTCAAAATTATAACGATGGCGAATCAGACTAGAAGAATACGATTACGAAATTATATATAAAAAGGGAATATATAACAACAACGCAGACGCTTTAATACAACTTAATGCATTAGAAACGGAATCCATTGTAGGAAACGTAGACGAAGCAGAAATAAGGGAAGATTCAGACGAGATCGACACTATACATTCGACGCAAAACAAAAAACCTAAAACCGCGATTAAAATTTTAAACGAAGCAATCGATATGAAACCCAATCAATTTATAATTACCGAAGATTTAAATAACCCCAACCCCATAAAATATACAAAAGTAGATAACAAAAAGATATACTAAATTCAAATAACCAAAGATGACAACGAGGAACAAATAATTAAAATTCTAAAAGAATACACTCCCGGGAAAAAACTATTTTATTTTTATTTGAACACCGAACACTTATACCAAAGATTTTCAGAATTATACGTTAAATTATTCATTAACTCTGGCCTTGAACTCATCAGATGTACGAGAAAATTAATAACACTAGACAACCCTGACGAAATAAATGATGTAATTAGGAATCAACACGAAGGAAAAACCAACTATCGTGGAATTAATGAAACCATAAAGCAACTTGTAAGATAATATTATTTCAAAGACATGAAAGAATTGACCACGGATTTCATTAACCAATATGAACTATGTGACAAAGCGAAATACGACAGGAAACCCCCAAAGATACCATTAATGTTAACCAAAACACCCGACAAACCATTTCAAAGGCTACACGCCGATACTCTAGTAGTAGAAGCGCAAAACTATTTAACAATTGTGGACGCATTCACAAAAATAGACCAAGCAATACCAATCACATCAAAAATAGCATTAACGTGACCCAAGGATTTTTACAGTATTTCACATTTTATGGAACATCCCAAAACAATAACTCTAGATAATGGTAGCGAATTTAAAAATGAGACAATACAAAACACTATAAAACTTCATAAAATAAAAATTCATTTCATAACGGAAAACCACCCTGAATCAAACGGACTAATTTAACGACTACATTCAACCCTGTTAGAACAAATTCGATTATTAAGAATAAATTATGAAAAGGAACATATAACCAATTTAATGCCATACGCACTAATCCCATTTCGAATGTACCTGCACCTTGCCGAAGTTCTAGATTACTAGAACAGGTGAAATGGCTTGCGTGTTCTAATGAGCTAAAGAGCCAAACTACGGGCCCAACCAAAGTAGTAGGGTCGTTAGTGAGGAACCAGACTAAGACAGGTCCCCGAAAGAGGGCAGCGGCTCTTTCGGTACTTAGATTGGCAGAGACCATAGGGGTCGGTATGGCAGTCTAAGACACACTACCGCGATGTGGAAGGCAACGGGAAACCACCACATTATCTCCCAAGTACACAGCGTACTTAAATTGTAACAAAAATGATGGCATTCTCTGGGGTAAAAGATTCCGGAGTTAAAATAGTCCCCCATTCGGATCTCCGGGAAGGGACTACTTCGGAGGATGCGATCGGAAAGTTAAGAATAAGAGTCGGGAACATTTTGCGAGTCGGAGCGTAGAATGTTAGAACTCTGAAGCAAGTGGGCAAGCTAGAGAACCTAAAAATCGAAATGAATAGGTTGAATTGAATTGAATTGAAACGTCTTTATTATTTAACTAAATATACATTATAAGATACAAAGTATTGATACAAACTGCATCAAGCGCGATTAGGGCCATTAGGCCCTGTCTTACACCTAACTTGCATACAGCTGTACTCTTGAATAAGGTAAAAAATAATAAAAGAAATAACTACACACACGCACACACCCTCGCACAAACGCACCCTACGCCACACACATGCACACACAACACACACTTACACACATGCACACACAACTCTCTCTCACACATACAAACCCACGCACACACTCATCGAGCATCAGTTTAGGAAAATGCACTTGCCTCTACACCTGAAAGTTTAAAAGATGTTCCTGCAAGAGTTTACGAAAACGTTGCACGGTTGGAGCCTGCCTAATATCAAGAGGAACAGTATTCCACAAGAGGGAACCGGAAACAAGAAAAGACAAATGGAATGTATGGGTATGGTGTATGGGGATAGATAGCAAGTCATCTCGCCTAGTGTTATAGCGCCGATTTGAAAGAAAAGAAAAATGTTGGCTTAGGTAGAACGGGTTGCGGTTAGAAATAAGTTTATAGACAAGCACTGCCAAGTGAAGTTTTCGCCTATTGTTTAGTTTAAGCCACGACATTCTTGTGTAAAATGGGGTGACTCTTTCCCAATATTTTAGTTCGAAGATAAACCGTACACAACTATTTTGCGAGCGTTGTAGACGTAAACTTAAATTAGATGAAAGATTGGTATATAATGCATCGCAATAATCGAAATGTGGAAGAATTAATGATTGTACTAACTTTAACTTTAATTTAGTCGGTATAAACCGTTTTAGACGCTTAAGAGTATGCAGAGTAAATAGAACTTTTCTACACACGCTTGATACCTGATCTTTCCATCTGAGGTTTGGATCCAACAGGATACCTAGATTTTTAATTATAGGTAAAAAGTTTATGTTTGATTTACCAAGCATTAACATGGGAAGATCCACGAACTGAACTGATCTAATTAAATTTTGTGTTCCCAGAAGCAAAGCTTGGCATTTGGCCGGATTTATGGTTAATAAATTATTTTTACACCAATCGTCAACCCTTGATAGATCATCATTAACTGTCTGGAACGCTTCAATTATTTTTGTTGGAGAAAAATGGAAATAAATCTGCACGTCATCTGCATAGCAGTGGTAACGACAAAACTTCAATGTTGTGGAAAAGTCTTGAATGTACAAGCTAAACAAAAGAGGACCGAGTACACTGCCTTGAGGTACGCCTGTAACCAGGTCAACAGATTGTGAGATGTGACCATTTTCATCTTTAACTTGCTGCGTGCGTTGTGATAAGTATGATTCTACCCAAGAGATTGCTGACTCTGAAAAATTATTTAGACATTTTAATTTAGTTAAAAGGATGTTAAAGTCAACACTGTTAAAGGCTGCACTGAAATCTAATAAAATCAGTAAAGTAAGTTTTTGACAATCCATGGCCTTTCTGACATCATCAGTTACCCGCAAAAGCGCAGTACATGTACTATAATTCGCACGGAAACCCGATTGGTATTTGTCTAGTAATGTGTACTGTTTTAAAAATAACAACATTTGATCAAGTGCTAGGTATTCAGCGGATTTTGAAAGCGCTGGTAAAATGCTAATCGGACGATAATCATCTGGACCTAAAGGGTTTGCTTTCTTTGGTAATGGCCTAACTATGGAGTGTTTCCATACTAATGGAAAACGAGCAGTGCTAAAAGATGTATTAATTATACTTGTTAAAGATTCTAGAGCAATTGGGCAGATTTGTGTAAGCATTGAGCTCGATATTTTATCAAAACCCAAAGCTTTTGATTTAATGCGCAGAACAGACTTGTGGACATCATCATTCGACACTTCAGTAAACACAAATTGTGGAAATGAAAGGGGCGGTATACTGATTAAGCGTTTGATAGTATTCAGTTTAGCTGTATTGTCTTGCAGGCGGCTCCGTGGCGTAGTGGTATGTGTGTGACTACTACGCCCAAGGTCCCGGGTTCGAATCCCGACACGGTCCGCTTGAAAAATGTTAGGCGAGCATTTTTCACAAAAATACACCCTCGTTCGGATGAGAGGTAAAATGGAGGTCCCGTGTGTGAGTGTTGTCACGCACGTTAAAGATCCCTACCTTGCTTGGAACAGCAAGGGTTCGGCAAAATTCCAAATTTTCCAGGTAAAAAAAAACTCGCTTCCTGGCCAATGTAGTACCTTCGGGTGGAGCATTGGAAAATCAAATGTAATGTATTGTCTTGCATCTTTAATGCAGAAAAATGTCGATTCAGTGTATCTACATGTATGCTGTAAGGCATCTGCAATAATGGTTTTCCTATACCAGCTTTCTTTAAAGCAGCCCAAGTCCTTCGGGAATCGGTATATGAAGCTATAGAATGATAATATTTTAATTTAGAGTTTCTGATCAACTGCTTGGTCCTATTACGTATACTTTTGTAACGGTCATAATTCAATGCAGTATTAACTTTCTTATAAAATGCAAGTGCACTGTCTCTCATTCGTCTCATTTCATTAATTTTAGAGGTTAACCACGGAGATTTTGGTCTAGTTACCCTAACTGTTTTAAATGGAGCATGAATGTCAAAAATATTGTTAACAAGTGTATTGAACTTGTGGAGTTTAGCATCAACATCTGCTTCCTCATCGATTTCATGCCAGCTCGCACGTTCTATATCTATCTGTAGAAGTTCAGAATTAACACTCTTAAAATCCCGGTAAGTAATTAATTTAGGTTGAAATTTATATGTTTTAAGTGAATATGATACAAAAATAAGATCGTGTTTAGAGATTTCTAATATCGGTATTTGTCCAAAATTTAGTGCTCTGTCCTTATTCGAAATTATAATATGGTCAATAATCGATGATGAAAGGGGTGCATGGTGAGTGGGTTCAAGTGGTAAAATGCTAAGATTACATGCATCCATCATAGTTCGAAAATAATGGTCCTCGGATGTATCATTCAGTAAATTGATGTTCCAGTCTCCAAGCACGATTATATCTGTATAATGCGGGGCATATTGAAAAATTACCTCCTCAACATCAACCAAAACCCAATTTTGGGGCTTATAAACAACTCCAACTAGAACTTTTTCCTGCGCAGCTACAATCTCAAGAAAAAGAAATTCCGGACGCGCCTTATACATGGAGGAAGATGCAATAAATTTACAATTAAGATCATTACGAACATAAAGAGCCACCCTCCACCACTTTTCCCTGTTCTGTCGTTTCGTATAATTTTATATCCTTCTAACTTGACCAAGGAATCAGACAAAGTTAGTTTCAGCCACGTTTCTGACACAGCAACACAGTGTGGAAGACAAGACTCAAAAAGGTAAAGAAACTCATCTAAATGAGAAAGTAGTGAGCAGGCATTAATATGACAGCATTGAAACGATTTCGGATGACGAGAGAGTGATTGACAAAGGAGAGCGGAACAAGACGGGACAGGTGGCAGGGAGTAGGGTTGTTCTAGATCAATACCAACAACTCTTTCAGGAAAATCCAACTCAATTAAGCATAAATCAGAAAAATTTTCAGTCATTAATAAATTTCACCCAGAAATAAAAAAAATAAGTATTTAAATATAGGGCAAACCACTTTACCAAACAGTATAAAGCAATGCATCCCTGTAACTAAGCTCGAACATTCACACTTATACACATACCCGCACACATTCTTAACTACAAACACTAACCGTAACAAACACTTAATACTAAACCTAATCATAATAATAAACAGACAGTACAAACAAATAAGCGCTAAACAAATAAGCGCCAAAAGCAAAACAAGATATAATGCGATATAAAGGAAGCCAGCCTATACTATATAGTTAGCTCACAAAATCAAAATCAAAATCAATAGCAAATATCAAATATCAAATGACAGTAACAAATACAAATGTAGTTGAAAAGAAACGCCAGATTATATAATATTATAGAGCACCCTATCTTATCATATAGCTATCAAAATAAGGCGGTAGATACCAGGCATACAACTTAGTTACTTTTACTTTGACTTGGAGTACTATATTTAACTCGTTTAATTGCAGTCTCATTCTCACAAACTTGGATGCAAGAATTTAACTGTGACAAATTGATAACACTCTTTATACTGTTATTAGGCAGGTGAATAAAATTCGTCCGTCTAATGTCCAAACTTTTGATGCACCAAAGTGTTCTTTAGCAGTATTATACGTCAGAAGTCTGCGCTTAGTTAATGATTCTGTAATCATGAACGGTTTTCCTTTAATAATTTTTATTTATCCACACTTGATGACGATATTTATAGGACACCATTTTTATAATTATAGGTCGTGGTTTGTTGCTGGTATCTTTACGAATGGGACCAAGTCTATGACATCGGTCAATCATAGAATCCGGGAAATCAGGAAGTCCAAGATGAGATTTTATAAAATCCAAAGCTAAGCTACGAGTATCTTCACCAGTGCTATCTTTAATCCCGTGTATTAAGAGGCAATTACGTCGTGAATAAGCCTCCAATTGATCGATCTGATCTCCAACGTTTACAATTAGGTTTTAATGTTATTTAGTGAGTCAAAAACGCTTTGTTTAAATTGTGAAAATTGCAACTGCAGATCATCAAGCGTAGATGGAACACATGTGTGAGTACTTGATAATTGAGCCTTTGAGGCAGCTGCAAGTTTAGCTTCAAACTCCTGCATAGTTGAAAGAAAATTTTTTTCAAGGCTATCTAAGGCACTCATTATATATTTTGAAATTATATCTTAGAGATAGCAATATCCAGTCGTTGAAATGAAACTAATTGCATGTACAGTATTTTAAATAAATTTATGATATCTATATCTCAGTTTGAACGCTGATTATTGTAATGTAATATAATTTTAGTCTAAGTACATACCGCTTGTTAAACACATGGTGATAAAATATGCACTAATAGACTATCAATACAAGTTTAATTAAAATTTAGAGTTCATTTTCGTGTCATCAAATTGCATAAATTGCATAAGCAAACTACAAACTACAAACTACGGCCAGAGCGAATGATCAAAATGACATGTTGAAAGTTAATACGGGTTGTGAATACACATTCGCTAAATAAACTATCAAACTAGAACTCACTGTATACATTATAGAATTATAATAATAATTACAGAGAGAGCGCATTTAAATACGTCTGTTCACTTCGACTACAACTCGCGATAGGTTATCATTAGACATAGTAGGGATCAGTAAAGTTCGATAGCCAGAGGCGGGGGATTTTTGGAGTGGAAACTTCAGCGTAATTCATACAAGAGCAGAGGAAGGAAATTTGGGTGTGGGGATAGTTATGCGGAAAAAGATAGGATACTGTGTAGAAAATTACTTACAAAAGAACGAAAGAGTACTCATGGTTAGATTAGAATCTAAACCGGTAAACACAGTAATAATACAAGTATACATGCCCACCTCTAGCTACAGTGACGAAGAGGTAGAAGCCATCTACAAAGATATCGAACACATATTAAGATACGTAAAAGGACATGAAAATTTAATAATTACGGGGGATTTTAATGCAGTGGTAGGTGAGGGTAGGGAAGGAGCGGTAGTAGGTTTATTTGGTTTAGGCACGAGAAACGACAGGGGAAATAGGCTGGTAGAATTTTGCGACAAGAACAATTTAATCATTACAAACACATTATTTCAACATCATGCTAGAAGACGATGTACGTGGAAGATGCCAGGAGATATAGGAAGATATCAAATAGATTACATTCTTGTTAGGCAACGGTTTAGGAATCAACTAAAAGACTGTAGAAGCCACCCAGAAGCAGATATAGACACTGACCACAGCATCGTAATTATGAAGGCCGCACTTAAATTTAAAAATTTGAAAAAAAGAAACGGAAAACGGCACTTGGACCTACAGAAACTAAAAGAGAAAGATATTCAAGAAAGATTCGAAAAAAGGTCACATACATTGCTCAAAGATATCGGGAAAATATCTGATATAATAAATATATAAATATATATATAAATATATAATAAAAAAATTAATCAGACAAAACAGGAAAACAGAGATACTAAGCCATAAAATGGGAAATTATTCGAAAATGCAAGAAAGCTAAAGAACAATGGATTGATGAAAAGTGCAAAGAGGTAGAAACTAAGATGGAAGTAGGAAAGACAGATAAAGCATACAAACTAATTAGAATCAATTTTAGGGATATAGAACCGTATAGCAAAAATATAAGGGACGCGGGAGGAAATGTCATTATAGAAAATGTAGAGAAAGTGGGTAGATGGCAAGAATATATAGGGAATTTATATGCAGGAGAAAAACTAACTGCATTAGAAAAAGAATCAGACATTGAAAATGATGACTTGGGATATCCTATACTTAGAGATGAATTTGAATTAGCATTAAAGAGTCTGAAAAATGGTAAGGCGCCGGGTACAGATAAGGTGCAAGCGGAGACTCTAAAAGCCGCTGGTCAAGCAGTAACAGAACGTCTCTTCCAACTTGTAAGCTATATGTATGAGACAGGCGAGATACCCAATGATGAAAGAAAAGCGCAGATAGATGTGAAAATTTTCGAACAATAAGCTTGACAGCACATGTATCAAAAATATTAACTAGAATTGTACAAAGACGAATAGAAAAACGGACTGAAGAAATATTAGGAGAAGACCAATTTGGGTTTAGGCGAAACAGAGGAACACGGGAGGCTATCTTAGCTCTGAGGGTGATAATGGAGAAAACAATAGAAAAAGGGGAAAGCGTGTATATAGGGTTTGTAGATCTGGAAAAAGCATTTGACAATGTAAAATGGAAAAAAATGTTCGAAATACTCAAAAAGATTGGAATGAGTTATAAGGATAGACGGATAGTACATAGCTTATACAAAGAGCAAACAGCAGTAATAGAATTAGAGCAGAAACGTAGAGAAGTAAACATCAGGAAAGGGGTGAGACAGGGATGTTTTTCTATCCCATTAATTTTTAGCTTGTACATTGAAGAGGCAATGAATACTGTCAAATGCAGGAAGACATTTGGAATTACTATGCAGGGACAAAAAATTGATATGCTTAGATTTGCAGATGATATAGCGGTATTAGCATCTAGCAAGGAAGAGTTAGAAGCTGATCTCAATGAAATGGAAACGGTTCTAACAAAGAGATACGGTATGAAAATTAACAAAAGTAAAACTATAGTACTAGTATGCAAAGGAGGGAAAAATAAATCAAAAACAAGAATACAAATATGTAACACGAACTTACAAGAGGTTAAGGATTTCTGCTACCTAGGAAGCCAAATAACGCAAGTGGGAAAAGCACAAAAGATATAAAACAAAGATTAGCACAAGGTCGTGCTACATTTAACAAGAAAAGCAACTACTGTGTTCAAAGGCCACAAACATAGAAACAAGGAAGAGATTGCTCAAAACATATGTGTGGAGCATAGCACTGTACGGCTGTGAAGCCTGGACAGTGGGAAAAGCGGACAAAAAAAAGGTAGAAGCCTTTGAAGTGTGATGCTACAGACGTATGATGAAGATATCATGGACAAACAAAGTTAAGAACGAAGAAGTACTAAAAATGGTAGAGGAAGAAAGAAATATGTGGAAAACAATAAAAAAATAGGAGAGATAGGATGATAGGCCACATACTACGGCATGAGGGAATAGTGCGGAATATACTAGAAGCAGAGAAAGGAAAAAAGAGAAGAAGAGGTAGACCTAGGTTAGACTACTGCACACAGATAGTGAAAGATGTAGGCTGTAGGAGTTTCAGGGAAATGTGTAGGCTAGCTCAGAAGATAAATCAATGGAGCTACGCATCCAACCAGTCCCAAGATGGATAAATTAATGACGAAGAAAGTAACTGCACTTAAATATGATATTTATTATAAGCAACTACAAGCATTGGATGGGCAATATTCTCGAATAATAGTAATTGTGTGAAAGCATTTACTGGAAAAGTATTATTTCGGCAAATGTCTAAGAGTTGGGGGATCTTGGCAGCCACAGGTTGCTTAACCCCCTTCAATAAATCTCAGTGAAATAGGGCATAATATTAGAAAACAATATAAGGGGAACCGAGCTGTATTGCTGCGTGAGAATTTCAGGGAACTATGTAGGTTAGTTTAGAAAATAAATAAGTGCAGGTACATGTCCAACCAGTTTTGAGACGGGAAACCCAATGACGAAAAAATAAGCGCAGATATATCTGATGATTAGTATAAACAACTAGTTGTTTGTTGTGAAATATCTGCAACTAATGTTGACTGTGTGAAAAGATATATTGGAAAAAATATTAAATCAGTAAATGTTCAAGTGCTGGGGAAACTTGGCAGCCACAGGCTGCTTACCCACCTTCGCAACCACTGAATGTCAGAGTAATAGGGTATATAATTGTAAAACAATAGAAGGGGACCGAACTGCATCTAACAGGAAAGAACGGCGCCTATGATGAAAGACAACAAACATAGAACAAAAAGTTGTTGAAAGCGTATGTGTGGAGCACAGCACAGACAGTATGCCTACGAAATACGAGCAGTCTGAAAAGCAGACAGAAGAACAGTAGCAGCCTTTGAAATGCCGTGCTTCAGATGTATGAGGATGGACAGACAAAGGTAATAACAAATAGGTTCTAGAAACAGTAAGGGAACAAGGATATCTTTGGGAAAAAAATATGAGAAATAGAAGGGCAGAATACGTTCTAAGGCATTTTTGAGGAATAGTATGGGATATATGATAAGCAGAGATAGGAAAAAAGAGGTGGATGTAGACCTAGATCAGATAGTGATAGAAGCAGACTGTGCAAATTTCGGGGAAATCTGTAGGTTAGTTCAGAATAGGAAACAATGATGGTACGCGTCTAACCAGTTTCAGGACTGAAGACTCAATGATGATGATGACGCACTAATCGACTATAATAATACAATTCACTCTTCAACAAATTTTGCACCCTTAGAATTAACCTTAGGACATTCAGATTCACGCAATCCCTATGACATACACTACAACAAAGACGTATATCAACAATATGCGAAAGACCACAAAGAAAAACTAAAAATAACTTACGACAAAGTAAAAGATAAATTAGTTAACCATAAGGAACGTATCACCACAACCCGTAATAAAAATACCGACGCAAATAAATTTTCAATAGGACAAACCGTGTATGAGATAAATTTCCAAAGCAAGCGACATAAAACAGCACCCAGAAATCTAGGCCCATTTAAAATTAAGAGAATATCAGATAAAAATATAGCAGTAGTAGACAACGGCAAAATAACGAAATACATTCACTTAAAAAACTTAAGACACCCTGTAATTTCAGATGGTAAATCATCACCCTTACTGTCAACCTCCGTCTAGGTAGAACGGACAACCCAATAATAATAATAGAAGATATAGAAAACAACCCCGGTATACTACCAATTAAATTAGGCAGTATGCAAAACACAATCGACTATTGGACATTCGCACAAAAATTCGACCTGACAGAGTTAAAACAAGAATTTCAAACAATCACAGAAAATTATTACTGATTAAAACAATCAATGGACACAGCAAAATTCGGAAAGGAATACGCAATAGAAATGATGAATTACAACAGTATAATAGAAAGCATTTTAAGAAACATAGAAGATAAACTTAATAGACTAATACCCAACGAACAAACTACGAGACGAAAAAGAGGACTAATCAACGGATTAGGTAACATAATAAAAGCTATCACAGGCAATTTAGATGATCAAGACGCAGAACGTTATGACAACGCAATACAACAATTAATTGAGAATTAAAACGATATAAAAACCATAATCAGCAACCAACTATCGCTAACCCAATCAACAATTATAAAATTCAACGAAACATTGAGAAAGCTAGTAAGAAACCAGGACAGTATAGCCAACCGAATACAAACCCTTGAAACCAACATGCAAACTACCATGTTAGGCATGCGAGATTTAATTAGATTTAATACAATATTTACTCAAATAATATCAACCCTTACTTTAATTCAACAAATTTTAGCAACATTAGAGTACGCAGTAGCATTTGCAAAATTAAATACCCTACACTCTAGTATCATTGAACCAACCGATTTATTAAAAAAAATTAATAAGAATTAAATCACTTATAACTAACAGTAAATTACCTTTTGATGTAACAGAATCAAACATTCTAATATTTAAAAAAATAGCTATAGTCAAAGGCTACATTAAGAATAACGAAATAATATTTTTAATAGAGATCCCGATAATAGAAAGTAACAATTATAATTATTATCATTTATTTGCTTTTCTAACGAAAGTTACTAGCTCATACCTAGTTATAATACCCAAAACCAAATTCCTATCCTTAAATGAACTGAGATATTGTTATACAAACGAAAAATGTACTGAAGTAACACCAAACCAATACTTATGTCAATCGATGACGACAACAACCATTCAAGAAGACAGCCCTTGTGAAGTACAACTATTAAAATTTTCAAATCATTACGAAAACTGTGAAGCCAAACAAGTGCAAATAAACAACATGAAAATTCAAAAGTTACAGAAAACAAATGGATAGCCATTTTTCCAACAGAAGTAGTAACAACCATCCACTGCAATCAAGATGAAAATAACTTAGCATTAACCGGAAGCAAATTAATTACCCTTAAAGAAGACTTACGTAAAATTGAAAGACGAAGTAATCAGAGTTTATCAAGATCCCATAGCAACAAAGAAACTTGCAAACCTACCGGAACTACAGTTCACGATAGAACAACAAGAAAACGAAGAAATAGTCAAGAAACCCATGAAGCTAGAGTATCTAGACTTAGACGACCTCAACCACGCCATGAAATTAGTGGAAATTTACAAAGAACATTTAAGTGAACTCAAAACGGCAAAGTTACATTATGGTAATATAAGCGTTTGGACAATTGTGTTAATTATTTTAATAATTTTTCTAATTATATATGTATTTTACAAAATGTATCTTAGATATAAGGATGAAGGAAACAGATTTAGATTTAAGGAAACAAAGAGAAATAAAGAAACGATAAGTGTACTCCTTAGAAACAATGAATTTTAAATAATGAAATGGAAAAATAAATTTTATATATTTAAAAATTAAGTTAAACCTTAATTTTTTATTTACGGTGGGAGGAGTTATGTATCCCCCAATTTACCTATATATATATTGAATCTAATAGGAATTATTAGAAATTGTTAAATAAATTTTAAGTTAATTGCAACAATGTAATACAAGGATAGCCCAGACAGATTATTAACAGTTCATGAGAACGGATATGCAACTTTGTATCCGAGAGGACAGTGATACTGCAGGTGGCAGGTTACAGACGGTTAACATACCGCAATTACCTAGAAATAAGATTGTTACAATGTAATAAAGTGTAGAATTAAGAGTAAAGCAGACATGAGATCTGCAAGTTCCCACAGCTATGTGAGGGGCAAGATATTATAAAAAGCCCGAAAGCTCAAAACCCGGCAGTCAGTCTTCGAACTCCATACTTCGTTCAAGCTACTCAATAGAGTCAGTCTGAGTACTACAGCTTTTGCATTGTTGTTTACCTAGACTACTCGCATTATTTCAATTAATTAATTATTTTCGATTTAAAGTTTTTTTTTTTACAGTTATTCAAAATTCCATTATAATTTCTGTTTTAGAATAAATAAATTTGTTAAGAGTTTGGAAACGTTTTTTAAAAACATCGCTCCAAAGGCCCGAACCTTAACTCGTGTTATAGAACACCATGCTTACTATAAATTTTCTGAGTGGCACAATCATAGAGGTAGCAAAGATTTAAAAAATATTTGAACGCATATTAAAATAAGTTAGTGAACTGCAAAAAAATTGAATTCTACGATCGACGCTGTTGAAATTTACGAGCAATACGGTTGACAAAAGTAAACCACTGTTATGAATTCTTTGCGCAAATAGTGAAAACATTGATGAATTTTTGTTTAAAGAAAAGCTCAATATAGAGTCTATAGAAAATGATATTGGCTACTTGTGAGTGGCATTACTAAAGTTAAGAGCTAAAAAGCAAGGGTTGACCAATAAGACACTGAAGAAGAATAGATTGGTAGAGTAGAATTTATTTAAGAAGAGCCTGTAGGTCATGCGCAAACTTTGAAAGACAGTGGCATAGCGGATTTAATAATTTTTATTCAAACTCCCATAGAGTAAATATTCAAAAATCAAGTTATATTTTGTTGGTGGTTTAAATTTACATGGCGAATACACAAATAAGCAAGGCATAAAACACAAAGAAACAGAAAGAAAATTATGAAAGCATAAGAAATAAATATAGAAAATCAAAGTCGCAAATATCAATTGACATTTAACAGCAAATTATCTACGCCACTGATATGCTGAACGAACCCGCCTATTTATAAACAATGGACTAATCTGACACCGTTTTAGCCATGTGCGCATGATGACGTACAAGCTTTTTTTAAATAAATTCTACTACACCTACATTAGTCTAAAGTTGCTGCCTAGATTCCGAAGCAGCAACATCTATCTACAACCGCCTCCGGGCGAACAAAGGTGAGAAGCGGAACGGTGACGACTCGAGGGAGTTCTCCAGCTATGCGGAGCGCCGAGGAATGGGTACACAAGTGAAGTCGTTGGAGATGCACATCCGTCAGTCTTGTTAGACGAGATACCTGACGATGGAGCGGCCTGTGGCGAATAGCCATCCTGTCGGTCGAAAACCACAGGCCAGTGGACCCAGGATTCGGATATCGTGTAGTTGGAGAGCAACCAAGGGGAAGATCCGGGAAACTTCTCACTGGGGATTTCAAGAGCAGGTCTCGAGGAATCCAGACCAACAATTTATTAAGAAGATCAACCTTAAAACAACACCACAACAACCGAACAACATCAACAAGTCCAAAAACTCTTCACGAGTTATAAGGCATATACCGACGCTGAGAACGTCGGGTCCAGCTTCTGTAGTATTACTCTAAACGATGTCTAAATGTAAGAGGAGCATCACCTATGTGTAGTAACTATATTTACCTGCCATACTGATAATTCTATATCAAGCGTTAAACCACTTACAAACTCGCCTTAAATGACGACTTCAAAGTTATAAAAACAATTTCAATACTATTTAAACTCAGTTAGAACAACAACCCAAAACAACTTCTGTAACTACCTGAAAATATGAACACAACAATTAAAATCAAACTCAAAAAGCAAGGATACTTTTAGGAAGCCCGCAAGGATTTATAACTTTGTTTGTAAAGAAAAAAACAGCATCAATAATTTGAGTAAATTATAATCATTTAGTAATGTAAAGAAAAATGCTAATTGCTTTTTGTACTATTAGGTTTTAGCTATTATTGACATTAATAAATAAATAATATTGTTAATTGTTTGCATTCTAATGTTTTGTTAACATATTAATTATGTTAGCACAGGTGCTGAAGGAATTTTACCAATAAATAAAATTCGTTACAAAATTGTATTTTATGATTCCATATCCCAGAAAATTCACTTAGTAGCTGAATATCCTGTTGTTACTAATAATATCTTTTTTGAACAAATTGTGCGTAATTTGACGACAGCATTTTTTGTTGCATTAGCAACTCATCATTTTATGTAATATATGTTTTCCTAGAAGTCAAAATCTTTTTCAATTTTCTTTTCATAAGTGACTGTTATTGAATAGAGTGCAACACAAATAATAAGAAAACCAGGTATGCTTTTACCTAATTGGCTAGTTAGATGATTGCTTTTATGGGTGGACGTTTAAGTTTATTTATCACTTTCAAACATCACCTATCGGCGTACTGACATACTCCAGTTTACGTCGCTGAACAATGTTGTTAAATTGTCATTTCTCCTTTAATGTCTTAAATATTTCTCTAGTGTATTTGTACTTTTTGTCATAATATTGTTTATAACCTAATTTTTTTTCAAGTATTTTAATTAAATAGGATTATCATAATAGATGTTGATTAATGAATAGTGTTTAATACCTGATATTAATAATGAACGAAAAGAACAAACAAGAATCTGAAAACTTGAAAAATGGTTTTGAACCGCAATCTGAAACCTTTGCATATGATGTTAAAGCTAGTCTTTGTCGACTGTGTGCTAATCCTACCGAAAGAAGTTTGGGTATATACAGTGAAGAAGGACTGTCTAATGAGTTATCCAATAAAATGAATCTCTATTTACCTATTAAAGTGTCCGAAGACGATACATTGCCTCTGCAGTGTTGTTGGAGTTGTACCTCTACTGTTTTGGCATGGCATGAATTTGTGGTTGTTAGTGTTGAGGCAGATCGTAGATTACGTAGAATACTAGAAGATGGTAAAGCAGATGGTATTGAGGAATATGAAACATTTGATGAATCGTCCACACATATAGAACAAGAAAGGTAAGAAATCTGTAGAGTGTAATCGAACTCTTGGTTATTAGTGATACTGGTTAAGGTTTATATAGCGTATATTACAAGATTGAATTCATCATACCACAATTTATATTAGAAACTGAAACAAACTATATTTCTTTCTTAGTTAACTAAAGTCGTAAGGATGCACACAACAAAATAGTAACAGACATACATAAAATGTTCGAACGTAGACATATATATTAGTTACGATTCCAATTTATTTCACAAAATAAAAATAAATTTTGTTTTAAAATTGATAATGGGAATTATAAATATATCACATCCTATGTTTCACAAGAACCATTTTTTTTTAATTATGCTTACTAGTTATAGAAAACTCATGTCCCAGGAGATTAATCGATCAATTTGTATCCATATCATATAAGCAATGAATTAAAATAAGACAGTAGAATGTTCTTTCACTAACTCTGCAATCTTAAACTAATTTTAGTAAAGAGTAATTAAGAATAGCACGTATTCAAAAGTTTATGCAAAATGAAAAATATACCCATTCTGAAAGGACCTGCACCTTGACAAAGTTCTAAAATACTAGAACTGGTAGAATGGCTTGCACATTTCAATGAGCTAAAGAGCCGAACTATAGGTTTAACCAAATTAGTGGGGTATTTGGTGAGGAACCAGACTAAGACAGGTCCCCGAAAGAGGGCAGCAGATTTACGGTACTTAGAGTGGCAGAGGCCATAGGGGTTGGTATGACATTCTAAGACACACTACTGCGATGTGGAAGGCAACGGGAAACCACCACATTACCTCCCACGTACACTGCATAGAGAAATTCTTAGTAAACATGATGGCATCCTCTGGGGTAAAAAATTCTGGAGATGAAATAGTCCCCCATTCGGATTCTCCGGGAGGGGACTACTCCGAAATTATAGAAAAAGATTCGTGAACATTCCGCGAGTCGGAGCGTAGAATGTCAGAAATATGAAACAAGTAGGTAAGCTAGAGAACCTGAAACTCGAAATGGATTGCGAAGTCCGCTGGCCAGAGGCGGGGGATTTTTGGACTGGAGACTTCAGGGTAATTTATACAGGATCAGAGGAAGGAAATTCGGGTGTGGGGATAGTATGCGAAAAAAGATAGGACGACGTGTGGAAAACTACTTACAAAAGAACGAAAGAGTACTCATGGTTATATTAGAATCTAAACCAGTAAATATAGTAATAATACAAGGATACATGCCCACCTCTAGCTACAGTGAGGAAGTGGTAGAGGCGATCTACAAAGATATCGAAGACATACTAAGATACATAAAAGGACATGAAAATTTAATAATTACGGGGGATTTTAATGTCGTGGTAGGTGAGGGTAGTGAAGTAGCGATAGTAGGTTTATTTGGTTTAGGCACGAGAAATGACAGGGGAAATATGCTGGTAGAATTTTACGACTTAACCATCACAAATATATTATTTCAATATCATGCTAGAAGACGATACACGTGGAAGATGCCAGGAGATATAGGAAGATATCAAATAGATTACATTATTGTTAGACAGTGGTTCAGAAATTAAGTAAAAAACTGTAGAAGCTAACCGGAATCAGATATAAACACTGACCTCAACATCGTAATTATGAAGGCCGCACTTAAATTTAAAAATCTGGAAAAGAGGAACGGAAAAAGGCACTTTGACTTTGAGAAGCTAAAAAATAAAGATATTCACGAAAGATTTGAAAAAAAGTCAAATGAATTGCTGAAAGATATCGGGAAAATTTCTGATACTAAGGAAGTAGAAATAGAATGGAATAACATTAAATGGAGGTCAGAGATATTCTGGGGTATACACAAAAAGAAAATAAGAACCCATGGATAAGAAAGGATATCCTGAATTTAATAGTAGAAAGACGAAAATACAAAAATAGATCAGACCAAACAGGAAAACAGAGATACAAAGCCATAAACTTGGAAATTATTCGAAAATGCAGGGAAGCTAGAGAACAATAGAATAATGAAAAGCGCAAAGAGGTACAAACTAATATGGAAATAGGAAAGACAAACGAAGCATACAAATTAATTAGAATGAATTTTAGGGATATTAAAACATAGCAAAAATATAAGGGACGCGGAAGGAAATGTCATTATAGAAAATGTAGACAAAGTAGCTTGATGACAGGAATATATAGGAATTTATATTCAGAAGAGGAACTAACAGCACTAGAACAGAAATCAGACATTGAAAATGATGACCTGGGATATCCTATACTTAGAGAATTAGCATTAAAGGCTCTGAGAAATGGTAAGGTGCCGGGTACAGATAAGGTGGAGTAGCAATATAAATTAAGATAAGGCACCTAAGAACAAAGAGTTCTTGCATGTGCCGTATGAAGTGATTAGTACTATAATATTTCAATATAGCATATTTGTAGGTTTATTTCACAGTTGGTGACGCGACCGTCTACAATTGCTCTTAAGTTTTATTATTTTCAAAAATATATCTAGTAATTTTTTTGCGGAATAGATTATAGTTGTTTATATTCTGTAATTGAAGTGGCAAAAGATTGTATAACTCAAGGCCCTGATAGGTGATAAATTTCTGCTTAACAGATTTTTTAATTTTTGGTACAATACAGACTTGTTTTAATCTATCCCTAGTATGATACATATGAGTGAATAAGCAGTTTCTTATTTGTGAATTTTTATGTAGAAAGCAATAGATGCTTTTCATGTATTTCTGTTTTACGTTTAATATATTACTGTCTGTATATAACCTATTAGTAGAGTACAGTTTAGGTTTGTTAAACATAATTTTTAATACTGACTTGTGTATTATCTCAATTGGTTACAAGATTTCCTCATATGCCGAACCCCAACAAACAATACCATAATTGATAAGGGAGTCAACAAGTGCATAATATAAGACCTTAAGTGCCTTTATTTGTAATACATTTCTAGTTTCAAAAAAGACAGGAATTGTTTTACATATACGCTTTATCAATAACTCTACATGTGCATTCCATCTAAGATGTTCATCTATTATCACTCCCAGGTACTGTATTTTGGTTACCTTATAGATTATGTCCTCACAAGAGCAGTTTGCGTGCATCCCACATTGCAAATGATGAATTTTGATTTTATTCAGGTTAGGTTGTTGGGATTTATATAAGGAAAAAGTAATAAACTTTGTTTTATTCATGTTTAACGTTAGTAGATTAGAATCAAAATAGTTTTTAATTATCTTCATGCTTGTGTTAAGTTTATTTATGGCTTCATTCCATGTTAGGCCTTCAGATGTTAGGGCAGTATCATCTGTGTATGATGTTATTTTACATTCTAATTGTAAGCTTTCTAAGTCATTAATATATAGCAGAAAAGGAAGGGCGGCTAGAACAGTTCCTTGTGGGACGTCACATGTGATTATTGACGCTGCACTTACATAGTTATTGGGTTCTGTTCGATAAATAATCCTGCAATAGTAATTTTGGCAAACCTCTAATACCTAGGTGTTCTAACTTCTGTAATAGGATGTGATGCCGTAGAGTATCAAATGCTTTGGATATATCTAAGAACATGCCAATTTTCTTATTGTCCGAATCTAAAGCATCAACTACATTGCTTACAAATGAGAAAATAGCATTTTCCGTACATAGCTTTACCTTGAAACCAAATTGCGACCTGGCAAATAATTTATATTTAGTTAAGAATGACACTAGCCTCTTTTTAATAGCTTTTTCAAATACTTTAGCCACACTGCTTATTAGTGATATAGGACGATAATTATTAATGTCATGTTTATCTCCCTTTTTATATATTGGCACCACTACGGCACGCTTTAGAATCTCCGGGAATTGACCATGTTGAAATCCTAGATTTATAATATGTTTTAGGGGTGAAGCAATTACCGTTTTAATCTCTTTTAGTGCCCTATTTGGTATGGAGTCTAGCCCTGCTGCTGTGTTACCTTTTAATGTGTCAATATGTTTGATGATTTCGTCGTCCGCTGTTGGCTCCAGGTATAATAAGTTTCTGCATCCCCTAATTTTAGCATGTTTTTCCCAGATTGGATCAACTCGTTGTATTTTTTGTGACATTTTAATCCCCACTGTGGAGTAGTGATTGTTGAATAAAGTTGCAAGAAGTAGCTGATCTTCTATTTTGTCACCATTATCATTACATATGTAATCTATCGACTGTGATTTTGTATACCCCTTATTTGTTACCTCGTTTACTATTCTTCAAATTTGTTTTGGATTACCTTTAGCTTGATATATCTTTTCGCGATAGAAATCATATTTTGCTTTTCTTATCATTTTGGTTACAAAATTTCTATAAAAAATTGCGATGAATGGAGTGTAGTATGAACTCTAGTAAATACATGGTCAATGCATGACTTTGTAGTTGATGTTCCCCTGGTTGCTTTGCTAATTGCTACACGAAAATTATACTCGTCTAAGGTATTAAAATATTTTAGCATTACAGGATTCATTGAATCTCACAAATGTATGTTCATGTCCCCTACTATAAGTTATACTTGCTCAAACTGTATATTAGCTAAATAGTAACTTAAGTCTCCGAAAAAAAGATCTACAAATGTTGATGGTGGTCGATAGATACATGTCAAACCGTATAGTGTGTTATGTTTTCCACAAATCAATCTTGAAAAGGTTACCTCATTGTATTTATAAATGGTATAGCTAACTGCTATGTTGTGTCTTGTGTAAATTGTAACACCATCATTTTGATTGAAACTTGCCAAAGTGTAATAGCCATTGTAATTAGGAATACTGTAATAATCTGGATTGTTTTGCCATGTTTCCATTAATACAATTATATTTATATCAATCCCACCAACTGCGAGAGCCTCTAACAACGTTACGATTTCATCAAAATTTTTATTAATACTTTTTATGTTTTGTTGCCAGATTTTTATGTCATTGCAAGAACCCTTCGTTATGAGTGCCTCTTTTAACATGTCTAAATCAACATAATAACTGTTATCACAATTTTGGATATTATTATCTAGTTCATCCATATATTGTATGCTTTCCAGATTTAATAATACTATAAAATAATGAAACTTCTAAAATTATATACAAAGTTATTACCTTAACAGAAAGAAGTAATTAATTAAAATAAAGATTTATGCTCAGTAAAATGTTTTTATAAATATTCAAAATAAAAAAATTTAAATTATCACCCGCTACAAGAAACTAATTTAATTTAATTTCGAATGCTCGCTCCATTTCAAACATAATAATAGTAGTATAGCAATAATAGGTAATATTTCTACTACTAATTAACTCAATTTAACTCTTTAAAGTATAAAAATTCATATCTTGAAGATATTAAAAAAATTAAAAAATAAAAACATGTACAAAATCAATATGTACTTAAATGCGATTTGATAATAAATATTTACTATGATTAATAATCAGATTTCGGTACACTGGTGAGATAATAGCTATTTCTTGGCGATGATACTATTCAGTTGATCTTCTGTGTCGATTTTGACTACTTGATTTTGCATTTTCAAAAAGATATTTCCATCAATTGTCCATACTTCTTGGAAGTTTTGCTTGGATTTTTTTAAAAAGACCTAAACGAATTCTAATCAAATCTTCCGACATTATTATACCTGTTCCTTTAAGGCATTTTTTTACTTTATATGCTAGCTGTCTCATTCGATATGTAGTAAATTTAATAATTATGCATCTGTTTTTTTCTTTGTTAATTGCTCCCACTCGATGGCATCTATCAATATCTTTTAGCATAACATCATCAAGTTTCAATTGATTCTTTAGCAGAGAGACGATCATTTCTTCAATCTGCTCTCCTGGTTTTTCAGCAATGCCAAAAAATCGCAAGCAGTTTCGACGAGTATACTGTTCTTGCTTATCTACTTCGCTTCTGAGTTGAGCATATTGTTGCACCAGTAACTCGTTGGTTCGCCGCAAATCGTCATTCAATTTGAGCACATTATCCAACTTTTTTATTATAGCCGGGGCTTGCTTAAAAACAGAAATACATTCCTTACAGAAATATATCATAGTACGAGTTTTTAGATCCATAACCTTCTTCTCAGAGCTTGTAAGCGAGGAACATGTACTACCATTCGACATGAATCACATAACTGTAACTTATCCTTCTGCACATCCATTTGTTCCTCATATTTTCCACATTGGGTTGGCATTGTTAAATAAATATTTTTCTTTTGTTATTAGAGTAATTAACTTATGAACAACTTTAAGGTTAGGAAAGTTGAGATTTCAAGCTGTTTTATTACATCCCACAACAGCGAAATTATGTATGTATTTTACAGTGCAAAGATCAATACTTTTACTTTACACACAATTGTATTTGTTTATGAGCACTTTTACTACAAACAGAAATTGCACCACCACGCGGTCTATGCTTATTGGTTATGTTATCGTTATGTTATGTTATCGTTCGAATTGGACTCATGAGTAAATTAATTGTTGACAAATATATTTATCCACACTATTATTATACATTTTACTTTAAATTTAGGAGCACGGAAATTACACGCCACGCTATCAACAGAAACTCTAAAATCCGCTGGACAAGCAGTAACAGAACGTCTCTTTCGACTTAAACTATATGTATGAGATAGGCGAGATACCCAAAGATTTCAAATGTAACATCATAGTAACTATAACAAAAAAAAGTGGCACGGATAGATGTGAAAATTTTCGTACAATAAGTTTGACATTACATTTGATTTTCCAATGCTCCACCCGAAGGTACTACATTGGACAGGAAGCAAGTTTTTTTTACCTAGAATATTTTGAATTTTGCCGAACGCTTGCTGTTTTAAGCAAGGTAGGGATCTTTAACGTGCATGGCAACACTCACACACGGGACCTCCATTTTACCTCTCATCCGAGCGAGGGTGTATTTTTGTGAAAAATGCTCACCTAACATTTTTCAAGCGGACCTTGTCAGGATTTGAACCTGGGACCTTGGGCATAGTAGTCACACACATACCAACTACGCCACGGAGCCGCCCAATAAGTTTGACAACACATATCTCGAAAATATTAACTAAAATTATACAAAGACGAATGGAAAAACTAGCTGAAGAAGACTGGGAAATGATCAATTTGGGTTTAAATGAAACAGGGGAACACGGGACGCTATTTGACCTCTAATAGAGAAGGGGGAAAGTGTGTATATAGGGTTTGTAGCACTGGAAAAAGCATTTGACAATGTAAAACGGAAAAAAATGTTTCAAATACTCAAAAAGATTGGAATGAGTTTTAGGGATAGACGGATAGTACATTGCTTATACAAAGAGCAAACAGCGGTAATAGAATTAGAGCAAGAAAGTAGAGAAGTATTAAGAAAGGGGCGAGACAGGGATGTGCCTTATCCCCATTAATTTTTAATTTGTACATAGAAGAGGCAATGAATACTGTCAAATGCAGGAAGACATTTGGAATTAATATGCAGGGACAAAAGATTGATATGCTTAGATTTGCAGATGATATAGCGGTATTAGCATCTAGCAAAGAAGAGTTAGAAGCTGCTCTTTATGAAATGGAAACTTCTAACGGAGATATATGGTATGAAAATTAACAAAAAAAAACTAAAGTTGTAGTATGCAAAAGAGGGGAAAATAAATCAAAAACAAGAATACAAATAGGTAACGAGAACTTACAAGAAGATTTCTGCTACCTAGGAAGTAAAATAATGCAAGATGGGAAAAGCACAAAAGATATAAAACAAAGATTAGCACAAAGTTGTGCTATATTTAATAAGAAAAAGCAACTACTGTGTTCAAAGGCAACAAACATAGAAACAAGAAAAGATTGCTTAAAACATATGTGTGGAGCACAGCACTGTATGGCAGTGAAGCCTGGACAGTAGGAGAAGCAGACAAGAAAAAGGTAGAAGCTTTTGAAATGTGGTGCTACAGACGTATGATGAAGTAATCATGGACAGACAAAGTTAAGAACAAAGAGGTACTAGAAATGGTAGGAGAAAAAAGAAGGATGTGGAAAATAGTAAAAAATAGGAGAGATAGGATGATAGGCCACATACTAAGACATGAGGGAATAGTGCGGAATATATTAGAAGCAGAGATAGGAAAAAAGATAAGTAGAGGTAGATCTAGGTTAGACTACTGCACACAGATAGTGAAAGATGTAGGCTGTGAAAATTTCAGGGAAATGTGCAGGCTAGCTCAAAATAGAAATCAATGGAGGTACACTTCCAACCAGTTGCAAGATGGAAAACTAATGACAAAAATAATAACTGTACTTTTAAACATGTTGATTATTATAAACTACTACAGATATTGGTTTTGCAATACTCTCAACTAATGTCAATTGTGTGAAAGGATTTACTGGAAAATCATTAATATGGCAAATGTCTAAGTGTTGGGGGATCCTTGGTAGCCACAGGCTGCTTAACCCCCTTCACATACCGTTCATTTACATTCCCAATGCTCCACCTGAAGGTACTACATTGGCCAGGAGGCGAGTTTTTTGTTGCCTGGAAATTTAGAATTTTGCCGAACCCTTGTCGTTCCAGGCAAGGAAGGGATCTTTAACGTGCGTGACAACACTCACACATGGGACCTCCATTTAACCTCTCATCCGAACGAGGGCGTAATTTTTGTGAAAAATGCTCACCTGCCATTTTTCAAGCAGTCGGCCGTGTCGGGATTTGAACGCGGGACCTTGGGATCCGTAGTCTTACGCTTACTACATTGATCCACGGCGACGCCTCCCCTTCACATACCACTGAATCTTGGTGAAATAGGGCATACAACTAGGAAACCACAGAAGGGGAACCGAGCTGTATCTAGGCTGTGGGAATTTCAGGGAACAGTGTAGGCTAGCTAAGAATAGAAAGAAATGAATGTACGCATCCAACCAGTTTCAAGATGTAAAACCCAATGACGAAAAAAAATAAGTGCTCTTATTATAAACAACTACAGGTGTTGGTTGTAGAATATTTTCAACTAATGTTGATTGTGCGAAAGGATAAATTGGAAAAACTATTAATTCGACAAAGGTTCAAGTGCTGGGGGAACTTGGCAGCCAAAGGCTGCTTACCTTCTTCACATACCACTGAATATCGGGGAAATAGGGTATATAACTGTAAAACAATAGAAGGTGACCGAACTGCATCAAACAAGAAAGAACAGTAGCTATGTTCAAAGACAACGAACATAGATACAAGAAGAAAACTGGTCAAAGCATATGTGTCGAGCACAGCACAGTACGTCTATGAAATAGGGGCAGTAGGAAAAGCAGACAGAAAGAGATAGAAGCCTTCTGGAAAGTTGTGCTTCAGATGTATGAGGATGGTAGCATGAACAGACAAAGTTAATAACAAATAGGTTGTTGAAATAGTAGAGGAATAAAGATATCTGTGGAAAACTGAAAAATAGGAGAAATAGAAGGGCATGATACGCTCTAAGGCATTTCTGGGGAATAGAACGGGATGTATTACAAGCAGAGATAGGAATAGAGAGGTAGAGTTAGACCGAGATCAGGCTTTCGCACACATATAGTGATAGATGCAGACTGTGCAAATTTCAGGGAAGTGTGTATGTTGGTTCAGACTAGGAAACAATGAGGGTATTCGTCCAACCAGTTGTCGGACTGAAGACCTAATGATGATGAAAAATATACACAAGGTAAAAGATCCAACATGTTTTGCAAATCTCAAATTACATTTCTTCCATGTTCCTCAAAAACATGGACTAAACTGAAAAACGGCAAATGTTCTTAAAAGTGACATTGGAATTAGACCTGAAAGATGCACATTAGCAAAATATTTCAATAAACAAGATCACAATTTCAAATTTCATGAAATTTTATGAAAAATTAAATAGAGAAACAAATGTGGTAAAAATTTTTAGAAATGTGCTACTTATCTAGTAATAATAGTCAATTTCAGAAAAATTATTGAGGAATTACGCAAGATATATGTCAACTTAGTAGGGTTTTACCAGAACATCCACCAACCGTATCACTTTTCCTCTTCCCACAACACTTACAAATTTTAAATGTTTATTTTAATGGGACGAGGGAGGTTATTACTATAATTATTATTAATACGCATTGTACACTTAATATAATATGTTGTGGGTGCTCAGTTTACGATTTTATATTTTTGTAGGGTCACTTTTTGGTTGGTTAATGCATAGAGACAACAAATGTGTATAATTTATTTACATTGGCTGCAAGAAATAATATACAATAACATGAAATTGAAAATAACAATTACACATCATGTTGCTAAGGATGCATATAAAATGAGTGGTTACATTCTAAGAAACTGTAACGAATTTAGGGATCCTGTGGTACTGATTAGCTTTACAATACTTACATAAGATCCAAACTTGAATATGGCTCTCCTGTTTAGTCCCTATGTTACAAAATCAGTATTGATATTTTTGAGAATGTACAAAAACTTGTGTTATTTAAAGAAAAAGGATATTACCCACATGGTCTACCTTACTCTTGGAGCGCTATAATGTGAACAACCTTACTAAAAGGCTTATTGCCGACATAATTTTTGTCTACAATGTATGCAGGCATCGTATTGATTGTCTAGATTTATTATCTGCTATTACATTCCATGTACCTACACAACATTCAACAAGAAATATGGAAACTTTTTACTATAAATGTCCAAGGACAAACTACACCATGCATGCTGCATTAGAATTGCTAAATTATTTAACTTTATTGCAGGGATATAGATCTGTATAATAGAACATAACAACCATAAGACATCACTTAGATAATGTATGCTCAAATGATAATTATTATAGTATACTTCTCTGTAAGGGCACGCTGTAGCTATTGAGAATTAAATTAAATAAGATTCTACATGCATATGTAATATACAAATGTTCTTGAATTTATGCATCATGAGAATAGAGTTCTTATATGAACAAATTTTGTTAATGCTAGAAATGCAAATGTCCTTTAGCGTTAGAAAATTTATAGTGTGGATTTAAATGCATGTAATGTTTGTACACAAAAATAAAGGAAATTTGCTCACTGGATTCACTTTGATGTGTGTTGCTGTTAAGAAACACGACTCAAAAAGAAACCTATGTTAAAAGGTATTAATATAGGAGTAAGTACTCACAGATATGTCGTCGCCTGGGATCTACGGGTAACAGTTGGATCGACGTCGGTATACGGTGCTCTACAGGGCAGGACAATCAACGCTGGTGCCATATATTGTACGGGTTCCCTTATTGGTGATACAAGGCGTGGAATGGCATACTGATGGCGGATTATTCGTAAAAGGCGTCGGAACTGGTGTGGGGTGTGGTATTCACATGTCCAGGCAGCTATATCCGCTTCAATGATGGTATTCGTTCAGCAGTAGATGCTGGTACCAAAATGTTTTACGAAGTAACTTCCTTTGGCGAAAGTCCAGACTCTGGTGGTAGCATCTGGTGCACCTTGCCAGCAGGGCATGGAGTATCCACATTAGTGCATAACGCACAACTTTCTGATTTAACCTCCAGGCTTACAAAGTTTTTATGATAACCGTTTAAATACGGAGTAATCCGAGGAACAAAATTCTCAGCATTTGCCACAATTGTTAGATCATACACGGTATCGTGAGGAGCATGTAATTCACAACTGAAAGTAAGAAAAGCAGAAGTAAGATCAGGTTGATTCACATGCGGTCGAATTAATAGCAAAACGTATTGCTGGAAGCTGAATATCCCATTTTGTGTAATAATTTTGAACTAAAATCGAAAGCTGAGTTTTCAAGTCTCGATTCTTCCTTTAAACCGAGTTACTTTCCAGATGGTACAATGGAATAAAATAAGTATCTGTGCCAAAACAATGTCACCTTTTGCATAATTTCAGAAATAAACTGAACACAATTGTCAGATAACATTTTTCTCGGAGTGCCAAAACGTAACTTCGATAAGAATTTTTGCACATGCATCTGCACTAGCAGATTCTAACAGGTAAAGTTCAACCTATTCTGAAGCTGTGTCTCCACAGACTAAAATCCATTGATTTTTGTTTTCAGTTATTGGCAGAGAGCCAAATAAATCAATGGCTATGATTTCAAAACGTTGTGCAGGAGCTGGGGTTTGCAACAACTCAGTAGGTTTAGTATTACTAGCTTTATAACGCTGACATTCAATAGAACCTTTTACATAATCTGCAATAAAACGTCTCATACCAACAAAATAATATTTATCAGACATCTTTTGATAAGTCCTATCACCTCCATAATGATCACCAGTAGCTGAATCATGATAATTCGCGGGAACTACTAATTGCGGATCCTTCACATCCTCGTGAGGATTGTTTTGATAAAGTATTCCATTGTTTAAAATATAACCACGATCTAACCATCGGATCATATCGAGTGTGTCTTCACATTCTAACGCTTTAATGATCAACGACAAATATGGATAGTTTAGTCGTGCGACCCTAAGATTAGCAACATTAATTTTTGGCATTTCAACACTAACAAAACAGACATCACAAATATTGTTTTGATTCAAACAACCTAGTCTGGACAACATATCAGCCACAACGTTTCTTTTACTGGGAGTATAAGAAATTTTCATATTCATTAACTGAATTTTCAGGGCCCAATGGACTAAGCGACCCGTAGGTGTTTTCAATGTTAATAGCCAGTGCAATGGCTGACAATTAGAAGTTAGAGTCACTTCTGCCCCTTCCAAATACGTTCGAAATTTTTCGGTTGCATAAATACAGCCAAGAAGAAGAAGAAAAAATTATTTATTAAATAGAAGATTACAATAAGTAACATCTACTTAAATGGGAGTATGTCAGCATAGCTGAAGTTCGCATATCCCAGTTGCACTATTATAGTTTTTGAAATTCTAACAATTTGTTACGTTCAAAACCCTGCAAGTAATTTTTTCTGCATTCTATTTAAAACGCCCTAAAATTTCTCAACAAGCTCGATTTCCTACCATTTGACATTAGTGTTATTTAATAAAATTTCTCTAGTAATTATTCTATAAAATTTTGCCTTATAAAATCAAACAGCTATTTAGGAAACGTTACGTTACAAAGTAGTTGCAATATTTCCTTCCATCTGCAGTGACTACATTTTAATTAAAAGTTGCACATAAATGCACGGCTTTCTTCTAAAAGATAAGGCCACGTACCACCTGCCTACATCTGCTTACAATGGGTTTGTTATCTATAAGTATACTGTTATTCTGCAGATGTTAAGATGGTTCAAAGTAATAAGATTGCTTTCCTTTGTCTAAAAATCCTTTGATAATTCCGTTATCTGCTTTTTGGCAAGCTGTTACAGTTTGTATCTCGGCAGCTGTTGTCTGGGAATTTTGCACACTTGATTCTTCGGCGATACCTTTGAAAGCCAAATACCTAACCTCATACATGATTCTGTCATAAAATAGAGACTGTGCTTTGGAAGGAACATTGAATACAACATCTTCTTACCGAAGAGACATGTTGTAAAGTTGGGCTACTAAAATGCTTTTTGTGCTAGTATGAGTTAAATTGGTGGTTCCAGCATGCAGTCAATAGAGAAATGCAGCCGCATTTTCCCAATCCTAAGATGATACCAACACGAACCCGATAGCTCAAGGTACAGTTTTCTGTTTCGTTATATATTTCTTTTTGATGCTGTTGTGAAGAATAGACATTTCATTTGCTGTTCATAATGGTATTACTCATGATTATCCAATAAATTGGCACCACAACGTTACAAAACTTACATGCACAATGCACGAACGACTATGTAATCATTCTATAAATTAAAAATTAGTTAATCAAAGTTTGTGTTATAGCCTGTGTTACTGTTTTTTTGTCTTTTTAACGTAAAGAACTTGCGCATCAATTTAAAAGTAGTTGACACTTGATTAATTTAATTTAGGGTGTATAAGTTTAATGTTACAATATTTCTTGAGGAGGTGCACTTCACAATGCTGCATGTGTGTATATATATATATATATATATATATATATATATATATATATATATATATAAAAATTATGTATATTTCTTTTCCTAGAAGTACCGTATAGTTTATGTTTTTTTTTGTATATATTTAAGGTGAAACATTAAGTAAGTATCTAGATTATAAGATGTTATATTTACTTATCAATTTTATATCCTTATGTTATGACGCTTTGTTTACCATCACGCTGTAACAAACGATTACTCAAATCATTGGATTCTTTGTTTTTGTAAATAGCCTTTTGGGATTATAAGTCTAAAATATAGTTTTACAAAGGTTTCTAATGTGTCCATTCTATTTTACTCACGCCCCTCTACGACATTTTTGAGCTAGCCCAAATTCTACCATTCTGTCCCCGTTTTGTTGCGGTATTCGGCGTAAACGATTTCTTTACTGGCTTTTACTGTTTTCTTCGAGTTTGCGCGGAATATCGTAACAAAATTTTTAAGTACCAGTTTTTTAAATGCAGGAACTGAGTCTACACCTAAAAACAGATCTGCATATTTGTTGAATATGTAACCACTATTATATTCAAACGAACACTTAAATTTTGACGTTTTATGAAGATTTAGGTAGATTTAGTAAAGAGGATTGGTCAAATTGGCTTAAAGTTGTCAAACATTTTTGTAGGTCTTCTGGAAAAGTTAAGTCTGAGCATTTGTATGTAAAGAAAAAATATGATAATCATCCGTATGTGATGGTCAAACTGTCTGATAGGGAAATTACCGGTCTGTTAAATTCGAGATGTACTACTTCGGTTATAGGATCTTTGGCATTGCCATGAATGGAAGAATTAAAATTAAAAATTTTTAAATCGGACAAACGAGGTATAGCTATTGCCGATGGTTCGACAAAATCTATTTTAGGTTCGGTTGATTTGCCAATTTGTATTGGGAAAGTGTCGAGTTTTGAATGCATTGATAGTACCTTCATTACTGCATTCATTTATTTTTGGAAGTGATTTTGCAGAGATGTTTGGTTTAGTGGCAGACTTTAAAAATAATTCATGGTATGTATGTGGAGATGCAAAGGGGCATGTTTCGTATGTTGGGTCTTCGTCTTTGCCTATAAAGTAGGATGGATTATCTTACAGAAGTTCAAAGGTTGCAAGCACAAGAGGTAATAAAATACTCCCTGTATGTTTGTTGTGGTTTGTTTAGCATTCTTCTTAATCTTCTTTGGGAATGAAACCACTCATAGTTTTTAAAATCTATTTTATTTACGTTTCGATCCATGACCTAGGATCGTTGTCAAAATAATAAAAACTTCAAGTTAGACGTTTATGACACAAATTGAAGGTTACTTTGATTTATTGATGTTTGAAATATTTGGTTTGAGTACACTAAGCAAAAATTTTTAAAGTTTAAAAGAATGATTACCTTCAATTTGTGTTGCGACCTGGGATCGACTTTCCTATGGTAGCCAATACGCTTAACGTGAAATCAGCTGATTAATTTTTATTGGCGAAAATAAAATAGATTTTAAAAACTATGAGTGGTTTCATTCCCAAAGAAGATTAAGAAGAAAGGTAATAAAATCTTTTAATGATATTTGCAGTTCAGATAGAATAGTTCGAATGGACAAAATTATGATGGATGTAAATACAGGTCAAGCTACAACCAGTTTATTTATTGTTGCTGATAATGACCACTGAGTTTTGGAAATTCTTTTGTTAATTCTAGACTTTCTCTTAGTCAATCGTATATAATCAATCACTGGTTGGGATTAGCACCCTTGGTTGTACTGCCCTAGGATTTTTAAAATTTATTGCTCAGAGCACAAATAACACATGTAACACACTTTTAACTAATACCTATAACAGCTTGAGCCTGCTTTCTCTGTTCAACAGACAATTTATCCAAACTAACTGATTTTGGAATATTTTTTTATTTTGGAAAAATATATTTCTTCTCTCTTACTTTTGATCACTCTTGGTAACAACTTGGGTGGTTTAATACAAGTGCGATATTTCTGATTTTATTAAAGTTGTGCAAAATTATTCAATTGTGGGACTTCGTCACCTCTTAGAAATAAGAAGAATTTCTTACTGTAGTGGAAAATTTTCATAATCAGTAAACTGTATTTCATGTATAGGCTTTTCTTTTTAGTAGAATGTTGTCTTGGGCTACATCTGTCTTACTTCATTTTGTATTTTTCTGATTTCCAGGGTAAGTTTATTGTAAGGGAAACTACGAAAATAAAACCGTAATATTCTAGATCCACTCTTTATTTTACACAATTTAATTATGTGTCGAGCGTAAAATTCATGTGGTTGTATTATACATTCTCCTATCATAATCATTGGGCTTCTGACAAAATGTATTTGTAATGGAATTTTGATGCTTTAACCTCATGTTGCGAAAATTGTTTAATGCAGGTTTTGACAATACAGTCAAGAGATGTAATAGACAAGTATATGTAGCTAAGCATGATTAGAAGTAATATGTAAAGTTGTAGGCCTATAGATAGATTGCATTTCATTTTATAATTAATAGTAGGGTTGTGGGAATGTCTATTACATAGATGGGGATATAATTATGATTTTCTGAATAACGGAATGAATTGATTTAGAATCATTACATTTATAATAATGAAGTTGTAAGCTTTAAGCAATTGCTTCAAGTGGAAACAAAAGGTTTTTCCTTTGAAATTTTGTTACTTCAAATTGATAATGCACATTACTAATTCATGGAATTATTTTATTAATTGTATAAACATGATTTTGGATTACACTATAATAGATGTTGCAGGTTATAATTTGTTTATTTTGACAGGTCTCCTATTTCTAATCTGGTTCGTTGAGCACTTGTGATCATGTACTTGGTTATATTTAATTTTCGAGAATGTTTGCTGATTAAGGACTTGTGGAAAAATATATAAAATGGTTTGCCTCCACAATATGGTGTCTACATAATTTGTATACATACTTAAATAACGCTTCTGTGTCTCTTGTTTATGAATATTACACATACTTAAGTTATGGGAATCTGACAGTGTATAAAGTAGTGTTAATACATTGTATTCAAGTATGTCAATGGTATGTTTGTGGTAATTGCGACTATGTCTATTAACAACTTTCATATTGGGTGGAATTTATTAAACTAAAATTTCTATAGCTCATCTTTGGGATGCATACAACAAATCCACTGTTATTGACCTTGTAATTCTGAAAGTTTTTTTAAAACATGACATGCTTCCACAATGGAATTTTACAGTTATAATTGATTTGTTTACACTTTTGTGATTTAAAACAATTCACAATCTTTGATTTGAGTTCCAATATGTATTTAACAGAAATAAACGATTATCTTTGTGATTTATGATTCAAATATAAATACCGATTTAATTGCAAGTCTTGTTTTTGAACACTATTCTACATGGCAATTAAAATTATACTAGGTACTTCAATTACAAGTTTGTCCATTCAGATTAAATTTTCTTTCTTTCACTTTTAATTTATTGTTAGACGTAACCCGTTACACTAGAACTTTTGAAAGTTACAGTTGCTTGGTAGAAAACAACAGACTTGTTCTAATTTTTTTATAAAAAGTAATTTAATGTTTATCTTTGCAGGTTTGAGGTGAAATCGCCTGCTGCAGGTCTGAATGTTTTCTGCCAAGAACCATCTTTGAACCTGTGCAGTTAAAAATGCATTAACATCTAAACGAAAACATCTAACCGACAGTAGTAGGAAACAGTATTTAGTGCACTGTAATGTAATTGCAGATAGGGCCGTAGCGATACAAAACGTTCGGACTTTAAGAGACTTTTGGAAATGATGCGAAATTATGACGTAGCTAGGACGTTTGAAACGAATACCAGGAAAATAGTGATAATAGGAATTGGGATAGGAATAGGAATAGCACAGACTACCAGAGGACTGGGGTGCAAGGATACAATTATAGGGAGAATGGACAGGACAACTACAGAAAGCAATATCAGGGAAATCAAAGGAGAACGAATAATAATTGGGAACAACGTTTTAATAGAGACGATAATTATAGGGGGAACAATGACTGGAACAGGACGGATAGGAATGACAGAGGTTTTGGACAGCAAAGGACGGGTTTTGGGCAGAGATGGCAGAGAGAAAGGGAGCAGAGATCAACGGATCAGGGGAAATACCGACAGGGATTAGAGACCGAGAACGGAGACAGATAGAAACTTGACGATCCAACACGTAACAACAAGAGACACGCGACAGAGATCGGAGGATAGGATAGAGAAAGTGGAGGTCCACGATGAACCCACGGTACAAAAAAAACGTCGATTTATTAGTGTTAGGAAAATCAGATTTAGGGACACAGCATAGTATTAGTTTAGTAGATAAGTTGTTAGATAATAAGTTTGAGAGAAGGCGGGAGTTACCATTTATTCATATTAGTTTAGGGATTCTGTTTACACGGCATTGATAGATACAGGGTCGCAGTTATCGCTGGTGAGAGGAAATAGTTTTGAAACATGCAGAATTATTCAAAGGGAAAATTTGTAGGGTTAAGAGTATTAATTTATGGTCTGCGATTAAGAGGAAGTTAACTACGATAGACAAAGTTGTACGAGTATCGATTGTATTAGGAAGTACCAGACTAGGTGAAGTAGAGTTTTGGATAGCAAGAGGATTATATTTAGATTTTATTGTAGGGATAGATGTAATTGAGGAATTTGGACTGGTTATAGATGGTAAAGCACGAATGGTAAAGGTATTAAATTTAGAGAAGAAATGGGTGGTGCCTAAGGATAATCGGGATACTAGGGATGAGATAAATACAGATAGTATAGGATCAGGAAAGACTAAGAATAGAATTTATGATGGAATTGATGAGTTACGGTTATGTAATATATTTGAGAAGGTATTTGATGAGGAACAGATAGGATTAATAGGGGTGGATATGAAGGAAATGTTATATGAGTTGTTTAATAGACATGCAGGAGTTTTAGTAATGAGCCTAGGTTTGCGAAGGAGTATACGCATAAGTTAGAGGTCACAGACGAGGGAAGTTTTCGTACTAGGGTATATCCAATACCATTTGCATTAAGGGTCGAGTGAAAATGAGATTAAAAGATGTTAAAAGAGGAATTATTGAATCAGCGAGAACACCCTATATCAATCCGGTAGTGGTTGTGCCTAAATCTGATAATTTAGAATTAGGAATATGATTTTGAGATTAGACATAAACCTGGTAAAGAAAATGTTACGGCTGATTTCTTTAGTAGGAAGGATGAAGGGTTGCTAACGGATAGTAGGAATGGATTTTGATTGCATTGCAAGTGTTTGAAGATCTGGGAAGATGGTCGAATGCCAGATTTCATCGGATGCAAGCACACGAAGAAATAAGGGTGATCAGAGAAAAATTATTCAGAGAGAATTTAGAACAAGACAGAGGTTTTATATGGTCGAGGAGTTTTGGTGAAAAGGTTATGGGATGATGAATTATTAGTGTTAACGACACAGGTAGCCGTTGAGCTGATCCAGGAAATTCATACTACGTTTGGTCATATAGGGATTCGTAAGACGTTCTTGATATTTAGGAAGCTTTCTATGCACGAAACGATAGAAAATTGGTGAAAAATTGCATAAATCTGTGTGAGACGTGTTTTTAGGAAAGGATAAGAATGTGGTGTTGCAGAATCAAGTTAGATGTATAAGAGCGGAAGGTCCATTAGATATTGTGGCAATGGATTACTTGAGTAATTTGATACCGGTAGGAACGGATATCAGCATATTTTAGTTGTAGTTGATATTTTTACAAAGTTTGTGCAGCTTTATCCAGCGAGGAGATGTAATTCTAGGCATGTATTGAGTTCTGTAAGAAAGTTTGTAGAACGAATAGGTAAGATGAATAGGGTATTGTTGGACAATGCAACGTATTTTCGTAATCGAAGGGTTGAAAGTAAATTAAGGAAGGATGGAATAAAGATGACATTCTGTAGTATCAGACATCCTCAAGGAAATCCGTGTGAAAGATATATTCGAGAAGTAATAAAGTTTTTGAGGTTAATAACGCAGGAACAACATGATCGGTGGGTAAGGTATTTACCGAATAGAAGAATATATTAATTTTGTACCAAGTTCAGTGACAGGAATGTGTCCTGTGACATTGATGAAGAAGGTGATTCCAGCAAGACCGTGGAGAGCTGAACAAAAAGTGGAAAATATAACGGAGTTGTTGCATAAAGCCAAACAACAAGTCGAAACGATACAAAGAAGGGAGTTGGAGAAACGTAACAAGAAAATCAAGAAGCAAGTGGTTTTTTCAGTTGGGGATCTTGTTATTGTTAAAAGATTGAGAATGTCAAATTGGGAAAGAAATATTTGTGCCAAGTTGTTATTTCCATACGAAGGTCCTTATCGAGTGAGAAGGGAATACTTACGAATTGGAGAATGACAGGGGTGAATGTCGGGGACGTTTTCATATAGAAAATTTGTATCCATATTTCCATGTGGAAAGTAAAGTATCGCAAGAATAGAATTAACACTGTAAATAATACTAACGAGCTTAAAACTATACAGAATATACAGAAACTAACACTTAATCCTCATACATAAAGAAAAAAAAAACTATAGTGATTTTAACTAAAATTTAAAATTTCTCAACCATTAAAAGAATTACTTATATCCAGGAAGTAAATTTTCATTTTATTTAAAATCAGTGGGGCCTTATATACTGTCAAGAAGGGGTGGGCTTATAAAATGTTTAAATAGGGCTTCAAACGACTTTGCTAGAATGGGTGTATATTTGGTTTTGTTTGAGTATTTTCTTTCAGGTATTTTGGTTTATAAATTAACAACAACTATTCCACGTTTATAAATTTATAAAGCTTTTGAAACTGCATTGCATTCAACAACATATACCGCCATAGACCAGGCTAAGCTAGTTATAAGTTTGCATTGTATACGTATTTTAATTGTTATGGTTGCACGTATATGAAATTTAATTTGGAGTTAGCGTTTTCAGAACCATTTGAATGTAAAACAAATATCAAAATTGCTTGGTATACTGCACGCTTTTAAAATTTTAAGGAGTTAAGTGATACTCCGTAAAATTTGTAAATCAATTTCAGTTTGAATATGTTTTAACAATTAAAGATTGGTTATGTAATGACAGGACGTTTACCGAATAAGACATAAATGTCTGTTGCGTACAATTTAAAAGCTGAACCATCAAAGTTTGTTAGCTATTTTCAATATTGTAAAAGTTCAATATACATAAATCACTGGATTACAAACCATCTAGAAAATGAATGTATCTAGAGAAACAACTGTATTATTAATCAATTATTAATAATTAGAAATTGTATAGTGTGCGTAGAGATAGTTGCCATGGCAACGGAAAACAAAAGAAGACGGATTTTATTTATAAGGGACTTCAAATTTATATTACTGAAAAATAGACGTGTTTTTTGTACTGTTATGAGTTTTATTACATTTAAAAAGTTACGAGAAAGTTTTGAAAGTCAAGTTGTACCTGGAGATAGCAAATAGTAGCAGTTTTACGGCGAATAAAAGTTAATTAAAAGAGGGAGTGCTGGTCTGTACCGTTATTGTTTGAAGACGAAAGCATAGTGGAATTGGAGTTATCCGAGTATTTGTATAACATAAAATTTGTAGAAATATTAGTAGTTTTATAGTCTGGAGATTACCAGTTGCTCGAGTTACTTATTTATTTACAGGAGGTGCCTGCAGCTGGTCACTTGGCTTCAGGACGGCTGGAAGGCGGCGCTTGTATCTGGATTCCAGGTATTAGTATTTAATATCTACGCAGTGCTTTAATCAAATTTATAAAAGTGGAACTAGTGTTTGGGAATACTTTTGGCATTTACAATTATTTGAAGAATGCTTGTGTATTCGGTTGCAATTGTCATAATTGTCCTAAGATAAAAAAGAAAGATCAATCCTGTAATCATGAATAAACAATACAAAATAGGTGGTAATTGATTATAAAAGGGTTCTCTATAACTCAATATATACCAAAATATAACAGAATATATATATATATATATATATATATAAAATTATGTATATTTCTTTTCCTAGAAGTACCGTATAGTTTATGTTTTTTTTTGTATATATTTAAGGTGAAACATTAAGTAAGTATCTAGATTATAAGATGTTATATTTACTTATCAATTTTATATCCTTATGTTATGACGCTTTGTTTACCATCACGCTGTAACAAACGATTACTCAAATCATTGGATTCTTTGTTTTGTAAATAGCCTTTTGGGATTATAAGTCTAAAATATAGTTTTACAAAGGTTTCTAATGTGTCCATTCTATTTTACTCACGCCCTCTACGACATTTTGAGCTAGCCCAAATTCTACCATTCTGTCCCCGTTTTGTTGCGGTATTGAAACGATTTCTTTACTGGCTTTTACTGTTTTCTTCGAGTTTGCGGAATATCGTAACAAAATTTTTAAGTACCAGTTTTTTAAATGCAGGAACTGAGTCTACACCTAAAAACAGATCTGCATATTTGTTGAATATGTAACCACTATTATATTCAAACGAACACTTAAATTTTGACGTTTTATGAAGATTTAGGTAGATTTAGTAAAGAGGATTGGTCAAATTGGCTTAAAGTTGTCAAACATTTTTGTAGGTCTTCTGGAAAAGTTAAGTCTGAGCATTTGTATGTAAAGAAAAAATATGATAATCATCCGTATGTGATGGTCAAACTGTCTGATAGGAAATTACCGGTCTGTTAAATTCGAGATGTACTACTTGGTTATAGGATCTTTGGCATTGCCATGAATGGAAGAATTAAAATTAAAAATTTTAAATCGGACAAACGAGGTATAGCTATTGCCGATGGTTCGACAAAATCTATTTTAGGTTCGGTTGATTTGCCAATTTGTATTGGGAAAGTGTCGAGTTTTGAATGCATTGATAGTACCTTCATTACTGCATTCATTTATTTTTGGAAGTGATTTTGCAGAGATGTTTGGTTTAGTGGCAGACTTTAAAAATAATTCATGGTATGTATGTGGAGATGCAAAGGGCATGTTTCAGTATGTTGGGTCTTCGTCTTTGCCTATAAAGTAGGATGGATTATCTTACAGAAGTTCAAAGGTTGCAAGCACAAGAGGTAATAAAATACTCCCTGTATGTTTGTTGTGGTTTGTTTAGCATTCTTCTTAATCTTCTTTGGGAATGAAACCACTCATAGTTTTAAAATCTATTTTATTTACGTTTCGATCCATGACCTAGGATCGTTGTCAAAATAATAAAAACTTCAAGTTAGACGTTTATGACACAAATTGAAGGTTACTTTGATTTATTGATGTTTGAAATATTTGGTTTGAGTACACTAAGCAAAAATTTTAAAGTTTAAAAGAATGATTACCTTCAATTTGTGTTGCGACCTGGGATCGACTTTCCTATGGTAGCCAACGCTTAACGTGAAATCAGCTGATTAATTTTTATTGGCGAAAATAAAATAGATTTTAAATAACTATGAGTGGTTACATTCCCAAAGAAGATTTAGAATTAAGCTAATAAAATCTTTTAATGATATTTGCAGTTCAGATAGAATAGTTCGAATGGACAAAATTATGATGGATGTAAATACAGGTCAAGCTACAACCAGTTTATTTATTGTTGCTGATAATGACCACTGAGTTTTGGAAATTCTTTTGTTAATTCTAGACTTTCTCTTAGTCAATCGTATATAATCAATCACTGGTTGGGATTAGCACCCTTGGTTGTACTGCCCTAGGATTTTTAAAATTTATTGCTCAGAGCACAAATAACACATGTAACACACTTTTAACTAATACCTATAACAGCTTGAGCCTGCTTTCTCTGTTCAACAGACAATTTATCCAAACTAACTGATTTTGGAATATTTTTTTATTTTGGAAAAATATATTTCTTCTCTCTTACTTTTGATCACTCTTGGTAACAACTTGGGTGGTTTAATACAAGTGCGATATTTCTGATTTTATTAAAGTTGTGCAAAATTATTCAATTGTGGGACTTCGTCACCTCTTAGAAATAAGAAGAATTTCTTACTGTAGTGGAAAATTTTCATAATCAGTAAACTGTATTTCATGTATAGGCTTTTCTTTTTAGTAGAATGTTGTCTTGGGCTACATCTGTCTTACTTCATTTTGTATTTTTCTGATTTCCAGGGTAAGTTTATTGTAAGGGAAACTACGAAAATAAAACCGTAATATTCTAGATCCACTCTTTATTTTACACAATTTAATTATGTGTCGAACGTAAAATTCATGTGGTTGTATTTATACATTCTCCTATCATAATCATTGGGCTTCTGACAAAATGTATTTGTAATGGAATTTTGATGCTTTAACCTCATGTTGCGAAAATTGTTTAATGCAGGTTTTGACAATACAGTCAAGAGATGTAATAGACAAGTATATGTAGCTAAGCATGATTAGAAGTAATATGTAAAGTTGTAGGCCTATAGATAGATTGCATTTCATTTTATAATTAATAGTAGGGTTGTGGGAATGTCTATTACATAGATGGGGATATAATTATGATTTTTCTGAATAACGGGAATGAATTGATTTAGAATCATTACATTTATAATAATGAAGTTGTAAGCTTTAAGCAATTGCTTCAAGTGGAAACAAAAGGTTTTTCCTTTGAAATTTTGTTACTTCAAATTGATAATGCACATTACTAATTCATGGAATTATTTTATTAATTGTATAAACATGATTTTGGATTACACTATAATAGATGTTGCAGGTTATAATTTGTTTATTTTGACAGGTCTCCTATTTCTAATCTGGTTCGTTGAGCACTTGTGATCATGTACTTGGTTATATTTAATTTTCGAGAATGTTTGCTGATTAAGGACTTGTGGAAAAATATATAAAATGGTTTGCCTCCACAATATGGTGTCTACATAATTTTTATACATACTTAAATAACGCTTCTGTGTCTCTTGTTTATGAATATTACACATACTTAAGTTATGGGAATCTGACAGTGTATAAAGTAGTGTTAATACATTGTATTCAAGTATGTCAATGGTATGTTTGTGGTAATTGCGACTATGTCTATTAACAACTTTCATATTGGGTGGAATTTATTAAACTAAAATTTCTATAGCTCATCTTTGGGATGCATACAACAAATCCACTGTTATTGACCTTGTAATTCTGAAAGTTTTTTTAAAACATGACATGCTTCCACAATGGAATTTTACAGTTATAATTGATTTGTTTACACTTTTGTGATTTAAAACAATTCACAATCTTTGATTTGAGTTCCAATATGTATTTAACAGAAATAAAACGATTATCTTTGTGATTTATGATTCAAATATAAATACCGATTTAATTGCAAGTCTTGTTTTTGAACACTATTCTACATGGCAATTAAAATTATACTAGGTACTTCAATTACAAGTTTGTCCATTCAGATTAAATTTTCTTTCTTTCACTTTTAATTTATTGTTAGACGTAACCCGTTACACTAGAACTTTTGAAAGTTACAGTTGCTTGGTAGAAAACAACAGACTTGTTCTAATTTTTTTTTATAAAAAGTAATTTAATGTTTATCTTTGCAGGTTTGAGGTGAAATCGCCTGCTGCAGGTCTGAATGTTTTCTGCCAAGAACCATCTTTTGAACCTGTGCAGTTAAAAAATGCATTAACATCTAAACGAAAACATCTAACCGACAGTAGTAGGAAACAGTATTTAGTGCACTGTAATGTAATTGCAGATGAAACATTATTAAAATATCTCGAAAGTATACAAAATCCAATATTAGAAACAAATGTTTCTTCAGATGCTTTGATAAGGTGTAACAAATCAAAGGATTCTTACACTTCAATAGATGAATCTAATTCGTTAATTATTTCATATTCTTCAAAAGATCGATCTACTGAAACATTTTCAGAAACTGAAAACTGTAGGATTGATGCTGTCTCAAGTTGCACAGAAAATGAGGATACTAAGAAATTTGATGTAGATCCCTTACACATCCCAGGAGAGGTAAACGAAGATCTAAAAAAGGAATACAATTTTTCATGTCAGTATTGCACTATGATGTTTGTAAATGAAGATGAGATTTTGGATCATATGAAAATACAGCATTTTAATAAACATCTTGATGAAGAGAAATTAACGTCATCTTTGATATTGAACAAAAAAAAAGTAAGATGCAAAAAATTGGATCAAAGTGTAGTAAATTCAGCCAAGGTAGTAATTGAAGGACGTGTTTATTATAGCTGCAAAATGTGTGGAAAAATTTTGCATTCTCCATATACATATATTTGGCATATGCGAATACACACAGGAGAACGACCTTATATATGTGATTTATGTGGTAAACAATTTCGCATATCACAAGGTTTAGTAAGACATGTGAAGGAAACTCACCAGGGTGTTAAAAATTTTGGTTGTGATATTTGTGGACGAATGTTTGCTACTCGTCGCAATGTTCAAGAACATAGACGTATCCATACAAATGAAAGACCTTATATATGTGATTTGTGCGGAAAGACCTTTAAACAGAAAGCATCACTTTTTGTTCACAATAGGTCACATTCAGATTCTTATCCGTTCACTTGTACTTATTGCAGTCAGGGTTTTCGTACTCGTCCACCACTTTTAATACATATGACACGACATACTGGTGAAAAACCATACCCTTGTGATGTTTGTGGTAGATTTTTTAGAATCAAGTATGAACTTAAAAGGCACAAATTGATTCATTCTGAAGAAAAGCCATACTCATGCGAAGAGTGTGGACTTCATTTTAGGCAAAAGCGTTATTTAAAAAATCACAATAAAACTACTCATAAAAAGCTAACAATGCATGTACAGCAGCGTGTTATGTAGACTAATACGGTGACGTGAAAGTAGTTAAAAATACCTTTGAAATATTTTGTGCCACATTCATTTCAATCTGAGCGTTTGATAACTTGTATTATTATACAATCTTGTCCTTTTTTGCGGATTTCTCATGCAAATTTATGATAAATATGAACATGTGCAATAGTATCTTTTGTTGTTGTGCTTTGTAGATTATTTTACAAATTTAATCAGTTTTAAAGCTATTTTGAGTTTATTTGAAATTTGGTTCACACATATCATTTGAAAAATGCAAATTGCCTTATTAGTGAGTTTATGAAGTAAGCATATGACAAATTTACGTGTTTCCGTTTATAATTAGTAATAGTATATTACATTACTAGCGTGGAAAGTGACCCATTTCACACGAGTGGAAGAGTATTGTCGCACGAGGTGTCAGCCGAGTGCGACTATTCCACGAGTGTGAAATGTCACTTTCCACACGAGTAATGTATACTATTTTTCCGACGACCACCACTAAAAACAATTACGAAATAGTTATTTTTTATGCTTATTTGCAATAAATGTGTACGCAATAATGCAAGACAGACAGACACCTATAAAATTTATTTGACGTTTTGATGTTGAAAATTCGAACACCTACTTTGTTTTTATAAAATCCGCGAATCTGTTGCTTTTAGCGTATGCATTCTCAATTTTTTATTGAAGAAATCATTTCAATTACAAACTAATATGAGTAATTACATCTTTAAGTAAAACGGAAACTGTCAGTATCGATTTAACTATGGGTATTTTAAACTGTTATTAGCCAAAACGAAACGAATGAATGCAAAAAGGTAGAAACCGGTAGTCGTTTGGGTTGCCTAGGTAACTAGCATACTAACATCAGTCATATCACTCTAGAGTTGAAAAGTATTTCAACACTAGAGTGATATGTACTTTCGCACTCTAGAGTGATATACTTTACTTTCTACATAAATTAAGTAGTGTGTAATCTGTTGTTTTCACAAGTGGTCGTCGGAAAAACTTATTACGATACTGGGATTTATTGATATTGAAATCACTAAAATACACTTTTTATATGAATTGACTAGTAATAATGCCATCAAAATAAGATATATGAATGTAGAACGTAATCCTGATAAATGTTTACCTTTTTTTGAAATGCATCATTGTTTGTAAAAAGCTTGATCTTTTGGTTGATCAACGAGAATTATCAAAGACCCACAACTGCCAGAAGGCCACGAATTGGAGATTGGGCTCTTCAAATTATTGACAATATTCTAGAAATTGGTATTAGAAAAATTGCTTAAAATATTCGTAAAGAAAATTTATTGAATTCCTCGTTCACTTAATATGCAATCTTTTCTATGCCAATGGTTCGGAAATGAATACAATTAATTCAATTTTTTTTCCAATATCCTGTTTACTGATGAATTTCGACTTTTATATACATGGAAGTAAGAATTTACATAATTATTTAATAACCATGTATGGTTATTAAAATCCACTTGCTCTAGTGTTGGGTGTGACAAGGAGTCCACATAAATGGCCTCTAAGGTCACCTGAATACAATTATCTGCAATTATATGCAAAAATACTCAAGATCACTTATCTACACAACCACAATTGAAAGTTTAAATCTTCAAAATCATATTTTAGAGGGTAGAACATTTTTCGCATAGTATAATGTAGTATATTATTTTTACCTATATGCATGGTACTTTAAACACAATCTTACAGAAAGTCAAATATCTAAAAATAGTTAACAATAAATAAAATCATTACGGTCACTGTATCTAAATATATAAATCATATATCACAATTAAGATAAAAGTGTAGTTATTTACAATATAATTATAATATCTACTTCAATGTTCGTCATTTTGGAATTCTTCTAAAGAATATTAACAATAATTACGCAGCAAGCCTACTAAAGAAGATTTGAATTTAATAGTTTTTCTAAGGGTTTAATACTCTGGAAGTTTGTACTAGAGAGTGGAGGCTATAAAAACAAAGGATTTAGGTACTAGGTAATTTTATAGATGTTACTAGCATTTCTAGTATACACGTGAATAGAACTTGCACAACTGTGGTTGTGTGTTTTTACAGAAGACCTCTAAACTGTCACAAATAAATAATGAAAAGTATTGTAAAGACTTTGTCTTTTAAATAATTGCCCGGTTAACTAATTGAGACATTTCCGTGACTACAGTTGTATGTGTATAATACGCTGAAGCTAATTTTATAGATGGAGAAGGTACAGCCCGGATCAGACCCAACCCTGATTTATAATCAAACCTAAAATTTGTACAGATGCAACTGATTTCACTAATAGCTCATTTATCAAAATATCATCCATGCAACATGATTTTTAAAAATTGACTGCTTGTTATTCTCAACCAATTTCATACTCTTTCAAAATTAGTTAAAATTTGAAATCTCGAACAAACTTCTAATGTCACCTATTTTTCAAAACCTTTATCCAGGACAAGTTGTAAACTTTACTAATGAGTTCTGTTTTCTAAATAGAAGCTAAACCAAGAATTTGCCATATCTCTAATAGTATATTTGTTTAGTTTGTATTTGCATAGATGAATGTCATGCCCTATTCCTGGTAAATATAGGACGATGTTGTAAACAGTAATAAAGTGCTATCATCATCATTAAGTCTTCACTCCTGGAACTGGTCAGATGCGTACCTCCATTGTGTCTTATTCTGAGTTAACCTACACATTTCCTTAAAATTGTCACAGTCTGCATCTTTCACTATTTGCGTGCAATATTCTAGGTCTACATTTACCTCTCTATTCATATATCTGCTTGTAATATAGCCCACATTATTCCCCAAAAATGCCTTAAAACATATCCTTCCCTTCTGTTTCTCTATTTTTTTTTTGTTTCAGACTGATGTCTTTAGTTCCCTTCCATTTCTATAACCTCTTTGTTAATAACTTTATCTGTCCATGTTGAAGCATAACATTTCAAAGGGCTTCTTTCTTTTCCTGTCTGCTGTGCTCCACACATTTGCTTTTAACACTTTTGTCCTTGTTTCTATGTTTGTTGCCTTCAAACACAGCCGCTGCTCTTTTTTCTTAGATGCAGTTTGCTTCCCCTTTTATTGTTTTGTAAATATATACCCTATTTCACCGATATTTGGTGAGGGGGTTATGCAGTAAACTACCAAGATCCCCCAACACTTGAATGTTTGCCAAATTAATAGTTTTCCAATAAATCACTCTGCACAATCAAGATTAGTTGAAAATATTGCAAAACCAACTGTAGTTGTTTATAATAATGATCAGGTTTAAGTGCAGTTATTTTTTGTCCATCTTGGAACTGGTTGGACATGTATCTTCACTGATTTTCATTCTGAGCTAGCCTACACAGTTCCCTGACATTTCTACAGCCTAGATATATATACATGCCCTATTTCGCCGATATTCAGTGATATGTAATGCGGTTAAGCAGCCTGCAGCTGCCAAGATCCCCTAACACCTAAACATTTGCCGAATTAATAATTTTTCAGTAAATTCTTTCATACAATTAACATCAATTGAGAATATTGTAAAACCAACAGCTGTAGTTGGTTATAATATTCATCAGGTTAAGTATAATTATTTTTTGTCATCATAAGGTTTTCTGTCTTGGAACTTGGTGGACGTGTACTTCCATTGGTATCTATTCTGAGCTAGCCTACACAATACCCTGAAATTCCCACAGCTTACATCTTTGACTATCTGTGTGCAATAGTCTAACCTAGATCTATCTCTACTGCTCTTTTTTCCTATTTCTGCTTCTAATATATTCCGCACTATTCCCTCATGTCTTAATATGTGGCCTATCATCCTCTCTCATATTTTTTACTGTTTTCCACATATTTCTTTCTTCTCCTAGCATTTCTAGTACCTCTTTGTTCTTAACTTTGTCTGTCCATGATATCTTCATCATACGTCTGTAGCACCACATTTCAAAAGTTTTATGTTTTTCCTGTTCGCTTCAGATTTCATAGCCGTATAGTGCTATATTCCACACATATGCTTTCAGTTATCTTTTCTTTTTTTCTATGTTTGTTGTCTTTGAATACAGTAATTGCTTTTTCTTGTTAAATGTAGCAATACCTTGAGCTAATCCTTGCTTTATATCTTTTGTGCTTTTCCCGTTTTGCATTATTTGGCTTCCTAGGTAGCAGAAATCCTTAACCTCCTGTAAGCTTTCGTTCCCTATTTGTATTCTAGGTTTTGATTTATTTTCCCCTGCTTCACATACTAGTACCTTAGTTTTATTTTTATTAATTTTCATACCATATCTCTCTCTTAGAACTGTTTCCATGTCGTTTAGAGCTGCTTATAACTCTTCCATGCTAGATGCTAATACCGCTATATCGCCTGCAAATCTAAGCATATCAATCTTTTTTTGTTCCTGCATAATAATTCCAAATGTCTTTCTGCATTTGACAGTATTCATTGCTTCTTTGATGTACAAGTTAAAAATTAACGAGGATAGGGCACATCCCTGTCTTCCCCTTTCTTAATATCTACTTCTCTACGTTCCTGCTCTTATTCTATTTCAGCTGTTTGCTCTTTGTATAAGTTATGTACTAGCCATTTATCCCTAAAAGCATTCCAACCTTTTTGAGTATTTTGAACATTTTTTTCCATTTTACATTGTCAAATGCCTTTTCCAGATCTACAAATCTCTCCATTAGCATCCTCAGAGCTAAAATAGCCTTCCGAGTTCCTCTGTTTTGTCTAAACCCAAATTTATCTTCTCCTAGTACTTCCTCAGCCCGTTTTTTTCATCTATCTTTGTACAATTCTAGTTAATATTTTTGTCACAAGTGCTGTCAAACTTATTGTTCGAAAATTTTCACATTTATCCATGCCTCTCTTTTTTTGGTATAGTGACTATGATGTTATGTTTGAAATCTTTGGGTATCTCGCCTGTCTCGTACATATAGCTTACAAGTTGGAAGAGATGTTCTGTTGCTGCTTGACAAGCGGCTTTTTAGAGTTTCTGCTTGCACCTTATCTATACCCAGTCATCATCATTAGGTCTTCAGTCCTGGAACTGGTTAGACGCGTACCATCATTGTTTCCTATTCTGAACTAACCTACAGATTTCCCTGAAATTTGCACAGTCTGTATCTATCACTATCTGATCTAGGTCAACATCTACCTCTTTTTTCCTATCTCTGCTTGTAATATATCCCATACTATCACCCAAAAATCCCTTAGAACGTATTCTGCCCTTCTATTTCTCTTATCTTTTCCCCCAGATATCCTTGTTTCCCTACTATTTCTATAACCTATTTGTTATTATCTTTGTCTGTCCATGCTATCGTCCTCATACATCTGAAGCACAACATTTCAAAAGACTGCTACCGTTTTTCTGTCTGCGTTTCAGACTGCCCGTATTTCATAGGCATACTGAGCTGTGCTCCACACATATGCTTTCAACAATTTCCTTCTTGTTCTATGTTTGTTGTCTTTCCTCATAGGCGCTGTTCTTTCTTGTTAGATGTCGTTCGGTCACCTTCTATTGTTTTACAATTATATACCCTATTTCTGCGACCTTCAGTGGTTGTGAAGGGAGGTAAGCAGCCTGTGGCTGCCAAGTTCCCCCAACACTTAACCATTTACTGATTTACTATATTTTCCAATATATCTTTTCGCACATTCAACATTAGTTGCAGATATTTCGCAACCAACAACTAGTTGTTTATACTAATCATCAGATTTATCTGCGCTTATTTTTTCATCATTAGGTTTTCCGTCTCAAAACTGGTTGGACACGTACCTGCACTTATTTATATTCTGAGCTAGCCTACATAGTTCCCTGAAATTCTCACACAGCATGTGTATACAGCTCGTTCCCCTTCTATTGTTTTCTAATTTTATGCCCTATTTCATCGAGATTCAGTGAAGGGGATTAAGCAACCTGTGGCTACCAAGATCCCCCAACACTTAGATATTTGCCGAAATAATGGTTTTCCAGTAAATCCTTTCACACACTTAACATTATTCGAGAATGTTGTCCAACCAATTCTTGTAGTTACTTATAGTAATCATCGTGTTTAAGCACAGTTATTTTCTCGTCATTAGTTTATCCATCTTGGGATTGGTTGGATGCGTACCTCCATTGATTTCTATTCTGGGCTAGCTTACACATCTCCCTGAAATTCCTGCAGCCTACATCTTTTACTATCTGTGTGCAGTAGTCTAACCTAGGTCTGCCTCTTCTTCCCTTTTTTCCTATCTCTGCTTCTAATATATTCCGCACTATTCCCTCATGCCGTAGTATGTGGCCTATCATCCTATCTCTCCTATTTTTTACCGTTTTCCACATATTTTTTTCTTCCCCTACCATTTTTAGTACCTCTTCGTTCGTAACTTTTTCTTGTCCGCTTCTCCTACTGTCCAGGCTTCACAGCCGTACAGTGCTGTGCTCCACACATATGTTTTAAGCAATTTTTTCCTTGTTTTTATGTTTGTGGTCTTTGAGCACAGTAGTTGCTTTTTCTTGTTAAATGTAGCACGACCTTGTGCTAATTTTTGTTTTATATCTTTTGTGCTTTTCCCATCTTGCGTTATTTGGCTTCCTAGGTAGCAAAAATCCTTAACCTCTTGTAAGTTCGTGTTACATACTTGTATTCTTGTTTTTGATTTATTTCCCCCACCTTTGCATAGTAGAACTTTAGTTCTAGTTTTGTTAATTTTCATACCGTATCTCTCTGTTAGAACCGTTTCTATTTTGTTAAGAGCAGCTTCTAACTCTTCCTTGCTAGACGCTAATACCGCTATAACATCTGCAAATCTAAGCATATCAATTTTTTGTATCTGTATAGTAATTCCAAATGTCTTCCTGCATTTGACAGTATTCATTGCCTCTTCTATGTACAAGTTAAAAATCAATGGGGATAGGGCACATCCCTCTCTCACTCCTTTCCTAATGTTTACTTCTCTACGTTCCTGCTCTAATTCTATTACTGCTGCTTGCTCTTTGTGTAAGCTATGTACTATTCGTCTATCCCTATAACTCATTCCAATCTTTTTTAATATTTCAAACATTTTTTTCCATTTTACATTGTCGAATGCTTTTTCCAGATCTACAAACCCTATATACACGCTTTCCCCTTTTTCTATTGTTTTCTCCATTATCACTCTCAGAGCTAAAATAGCCCCCCGTGTTCCCCTGTTTCGCCTAAACCCAAATTGGTCTTCTCCTAGTATTTCTTCCGCCCGTTTTTCCATTCGTCTTTGCACAATTTTAGTTAATATTTTTGACACGTATGCTGTCAAACTTATTGTTCGAAAATTTTCACATCTATCTGTGCCTTTCTTTTTTGGTATAGTTACTATGATGCTACGTTTGAAATTTTTGGGTATCTCGCCTGTCTCATACATATAGCTTACAAGTTGGAAGAGACGTTCTGTTACTGTTTGTTCAGCGGCTTTTAGAGTTTCTGCTTGCACGTTATCTGTACCCGGCGCCTTACCATTTTTCAGACTCTTTAATGCTAATTCAAACTCATCTCTAAGTATAGGATATCCCAAGTCATCATTTTCAATGTCTGATTCCCGTTCTAATGCAGTTAGTTCCTCCCCTGCATATAAATTCCCTATATATTCTTGCCATCTACCCACTTTCTCTACGTTTTCTATGATGACGTTTCCTTGTGCGTCCCTTATATTTTTGCTATACGGTTTTATATCCCTAAAATTCATTCTAATTAATTTGTGTGCTTTGTCTGTCTTTCCTATTTCCATCTTCGTTTGTATCTCTTTGTACTTTTCATCAATCCATTGTTCTTTAGCTTTCCTGCATTTTCGAATAATTTCCCATTTTATGGCTTTGTATCTCTATTTTCCTGTTTCGTCTGATTTATTTTTGTATTTTCGTCTTTCTTCTATTAAATTCAGGATATCCTTTGTTATCCATGGTTTCTTATTTTCTTTTTGTGTATACCCCAGAATATCTCTAGCCGCCATGTCTAGACTGGATTTAATGTTATTCTATTCTGTTTCTACTTCCTTAGTATCAGATATTTTCCCGATATCTTTGAGCAATTCATTCGACTTTTTATCGAATCTTTCTTGAATATCTTTATCTTTTAGTTTCTCTAAGTCCAAGTGCCTTTTTCCGTTTCTTTTTTTCACATTCTTAAATTTAAGTGCGGCCTTTATAATTACGATGTTGTGGTCAGTATCTATATCTGCTTCTGGGTAGCTTCTACAGTCTTTGACTTGATTCCTAAACCGTTGTCTAACAAGAATGTAATCTATTTGATATCTTCCTATATCTCCTGGCATCTTCCACGTATATCGTCTTCTAGCATGATGTTGAAATAATGTGTTTGTGATGATTAAATTGTTCTTGTCACAAAATTCTACCAGCCTATTTCTCCTGTCGTTTCTCGTGCCTAAACCAAATAAACCTACTACTGCTCCTTCCCTACCCTCACCTACCACGGCATTAAAATCCCCCGTAATTATTAAATTTTCCTGTCCTTTTACGTATCTTAATATGTCTTCGATATCTTTGTAGATGGCTTCTACCTCTTCGTCACTGTAGCTAGAGGTGGGCATGTATACTTGTATTATTACTGTGTTTACCGGTTTAGATTTTAATCTAACTATAAGTACTCTTTCGTTCTTTTGTAAGTAATTTTCTACACAATATCCCATCTTTTTCCCAGTACTTAACCATTTTTCAGACCTTTTAATACTAATTCAAACTCATCTCTAAGCATTGGATATCCCAAGTCATCGTTTTCAATGGCTGATTCCTGTTTTAGTGCTGTAAGTTCATCTCCTGCATATAAATTCCCTTTATATTCTTGCCATCGAATCACTTTCTCTACATTTTCTATAATGATGTCTCCTTCCGATACCCTGAATATACCGTTTTATATCTCTAAAATTCATTCTAATTAGTTTGCGTGCTTCGTCTGTCTTTCCTATTTCCATCTTAGTTTGTGTCTCTTTGAACTTTTATCAATCCATTTCTTTTTAGCTTTCCATTTTATGACTTTGTATCTGTTTTCCAGCTTCATCTGGTTTGTTTTTGTATTTTCGTCTTTCTTCTATTAAATTCAGGATATCCTTTGTTATCTATGGTTTCTTATTTTATTTTTGTGTATACCCCATGTCTAAACTGGATTTAATGTTTCTCTATTCTATTTCTACTTTCTTAGTATCAGAAATTTTCCCGATATCTTACAGCAATCCATTTGGCTTTTTTCAAATCTTTCTTGGATATCTTTATCTTTTAGTTTCTCAAAGTCAAAGTGTCTTTTTCTGTTCCACTTTCTTAAATTTTTAAATCTAAGAGCGGTTTTCATAATTGCGATGTTATGGTCAGTGGTTTTATCTGCTTCTGTGTAGCTTCTACAGTCTTTTACTTGATTCCTAACCCAATGTCTAACAAGATGTAATCTATTTGATATCTTCCTATATCTCCAGGCTTCTTCCATTTGTATCGTCTTCTAGCATGATGTTGAAATAATGTGTTTGTGATGATTAAATTGTTTTTGTTGCAAAATTCTACCAGCCTATTTCCCCTGTCATTTCTCGTGCCTAAATCAAATAAACCTACTACCGCTTCTTTCCTACCCTCACCTACCAGTGCTGTTAAATCCCCCTGTAATTATTAAATTTTCATGTCTTTTTACGTATCTTAGTATGTCTTCGATATCTTTGTAGATCGCCTCTACCTCTTCCTCACTGTGGCTGGAGGTGGGCATGTATACTTGTATTAGTACTGTATTTACCGGTTTAGATTCTAATCAAACTATGAGTACTCTTTTGTTTTTTTGTAAGTAGTTTTCTACACAGTGTCCTATTTTTTTTCTCATAACTATCCCCACCTCCTGAGTTTTCTTCCTCTGGCCATCGAGCTTCGCTGACTCCTACTATGTCTAATGCTAACCTATTCATTTCAATTTTCAAGTTCTCTAGCTTACCTACTTGCCTCATACTTCGGAAATTTTATGCTCCGAGTCACAGAACGTTCACGACTCTTTTTTTATACTTTTGGATCACATCCTCCGAAATAGTCCTCTCCCGGAGATCTGAATGGAAGACTATTTTAACTCTGGAATTTTTTATCTCAGAGGATGCCATCATCTTAAATATCAATTTAAGTATGCAATGTACTTGTTAATACTATGTAATGTGGTGGTTTCTCGTTGCCTTTCACATCACAGTATGTGTCTTAGAATGCCATACCGACCCCTATGGTATCTGCTGCCCTCTTTCGGGGACCTGTCTTAGTCTGGTTCCTCACTAAAGACCCCACTAATTTGATTAAGCCTGTAGTTCGGCTCTTTAGATCACTGGAACTCTGAAGCCGTTGTACCTGTTCTAATAATCTAGAACTTCTTCAAGGCGCAGGCCCATTAATAATAAAGTGCTAGTAATTGTATAATGTGGATGTAACTATCAATGTAGCTTTAATGATATTACGATTTAGTATGTTACAGTTAACAGATTTGTGTGGTGTAGCATTTTGTGCTTTTGTATTCTTTGACGAAAAATACGTTTAAAGTAATTTAAGACACTATTGCTATTACTCGAAAAAGCTTAATTCTGCATCTCGAGCCACATTGCTACCATACAGAAAGAAGGTATTTTAAAAATAACCTTACAATTTAAAATATGCCAACTTTTACTAATTATTTAATTATTAAATACTCATAGAATCGGTCAACATGACAATACAGCATTTATATGGATAGCGACGTCGTTCCATATTTATCGCAAATAGGGTTTATATTGTATACATTTAGATACTTTACCATATTCACAAAATAAGATATGGTATTTCTTTTATTAATTGTATATGACATGGATTTGTTTGAACAAAATCCATATGGACGATTGTTGAAAACTGTAAATGTGTTTGCGAACTTGTTGATTCATTACTTAGTTAGCGGTTCTAATGGTTTCAAAAATGTTGACATTAATGAAATTAATCTCAAATTATTCAGCACATAGGATCCTCCCTCAATAGAGGGGCCACAATAACGTGCCCCAATAGGATGGAACATTCCATACTGAAAAGATTTATTAATAAGATCACTGCCGTATATAATAACATGAAGTGCAAGAAGTAGTAAAATTCTTACTGAGACATCATGTCCTGCTAAATTTTTTGTTTCTGGAAGCTCTTAGAATCATGCTATTTGATAATGATCCGTAGGGCAAAGTAGAAAACTTTTGCTGTTGACTTCTTTATATTGATTAAAAATCAATCGTATCATAAAAAGGAGTGTCTTTTTTGACATCAGTTCACTATCTGAATTTGTAAAGCACACATTTAAGGTATTCCAACACAATTTTCAGGACAATTTTCAATGTGAATATCATGTTTATACATAACCAATCTATTTGTAAACTCAGTGATTTTTCAGGTTTCCTTCTGAATATTATTTGAACTCAAAATTAATTCTATTTGATATGAAATGCCATTTAGCTGTTTTAACTCTTTTATAGAGAAAGTAATAAAAATTAAATTAGAAAAATGTATGCACATATGAAGTAACTTCTTGTTTTTTGCCGAAACATAGAAGCCCTCTGTTAGACAGTTTTTATCTTTCGGCTTAACTTTCATTAAAAAGAAGCACCTTTACCTGCCGATGAGATAGCTGAGACTAGCAAATTAGATTTATAATTAAAAATCTTTAAATATCAAAGTAAAATTAGCATTCACAAATATGCAATCAGGTATTCCTTATTTTGTGAGATGTGGATTCCATAGTAAATTGAGACCAAAATGTTTGTAAAGTTTAAACAACTATTAAAGAGTGTTACCTCGTGATTTGAGAGATCACTACTGACTAATACGGTATTTATAATTAAATTTGGACTATTGTTTGTTATTACATAGTCAGTATGAACGCTACTATTATGTGATATTGTAGTATTAAATGTTACTTGCATAATTGGATTATATAAATTAAAAAGGTATTTTAAAAAAACGTTTCCGATTGAATTGTTATAATTAATGTTAATGTCGCCTATATGAATATATTATAGTGATATGAAATAACGTAATCGAGAAGTGTAATCCAAGGGAGTTGAGAAAAATATTTACACTACCATTCAGCGAGCAATATGTACAAAAACTACGTATGCTATGGGTATGACTGTAAACATGGAAAAGTTCAAAATTAAAAGCATTTTGCAACCCATTGAATTCGCAGTTGCACCCGAAGTTATAGTTTCAGTTACAATACATGACAGTATGACTACAACATAAGTGTAATCTGCATGATACGCTAATAAGTGTATAATTATCTATGCAAATATATTCCTGCGATTTAAGACAAGGGATTGCAGAAACGCCTAAGCTATTAACAACACGAATAAATGATTCTCCTGTTACGTAATCTACGAACGTTGCACGGTATAAGTGTTGCTATGGTTAACTCAAATATCTGAACTAGAGCTGTCATGAGAAGAAAATTAAATGCAGACCTAGTATATTTATTCTATGATGAATTTGTTTTTAAATAAATAAAAATTTTTGTTCATGAAATTAAAAATTTCTGTAACTTTAATTGTGAAGTTATTTCCTAATTGACAAAATATATGTTAGCAAGAGTTCTTTTCCACTACGTTTTGTATACAGCTCACGAGTAATGAAATGTCTTAAGGGCAAAATTATGTTTTTATTGACATATAAAAGTTAACTTCTTCTGATTTAGTAGTGAATACATGTCTGTATTTATTGTATGTATGAAATTGTTTAATACTTTGTCCTTTTCAAGAGGAATAACAAATCAAGTTTTGCTAGGTTGATTAACAACTTTTTGTATTTTGTGATATGTTAATGCCTCTTAAAACATCATGAACTCCAACCAGAATAGAACATAATTGTCGCTATGAAAATCATCTATTACGAGCAAATAAGTTTAACGTAGTTTCATCTAATGTGGCATTTGGCTTATAGTCTACAAAAATTCAAAAGTTCTTGCAATTTACCAATGATTTTAAGATTGTGGAGAAATTCCACACATGACTCTCCATAAACAGAAAACTTTCGCTTCTTTACCATGCTGGGTATATTATCTATGCTAATGTTTTCTCCCCTGTTAAGCGAATGAGGATATCTTTGCCAATTATTTTATTGGTATAGGATTAATTTAAATGTCATCTGTAATTTCAAATCTTGGAGTGTCTTTTTCAATCATGCAACAGTTTTTTTTGGCGTAACAAAGTTTCTTTACAGTGTAACAAAGCTGTATTAAAGAAAAATGAAAAAATTTTCAAAAAAAATTATTTATTTGCAAACCTAAGTAAGCGTTCGAATTCATAATAAATTTTTGGTCTCATATAGAAAACATCAAACCTTGTTTAGAACGTTTTAAATAGCATTCTTAGCCTTAAAAATCAGAGTAAATAACTTATTGTTCGAGACTTTAAACTTGTTTTATAAACACGATACGTGGCTGCCAAACATTTGTTTTAATTGGCATAAGATTTCGGGGAGATAAAAATTCCCCAGATCGAATTGTCTTCATAAGTTGTTTTCCTAATCCGATCACTCTACGCTATTCTTCAAGCAAAGTGGGATGGGAGTTGTTGATGGACAAAAACCCTTCGGTCAATAATATCACATTTTAGAGTCAATTTGGAGTCCTTTGAATTTGATACCAGCAAGTGAACTGGAGAAGATGAACTGAAACCTAATTATATCCAGCGCAAGAGTAGCAATCGGTGACCTGTAGGTTAAGGGTGAATGCACTACTTTTGCTTAATCCTTCACTGGATTTGTTAAATAAACCCTTCACTTATGATCAAAATACTGCCGTAAAAATCCCATCGTTTCAGTTCACGGAGATCAATTTTGTAAAGCGGTAGCAACACTTAATATTACCAATTTTTCATAACTACATGTATTTTGTGAAAAAAATAAAGCCTTAAATTTTTGTAATATTTAAAGCTTTCTCACTTAAGAGAAGCCTAAACGAGTTTGTTTTATTAGTAACAAAATAAGATTTATATTAAAGATTGCTTAAAATTCCAGTTTTTTTTTAAATTAAATTTGTAAGTGACTGCCAGATCTGACATTCGTTCATAAAGATAACTAATTGTAATGAAATTTTGTTCAAGTATTTTAAAACTAAAGAATGTGTGATATAATTTATTTGTTAAATATGGTTGTTATATAATTTGATTATTTGTTATGAAATAGACATGTTTCCTGCAAGTGATTCTTTTTGTAAAAACACATCCGTTTAAAATGTTTCTATGTTGAAAACATTTAATCGATTATGGTGTAAGTTGATCCGAGAACTTGAATAGAAAAATTTAGAATTAACAACTACGAAAGGATTTTCTGTATCTACCTTTTTTGTTTAATAATTACTGAATACAGTGACGTCCAACTTTATATTAAATTGTTTCCTGTTTAACTAAGAAAATTTCAGTTCAGACCTATCTCTAACTCTCCCCTGGGGCGATAGCCAAGTTAACCATCGGCAAAAAGGTTTTAGCATTTCCATCTTTTAAGCTTAAAAAGTTTAATTTTTAAAGTATATTACTCTAACGAGTCGTGTGCAACCTGAAAATTTCATTAATCACATAAATTATTAAAATTATTTCAATTCTAATTTTATTAATGTAAAACTTGTATAAAGTACACTGTAGATCCTACCTTACATGTGATTTTCCAATGCTCCACCCGAAGGTACTACATTGGCCAGGAAGCGAGTTTTTTTTACCTGGAAAATTTTGAATTTTGCCGAACCCTTGCTGTTCCAAGCAAGGTAGGGATTTTTAGCGTGTGTGACAACACTCATACACGGGACCTCCATTTTACCTCTCATTCGAACGAGGGCGTATTTTTGTGAAAAATGCTCGCCTAACATTTTTCAAGCGGACCGTGTCGGGATACTGTAGATCCTACCACAGAATGTCCGTCAATCTCAGGTTATGTGTATCTACTACAATCAGCTTACTTTTTTTGAGTGATTGAATATATGAAATTAGTGATAGCCGGTATTTGAGTTGGTTTAGTAATACAAATTAGTAGTTCACTATAAGCTTGCCATTTTTCATCGTATTCAACAATCAATCGTATATCGAATTGAAGTGTGTATTTTGACTCAAGGGGAACATTTGGAACATCTGCTCCTAAAATAAGTTACTTCTATTTTTACCAATGATAAGTAATTATTTAAATGTTATACTTTTATGAAAATAATAAAAACACTTCAACACCTCTACTTTGAAAACGAAAAAATTGTCACATGATCATGTGAACTTTTTGTCATAAAATTGCAGTGTTTTAGATTTCTTTGAGGACACTAAGTATACTCACGCACCCTTTAACCCATTTTTGGGAGTAACCATTTACTATACTCTCGGTTTAATATAGTATACCTAACCTTAAAAGTAACCATCTATTTACCTTTAAAATGAATTTTTATACATTTCATTAATAGATTAGTGTGAGACTCTTCATACCGTTATATTAGATTAACAAAAGGTGTCTTGATGAACTTGATCATCAAAATATAACCTCATTACTTACACAATATCTTACCTGCATAAATTAAATACAAATTTGTTTTACATTTTTGTGATTAAATTTTGAAATCATTTTATACCTCTACCCTTCTAATTATTATTTTTGAAGATTGCTTGTATAAGAAATCCAATTTTGAATAATATTTTCGATCAATTTATTAATTAGTTCCATTTCAAACTCATTACAAATCTCTTAATTAAAGTTTTTTCTTATCTATAACTTAATGTAATAAATAATTCAACACATTCTTTCTACATTATGAAAACTTATTCATAATTATAGCAAATAATACTTTGTTGCAACAGAACATATAATATTTTCCATATATAGTAACAATTACTGATCTATCCTCTCGTGTGCTCGACCTTGTAGCATTGTACAATAATACGATCTGCTTAGCATTGCTTCTCCTTTATCCACATTTAAAATTTTTATTAGAAGTAATACATTATAGCCCTTTAATTTTCTACTTGTATTTGTTGCTATTAAAAATGCTATTAAAATTGTTTATTAACACATCAGGATCATAACTTCTGTCTTCATTAATTAATTTGATTAAACTGGTTCCGCGGCATGCACTCTTAATAAATTTTGATACTAGGTAATTTCGATACTCATCTTCTTAATGCAATCAAGACCAGCAATAAATTATGATCAATAATGCAAGTTTTATTGATCCGTAATAAACAATTATCAAGAAATACTCCCTGTATGTTTGTTAAGGTATGTTTTGTATTTTTCTTAATCTTCTTTGGGAATTAAACCACTCATAATTATTAAAATCATCTTTATTTACGTTTCGATCCATGACCTAGGTACGTTGCAAAATAATAAAAATTTCAAGTCTGACATTTATAACATAAATTGAAGGTGACTTTGATTTATTAATTTTTGATATATTTGGTTAGGTGAAAATTTTAAAGTTTAGAAGAATGAGGGCCTTCTATGAGTTTAAATAGAATTCTAGCAGAAATGCTTAAAAATGCAGTAGTCCTGCGCTTTCAAGAAGTGTTTGAGTTAATTAAGGCGAAATGAGAATGTGATTAAAATGGATAATGCAGACGATAAATTAGAAAGGAGTCTTTGGCAGGGATGTTTGCAATTTCAACTAATACATCAGGAAAGCGTTAAACAATATTAAATGACATTCTAGAGTAGATGGAGACAATTCAAATTATTGGATGTACAGATAGCATAAGAATTTTAATAGAAATTGAAAACAATTTGGAATGCATTAAATAGGATGGTGAATATACTTATTCGAGATTACAAAACGAAGATTAGCAAAAGCACAGTAATGTAAATGCGAAAACAAGTCAAGAATGAGAAAATGCAACACCCTATTGGAGGTAAATACGTAAAATAAGCATCGATAAAACATAGTAAAAACTATATAAAAAATAACCTATTTTCAGAAGTAGAAAGAGGTTTTTAGCATAAACAGTAATTACTTAGATCGAAAATAGACGCTGGTATTAGAAAACTGCTACCTCATACATTTTTCTTTCCTTTCCTTTCATTATCTTGCTGTACAGGTTTTGCAGCCGTATAAGGAAGTGTGACCTCATACGGCTACAAAACCTGTACTGCAAGGTAATGAAAGGAAAGGAGCGTGTGAAATCTTGTTTCATACGAAAATGATAGAAATCCTAGATGTATGTGTTTCAGCAGTATCAGCATATATACATAAAAAGAGATAAATTAAAAAACCATATTACTGCAAAGAGGTTTGATACAATTAATAAAGGATAGTAGGACACATGAGAAAAAACTTGTTGATCAACAAAAATTAAAATACCTCTATCAGATAGCATAAGATAAAAGTCAGCTAGTTACATAAGTGTTCAAGGATTAACTCAAGATCGATAAAGCTGAAGATCTGCAGCCAATTATGCTTAGAACATGGTTCGTTAACGTAATTCTTTTGTACTTACGGAATAATTTATTTTTACACTATACGTTTTCTGAGTTCGTAAGACTACCTACCACCTTGAGAATTTGGTATTTTTAATCTTCTTTTTATGAACAAATAATTCGAATGCATCAAATAGAAGCTTGTAGAACTTTTCGACAAGCACATCTAATAAGTCTGCCCTATCAGTTAAAAAGGACCAGTCAATATTATCTAGGTGAGCATTGAGTAATCCAAAATTAGCTTTGGTAAACCAATAAGAAAGTGAATCGTCAAATGCTTTGAATCTAGGAATATTAAAAATATTACAACAGAGTTCTAAACTAGAGTGGTGTTCATCTTCCTTTATTAAAATATCGGAAGATTTCCTTACTGAATAAACCAATAAGTTATCCGAAAATGAGATCAAGAATTTTTCCACTACTGTTAGCAATTAAGTTTAACTGTTGTAATTCAAGAAAGAATAAATTATTTAAATTAATTTGCTACATACCTAGATGTAACCGCAAGAAAAGTAGATACCAGACTAACTACCAACCGTGGAGAGTGGGGGGATTCGCCTACATACCAAAAAGAAACAAAAAAAACACATCGCCCACGATTATCTATTAACACATAAAAATAAATCAAACAAGCAAAAAGAAAATAAATTAAGCGTCATTATCTCACAGCAAACAATTATATTGTACGAACAATTTAGAAATTTAGATACGAAGTGCGCATCTCGTATTTACACAAAATAAAATTAATCAGTAGCAAATAAAAACTGAGAGCTTTTGTCAAGTGTTTTTAAAATTTCACCTAATACTTTTCATAAAATAATTAATTAGTAGGAACGAATTAACATGTGAGAGCTTTTGTCGAACGTTTTTAAAATTTCACGTAATAATTTTTGTAAAATAACTAATTAGTAAAGCGAATAAACGTGTACGTTCTTTTGACACACATCTTTAAAAATAGTACATCGCACCTGTAGAGCGATAGTATCGATTAGCGGCCACAACCAATAGTTCTACGATATCACGTTTCTACACCAAACGTTGATACGGAATATGCCATTGATACACACAAAAGAAAACGAGTTGCATGCCTGTATGTGTCCAGATACTTAGCTCGCAAGCCGTCGGGGTGAGTCAACACCGAAACGCCGCGGTATTTAGGATCCATTCATCTACCATCGTAACTGCAGCAGCTGGTCCACGGACAAAAGCAATTGGTCTACAGACAAAAGCAGTTGTTCTACATAAAGAAAAAACTCATTTGGCCTCCAGCTAAAAAGAGAATCTGATTAGAATGGGTATACGCGGGGAAATTCACCGAATACACGCAACCTCCTAGTTGTCGAACAGAAAAAGGTGCATCGCTTTTGAAATACGGTGACAATTAAATGTAGAAAAGATTTCGATGTACAAGCTGTATAATTAAACCCAACAATGGTTCAAACAACACGAATTCGAACTGCAAATCCTCGCTTAGCGAAGCACGATTGAAACTGGAAAACACGGTGTTATGGGATAGTGCGCGACCTTATTTGAACAAGTCTTTACATTGGAACAATAGAGAAAACCATTATACGCGGTTGTGATGTATACCAAGATAACAGGTACCTAAAACAGGATATAAACTATTTAATTGTAGCATAAACTTGTCATTTCGAAATAAATAAGTTCAAAATGAAAATTTGTAGCAAGCGTACTTATTGTAAACAAGATGTTGTCGAAGAATTTAAGAGATTACGTGATACCTAACACAAGGCATAGACTATTTAATTTATTGAATAAATTTTCGTTTTAAAAGCAAAAGGGATTTGAGTTGAGGAATTTATTCGAGAGCGTGTTTATGATTAACAATGTTAAGCTGGCTTATACTGAACAGGTACACTATATAGGGGGTTGTTGAAGAATTTAAGGATTGAAATGGAGTTTATTCGAACGAGTAATGAATTAACAAGGGAGAAAAATAGGGTAATTAATTTGTGCGGAAAATAAACGCAACAAATTTCAGCTTCGTCAGAGAATGTGGTTGTTGGCATAATAAAACCTTCGTTGTCCACATGCCAGCTGATTTCTAGAAGATTAAAGTCGCCGAGAACTAAAAATTTGGCATGCGAATATTTGTTTTTTAGTAAAATACAGACATCAATAAATAACTTTCTGTGTTTAACTAAACACTTGGATGGAAAGTAGATAGACCAAATAATGTATGTAGCAATAATATAGCAACACTAATCCACAAGTCTTCAAAGTTAATGTGTTGGCTAATATAAATTTCACGAGGTACCTACTTATTGTGCACAGCAATTAATGTACCCCCACCACAATTACATTTTAACATTTCATATTTCCTATCACATCTATAAACACTAAAATTATTAGGAAACAATTCTGCAGACTGTATGCCAGCATGTAGCCAAGTTTCAGTAAACACAATTATGTCATAGTTATTAGAAAGACTCGCTCATTTGATTATATTTGTGATTTTTCTCTAGAAATTTACGAACAGGAATACCATTTGGTAAAAAATTAGGACTTAGCACTTTTGTAAAATATTCTGAGTTAATATTTAACTTAAAAGAACTGTAACTATTAGGAAATTTGGAATTTAATTTACTAATTGTGATAAGGGGAGGTATACTGTCAACGATGTAATTAGTCAGTTGAGAATTTGTATAATCAACAATTTTTTGTTCAACTAGAGGATTGACACGTGTAATGTGTAATGAAGAGTAACGATCCCATTTTCTTTTACAGCTATAAAATCATCCTCACAATCTTTTATTTCAGTATCAGAAAGTTCAGTCCCAATAATCAGATTGTTATAAGTCAATTTAGGTTTGGTATGGATAACTATGTTGCACTCCTTTTTTCCATCCTGTGTAGTTAAAGTCTCCTCTTGTAACTAATTTTTTAGTGTTGTTGAAGTCCTTTTTTAGTAAAATATCCTTTGAGGCAACTTTTTCATTTCCCACATTATGTTTGTTTACATCTTTAGTAACCACATCAACATAGGTAGATACATGTGGTAAATTTGTTTTATCACACAAAGCTACATTAGTAACCGGTTCAGATCTTTTAGTATAATGAACTTTATTTATGCCAACTGGTTTATTTAATCCAGATATTTGTGTATCAATGAATTTAAAGGGATGACTATTTTCATTATTATGAACATTGGACACCACAGTAAGTAATCTAACTAAATCAATGTTAGAGTCTAATAAATTTTTAACTTCTAACTTTAATTCATTAAGCTCTTGAAGCAAACTTTTTGTTTCAGTTTCTACAACATATTTAATTGTCTTTAAATTCATTGCTCAATATGAAATCAATTATGATATCACCTACTGCTTGATCTGTATGCTTATTAGCTTGTACTCCATCATTATTATCTTCAGATATAGAACTTACACCATTTTTGTTATCAACATGAACACAGCTATAACAAATATATTGCTTTGAACCATCAGGAAGGGTTTGTGTTCTGTCAATTCTACCACTACAGGAAGGGCGAGCCCTTCCCTCACACTTAACATCGTTGAACAAATTGATTAATCACATTTGCTTTGCAATATAAACAAAATGTATGCACTATTGTTTCAATGACAACTGCATTGGTAGCCATTTTGATGCCATCTTTGGTACTTTAAATAGACAGAATACTAGTTTGAAAGAAGGTAGTATGTTAACAATGCAACATCTAAAGGTGTCTGGAAGTCTACACAAATCTTATATACTAGAAATAGGGTCCAAAATCTCTCTTTAGAACTAGAACGGTTCCTCACAAATCTTAATCTCGTAATTTTCATTCATAAACAACTCCCTGGCTAAATCTTCCTTGATATGTACAAAATTTAACCCATAAGTCGTATCATTTAGTATCCTCCCTTTAAAACCATTTAAAATTATCTGACATCAGTTAGGTACAATTATTACCTTCTATAATGGCGAAAATGTTTTCCGTAGGTGTTCCAATCCTTTATAAAATTTAATTATATTGACTTTTGCACACACTCTTTTAAATTCAAAATATTTGCACACAAAAAATTTCATCATACAACGTAATTAATTGATAGATATGTCCTTTTTAAAAAAAATTAAATAATATATCTTTATTTTATCCTTACGACTGCCCGTTGTTGACTTTTTCCAGAACGTAAGTGCTCCAAAAATCGTTCAAATCGTTTCAGCAAGTAAATATTTTCATATCAATTGCGCCGCATCACCAACTATTCCAATCTTATATACCTTATTCCAATTAAGAAGACTATCTTGCAGTAGTTTAATTATTTTAATTATCTATTCCGTATTTTGAAAGCATTGTAAGTACTTCATATAATCTAGTTAGATCTGGGTATCAATAAACAATTTAGTGTTGACTGTCAAATAACACTCCTCTTAAAACGATTTTTTAAATTGTGTATTTGAATAACTTTCACTTGTAAATACAGTACATATTAGGTCGAACTTTAACTACGTCACGTATATATAATTAGGTCGACTGTATGGTGACATTTGAATCAAGACTGAACTGTGTTCTCAACATCCATTGGGTTTATAAAGGCGAACCTCTTATAACATCGGCATCTAGATCATCCTCGGTCAATCTGGTTGTTTCCATGTTCGAATTGGTTGGTTCTCGAAATGGTGTATCATTCCCTTTTGTTGTTCAAAAATTATTAATTTTACTATTGCCTTAGTTATATTATAATTGGATGCGTTGCCTTATTTATGCTGATATTGCAACTTTTTATCGCTGCTCTGAGTTGTTCACGTCGTTTACATATGGGTCAATTAACACGCTTTTTAAAATTTTAATTCTTTATACTAACGCACTTTTGTTATGGAATTTAAATGCGCTTTTCCATTAATAGAGTATTTTGAACACAATCCTTGTATTAATTGCAAAAAGAAAATATTTTACGCCAATTTTTTACACACTGCTTCTATAATAAAACTAAAAATGGTTTTCACACCCTACGGGAGTGAGTTGTTTTCGCTGCAGTTCCCTTTCGTCCCGGTTCTCTTTCGCTTCGGCTCCCTTTCATTCGGATTCCTTTCGTCCAGATCCCTTTCGTCCGGATCCCTTTCGTTCGGATCCCTTTTGCCCCAGCACCCTTTCGCACCGGCATCCTATCGCCTCAGGTCTTCTTTTGCCCCCGTTCGCCTTTTTTACAGACCGTATTTAGCTCCCGGCCGTCTTTGGACACGCCCGCTTTTGCCCTGGTCACCTTTCGTCCCCGGCCGCCATTTGCTCCCTACCGCCTTTCGCCTCCCGCTACTTTTCATCGTGGCAGTCTTTCGCCTCGAACACCTGTCGCTCTTCGACTGGCCACCATGTAATTCAAGAAAATGCTGGAAATTCTTGTCATAATTATCTTTTTTATTTTGATGTCCCAATAATTGCAACAAATAGCAGAAATCACATCGTTTATTGCTATTTTGAGAGTGTTACATTAGGACATCCATATTCGTGATACGGTTATACAGGAGCAATTACGAATTAGCTTTAGTTGAATGTTACTTGTGAAACTCCAACAAAATAGATTATTAATTACTCAAAACGTATAAGTTGAATTTTACATATTGCTTTACGTTATGATGAATGACCGCGAATGAATCTTCCTACTTAACTACTACCGTTTATATACAAAAATTCTAACTATGTCATCTTTTGCATTCGATTCTAGATTTATTTTGAAGCATGCATCCTGGCTGATGTAATTAATAATTATGAGGATAGCGCGTTTAAATGAGCTAATTAAGTACGGTTAGTATGGTTTATGGCTCTTGTAAAGCGCCGTCTATTCTTTTCTAATAAACGAAGTCAATGGGCGCTGTCTCCTTCTCTCTGTAATATGCACAGCTATTAAACTGCATTATCTCGGTTTTACAATTTTTTGATAGCCGCGCTTTTTGGAATTGGGGCTTTCATTCATTGATACAAAATAATCAGCTTATTTAATGGCTTTTAAAACATTTGCTACGTGCATCGACGCAGCCTAACAAAAAAAAACAAAGAAAGAACCAAGGAGAGAAACTGACGGGCTCGGTTGGTAGAGTGGGCGGGGTTGTACAAATACAAGAAAAGAAAATTAAAGGAAAGCCTGAAATAAAAATAAAAAAAAAATTAAACATACTTATTAGTACTTATAATTATTCTAAATAACATTCTGAATAGACATAGCAGCGTAGTATACAACAAAAGCAAGAAACAAAATCTATAACCACAATACACAAAAAAAATTACTTCTTACAATTAACAAGCTGTAGTTTTTAGGTCCCTCCTCATATAATTGCGCGAAGAAAAATTACCCAATTACAGCTCTAAAAGCCACAGCCCTACAGTATCAGTGTAAATACCAAATTCAGTACCTAGAACTATCAATAAATACAATATTATTGAAAAACATCCTATCTTCTAAAGGTACTCATTTTTAAACCATTTACACATTAATAAGTAGTATAATTTCTTTTTAGTTATTTAAACCAAACAGGAAGACCTTGGTAGAAAGCCGAAAAAGGAGTAGCGAAGGACTTATGCACTATAGTGATTCCAGTTCAGCAGTAACAGTAGGTTGTTTTTGACTCGTTGATACGGAATTATCGGCCAGAATCTTTGCCGGTTCTAATTTCAGACTCTTGTAAGGAGCGGGCGGTAGGTAAATGGGCTCGATAGAATGGAGCGAGGTTATGAAGCACAATGGACAATTGAATCTCTTCACTAAAAGGACCATAGTGTCCAAACAGGCCTGTCATACACGCGAAATAGTTAGTAATGCTTGCGGATGACTTCTACCGTCTCTTACAGATCATATTAAACACCACCAACCTATGATCAGTCATTTTGAATCAGAATAAAAAAGAAATTGGGAGAAAGTAACTAAGTAAAGGCTAACCGTAACTCGATAAAAGCTCAAAAAAAATTATTACGAATACAAGAAAATTTAAACCATAGTACCTTCTGGTGGAGCATTGGAAATATAAATGCACGGACTAGAATTATTGGCGAAAACACAATTCCGATAGTCTGAAATGAACCAACCAAGGATATTTAGCGATCAAGAAAGAAAACAAAATCCAAAATTTAAGAAGATCGAACCCACACAAGAAATAAATACCAGTTTGAACGTAAGGGAAGAAAACATAAGTAGCATTAGGCCGAGAAATGCGGGTAATGTAGGAAATCAAGCAGTAACAACAAACAAAAATTGGGCCAGAAATTAAGCGAAACCACATCGGAGCCAAAGTTACACGAAACAAAATCGGAGCACAAATTAAGAAAAACCAAAATCGAAGCAAACATTACCCAAGAAAAAATCGTGGCCCCACGCCAGGACGTCAAAATTTATGCCACGTGCATCGACGTAGCCTAACGAAAAAACCAAAGACAGAACCAATGAGAGAAACTGACCAGGTTCAGTTGGTAGAGTGGGCGGGGTCGTACAACTACAAGAAAAGAAAATTAAAGGAAAGCCTGAAATAAAAATAAAAAAAATTAAAAATACTTATTAGTATTTATAATTATTTTAAATAACATTTGATTAGACATAGCAACGTGGTATACAACAAAAGCAAGAAACAAAATCAATAACCACAATACACAACAAAAATTACTTCTTACAATTGGCGAGCTGTAGTTTTTAGATCCCTCCCCATATGAATTACGTGAAGAAAAAGTACCCAATTACAGCTCTAGAAACCACAGCCCTACACTATTAGTGTAAATACCAAATTCAGTACCTAAAACTATCCGAATAAATACAATATTATTGACAAACATCCTTGCCTCTAAAGGTAATCATTTTTAAACCATTTACACATTAATAAGTAGTATAATTTCTTTCTAGTTATTTAAATCAAACAGTACTGCATTCCTAGTAGGGCAATAAATAGCAAAATAGATCCGTAATTTTCGGATATGCAAATTAATGTTGGGAATGCCGGAGTTTAAAATGTAAAGTTCAAATAGATATGGTTTCAGCGTAAACAAGGAAGAAATACTCACCAACATGTCCATGGTGTAGGTTAGTCACACCGTCTCCAAGGACAGTGCGAAACAGATGTTCTCGGGATCACACCATGCGCGTGTCCTCCCGTACCAACTGGAGCGGCGGTTCAACCAGATCTTTCCAGTCCACCGGGTGGAGTTATAACAATTACCGCAAACGATTAAACCCCCTTACCAAAGAAAAGTACTTTTTTTTTAAATAAGATACTCACCGCACAGTGTGTGCACGAAATTTTGAAGACACAACAAAAGGTAGCGAAAAGTAAAATTAAAGACGAGTTATTATTGTCGCATTCATACAGCAAGAATCGAGTACAAATTAACTCGTTTAAATAACAAGAATTCAATGCAATCCTCCCGTTATCATACCATACCAACAGGTGATTGGAAAACTCGAAACACGGATAACGAAAACAAGGTATAAATTATTTAATTTATAGCATAAACTTTCGTTCTAAAGCAAATAGATTTGAGTTGAAAATTATTAGAAAGTGTATTTATTATAAACAGGTAAATGTACAGGATGTTGTTGAAGGATTTAATAGTAGAAACGGATTCTATTTGAATGGGTAATGAATTAAAAGGAAAACGGGATACTTTAATTTATGCCGAAAATAAATGTAACACATTTCTAATAAAATGACATATTTTCCTATTAAATAATTTAGATGTTTGAACCTTCTGAAATTAATTTCTTTGGAATAAGGATTAGAACTCGTGTGTTATTTTTAACGAAAATGTATATTTTATTTTGTGTTAAATGATATATCTACACACGGAAATTAAGTACATAATTAATTAAAGTTCGCCGATTGCACTCTTAATTGTTGATTTTTGCTCCAACAGGGTATGCATTTTTGTTTCGCATATCTTAAAGAAGATAGCTTAAAATTTAAGTTATTTTTAATATTTACAGAATAATTATTTAAACACGGCAAATGAATGACTTTTGTATTTATATCTTAAAATGAAAACTCGTTTTAAGGTATCTATCAAGAGTAACTATTTATGTGCACCACTGAAATAAATTAATTTATAACTTGGGAATCTAAGTTTATATTCGTTTCAGAAACTTTTCACACTTTGTAGTAAATGCAATACATGGAATTTAATTACATAATTAATAAGGGCTTTTTCTTTTATGTGCTAATAAAAGGAAGTTATATTTATACAGGGTAGAAAAATTAAATAGTGGGAAATTTTAATTTTCTCCGTTTTCTACTCTTTAGGTGTTCAATGACCACTCATGACCTAATTATCGCATCGATTATAACAGTTAATAGGATGCAAAGCCTAAATGATCATTTCAAATCGATCTAGTAATTGAAAGATGAAAAATATAAGGTCTTGGACAGGACTCGAACCTGCATCTTGGTCTTTCACGGACCATGCGTTTTCCAATTACGCCACCGAGACCGATGACCACAATTGGAAAATTTACAAATTTAAATCGTGTACAAACATACATCAACCTAACTTTCAATTACACGATTCAGATTTGTAAATTTTTCAATTGTCGTCATTGGTCTTGGTGGCGTAATTGGAAAACGCCTGGTCCGCGAAAGACCAAGATGCAGGTTCCAGTCATGTTCAAGACCTTATATTTTCCATCTTTCAATTACTACCTCGATTTGAAATGATCATTTAGGCTTTGCATAAAAATTTAACTTATTATTTCATCTTATTAACTTAGCTGTATTAAATAAGAGTTGATTCTGTACCATTGAATAATATTTATATTATAATAAATTCTTGGGAATTTGCTCACAATGAACTTGAAAATTATTTGGAGATGTTCCGTGTTTTGATTTTCTACAGAGAGGGAGAACAACCAAATGACCACTTTTTTCGTTAATGTGTCTTGTCATAATTGGTTTAGTTCTGACGAGACATAATAACGACGAAACCAGTCAATTGGTTGTTCTGGAACTTACTGTTTCAAGTATACTATGACATCGTACGGCGTATAGAATTAAATGTCTTAAATTTACATGTTTTAAAAGTTTATTTACATACTTGCTTTTCTAAAGAGAAAATAGTTTTAAAAGCTTAATTATGTTTTGTTTATATATATATATATATATATATATATATATATATATATATATTGCCGTGGAAGTCGGGAACAAGCTTTTAAAATTCTCGCCCCACGAATTGGGCTAACATAAATTTTTCTGAAAAAAATTAAAATAAAAAATTTCTTACACTTGTCCTTTTGAACGCCTCCTTATTTCTCTGCTCATCCTGGCTAGTTCAGCAATCGGCTTCTTCTTGAATACCTACCATTTTAAGTACATACCTTTTTCACACACAGTCAAATGAAATTATCAATCAAATAATACAACAAACATACAACCTTTTTATTTACACATATTAGCAAGTTTCCATTATTAATAAAATATTTACACCTTGGTACAGACAGTTTGCTAAAACTGTTATCAGCTCAATCATTAAATACTTTAAAGTTCTTGGTTTTAATATATTTCAACAAATTCTATATAATACGAGTAGATGGGCTCCACATGCAACCCTAGTTTGACTTTATTCTGGTCTATTTTGAGCTCATTATAACCCAGTTTCTGTAAATGCTTTTACACCTTGCATTTTATTAAAACAAATTTAAAGACCCGTTTACTCCTTACAACAACATTTTATAGCATGAATACACCTTTATATATCATCAATAAACCTTTTTAATAATCAAAAATTAATTGTCCAACACATATACCTCTTTAAACAAGTATTATGGTTATAAATCCATCCCCAATAAGTCAAAACACACAAACACAAAAAAATATCAACACAAATGTTTATACAAAAACAGGAAATTAAGTTTCTTTACCTGGAGTCGCCTTCGTTCCTCGTCACCTGTGAAGATGGTTACCAGAAACCCTCGTCGTTGTGTCCATCTACTTCGATTATGCGTGGATCCAACTGATCCCCACCTATCCAAATCTCGGCCACCACTACTATTCTTCTATCCAAATATTAGCCTTGTCTCAAACGTAACATTCCATACCAAATATACTTCATGCATACAAATTACGCTTCAGGCTTCGCTTACCCAAATATCATCCCTTCATTTAATCGAGTCGTTGTAGTAACGGCACCTTTTATCTAAACAACAGCACCAACTTGTGCAATATCACTTGTACAACTTTTGCGGTACGTTACTACAGCTTTACATAAATTTCAAACAGGATGTTGTATGCAACTTTACCGACTAAACACAATAATTGATACCCGTAAGAGCATTTACTATTATTACGTTGCAGATCTAAGCACGATCTCAGATCTAAAAGGAAAGAGCCTCAATTTCTTTCTCCGTGTATTTATATGATTTTCAAAACTCCCTATGGAACCTATTTCCTTGAAAAGCTTATTTTCTAAACTGATTCTTAAATTTTTGTACATAACGAACACTAACTTCTGAAAAATACCCCGTTCGTCGTGCTGTTTCAGAGAATTTTGTTCGATACCCTCTACGGACGCGGGCTTCTTGAAAACTGCTAGCCATCGACCAATGATATAATTTTCCCTCGTCACAACGCTCCACCTATCAGCTATCTATCTCCGTTCCACGCATATTTGTTGTCTCCTTTAGAACCCCTCTTAAGTTACAGAAAATCGATATTGTAGTTGGTCTTCACATTTACCCGTGTATTTCGTACGTGACTTGTACCCAACGCTTTCTTTATACGTTTCTCTATCTGTCGTTATCGATCGTTTATTCCACTCAGTCTTCAAGGCACTTGTTATTGTAGCAGCTTATACACTGACCGTTGCAAACACATTTCTATAGAATTTTGTGCTAACGTTCGTTTAAGATTCCATGAACCTGACATTTACCAACAGCTGTTTTTCGAAGCAACCGACCGTTTAAAATAACAATTCCTAGTTTCTTTCCTTCTTAGTATTTGTATAAACGAACATTGGCTTTTTTGTAAAAGGAAATATTCGCATTTAAAATTATTGATTTTCTATACATGCAAGCTCCCTTTTTGCTTCCATGCATTTGATTTAAAATTATTATAATTCCTTATGCGTATCCTTGAGTTTTTATGTACTCAAAAGCTTCTTCCCTTATGCAATTTTAACATCCCAATTTAAAAATAGAAAAATATCTTAATAACCGTCCGTTTTCACTATATAAATTAATTAATTTGGCGCGTAAATAATTTGCTCCTTTCCTATATACACGTTGATAAAATTTTATTGTCTACACCTATTTAACCCATAATTCCACATCAATATATATAACCTGCGTGCGTGTGTGCACATACACGCATGTGTATGTGTGTGTGTGTGTGTGCGCACCTGTGCATGCCTGCAGGTACGCAGCAAATAACTCAAAAAGGCTCATGGCTTCCTGTCTATGCATTTAGGGCTCAGTTACTTCTATGTTATGTAACTGTATGTGTATATACCAGTTGTCCACTCTTAAAGTCGAACACATGCAATTAACAAGTGCATTCAATTTTTAGGAGTTTGGCTATTATTTGAAAAATAGCATTAAGGAAAAACAAATTACATTAAATATTGAAATATTTTATATTTATATTATATTCTTTGTTAGATGATTGATTACAGTAATTAACGTGCATTCATAAAATTTTAAAATATTTTTACAAATTTTTCAATAGTACTTGCAGGTGCTATATGTGTAGTATTAAATTTAGTGGCAAAAAAATATCAAATTTTTTGTAAATTAACATCGCTAGAAAAGGCAAGTTAAATTGACAAGCAGCAATTAGCAAAACCATTTGATATCATTTAAATTCTTCTGTTTCAAGTTTGAGAACGGACACATGGTATATATCTGTGTGTATTTCAACTAATCATGGTAGCCAATTTTGCAACTCCTTTATTTTGTTAATTTATATTGCACAGATTCCCTGGTGCTAGCCGTTTCTTATTTATAATAGCAACTGAGCTGTTTTACTTTAATAATTATAACATGCAATTTTGCTTTAGGTCAACTGAAACAAATCCCTTTAAAGAAGAAATTTCTGAAAATCAAACCAATAGAAAGTTACAAAATTTAATCTGCCACATATGTAAAAGTTCATTTAATAAACGATGTGGTATGTTACAACATCTAAGAAAAGAACACAAAAAATCAAATAGTAGGAAAAGAAGAAGTTATGGAGATATTGATTACGAGATTTTCTGTGATATTTGCTATAAAGGCTTTACTAGAAATTTAGATATGAAAAAGCATCGAATGTTGCTTCATCCAACTGCTTCTCATAAGCAAGAAAGTTCCGAGAATAGAGAATTATTTACAATCAAAGAAACAATAACCGGTAAAATTAATTTATGCTTGATTTGCAATGCAGAATTTAAAGAACTTAGTCAAATAAACAAACATTTACAAGAAGAGCACAAAAAATGTAAGTCACGTGTTAGAAGGAGCAAATCAGAAATAGTCCCAAATTATTTTTGTGACATTTGTGGCAAGGGCTTTACTAGGAAATTTGATATGCATAAGCACAGCATGCATAAGCATCCTAATGAAACTCAACCTAATCAAGAACTGCTCATTGAACAACAAAGAAAATCACAACTGTTAGGGAGATGCAGAATTCGAACCGCAGACAAGTGCATGTATAAATGTGAAAATTGTAATAGAATTTTTGATCAGTCCTATAACTTTATACGGCATCATACTATTCATACAGGTATTCGTGCTTATTTTTGTCATATATGTGGTAAAAATTTTCGTGCTTCTGGCGGATTGCGTAGACATATTAGTGAGCTTCATCATGGTATTAAAAATACAACTGTGACTTTTGTGGAAAAAGTTTTGCCGCAAAAGCATCCCGGGATGAACATAGAAATATCCATACTAATAATAGACCTTTTGTTTGTAGTTTATGTGGTAAGACTTTTAGACAAAAAGCAGCTTTGCATACTCATTCATTATTTCATACAGATAACTATAGATTTTCATGTAATATTTGTAGTAAAAAATTCAGACGTGCAACCGAACTTAAAGTACACTCTTGGTTACATACTGGTTACAAACCATACCAGTGCAAAGTTTGTCCTTCAAAGTTTAGATTGACACAACATTTAAAAAGGCATTTAAAAATTCATGAGAAAGGAAATGAATACTATTGTTATGAATGTGGTTCAAAATTCACTCAAGAAAGATATTTGAAAAATCATAAAAAGAGTCACCACAAGGATAGTTCTACCATATGTGGCTTCTGATGTTTTTATTAGTTAGTTGTAAGTAAGTCAGTCACTGACATAAATGATGTGATGTGTGTTTGTCAAATACCAACATCTTGTATTAATTAAATTTTTCAAAGGTATGTTTAATTTTCTTATTTATTCAAATAGACAGGATGGACCACTTATTTTTCAATAAAAATATGTTCTAGGATAAAGAATTAACCCACCATTTTCAAAAATGGAATTAATTTAAAAACACTAATGGTAATCATATTCTCTGTATGGTGAAAGATCCAATGTCATTCTGAACTTCAATGTCATCCTGGATGTCCGAAAATGATGAGCAAACAATTCGGGAGTGAATATACCAGAAAAAATAACGTTCCAAGTTCCTATAACAAGTTTTCGAAAACTCAAAAATAATGTAACTACAGGGCTTTAAGGTTAGATTTTTAAAATGAGTTTCTTAAATTTTGTATTTACTGGTTAACAGGTTCTTTCCAAATTTGGTACACTTAATATAAAGGTTCTTTTGTGTAACTGTATAAGCAGATGACATGATTTTCCTTAGAAACACAGCATTTGTTTCCATGGTATCTTTGTTAAAATGACAAAAATAGATTAAAGTGAGTTGTTATGCATACAATGCAAAATAGTCAGATTTTTTCTGGGAAATGGTTCATTTTAACGAGATGCAACAAGTTAAGCTTTTTTGTTTGTTTTATGTGCATTTTTATTTTATAACCCAAGCTCAACTATGTTGTTCATTATAAAAAATTAAAAGTCATGGACTTAAATTTAAAAAGTTTATAAGATCCTTAGGTTTAAGCAAAGTCGTTTGTTAAAAGCAGGTACAGCTAGGATTTAAAATTAGGTGGGCATATAGCGAACCAAGACATTTTTGGGTGGGCCAAAAAGACAAAAACTGAATAATTTAGCACTTACTTAACTAATGTATAACGATCTTCTGTTTTGATGCATCTCGTCAAATTATGTAATAACCCTATCGTTCACTAAAGTTTTGGCAATTGCACTTTCAATGTTGATAATTGCTAAATAATTAGTCTCGCTTCATGATTTTGTTTCTGATGTATGTTCTCAAACGTCGTAAACAGGAAAATGTACGTTCACAACCTGCATTGGACACTGTGATTACAGTCAGTTCATAAGTTACACTGAATACGATTTTATGAATTTCTAGTAATGCGTAACACTGTTGATTTTAATCCTTTTTTCCATTTCATATTATTTATAGTTTTGGACAGCATGGTAAATTACGATGTTCAGCCAAAGGTCGCAAAATATTGTAATTTACTAAGTCATTATTTTCTGTATGTAAAGCACTAGTTGCATTAGCAATACTTGCATATTTATTAAACTGTTCATCAATTCTAGTTAAAATTGAATCCATTATTGGAATAAATACGTATATATTCAAATGTTTTGGTTCAATAAGAATTTCGTCTTCCAAATTCATATTGAAATGTTCAAATTGTTTAGGGATTTTATTAAGACGTGTTTTACGCATTTTTTTCTTGCCTTGAAGTGGAAGCTCAATATTGTTTATTTATTTATTTATTCACATATACGGATTACACCTTTAATATTGATAAATAATGCTTTAAATGCTATAAATAATTTAGAATATTAAAAATATTAAAACTAACATGAATTATAAAATATATGTCAAATTCATAAAATACTTAAAATATATAAAAAAAAGAAACTTTAAAAAAACTAGTGAAGCTCACTGTAAGTTTCTAAACAGCCCATTATACTCCCTTTAAATTCCTTTTTAAATTCTGATTGTGAAATTCCTATCATCTTATAATCATGCGCATTAGCAGACCTAACCATCCTAGTTAGGGGGCAGAAATAAGTATAATTAACCCTATGATAGGGCACAAAAAATAATGATGTGTCTCTAGTGTTACACAGTGGTATCCTAAGACTAATCAGGCTAAGTAATTCGGAACAATCAATATCTCCTGCCAAAACTTTATACAAAACTAGAAGGTCATTATATTCACTAAGGGTTTCCAGAGGTGGTAATTGCAAAGCCTGGCGAATGAGGTCATAATCACAATTAGATTTACTGAATACTGTTCCAGTCTTATATGCACAAAATCTTAGGAACCTATTCTGCTCTGCTTCAAGAGTTCGAATGTGTACATTATGATGGGGAGACCAGATCGGAGAGGCATACATAAGTATACTCCGAACGTAACACAAATACAATGTTCTAATCGCTGTCACTGAAAGGTCGTGCGCGTGTCTTGAAATAAATCCTAATGCTCTTAGAGATTTTGAAGTAATAGTATTAATATGAGGAACAAAAGATACCTTACTATCAAAATAAACACCCAGATCACGTACTGTATCAACACTTTTCAAATGCGATCCATTGATAGAGTATACATACTTAATGGGGTTTCTAGAATATGAGAAAGTTATACTGCAGCATTTGGAAATATTAAGAAACATCCCATTATTCTCACACCAATTATAAAATGAATCGAGTTCTTTCTGAAGGTCATGACAATCAGATTCACTCCCAACTACTCTGAACAATTTACAATCGTCAGCAAATAGTAAGAACTTGCTGCCGGGAAGAAACAAGCCAATGTCATTTACAAATAAGTTAAATAGCAGGGGCCCTAAGTGTGACCCTGAGGCACTCCAGATAAAACTTCCATAGGTGCTGAAATAACATTTTAATCTTTACCGACTGTGACCTGCCACTGAGATAACTCTTTAGCCATTGAAGTAAGTAATGCTGAAATCCTATAGCTTTCAATTTTCCTAACAATATGGAATGGTTGATTTTATCGAAAGCTTTAGAGAAATCTGTATATATTGAATCAACCTGCAACCCATTCTCCAAAGCAGTAGTAATTGTGTTTTGATAGACAAGTAGGTTAGAAACTGTCGATCTTTTCTGAGTGAACCCATGCTGGTTATCACATATTAATTTACAACAATACCAATTTAAGTACACAATTAGTAACCTTTCAAGTAGTTTAGGTATAGAAGACAACAGACATATTGGCGGTAGTTTCTAATATCCTCTTTATTGCCACTTTTAAAAATGGGTATGACATAACTTGTACTCCACATCGATGGAAATTTTGAAGTTTAAATGTCAAGTTAAATAGGAATTGAAGCGGTTTACACAAAGTAAATATACACCTCTTTAGAAAAATAGGTGGAATCCCATCAGGACCCGTTGACAACCTATCAGGAAGGGATCTGATACCATTGAATACCTCCTCCAAGCAAAATTGTATAAATGGGATATCAACTTGTGAATCGTTCATAGAGATTAGTATCGAAAGCCTTGGGTGTATCATTATAGTTTCCTACGAAGTGAGAGGCGAAGAGATTGGCAATATCATCGCCATTATTAGCAGTAATATCATCAAGAAACAAGCTCTCAGGTAAATGTTCCCCTTTAAACTATTAACATAACTCCAGAATTGTTTTGGATTAGAACAAATCCTTTATTTACATTGGACATATAAGTAAGATAACTGCGTTTCGTAGCCTGTTTACAAAGATCTCGTAAAGTACTAAAACGTAAATAATCAATCTGGGAACGGGTTTCCTTAAATATAGCATGTGCTCTCTTTTTCTCATGTATTAATGATATCAAGTCCCTGGAAAACCATCTAGGATAGGTAGATAATCTACGGTTGATTACTGGTACAAATCTATCAATGGCAACATTGATTGTTTCATAAAAAGTCCTAACAGACTCATCAATATCCAAATTACTCAAGAGAGAATCCCATGCAATTTGTTCAATCATTTAATGCGATATAATCAGCATTTCTAAAATCTCTATACGTTTCATTGAATTGTAAGGTTCTACACTTAGTAGTAAGAGATAGTTTGCATTCGAGAGCCTTGTGGTGGTAATTGTTGGGCAAAAGACAATCGTTAGCAAGCGACACATCAATTGAGTTAGATACATTAGCAAAAATTAGGTCTAGAAATACATTGTGGTCATTAGGTATATTATTAAATTGTTTAAATCCTAAGAAATTGAAGTATTCTGCCACCTCAGTAGCTGGGTACCCCGGTTGGCAGTGTACTAATAATTCATCACGCGATTCCCAATCTGCGGCTGGTAAGTTATAGTCACCAAAAATAAAGAAAGAAGAAGCAGGATACTTATCAACTACTTGCTCAACTGCCGAGCAGTGGTCAATATACACCTCTGACGAGGATCCTGGAGGAATGTAGACACCACCCAGAACAAAATTAAATTTACCTTCCCAGAATTCGATAAACAGGTGCTCAACATTCAAGACAGTAGTAGAAATGGTTTTGACTACAAACGGTAAGTCTTTCTTGGTGGCAACAAGAACCCCACCACCACGTTCTTTAGTACTGGTTAGATAGGAACGGTTCACTCGGTAGATTTCATAGTTAGAAAGTCCCAATTCTGCATTAGAAAGATCTTCATGCAGCCAAGTTTCTGTCAACACAATCACATCATATTGACAAACAAGAGCCGATAGAGCAAAGTCAACAAATCTAGTGCGCATACCTCCAACATTTTGGTAATAAACTGAGAGTGAGTAAGGAGTCGTGGATTTATTATTATTTAGTTTTTTGGGACATTCTTGACCACACAAGGTACTCCCCGTTTATGGATAATTCTTAGATTTTGTTCCCCATGCTTATAACGATCCTTAAGTTCTTTAAGAGCAGATGCATGTTGTTGCCTTTGTATATGTGTCAGATCCTGACTGATTGAATAACCATAGTTAGTGATGGCTCTTTTGGCTTTAAGTACTTGACCAACTCTACCAGAGCTACATAAAGTAACCTTCAAAGGACGAGGCCTATCACCAGCAACCTTACCAAGGCGTATAACATTGATGAAATCACTGGACTGCACACCAGCAGCCTCCAAAATTTTAGCTGCAATTTTATTATCATGTGAAATTCTCTCAGCTATTTGCGAAGATTTAGATTCACTTGCGTTAAAACCATAAAATTGCAGGCACGCACTGTTCTCTCATGAACCTCTTTGTATATAGTTTCACTATTACTTGTTCTGTCGTTATTTAAACCCATAGAATTCTTTTCTTGCTGTAGGACTACAAACTGCTGTTTTAAATTATCCAATTCTTTTTCCAGAGTAGTAAGCTTTTTCAATAACAGAGGAGCTTTTAATACTGTGGTTCTGCAATCCTCACAAAAGAAAATAACTAATCTTTGAGATTTGAGTTGAATCGCTCTAACCGGTAACATTTAAAATAGAGCATTTTTGTTAGCATGAAATGTTGATCCACAACTATCACAACAGATGTAATTTTCATCATCTAGAATTTTTAAATTGCAAAAGTTGCAAGCCTCAGACATTTTTAGAATAAATTAAAATTGAATGTCTTCCTAGATCCTGTACTGCACAATTTAGAATTAGTTTCTTAACATGTGTTCACAAAAGTTAGCTATTTGTAGTAGTTATCTATTAAATTTATTAAATATGTTGATATCAGTTGTTGTATTTGAACATATGTCATGCCTCAACATATAAATACAGGAAAATTACTACAAAAACAGCTTACAACTTCTGTTTAATGGATCCCTGATACCACTTATATTGATCATTCCATAGCCCAGATTATACTCAGCAGACAGGTATAATTTTCCAGAAAATATGTCCAAAAATAACCATTCAATTAATTAAATTCACAGAGCTGTTAAAAACACACTGTTAATGCCATAACATACAATTACATTACGTTTTCTACACATTTGAATATATTTGAATATATTAATCAAAAATTTCATCCTTGTCAGCTCTTATTGTTCGAAAAATCTTTTCAGTAAATTCCAATAAGACACTTGCTTCAGATAAATTCAACTATACTCTCTGTAAATAATCACTGAAACCTTTTAGTAATTATACGATTTTGAAATACATACATAGATTAAAAATAAAGTTGAAATCAATTTGATGCAATAATCCAATAGCTTCTGATACACGGTCGCATCTGTCTGTAATTAGTTTGTTTAGGAACATAAGCATTTTTGTCACTGTTTTTTTTTAATTGTTGTGATGAACTTGTGTGGTACACTTGGTGTAACAAATTCGTTTTATTTCAATAAGTCTTATTAGGATTAAGTTGGCACTGAATTTCGATAAATTTAGAATGTATTGCGGAATTGGACTTAAAATTAAAGAGTTTTTAAAAAATAAAAAAAGGAATTACCTTGAGGAAGATTCTTGACAAGTCCACAGCAATTAAATTTAGGCAATGATTAGGGCAATGCACGCATTTTGTTTTTGAAATTTCATTGCGCAAAATATTTTTGAACACCATTTATTCTGTTACTCATCATATTCACGACATCATAAGTCTGTACAATGTACTTTTTCATATCTATACCACATGTGTTACGTTCCATCCTTGTAACTCAATAACTTTTTTTTGCCTTATTTCTAAACTGTGGATAATAAGGAATATTATGGAAGCATTAAATGCAACAGCAGTAATTCTCAAGCAGTTATTTTTTGTGATGGATGTGAAAGACCAGTACATAAAGAATGTTCAGATCTTACATCCTCAGAAATAAAAGTAATGGAGCTGAAGGGAAAGCGCTCTCTAAAATTTTACTGTGAGGATTGAAATGAAGGAGTAAGATTAGTTCCCAAGCTTATTAAGAAAATTGATGAAATGTGTGTTGAATTTAATAAATTGAAAAACTCCATTGTGGTACCAGAACAAAGTTGTGAAGAAAAAGTGCTTAACGAAATTTTTGAAAGGCAGAAGAGAATGAATAATATCATGATTTATAATTTTGCGGAAGATTTACAAAATGATATGGCTAATGCTCAGGCCTTAATTAAATCAATGATTTAAAGATTATCGGTATATTGTGATGGTGTAATAGCCGAATAATTTATAGTTATTACATTGTATTAAGTTTAAGCATTTAAAAGGTGAGTGACTTGTATAGGAAGTGAAAAGTGCGGAAGTGGTACAGGAAGACAATCAGGAAGTACACGTGCAACGAACTCTAGGCTAGGTGTAATTTGAATTAGTAAATAAGCATAGTTGCAAAATAATTGTTAGCAGTTAAGTATTAATATAGAATAAGATTGATTATAAGTCTAACCTTCCGATGTAATAGTTGTACAGCACCTTAAAGTGACAAGTAAATTAAACATGTGAAATGGTCTTCGACTTTGATTTAATCACCCCTACAAAAGACCCCAAGAGAACACTACATGGCGATCCTGCCAGCCCTGCTAATCCTGCCAGCCCTGCCAATTCTGCGAGTCCTGCTAGTTCTACAAATTAAATTATAATATAACCGAAATTTGAAATGGGCACCAGCAATTCCAAGGAAGAAGTAGTTATTGCACAAACTGGAATGAATAATGGTTTGATAAATGGGTATTCAAATTCTGAGGTAATAAGTATTACGTCAGGTACAATTTTAGCGTTGTTGGGTATTTTATTACTTTTTAAAATGTTCAAGAAAATGTTGGACAAGAAGATTAGGAGAGAGGTCAGTAGAAGCCAGCAGATTGTATAGTAAGAATTATTTTATTTTAAGCTATAAAAATTAAGTACGAGTTAAAATTAATGACGGAAAAGTTGAAGCAAATTTTAGAGGAATTTAAGATTTTATTAAAATTTAAATAAAGATGGTCAAGAAAGACGAAACGATTTAGATGTTACTAATAGGAAATTTGATTATTTGTATAGGTTATGCGAGGAGTATAGGTTAGAGAAAGAAAAGATTAAAGTCGCAAAATTTGATAGTTCTGAAATTATCGATAAAGTTAAGCAGCACATAGCCATAATAGATAAGTGTATAGGAGATATTACTGAAATTTTAAAAGTAGGAAGTTAAGTATTTTAAGTAGGAAAATCAAGACACCATGGGTGAAAAATTTGAACTAAAAGTAGCAGCCTCTATGATTCCAGCCATGGACGGTTCAGAAAATACCACCAAGCAAATGGTCGACGCAATTGAATTATATGAAAGCTTGTTAGATGATGAAGGTAAGAGATTGTTAGTAAATTTTGTCATAAAAATTAAGTTAAGTCAAAATGCTAAAATGAGATTAGACAGTAATTATGAGAATGTAGAAGCGCTTGTGAACGATATCAAACATCACCTTTAACTAAAAATCAGCATCAGGATTGTCTGCCGAATTACATAACTCCAGACAAAATAATAAATCAATTGAAAATTTTGGTAAAACGATCGAGGAATTAATGGTCAATTTAACAATAGCTCAATCAGAGGGTAACAAACAATCATTAAAAATTTTGACAGCCGTTAACGAAAAATTGCATTAAACGTATTTACAAACGGAATAAGGGACGAAAATTTAAAACAATTATGAAAGCTCGAAATTACGATAAATTAAAAGACGCCATAATAGCCGCGAAGGAAGAGGAAACTGCAAATAAACCTCAGCAAATGTTTTACACAACCGGAAAAGGTCGTCAATTTACTAGACGCGTAAAATATCATAACAATAATACGAATAGAAGTCAACGTACCTCACACACCAGGTATCAAGGTCGAGGAAATAATCCATGCACGTTCATAAACACTAGAGATCGAGGAAATGCATACGTAAGTAATACTGTAAGAGGTCATCAGTTTTATAATAGGGGAAAGCATCGCAATTTTTATATCAACTCGTCAGAGAAAAACTGCACAGAAAATACATTAGATCAAACTAGGGAACCGAAAACATTTTTTCGAGACCCCCCGGAATAATTTGAAGAATGTTCACAAAATTTTAAATATTAATAGTGTAAATTTCATAAAAGTCGGATACAATAACAATGCAATTAAATTAATTTTAGATACAGGAGCATCAGTAAGCGTTATTTTCATTTCTAGTTTAACAACTAAGATAAATATTGATACAAATAAGCAAATTTTTATTCAAGGAGTATCGGGTAAAACAAAAGCAATTGGAACAGTAAATCTACCAATTAAAATAGGGAATATCTCAATTAATCATACTTTTGTTGTAATGAACGATTTCGAATCAGACGTAAACGGAGTAATAGGATCAGATTTTTTTTAATAAATACAGATCAAATATCGATTATAAAATTATAAATTTACTTTCGTAAGTAATGATGTATCAACGTCAATTCCATTATTAGCAAACGAAGATTTATATACAATAATCCCACCACGATGCGAGATTATCAAATATTTTACAATAAATTGCAAAGAGGAATGCGTAATAAGATCACAAGAATTGTGCGAAGGTGTATTTTTAGCAAACGTAGTTGTAAAGCCAGTTAAAATTTTATACCAGTAAAATTATTGAATACGAACGACACTGAAATTAAGTTACGAAATTTTAAACCTACCATCGAACGACTTTCAGATTACAAGATAGTTAAATTTGAAGAGTCAAAATTCTCAGTTGAACGTATTGATAAATTATTAAAAGACATTAACGTTGAAGGTTTAAATAGCGAAGAACAAACCAGCATTCATAAGATTTCTGCTAAGTTTGCAGACGTATTTTATGTCGACAATGACCTACTAACCGAGTCAAACATAAGTAAGCAGCATATTCAATTACAAACAGATGCTACAGCAACGTACGTTAAACCATATAGGTTACCATATTCACAGAAAATGATATAGGAAAGCAAGTAGATAAAATGTTACATGACGGGATAATAGAACCCGCACAGAGTGCGTGGTCGTCACCACTACTAATAGTACCGAAAAACCGGATAGTTTAGGAAACAAAAATGGCGCGTAGTTATTGATTATAGACAATTAAACACTAAATTGCAAGATGACAAATTTCCGCTACCAAGTATCGAGTCAATTTTAGATTCGTTAGGAGGTGCGATATATTTTCACGTTTAGATTTATATCAAGGATATTATCAGATAGGATTACAAGAACAGTCCAGACCGTGTACGGCATTTAGTACAGACAAAGGACAATTTCAAATGACTAGGTTACCGATGGGGTTAAAAGTAAGCCCAGTATTTTTGCACGACGATGACAGTAGCTTTATCAGGATTGAATTACGAGAATTGTTTTACATATTTGGATGATTTAATTGTATTCGGAGATAGTTTAGGAAAGCACAATACAAATTTAGTAAAAGTACTCAATAGGTTAAGGAAAGTCAATTTAAAATTAAATCCAAAAAAGTGTGAATTTTTAAAGAAGGAAATTTTATATTTAGGACACGTTATAACGGCACAAGGTGTACAACCAGATCCAGAAAAAATTGCAGTCATGCAAAATTATCCAACGCCACTTAACGCAAACGACGTTAAAAGGTTTGTAGCATTTGCCAATTACTATAGAAAATTTATTCCAAAATTCGCTGAAATAACAGCACCGTTAAACAAATTGTCTACGAAAGGTGTAACTTTCCAATGGACCAATGAATGTCAAGCAGCATTCGAACTGTTAAAACAACTTTAACAAACCCACCAATATTACAATACCCAGATTTTTCAGATAATAGTACATTCATCTTACGCACGGACGCATCAGGTTACGCGTTAGGAGCAGTTTTGTCGAATAGCGACGACAAGCCAGTAGCTTACGCAAGTAGAGCACTTAACAAAGCCGAAATAAATTATTGTACAATAGAAAAAGAGTTATTAGCTATAGTATGGGCAGTGAAAAAATTTAGACCATACTTATTTGGCAAAAAATTTCAAATTTTAACGGATCATAGACCGTTAGTATACTTATTTGGTATGAGTAATCCATCTAGTCGATTAACAAAATTTAGGTTAACATTAGAAGAATATGATTTTACAATAACGTATATTAGGGGTACAGAAAACGTGACAGCGGACGCTTTATCTAGAATTATTATAGATTCAGATTATTTAAAGAATATGGAGCGAGCGGTTCACGAAAAAGTATATGTAACAACAAGAGCCCAAAGTAGAAAATTAGACGACTTTCAAGTCGAATCAAAAGCATCAAATGATGATGGGACTGATCACCCCAACATTGTTGAACTTTTGAAGCATCCGAAGGATGCAACAGAATTACGATTTGTATCAGAGGAGGAGTTTAACAGAATCATTAAATCCAAAAAGGAAATAATTTTGTTTACATGCATGTATTATCAATTTATGATAGGAGTAAAAATATAATTTATTTGAAGCAAGGATCTCGATCAGCGTCAGCCTTGAGCGTCGTTGAGAGACCTGCAATTTCTTCGAGAGAATTTACAATTCCGGAATTTATTATTATAAAAACGAAGAATCGAAGTCATTTTAAATAACTGTAAAGCCGGCCGCAATTTACTTAAAAAAAATGACATACGAATTAGTGTGATTAGGGAAGTCACTAATATTCAAAACTCAGAAACGCAAAGATTAATCATTAACGATTTTCATTTATTGCCTACGGAGGTCACGCGGGCATCAATAGAACATACAATAATATAAAGCGATACTATTTTTGGTCAAGTATGCGAAAGGATGTAGAAACATTTATTAAAAAATGTGACGAATGTCAAAGACATAAACATTCAAATATTAGCAAACAGCCGATGATAATTACAACCACAGCTTCCAAGCTTTCGAAAAAATTTTTTTAGACTTAGTTGGACCATTGCAACCAGATGCAAATGGAAACAGGTATATTTTGACACTACAGTGTGATTTAAGTAAATTTGTAGAAGCATATCCATTACCAAACAAAGAGACTGAAAGTGTAACTAGAGCGTTTGTCGAGAATTTTATTTTACGCCACGGCATCCCACGCGAAATTTTAACGGATAAAGGTTCAGAGTTCATGTCGGAGATTTTTAAGGAAATGTGCAAATTATTAAACATAAAACAATTAAATTCTACACCGTATCATCACGAAACTATCGGTGCGCTCGAAAACTCACATAAAAATTTAGCAGCATATTTAAGGATCCAATGTCCGCAGTATTCGAATAATTGGAGCAGTTGGATACCTTATTGGTGTTTTGCATACAATAATTCAGTGCATACTGAAACTAAATATACCCCACACGAATTAGTGTTTGGGAAAATTAATCAAATACCGTCAAACGTAGTAAACTCAGTAGACCCACTTTATAATTTTGATAATTATCCAGCAGAACTAAAGTATAGATTGCAAGTCGCTGGAAATGAAGCGAGATATAATTTATTACAATCCAAAAGTAAACGAAAGCATAAGTTTGATATCAAAACTAAGCATGTTAATTATAAATTAGGAGATAAGTTGTTGATTAAAATACATCTCTTAATAAAAGAGATCCAATATTTGTAGGCCCATATGAAGTAGTTTTAGATAAGAATCCTAATGTTATAGTTAAGATAGATAATAAGTTAGTAGAAATCCATAAGAATAGGACAAAATTATATAACGTATTGTAATTTAGAAAATTTTTATTTTGAAAAACAAAAATTTTTTTAGTGCACCCCGTGGAGGTGTGATGGTGTAATAGCCGAATAATTTATAGTTATTACATTGTATTAAGTTTAGCATTTAAAAGGTGAGTGACTTGTATAGGAAGTGAAAAGTGCGGAAGTGGTACAGGAAGACAATCAGGAAGTACACGTGCAACGAACTCTAGGCTAGGTGTAATTTGAATTAGTAAATAAGCATAGTTGCAAAATAATTGTTAGCAGTTAAGTATTAATATAGAATAAGATTGATTATAAGTCTAACCTTCCGATGTAATAGTTGTACAGCACCTTAAAGTGACAAGTAAATTAAACATGTGAAATGGTCTTCGACTTTGATTTAATCACCCCTACAAAAGACCCCAAGAGAACACTACAATATATAGAATGGGAAAGAAGAATTAAAATAGATCGAGAGCATTAAGGGTTACATTTTCTAATCATGAGGATGCCACGAAGGTGATAAGGGGACCAAAGCACATTTTAAAAAAGGAAAATATCTTTGTTAGTGCAGATCTCACACCACAACAGGTTCAGCATTGGAAGAATTTACGTAATGAGATGGAAATAAGAAAAGGAAAGGGCGAGGAAGGTTTATTTATAAAATATATTAAAGGGGTACCTTATATTCATGCTTCAAAAAACTAAGCAAAAATTATACAGTCAATAATACACAAATACCTATTTCTGTTTATTTTCAAAATATGGGAGGGCTCAAAACAAAATTATTACTACTGCAGCAATCAATATTGTGTTCAAATTATGACATTATAGTGTTAGCGGAAATTTGGTTGAATGCTACTATAGAAAATAAAGAACTTGGCTTGAAAGAATATGATGAATTCAGATTTGATTGGGATTTGACTGATTCAAATAAAACTCAAGGTGCTGGAATACTAATTGCAATTAGAAGTAATTTATCTCCTATTATAATCAATCACGTTAATAACAATATTGAGCAACTTTTTGTTAAAATACCTTGCAAAAGTTATAATCTAATTATAGGGGGAGTATATATACTTCCCCTATCTGACACTGCTTTATATGATAACCATGTAAATACAGTGGATTATATATTTGAAGCTCATCCTAACTGCCGAATGTATGTATGTGGCGATTACAATCTTCCTCGAGCAGAATGGTACAATGATGAATTCGGGCTAAAAGTTTACTGTCCTGATAATTATCCAGCGTTATCTTTAGTGCGTTGTTTTAGTTACCATAACTTATTTCAAATTAATACTATCCCAAATAGTAGGAATACATTTTTCGATTTAATATTTGCTACTACAAATGAAACACACGTTACAGAAGCTATTGATAAATTATTTCCTAATAGTATATATCATACTGCAACCTCTTTTGATGCTAGTGTCAGTCAATACAAACAATTACAATTTGAAGAATTATACTACGATTTTAAGAATGCTAATTTTGAAGCTATGAATGACTGCCTTGCTGGTACTGATTGGAATTCCATTATGCTTAAAGGCACAGACATCAATGTAGATATATCAGAATTTTATAACATATTGGACAATGCCATCGAAAGATTTGTATCGTTGAAAAGGTTTAAAGTGTCAAGTTTTCCAACATGGCTCAGTACCGAGCTAAAAATGCTATAAGATAGAAGATGGCAGCACATAAGAAATACAAAGTAAGTGGTAGTAAGAATGATTATGATCAGTTTGCCTTTCTTAGGTGTTATATATGTGAACACACCTTTAGTCAATAACGGCGTTCTCTGAACCGACCTTTAAAAACGGGATATTTCATTCATGTGAGTCATGTAAATGTCAGTAACTACAATTAATAAATTACAGTTTGTTATACAATAAATTCATTCAATCATTGATTGTATTATATTTATTACACAGATATACAATATTAGGGAAACATGTAAATCTTTAAATAATTTATGTTAAAAAGCTTATATAGATAAAATCCAGGCAGATATTAAATTACAACCAAATTCATTCTGGAAGTTTGTAAATAACAAACGGAAAGTATTTAATCTGCCATCACAACTTGTCTATAACAACATGAAAGGTAGTAGTAATGAGGAGATAGTAAATTTGTTTGGGTCATATTTTTCAACAGTATACAGTAATACAAAGGTGTTACATGCCGAAAATCGACATTTAAACATTTCTGTAAGTTTCTAATTTGTAAGTGAATTCGCGCCAATAATTTAAAAGACTTGTGTGTGTATTTCGGTCTCTTTGGATAGTTGCGTTTGCGCAAAGGATTGCACAGTCGCGGAGTGTGAAAAGAAAGTGGTGATTTTCCGTCACGTTAGGACTAGTTAACCAGATATCGAACGGAGTGGTTTTATCTGTGTGCCGTTGTCTTGTCTTCTCTTTCAGGTTATGTAGGTTTCCTTTGTCTGGTATCTATTATCGTTCATCCCCTTATTTCAGTGCTTCCGCTACACAAGAAAAGAAGACAAATTAATCTGGTTTCGCTGAGGGGGCAAAAGGATGACTGATGCGAGAGTAGCTGCCATGCAGTGAAGAGTCCTACAGGTTACGTGAGTACCTTTTGTCATTCTCTTATAATTAAAATAAACATTTTTTGCATGTGATAATAATTTGATCATAAATATGACGTATACCGCTTATTGCGCAACATTTTGCAAATATTTATTATTTTTACCAACTGTCGTAGTGGTTCTCATACATGTGCATCGGGACTTTAAAAGTATACCTTAGAGTGTAAAACAGTAGTATAACAAAGGTTTGTAGAGTACCAGCATTTTTTTATACAGACACTATAGAAGTTAGCAATTATTACATTGAAGCATCAGAAATAATTGATCGTGTTTATGAAACTGCCAAATAAAGTAACACATGGACCAGATGTAATTCCACTGGTTGTTCTAAAACGCTGCTTGTATACTTTAATACACCCAATAAAATGTTTGTTCAATAAATCCTTAGATGAAGGAGTTTTTCCAGATTATTGGAAAAATAGTTATATGAAACCAATCTACAAAACAGGTTCTCGTGAAGATGTAACAAATTATAGAGCTGTGTTTAATCAGTCGGAACTTTCTAAATTATTGGATTACTTGGTTAATAAGAAGCTTACATGGGATTGTAGAAATGTAATTATTGAAGAGCAACATGGTTTTTCACAAGGCAAATCTACTTGTACTAATCTTTTATTGTACACACGTTATATCTTTATGGCTTTGGAGAATCGAGTACAAGTGGACTCCATATATACAGATTTTGCTAAAGCTTTTGATAGGGTTAATCACTCAATATTATTAGCTAAATTGCAAGCACTGGAAATGCAAGGCAATATTTTGAAATGGATAAACAGCTACCTTATTGGAAGAACCCAATATGTTAAATGTGGTAATTCAATTTCGAATCCAATAACAGTGACCTCGGGGGTACCACAGGGCTCTCATATTGGTCCTCTATTATTTAACTTTTGTCAATGACATAAAAGGAGTGATTAAATATAGTAAAATATTACATTTTGAGGATGATTTAAAAATGTTTAGAACTATTAGTAACATCAAAGATGCAGAAACATTACAAATGGACATACAATATTTAACTAAATGGTGCAACAAAAATTCTTTAAGCCTGAATATTAACAAATGTAGCGAAATCATTTTTTCGAGAAACTATAATGTTATTATTTTCCCATATAAAATTAATGATGTATCTTTAGTAAGGAAACCTAGTATTAAGGATTTAGGTGTAGTACTAGATTCAAAACTAACATTTAATACTCATATTAATGAAATTACTTCAAAATCTTTAAAAACTTTGGGTTTTATTAGGAGAACTACCAAATTATTTTCTGTATTCTCAGTTAAACTGCTATATTGCTCGCTAGTTAGTTCTACTTTAGAATACAATTCTATTATCTGGTGCCCTAGATATAGTTTATATATAGAAGTGATAGAATCCGTTCAACGTAAATTTGTACGACATTGTGGATATCAGCTAGGTTTTAATTACGATACATATAATTATTGTGAGACTGTGAAAGTTCTTAATTTGACTTCTTTAGAAAGTCGTAGAGTGAATGCAGATTTGTGTTTTTTTACATAAGATTTTGAATGGTAGAGTCAATGATTCCACATTAGTGCATTAGTGAAAAGAACTAGGAACTCTGAAGTTTTTAGTATAACTTTTCATTTTACAAATTATAGTCAAAATGAACCTATCACTCGTATTATGAAGTTAGCAAACACCTACGAATTTAGGTTGGAGTTGTTTGATTCTTCCATTCAATCTTTTAAAAAGTCATTAAAAAATTTATAAAATAATAAATTTAGTCATTCTTATAGGAAATTTCACATTTATTAACTAATCTTTGTAAAATGGCATTGCCGTAAATGAATAAAATAAAATAAAATAAAAAACTTGGCTCATACTGAATTTAACATTTCATATCCAGTACTGTTTCTGCAGTTATTCTGCATATTTATTAGCAAGTCTGACTCCCTTTCAATTTAAACGATTATTTGTCTAACATCCTGTAGAATTTTATTAAATATTCAGTTATAAAATTGAATGTTTTAAATCGATTCTATTTTACTAATGTGAAAACCTAGGATTTTGTTATTTACAAGGTACGGAAATTTGTTGTTTATTTTTAGCAATATGTGCCTTTCTTAAGTAAGTTTGAAAACCTGGTTTGATTATCAAGACATTTGTTTTTCCGAGTATTTACAATGTTATAACATGTTACGAACATAAATTTCGAGCCTTGGAAATTTCCACTCGTTATCTGCATCGTCATTATCATTAAGTCTGCGGTCCTAAAATTGGTTGTTTTCTATTCTGAGCTAACCACACATTTCTCTGAAATTCCCATCTTTCATTATCTGTGTGCATTAGTCTAACCCAGGTCTACCTTTTCCTCTCTTTTTTCCTATCTCTGCTTCTAATATATTCTGCACTATTCCCTCATGCCTTAGTATGTGACCTATCATCCTATCTGTCCTATTTTTTACTGTTTTCCACATATTTCTTTCTTCCACTACCATTTCGAGAACCTCTTTGTCTGTTCATAATATCTTCATCATATGCCTGTAGCACCACATTTTTTTCTATCTTTTTCCTGCATGCTTTTCCCATTGTCCATGTTTCACAACCGTACAGTGCTGTGCTCCACATATGTTTTCTGCAATCTTTTCCTTGTTTCTATGTTTATTGTCTTTCAACATAGTAGTTGCTGTTTCTTGTTAAATACAGCACGGACTTCTGCTAATCATTGTTTTATATCTTTTGCTTTATTCCTATTTTGTGTTATTTGACTTCCTAGGCAGCAGAAATCTTTAACCTCTTGTTTCCTATTTGTATTCTGGTTTTTGACATATTTATTCCTCCTTTAAATACTAATACATAAGTTTTATTTTTATACCGTATCCCTCTGTTAGTACTGTTTCCATTTCATTAAGAGCTGCTTCTAACTCGTTCTTGCTAGATGCTAATACTGCTATATCATCTGCAAATCTAAGCATATCAATGGTTTGTCCCTGCATAATAATTCCAAATGTTTTTCTGCATTTGACAGTATTCATTGCCTCTTCAATGTACAAGTTAAAAATTAATGGGTCTAGGGCACATCCCTGTCTCACCCCTTTCCTAATATTTACTTCTCTACGTTCCTGATTTAATTCTATTACCGCTGTTTGCTCTTTGTATAAGCTATGTACTATTCGTCTATCCCTATAACTCATTCCAATATTTTTTAGTATTTCGAACATTTTCCAGATCTACAAACTCTATATACACGCTTTCTCCTTTTTAGATTGTTTTTCCAATAACACCCTTAAAGTTAAAATGGCCTCGCGCACTCCCGTTTCGCCTAAACCCAAATTGATATTTTCTTAGTATTTCTTCAGCCTGTTTTTCCATCCGTTTTTATCTGTATATGATGTATTAATTGATATGTTAAATTTCTGTAATTTTATGTGAGAAGTAAGCTACCAATCTTACACTTACCCTACGATTCTGCAAGATTGGTTGTAGATGCTGCTTAGCCAGTTAGACACATGTTGTTTTGGAAGCGCTACGACTGGTTGTACAAAGCAGACGTAAATGTGGAATTTTCCATTTTTTCGAGGGCAGTTTGCTGTTGTCCTTGTATCAGCTGGCGATGTTTTGAAAATATCTTCTATGTGGTTGTTTTATCAACAGAAATGTTTTGAAGGAAAAATAGGATACTTTGAGGTGGTTGATTATCTACACATGAACGTTTACACGCGAAGCTACGATGGTAATAAAAATGATTATTGTGCCAATTTTCCACGAGTGAGGTTATTGTTGTCTAACCGATGACCTAAGGCAATACAAATAATGCGTTTGAATACAAGTGCATTTTATTTTTGTGTCGGTTCCTTGCTTTTAAGAAGTCTGCTCGCGTGTGTAAAATTAGAAAGATGGTACTCCTGTAAAATATAATTTTATGAAATGTTTCAGTGATAACAGTGTGTTGTAAATTCTGTACGTGTACCAAATCCTCAATCTGAAAGCAAAATGACATTTGCACGCATTCATTTTAAATACAGTTACGAAAATTTTGTATATCCTGAAAGTGAATCACATCCTTAATATTGAACTTTGAAAATGGAGCAGCTAAGAAATTAAAATCATTTTTACTATCCTGTATGTATTGTTTTGGAATTTGGCATGTTGGTAGCTGTAGCCTTATGGATAAGTAATACAAAACCTCATCTTCAATTGTTAAATTCTCTACAGCAGTCACCATATTGTATTCTGACGGTCTGGAGTTGAGTAGAATCAATTTCCAATACCAAAAACTTAAAAGAGAAAAAATAATCCAACCCAAATTTAGTGTTGGTGAAGTTATCGACCGCTGTAGAGGATTTAACAACTGGGGATAACGTTTTGTATCTCCTTATCCATAAGACTACAGCTACCAACATGCCAAATTTCAAAACAATATTATAAATCATAAAATATTATGAAAGGCATTAAAACTAGACTACATGAAACTATGAATTTAGCAGGTAAGGACAGTAATGAACCGATATGTGAATATGATGTCCAGAGGTGTACATAATGGAAATGCAGAAACGTTGTAGACTCTGTTATCAAGTTGATGGTCAACAATTTAAAGGGTTATTTAAGATTTAGTATTTCTTATTTTGTTGTATTTTAATTTCTGTCGGTACTTGTAATAAATACTAATAAATATTTGTGCACTTCCGTATAAAGCCAAATATTGTGAAACTGTTGATTTTAGCATAATTGTAGTTTATGACTGTTTGTATCATGTATAAACACAGATTTAAATAAAATAAGAAAAATAGTAATTTTGTTAGTGTCGTAGAAAATAGGGGGTTTGAAGACACCATCCCCTATAGTGAGTCACTGGACAAAGTATTCTAAGGACTGTTTTTGCTAAACTTTAACAAAAAATCAAATGTTAAGTTTGAAAGAAAAATATAAAGCAGTTTGCAAAATTTGACCAAAGAATAATTTTTATCTCTAGCTTTAACAAGCTGTATCTCATAAACTAAGCACTGTAAGGGTTTATATTCCTTTCTCACTTTTCATCATTTATCAAGGGTTATCACCTGTAAAGCTTTTTATCGGTCCAATATCGTAACACTCCCTATATAAAGATAATGCTGATATATGTTGGTATACTTAAACTTTAGTCTGTAGATCACATATGTATACTATTTGTTTGTTCTATATTTTTTGACCAGTAAATGGTTGTTACTGTTGGGCAATAAATAATAATAATACGTTAAGGATTAGTTTCGGAAAGCGTGAGTAAATAAGTAACTCATGTTCGATTGGTTGTTAGAGTGGTTTTTGGAAAATTATGCATGCTTTCGATTTCCATACACCTATTCAGTACTTCTGTGTGACAGCTTATGGAATGGTTAACCACTTAACGAACCCAACATTATTTAAGCTGCCTGGATTACTTAAATTGGAATGGGCTGAATTTAAATTAGAACAAGTTGAAAACTGCCTACCTTTGCTAACTACTTAACAATACAAGCAGATAATGTAGGTGCTGTGTTATCATACAACGTGGACCCATCACATAAAGCATTGGAAAGATATAATCACATTAACAACACTAGGGAAAAGGTTTATATTCACTCTGACAGTGGTAATCCATTAGGAACATCTAATCTGTAGTCTAATAAACAACACTGTATCTGTATCAATGGCACATGCGAAGTTTCAAATTGTCCCATATTTAAAAGGGCATATGTAAACGAATGATGGGACTTAGTTAAGAAAAAGAGTTTATGTCAAAAATGGCTTCTTGTATACACTTCTGGATAATCATAAATCACTGAAAAGATGTGCTATCAACAGTTGCTTGTTCAAACGCCATCATTTATTTTATGATCTTGTAAAGTACATTATCATAAGTATACAGAAATGAGCCTTTATACTCAAATGTGATTTTCATACACAATTTATTTCCAATCTATCTGTTATTCCACATCGAACCTGTAAGCCTGTTTGAGCCTAATTTAGGCAAGAAAACATTTGCTTTTCTAGATGAGTGACAAAACCGTACACTTTTAGATACACAATTAGCTCAGGTTTTGTATCTGAAAGACCCTGTTAGTTTGCTCCATTAAAAATGGACCAGAGATACAACCAGGGAACAGAAGGACAGTCAACATATGTCATACCATTGATAGAACACTAGGTCAAATTTTGCATCAAGAGTGTGCTTTCGTTTATCTTGATGATATTCTAGTTATCTCTAATACCTCTGAAGAACAAAGTATAACTTTAAATGAAGTAGCTGATTGCCAAAGTAAGGTTGGTTTTCAAGTCAACGGAGAAAAATTTAACTTTTGTTGCCCCTCCCTTTTCTCTCTAGGGTCTATTGTGGATGAAAATAGATTACGAGCTGACCCTGATAAAGGAAATGCCATCACCAATTTTACAACATCTAAAAATGTTGTCAAAATTAAACGTTTACTCGGAATGATATCTAATTACTGCTTTTTTTACCTAACTTATCTACCATATCTACTTCAATTATCGTTTTAATTAAAAATAAAAAGAAAGAGCAATCTATTGATTGGACTTCCGACACACAAAAAGCTTTTGAAGAAATAAAAGTTTAATTACCTCTGCCCCTATTCTAATTTCATCAAATTTTGACGAAAAATTTTACATTCAAACAGATGCTTCACTTACTGGCTTAGGTGCCATTTTGTTTCATGAAGAAGATGGTCTAGAACACCCCATTGCTATACCGCAGAACGAAAATATTCTGCTACTGAACGAGAACTTCTCAGAGTTGAATAAATTAGATAATTTAAAGCAGCCCGCTGGACGCTTAGCCAGATGGAGTTTATGTATCTCCCAATTCACTTTCACGGTTTGCCATAGACTCGGGAAATTAAATATCAAACCTTGTTATGTAACGTTTTTTGTATTAGTTATGTTCAGGAGACTTTTAAAACCCTGCATGGGGGAAATTCACAGCATATTAATGCTTTAATACAGACATACATGAAAACCACACAAAGATTTGGTTCTCATGGAAGTCCAGTCATTGAGATCTTTGTGGTCTGAGAACATGCAAATATTGTATATCTTACGCCTTATATGCCGTTGTACCCACCAAATGTGCGTCGGAGAATTTTAACCTCTCTTGTAGCGGCGAGACATTTTCATGGGAGCGAATGTAACTAAACAGAGGACTTGAATACCAATCTCTCTCTCTCTCTCGATTGTAGACGTGTTGTAGTGCTCCTACATATCGACCAAGTGAGCCCTACTACCCTTCCGTTCCTATCCCATTTCGTTATCGGCCCTTTGTCGAAGAGGGCTACAGCCAAACAAACACCGGGACAGCAACATTTCACGCACCACATCCCTGCAGAGAATTGGAAACTGTCATTAGGAGCAAGAAACCACGTGCCATTCATAATAGCTTAAGGACACATTTGGTTTTATTTATTGTAATATTTGTGTTTGTTTTTGTTATATATGTTTCTAATTAACATAAAAACAATCCCATGTTTTCTCCGCATCTTTTGACTTCAGAGCATTCTCCCGTTCCTGTTTGCAGTTATACAACTCCCTCTCTAACATAGTAGCGTACTCTCTTTGAGGCGACTACCAACAAGCGTTTTACTTTCACTCTTGATTGTCTCAGATTTTGCTTTCTTCTCCAGACTCACTTTCGGCTGAGATCAATTCTGGACAAAACAAGAAAGTGATTTGTCCCACACTCAGATCCTCTCATTACTCTTGTGTCTTTTACCATGTTACGGGCCAATTCAGCACTACGACACCAAGAGACGGATCGGGACCCGTGAGCGGCCTAGCTCTAGCCGGTGAGGGGTAGGTCAGACAAAAGTCGTAGATTGGGATTGCTATATGCCCTAAGATGACAATTATAATGAGATGTGAATTCGGTAAAACGTCAAAAATCGGGTGGGCACCACCAGTAATGTCACAATGCTAGATGACAAAAGGAGAATCTCGTCACTGGTCGGTAGACTCCTTGCAGCTCAATATTTAACATAAAATCCTCAGAAAATCTCGCAGAGTAGAGAGGTTGAATTCACCCTACTAACATAAACTTCTTACTAAAATAATGCACGTAGACAACTTTACTTAATTCTATTAACAAATTCCAACGACTGAAATAAATACATGGGTTGGTTACATAAACAAATATGGCACATACATATATGAACAAGTAAATGTAAACATTACCACAAGTAATATGGTCGATAAAGTAAATGGCATACAATTATTCTTACTATAAGGTGTACTGGCCAGTAAAGCAATGTGTAATAAAATTAAGGTGGAGTTGAGCGCACAGGACACCCCCACTTGCTCTACTTACACAGTAACTAATAAAATATTTGAAACGTAATGCGTAGGACGCCGTGTGCATGCAACCCGACGCTACCAACTTAACGGCAACAATAACTTTCAATTCAAAATGTAATTTGTGGTCTTAACTCAGCAAATATGTAATCATAATAATTTTGAATAAATGGAAGTATCAGTACAACTGTCTTAAATATTACGTTAATTGGAAATAATATGGATTAACTATTTATTCTAGTTAGATGTGTTTGTTGTTCACGACAACGGTAAAGTATCAATAATGAGCACACACTTTAGGACTCGATGATAAGGATTAACACAACTTCATGTACGGGTTGTGCTTAATTTAATTGCACAAACGTTCAATATTATAATCGACGTATTTGGGGCTGCACAGCAAAATCTATCAATACAGTCGCTTACCTTGTAAGGTGGATTGTACCAGTCAACACTGTGAGGGTGTCGAGTTTTTTACTTTCAAACACGTGACAATTAATCTATTACTTGATCCCCAACAACTGGGTTATATTACGGGCCTACCGCAACCATAACGAGATTTCCATTCATCCTCGAGACAGTAACTCCCAAATTCATTGGCATTAATTAATATTTCTAAAACGTAAACGACAAAAGAGGATGCCTCAACCTACAACAGAATGATTAACCACGTGCAGCACGTTACGCTATTAGCGAAGATCAACAATCAAAACTCGGCACTTGTATTATAACTTCCCCTGAACCACCAAAATAAACGATCGATTAACTATGAGATTGTAACTACATATTTCATGTAAGAACTGAATAAATCCGCTCTAAGCGATTTGTTTTATCTCACCAAACTCCACTTGACAAACTTCACTTCATATACGTCACAGACCTCGGCCCTCTTGATTACCTACAAAAAACTGTCGAAATTATGAAGGGATGTGCGGACAATGCCCTCTTTGTTATATTTTAAACTGATGAATTATTTACACAAACTAATTGACTTTATATACATATTTCTCTAATTTAAGGTAACAAAATAAACAGAACGTTACAACCAGTTCTCTTAAACCTTCATCAAATACAACCAAATTAAATATACTTCTTGCATTTCTTCTTTGCCATGCGTACTTGTGTATCCTTATGTTTATAACATGTGTTGGATACAAAAAGTTCTGTTTCCATACATATGCTCACTAACATATCTCCATTTTCGTTCATTCTTGGATCATCAAACAGATCTACTACATGTTCAGCATTTTCTCTATGTACTCCGACCCAACTATTCATATCACCTAATAGAATTACATGGCCATTCCTTTCGCGTTTGTCTTAATACATAATCATCATCATTGGGTCTTCAGTCCTGAAACTGGTTAGACGCGTACCGTCATTTTTTCTTATTCTGACTTAACCTACAGATTTCCCCGAAATTTGCACAGTCTGCATCTAACACTATCTAATCTAGGTCTACATCCACCTCTTTTTTCCTATCTCTGCTTGTCATATATCCCATACTATTCCCCAAAAAAGCCTTAGAACGTATTCTGCCCTTCTATTTCTCATATTTTTTCCCCAAAGGTATCCTTGTTCCCTTACTGTTTCTATAACCTATTTGTTATTACCTTTGTCTGTCCATCCTCATACATCTGAAGCACGGCATTTCAAATGCTGCTACTGTTTTTCTGTCTGCGTTTCAGACTGCTCGTATTTCGTAGGCATACTGTCTGTGCTGTGCTCCACACATACGCTTTAAACAACTTTTTGTTCTATTTTTGTTGTCTTTCATCATAGGCGCCGTTCTTTCTTGTTAGATGCAGTTCGGTCCCCTTCTATTGTTTTACAATTATATACCCTATTTCTCTGACATTCAGTGGTTGCGAAGGGGGGTAAGCAGCCTGTGGCTGCCAAGTTCCCCCAGCACTTGAACATTTACTGATTTAATATTTTTTTCAATATATCTTTTCGCACAGTCAACATTAGTTGCAGATATTTCACAACAAACAACTAGTTGTTTATACTAATCATCAGATTTATCTGCGCTTATTTTTTCGTCATTGGGTTTACCGTCTCAAAACTGGTTGGACATGTACCTGCACTTATTTATTTTCTAAACTAACCTACACAGTTCCCTGAAATTCTTACACAGCAATACAGCTCGGTTCCCCTTATATTGTTTTCCAATATTATGCCCTATTTCACCGAGATTCAGTGAAGGGGGTTAAGCAACCTGTGGCTACCAAGATCCCCCAACACTTAGACATTTGCCGAAATAATAGTTTTCCAGTAAATGCTTTCACGCAATTACCATTATTCGAGAATATTACCCATCCCATGCTTGTAGTTGCTTATAATAAATATCATGTTTAAGTGCAGTTACTTTCTTCGTCATTAATTTATCCATCTTGGGACTGGTTGGATGCGTACCTCCATTTATTTCTATTCTGAGCTAGCCTACACATTTCCCTGAAACTCCTACAGCCTACATCATTCACTATCTGTGTGCAGTAGTCTAACCTAGGTCTACCTCTTCTTCTCTTTTTTCCTATCTCTGCTTCTAGTATATTTCGCACTATTCCCTCATGTCGTAGTATGTGACCTATCATCCTATCTCTCCTATTTTTTACAGTTTTCCACATATTTCTTTCTTCCCTACCATTTTTAGTACCTCTTCGTTCTTAACTTTGTCTGTCCATGATATCTTCATCAATCGTCTGTAGCACCACATTTCAAAGGCTTCTACCTTTTTCTTGTCTGCTTCTCCTACTGTCCAGGCTTCACAGCCGTACAGTGCTGTGCCCCATACATATGTTTTAAGCAATCTTTTCCTTGTTTCTAGGGTTGTTGTCTTTGAACACAGTAGTTGCTTTTTCTTGTTAAATGTAGCACGACCTTGTGCTAATCTTTGTTTTATATTTCTTGTGCTTTTCCCATCTTGCGTTATTTGGCTTCCTAGGTAGCAGAAATCCTTAACCTCTTGTAAGTTCATGTTACATATTTGTATTCTTGTTTTTGATTTATTTTTGCCTCCTTTGCATACTAGTACTTTAGTTTTACTTTTGTTAATTTTCATACCGTATCTCTCTGTTAGAACCGTTTCCATTTCATTGAGAGCAGCTTCTAACTCTTCCTTGCTAGATGCTAATACCGCTATATCATCTGCAAATCTAAGCATATCAATTTTTTGTCCCTGCATAATAATTCCAAACGTCTTCCTGCATTTGACAGTATTCATTGCCTCTTCAATGTACAAGTTAAAAATTAATGGGGATATGGAACATCCCTGTCTCACCCCTTTCCTGATGTTTACTTCTCTACATTCCTGCTCTAATTCTATTACTCCTGTTTGCTCTTTGTATAAGCTATGTACTATCCGTCTATCCCTATAACTCATTCCAATCTTTTTGAGTATTTCGAACATTTTTTTCCATTTTACATTGTCAAATGCTTTTTCCAGATCTACAAACCATATATACACGCTTTCCCTTTTTTCTATTGTTTTCTCCATTATCACCCTCAGAGCTAAGATAGCCTCCCGTGTTCCCCTGTTTCGCCTAAACCCAAATTGGTCTTCTCCTAGTATTTCTTCAGCCCGTTTTTCCATTCGTCTTTGTACAATTCTAGTTAATATTTTTGATACGTATGCTGTCAAACTTATTGTTCGAAAATTTTCACATCTGTCTGCGCCTTTCTTTTTTGGTATGGTTACTATGATGTTATGTTTGAAATCTTTGGGTATCTTGCCTGTTTGATACATATAGCTTACAAGTTGGAAGAGACGTTCTGATACTGCTTGACCAGCGGCTTTTAGAGTCTCCGCTTGCACCTTATCTGTACCCGGCGCCATACCATTTTTCAGACCGTTTAATGCTAATTCAAATTCATCTCTAAGTATAGGATATCCCAAGTCATCATTTTCAATGTCTGATTCCTGTTCTAATGCAGTTAGTTCCTCTCCTGCATATAAATTCCCTATATATTCTTGCCATCTACCCACTTTCTCTACATTTTCTATAATGACATTTCCTCCCGCATCCCTTATATTTTTGCTATATGGTTTTATATCCCTATAATTGATTCTAATTAGTCTGTATGCTTCATCTGTCTGTCCTACTTCCATCTTAGTTTGTACCTCTTTGCACTTTTCATCAATCCATTGTTCTTTAGCTTTCCTGCATTTCCGAATAATTTCCCATTTTATGGCTTTGTATCTCTGTTTTCCTGTTTCGTCTGATTTATTTTTGTATTTTCGTCTTTCTTCTATTAAATTCAGGATATCCTTTGTTATTCATGGCTTCTTATTTTCTTTTTGTGTATACCCCAGAATATCTATGGTCGTCATGTCTAGGCTGGATTTAATGTTATTCCATTCTGTTTCTACTTCCTTAGTATCAGATATTCTCCCGATATCTTTCAGCAATTCATTTGACTTTTATTCGAATCTTTCTTGAATATCTTTTTCTTTTAGTTTCTCCAAGCCAAAGTGCCTTTTTCTGTTTTTTCTTCAAATTTTTAAATTTAAGTGCGGCCTTCATAGTTACGATGTTGTTATCAGTGTCTTATCTGCTTCTGGGTAGCTTCTACAGTTTTATACTTGATTCCTAAACCGTTGTCTAACAAGAATGTAATCTATTTGATATCTTCCTATATCTCCTGGCATCTTCTACATATATTGTCTTCTAGCATGATGTTGAAATAATGTGTTTGTGACGACTAAATTGTTCTTGTCGTAAAATTCTACCAGCTTATTTCCCCTGTCGTTTCTCGTGCCAAACCAAATGAACCAAGTTGGCTCTGTCAATGATTACTGAGAGTCACTTAAATACCTATTACTAGCTGCTCGTGATGTGTATGTGCCGTCCAAAGAATTATCCTCCAACCCTGACCCCATTTATTACAACAACAAGGTCAGGCAATTAAGGAAAGCTTGTCGTCGTGCTTACACCAATCGCAAACTATATCAGCTTCATAGGACACGTTTTCTCGCACTATCCAGGAAACTTCACTGTGCAAAGCGTGCAGCTCTACACCATTTCATGTCTTCTATTGTTAAGGACAGCAAACCTGGCATAACAACAGACTCTTAGATCTTATTTTTCAAATTTAAATAATGTCGCTATATCTTCAGCTGTAGACCTACTTATGGATAATAGTACTCATCATACGGCCGTTCATATTACTATTACATTGAAAACAAAACAACAATCATTACATTATAAGGAATCGCAATTTGATTTTGTCAAAGGTGATTATAAGTCACTTAACTTATACTTCAACTCAATTGATTGGTCATTCTGTTCTTCAAAGGAAAATCTTGATACCACAATTGAACTTTTCTATAATATCCTATATCACGGACTGCAAAGTTTTATTCCTAAAAAACGCATTCAAACAACAATGTTTCCTGTATGGTTTAACAGTGATTTGAAGTGTTTAATAAGCAAAAGAAAGCTGCTCATAAGCGGTATAAGGCTTCTAGTCGTATAGAGGATTATAATTTATTTAGTGCGGTACGATACGTTGCAAAAGGATGAGTAGTTATCTCTACAATCAATATCTTCATTTCACTGAAAGATCTATTCATTCAACTCCTGCTAATTTTTGGAAATATGTAAATCAATTAAAGCATACATATGACTTACCAAGTCAAATGATATACAAGTCTCATGTCAGTTTTGATGGATTAGGCATAGTCAATTTATTTGCGGACTTTTTCTGAGGTTTATGAATATGAATGTATTGTACCACTTGATACAACTGCAGACATTAATTGCACGTTAGACACTGTTGATGTTAATGAAATTTTGCTGGGAACTGATGAGGTTTTTGATGCTATTTGTAAACTTAAACCTACCAATACTGCCGGTCCGGACGGCATACCTGCAAGCTTGCTAATTAAGTGTATTCACAGTATGTGCATTCCCTAACTATCCTATTTAATAACTCTCTTACCCAAGGCAAGGTTCCAACAATATGGAAGCACAGTTTTATTAAACCGATATTAAAATCAGGTGACAAAATTTGATTCAGAATTACAGAGGAATTTGTGTTCAATCTTCAATACCGAAATTATTGGATTGTTAATAACTCATCATTTGTCCTGGAAGTTTAAAGAATTTATCATCAATAACCAACATGGATTTGTATCCCAGAAATCAACTATTACAAATTTACTTGTTTATACCAATGACATAACTGCAGCGTTAGAAAATGGACTTCAGGTAGATGCTCTATACACTGACTTTATCAAAGCCTTTGACAAAGTAAATCTCAATATTTTGATTCTTAAACTACAAAAGGCAGGTGTAGATGGTATGATCTTGAAATGGCTTAGTAGCTACCTATATGGTAGATGGCAAAGTGTCAAGTATAGACAATTCACTTCTTACAAGTTTCCGGTATACTCTGGAGTTCCGCAAGGGTCTCACCTTGGTCCTCTCCTATTTCTAGTGTTTGTCAACGATATTAAACAAGTCTTCAAACATTGTAAATTTTGCTGTTTGCTGACGACCTAAAATTTACAAAATATTATATCTACAAGAGATCACATCCTTGTTCAGGAAGACCTAAACTCTTTTAACAGCTGGTGTATAATAAATAGACTTTCTTTGAACATCAACAAATGCCTAACCATAACCTTCTCTCGTGCAGTGTCTACTACAATAACTGAATATTATATAAATACCGATGTTATTGTACGAGTTTATGAAGTTCAAGATTTGGGTGTTTTGATAGATTCTAAACTCACTTTTAATTCCCATATAAATACTATCACCAAAAAAGCTATGCAAATCTTAGGATTCGTATTCCGATATAGTGGCAAATTTTCACCTACCACATGCAAACTGTTATATTGCTCTTTAGTAAGAAGCATCTTAGAATATGCTTCCATTATATGGTCGCCCTTTTATAAAAATAATATTGTTAAAATAGAAAGAGTCCAAAAGAAATTTCTTAAATTTATTACATATAAGATGGGACTTCAAAGAGCACCAATGTCAAGAGTTGTCTCTATTACAATCACTTCGATTAGTTTCATTACTGGATAGGCGGATATTGAATGATTTATGTCTTCTGCATAAGATTATTAATGGTTACATCAACTGTACGGAATTACTAGTATTAATTCAATTCAATGTTCCAGTTAGACAAACACGTACTTTTCACCTATTCCACAGTGATTGCCACAGAACCAATTATGGATGTCATTTCTATCTAAGTCGAGTTGTTGCTTCTGCAAATACATTTAGTGAATTAAATTGGTTTGGTAGCAGTCCGCAGAGCTTCAGGCAAACATTATTAAATTTGTATAATTAATAAGTTTATGTTTATTACACATTTTATATTATTTTTTTTTAATGTAAATGGGGTATCCCGTTTATGCACGCATGTGCAATAATAAATAAATAAATAAATTGGAATGTATTCTATATATACGTCAATGTTTTAAGGAAACCCAAATCCTGTCATGGGCTTCCAGGCACTTCAACTGAAGCTTTAGCTGTCTTTAGTGACACTTTTAAATCAGCATATACAGATGCTCCCCAAATGAGTATTGGCATGGCAGTATTGGATCCTGTACCGGCCGCCGCCTCATTTGAGTTCGACGATAGCGATGTCCTCAACGTTTTACGAAAAGTAACGGCAGGCTCCTGTGGTCCTGATGGCATCTCAGGTCGGCTGATTCGTGTTTGTGGCAACTCCATCGTGCCGTACTTAACTATGCTATTTAATATGTGCATTAACAACTGTGATATACCGCTTGAATGGCGTAAAGCGTACGTGGTGCCTATTCATAAAAAGGGGTCTAAATCTCAGCCAGGTAACTATAGGCCCATTAGCCTAACATGTGTTATCTGTCGTGTATTCGAGAGGATCCTAAACCGCTATATAATGCGTATCCTAATTTCTACTAATATCTTAAGCCCGTTCCAATTTGGTTTCAGGCCACAGTACTCCTGTGAGGCTGCTCTGGCCTGCTTTGTACAAGACATAGCTGATCATCGCGACAATGGAATACCCGTTGATGCTATTTTTATCGACATGGCTAAGGCATTTGACAGTGTGCCCCACAAACTTCTTGTAGAGCGTTTGTTTAAAATTGGTCTTGACTGGCGAGTACTGTCCTGGTTAAAGATTTTTTTATCCGGTCGCACGCAACAGGTCAAGATTGGAGATTCTTTATCCGAACCAGTTGAGGTTACTTCAGGGGTGCCGCAAGGTTCGGTACTTGGCCCAACTCTATTTTTGATCTTCATTAACACTATAGTAAATAACATATCATCCACTATTAGACTCTTTGCTGATGACATTGTCCTCTATAGGGCAATCAAGACTAAAGAAGATTGTAATGTTCTGCAAAAAGACCTGGCCCACCTCATAGCTTGGACAGAAGCAAATGGGATGCTCTGTAACCTGCGGTTTTTAGCTTTGTAAATACATATTAACCATTACGCATACTTTCAGTTTAGAATCCATATTTTAGAAAGGTAAGGAAATTACATTCTAATTTTCAAGGGGACAAACCGAGGGTTGGTAGTTCTAAATTAGTTTAGCGTATTCTTAGTAAGCCCGGTTGTCGAAACCCCATCAGGTATATGCATCATTTCAAAGAATCCACATTTAAGCAGTCGATCTATTCATGTATATTCGTTCCTTAACAATCCGTTTTGTATAGACAAGCTTTGACGTTTGCATTCCTGCTACAGCAGATGTTAGGTTCTTCCAAGAATTAGCAGCAAGGGACAAAGCATGTATCACGTGCCTGCTTGATGGCACAGGCATGATAATGTACAATAGCGTTAGTTGGCAACACCGTTACACCCTCGTTCATTTACTAGAAGAGTAAAGGGATGATCTGAAATGGTGAATAAAAATTATGCGACGAGCAGTGTTCGTTGGGTACTGAAAGAGATACGATGTGAAGACTCGGTGGTTGCTCAGGAGACGAGAAGTGAAAACTAAGTCACGCGCGCGGCTAACTTAGTAATGCGTGGCGAGGGTCAGTTTTCTTTGAACGCAATTAACACTCTTCAATAGTTTTGAAGGATTTGTGGCGCGTGACAAAATAGGTTTTGTTATAACCGGAACGATCCTATTTTATTTTATATAGGACGGATGAGATAAATCGAAAATTGATAATTCGTGTTGAGCCGCCGAAGCCATAGAGTGTAAACCCCGACCCAACAAACACTGACTTGTTAAATACGAAATTAGTTTTACGTTTAGGTTTAATGTTTTAGCTAGTAGTGAGTTTCGAGTGAGCTTAGATTGTTTTATAAAGGTGGTCGTGATTAGTGACTAATCCAATTAGTATTTATTAGTGGGATGAACATATTCTTCGTGTGATCGTATCCAAATTTAGTTTTCCGCACATATCACTGACTTCATTGCTGAATTAAAAAAAAAAGAGCCGCTTGCTGATGTCGCTATCCTGGAACTTCGACGCACCAACCAAAAACATCAGAGGAACCGCGGGCTGAATTCCTGTGGTAGCTATACCAGTAAACTGTGAGAAATTTGTTTTATTTAAATACCAAACTGTTTATACATTGTTCGACGTTACTTCTTGTAGCGTATGAAATGAAATTTTAAAGTTACGCCATGATTTAATTTCAATTATCTAGTTAGTAGTGTATAATTCGATTAGCACGAGGATCCTCTAGGGCATAAGTTAAGAATTTGCTCGATGTCAATATATATATATATATATATACATATTTATCCATACTGTTGACCGTAATTAAATCCAAGATAGTCATTTAATAAATAAGATATTAAGGAGAAGTGACTTATTAATAAATTAACGCATGTGAGTGCTTAAATCAGAAGAACCGTGCTTTGCATAATCTCTGTATAGTTATAATTAATCCATGAAACTAAATTTTGACAAGTCATATTTATTTGTTAACAGGAATTCAGTTACCTTATTATTTTTATATAGATAGTTTTGTGGAAACTTTAGTTACCTAAGGAATTTATAGGTAAGACCGACTTACTACCTTAGATATTTCAACCAGAAGTAGAGTGCATATAAAGTACGAAGACCGGGAACTGCAATCAGCTTGGCACAATTGTGGAATTAAACATTTTCACGGCCAGGTAGGACTTATCCGGGTTCTTGTCTGAAGAAGTCGAGTTTTCCCTCATCTTGTAGGCTTCTCTGAAGGACTAGGAATCCGTGCCATTTTAGGCGGAACTCGAATAAGATAAGGGTGGTGCCCTCATATTACCCTGACCTAAGACTAACGGCAATATAATATTATTTCCAATCCCCTCCCCTTCGACCCACGCCCATCGCGACTAGCCAGCCGAGCCGCGGTATAGTTTACTCCTAGGAGCAGACTTACCTCGTTTGTTCATGCCCTCCCCCTTTCCAACTTTATGACAATTTGGCATGTAACAAAATGGCGCCCAACATCAAAAATTTTTGTTATACTAGTTTATATTTAACTAAATGGCTAATGTATTTAATTTTTTTTCGTATTGACGCCTGACGGCAAAGTATTTTGTCGGATTTTTGTTATATTTTTTTTGTGTAGTATTATCACCCTAACAAATTGGCGACCAAATTCTCATTTTCTGTTTTGGTATTTTTTGTAATAGAATAGGTCACCGTTGCAGAGAAATTTTTGAAAAAAGTAGAACTTTTGTTTAATTTTTGGGGGTTGATTATTTATAGTGACATTTTCCCGATTGTGTCTATATTTAAAATTGTGAAGGTGGTTAGTAAGCATTGGAAGTTATTTTGATGAAGATTTTCTTTTGTGGAAAAAGTTTTATTTTGAGACATTTTACTACGTTTTGGTAGGATTTAAAAGAAAAATTTTTAAGATGGATTATGATATTTGTGTTGAAAGATTACTCAAGCACGAACTACAGTATGAGGCAGAAGTGAGAGGAATTTCTTCACAAGATTTAACTGTGCAACAATTACGTAAAACATTACGCCCATTATTAAAAACAAAGTTTGATTCTAGTAAAAATGATTTTGAGTATCCGTTTGACTTTGAGGATGACGTTCTGGCGCTAAAAATGGTTTTGTAATAATAAAAGAAGCTATAAGCCAATTAAATGAAATAAATTTGGACGCTAACCAACAAAAAATAGAAACAAAAATCGCGCATGCCACATTCAGACTAAAAATTCAGTTCCTTCGAGGAGACCGATGAAGAAATTCGCGAAAATCTAATAATTCAGTTAGACGAAATAAAATGTTTTTATGAAACTACTTGTCAAAAAATTATAGTAATTAAAGCAAATACTCCTAGAAAATTAATGATAAATAAACCGGTAGTAAAAGAAAATTTTGATGAATTAGAATTAGCCGAAAAATTAAAGTTGGAAGATACTAGTAATAAAAAAATAGAAAAAGAACCTGATAGTAAACCCATATTACACTCCGAACAGAAAAATACTGTAAGTAGCCCTATTTTTTATAAAAGTGTACCGGTAACGAAATGGAATTTGAAATATTCTGGCGAAAGTTCGTTGAATGCATTTTTAGAAAGGGTAGACGAGTTAAAAGCAGCGCGTAATATATCAGACGAACAATTGTTTATGGAAGCATGCGATTTATTTGAAGGCAAAGCGTTAATTTTTTTCCGAGCAAATAAAAATTTAGTGAATAATTGGTCTTCTTTAAAAGATTCCTTAAGAAACGAATTTTTACCGGTGAATTATGATGAGAGATTAATGAACGAAATAAATAATAGGACCCAAGGCGAATCGGAAACAATCGGAATTTATGTGGCAATTATGATCAATCTATTTACAAGACTTGTAGAACCATTGTCACTAGAAAAACAATTGAAAATTTTACGTAAAAACATTTTACCTTTTTACCAAACCCAATTAAGTTTAATCGAAATACAGTCTATTAAGGAATTAATAAAATATTGCAAAAAATTAGAAGAACGAAAAATTTATATTCAAGATTTTGTTCCACCCTCAAAGAAACCAACGGATTTAGAAACAGATCTGGCTTACAATAATAATCCCTCAACTAGTTCGACTTCGGTCCCAAAAATTAATAAAAATGTTTACTCTATACAAACTCCCGTAAATCAAAATCCAAACTATTCAAATTTAGGTCCGCGTTGTTGGAATTGTAGAGGCATCGATCATGTTCAGGCGTATTGTAAGGAACCACGTCGTGTTGGTTACTGTTATAAATGCGGTTTAGACAATACAACTTTTCGTTCTTGCCCTCGTTGTAACAGAAAATGCAGGAAACTTCCACGCGAGACGCTAAACGGTCGTATCGTGTCTCGTATATATTATAACTCGACCAAATATATTTCTGATTTAATTAGTGAAAAGGAACTGAAATTTAGGAAAAATAAGTTAATGTTAGATTATGTGATGGAACAATCAGAGGAGGACAAACGTCCTTTTGTAACAGTAAATATTTTAGGTTTAGAATTGTTAGGTCTTTTGGATTCAGGCGCGAATACAACTATTTTAGGACAAGAAGGATGGGACAAATTTTCTACACTAAATTTATATATCGATAAAAAGCAGGCGCCGATCTGTAACGTCGCTGACGGAAATCAACTGCAGAGTTTAGGCACTGTTCGTTTGCCGATTAGATTAAAAGAGAGATTAATAATATTAGACGTATTAATTGTGCCAGAGGTGATACATGCCTTAATTTTGGGCATTGATTTTTGGAAATCAATTCAAATTATACCGGATATTTTCAAAGGAGAGTTTACTTTTTCTAATTTAGCTTCATTGTCAGTAACTCAAGAACCGATTCTGCATTCAAAATTTGATCTGGTACTGGAACAACGCGAAATTTTAGAATCACTTGTCAATACACATTTCAAAAATTCAAAACTTTTGGAGTAACTGATTTGGTTCAACACAATATTAAAGTTTCAAGCGACCCCATTAAGCAACGACACTATCCTGTTTCCCCGGCCATACAAAAACAGATTGACATAGAATTAGATAAAATGTTAGAACTGGGTGTGGTAGAAAAAAGCCATAGCGCATGGTCTAACCCGATTTTATTAGTGAAGAAGAAGGAACCAGGTTCATACAGGTTTTGTGTGGATTTCCGAAAATTGAACAAGGTTACCGAACGTGACGCTTACCCGCTACCGTATGTGTCATCAATATTAGATAAACTTAGAGATGCGAAATTTATATCCACACTTGACATCAAATCCGCATATTGGCAAATTCCGTTAACGGCAAATTCAAAGCAGTATACCGCATTTACCGTCCCCAATAGAGGTCTGTATCAATTTTCCAGACTCCCTTTCGGTTTACATAATGCTCCGGCAACCTGGCAGAGGTTGATTGATCGCGTCTTAGGTCCAGAGTTGGAACCGTTTGTTTTTTCATATTTAGATGATGTAATTATTTGCACAAAGTCCTTTGAGGAACACATCACAATTTTACAAGAAGTTTTAAAACGTTTGGAAGAAGCAGGGTTGACTCTGAGTCGTGAGAAATGCCACTTTTGTAAGAGTGAGCTTAAATATTTAGGGTATGTAATTAATTCTAAAGGGTTACTTGTGGATCCCGAAAAAGTCCAAGCAATTGTTGATATCCCCACACCTAAAACCGTTAAGAAGTTACAAGAATTATTGGTATGGCGTCATGGTACAGAAGATTTTTACCCGAATTTTCAAATATTATTGCCCCCCTTTCAGCTTTATTAAGAAAAAACAGAAAATTTATTTAGGATGAATTTTGCGACGCAGCTTTATCGACAATAAAAAATCATTTAGTTTCCGCACCGATTCTTTCATGTCCAAATTTTGATTTGCCGTTCTCGATTCAATGCGACGCTTCCGACTACGGGATTTCTGGCGTCCTAACCCAAGTTATTGATGAAGTAGAACATGTAATTTGTTATATTAGTCGTTCACTTACTCCGATGGAAAGGAAATATGCTGTAACTGAAAAAGAATGCCTAGCCGTGTTGTGGTCAATCGAAAAGTTACGTCCATATGTAGAGGGTAGTCATTTCCAAGTTATTACGGACCATCACTCGCTAATTTGGTTAAATAAATTACAACAACCTTCGGGTCGGTTGTGTCGATGGTCACTGAAATTGCAACAGTACGATTTTGAGATTATTCACCGCAAAGGGAAAGACAATGTCGTTCCCGATGCTCTTTCACGTGCGGTCCCTATTATAAATACTGTTTCTGTTAACTTACCTACCTTTGATAAATCTACAAATGCTGGTAAACCTGAAAATAAAAATTTAAATAAAATTGATTCTGAAGAAAAAAAACTTGATCCTTGGTATAACTAGATGCTTCTACAAGTGGAACGTTATCCTATTAAATATAAACATTGGAAAATTGTAAATAGTAAACTTTTAAAATATGTACCTGGTAAATTCCCTAATTTGGTAGATCCTGAAGACGATTGGAAAGAAGTCGTTTCTAAAGCTCAACGTTTGAATGTTTTAAAAGAATGTCATGACGAACCCACGTCGGGACATTTTGGTATTTTTAAAACGTTTCATAGAATTCAACAGAAATATTATTGGCCAAAATTAAAACCAGACGTTATACATTATGTTAATCGTTGTAAAACATGTTTGATGCACAAACCCGAACAAAAGAAACCTCAAGGTTTAATGTCAAGACACCCTATTGTATCTAAACCATGGCAGATGATTTCGATAGATTTGATAGGCCCATTACCTCGTACAACCAAAGGCTATACTTACATTTTATCGGTGGGTGATTATTTCACTAAATTTCCATTATTTTTTCCCTTGCGTACCGCTACCGCTTCAGCGATAACGCAAAGAGTCGAAGAATTTGTCATTTTACTTTTTGGCGCACCGCAATACATATTAGTTGACAATGGAAAACAGTTTACAAGTAATCTTTTAAGACTTTGGCCTCAAAATACAAGTCAAAAATAATATATAATGCATTTTACCACCCATGAGCAAACCCGATTGAACGTGTTAATAAAGTAATTAAAACTCTTTTGGCATCTTATGCTGACGATAATCAACGTCACTGGGACAGAACATTACCGATGGCCGCTTGTGCCGTACGCACAGCAGTTCACGAAGTAATTAAGATGTCACCTTATTTTGCAAACTTTGGACGTGAAATGGTGATTGATGGATCTAGTTTTGGAGAAGTAAAGGTGAGTGAAACCTTGTTGGATGTCGACTTTGCAGATCGTGATACATTATATAATCGCGCACCCGAATTTGGAAAAGTATATCAAGACATTAGAAAAAGATTAGAAGAGGCGTATAATAAAGCAAAAAGAAATTATGACTTGAGGAGACGTGACGTTAGTTTTGCCGTTGGAGACAAGGTTTGGAAAAGGAATTACGTTCTATCGGATGCATCAAAACACTTTAGTGCAAAACTCGCACCAAAATTTGTTGGCCCGTACACGGTGTCGAAAAAAGTGGCTTACAATACATATGAGTTGGTAGATGACACTGGTATCTCAAAAGGCACTTGGCACGTAAAGGATATTAAAGCTAATCCGCCAGATTAGTTACGTTACCATTGTATTTTGTTTTTTTTCGTTTTTTACTTTTTTTGTTCGTGTATTATTAGTGGTAGTATTTGGTAGGATTAAGGAAATTAATTTTAGGGTAGGATTTTTTGTCTATTTAGTAAAAAGGTTGATGTCGGTTTGTTCTTCCACTGGGCCAGCCTGACTTCATTTTTTTTTTTTTGTAGTTTAATACACAAGAATTTTAGGTAAAATTCTAATTTTGTAAGGAGGGTGTAACCTGCGGTTTTTAGCTTTGTAAATACATATTAACCATTACGCATACTTTCAGTTTAGAATCCATATTTTAGAAAGGTCAGGAAATTACATTCTAATTTTCAAGGGGACAAACCAAGGGTTGGTAGTTCTAAATTAGTTTAGCGTATTCTTAGTAAGCCCGGTTGTCGAAACCCCATCAGGTATATGCATCATTTCAAAGAATCCACATTTAAGCAGTCGTTCTATTCATGTATATTCGTTCCTTAACAATCCGTTTTGTATAGACAAGCTTTGACGTTCGCATTCCTGCTACAGCAGATGTTAGGTTCTTCCAAGAATTAGCAGCAAGGGACAAAGCATGTATCACGTGCCTGCTTGATGGTACAGGCATGATAATGTACAATAGCGTTAGTTGGTAACACCGTTACACCCCCGTTCATTTACTAGAAGAGTGAAGGGATGATCTGAAATGGTGAATAAAAATTATGCGACGAGCAGTGTTCGTTGGGTACTGAAAGAGATACGATGTGAAGACTCGGTGGTTGCTCAGGAGACGAGAAGTGAAAACTAAGTCACGCGCGCGGCTAACTTAGTAATGCGTGTCGAAGGTCAGTTTTCTTTGAACGCAATTAACACTCTTCAATAGTTTTGAAGGATTTGTGGCGCGTGACAAAATAGGTTTTGTTATAACCGAAACGATCCTATTTTATTTTATATAGGACGGATGAGATAAATCGAAAATTGATAATTCGTGTTGAGCCGCCGAAGCCATAGAGTGTAAACCCCGACCCAACAAACACTGACTTGTTAAATACGAAATTAGTTTTACGTTTAGGTTTAATGTTTTAGCTAGTAGTGAGTTTCGAGTGAGCTTAGATTGTTTTATAACGGTGGTCGTGATTAGTGACTAATCCAATTAGTATTTATTAGTGGGATGAACATATTCTTCGTGTGATCGTATCCAAATTTAGTTTTCCGCACATATCACTGACTTCATTGCTGAATTAAAAAAAAGAGCCGCTTGCTGATGTCGCTATCCTGGAACTTCGACGCACCAACCAAAAACATCAGAGGAACCGCGGGCTGAATTCCTGTGGTAGCTATACCAGTAAACTGTGAGTAATTTGTTTTATTTAAATACCAAACTGTTTATACATTGTTCGACGTTACTTCTTGTAGCGTATGAAATGAAATTTTAAAGTTACGCCATGATTTGATTTCAATTATCTAGTTAGTAGTGTATAATTCGATTAGCACGAGGATCCTCTAGGGCATAAGTTAAGAATTTGCTCGATGTCAATATATATATATACATATTTATCCATACTGTTGACCGTAATTAAATCCAAGATAGTCATTTAATAAATAAGATATTAAGGAGAAGTGACTTATTAATAAATTAACGCATGTGAGTGCTTAAATCAGAAGAACCGTGCTTTGCATAATCTCTGTATAGTTATAATTAATCCATGAAACTAAATTTTGACAAGTCATATTTATTTGTTAACAGGAATTCAGTTACCTTATTATTTTTATATAGATAGTTTTGTGGAAACTTTAGTTACCTAAGGAATTTATAGGTAAGACCGACTTACTACCTTAGATATTTCAACCAGAAGTAGAGTGCATATAAAGTACGAAGACCGGGAACTGCAATCAGCTTGGCACAATTGTGGAATTAAACATTTTCACGGCCGGGTAGGACTTATCCGGGTTCTTGTATGAAGAAGTCGAGTTTTCCCTCATCTTGTAGGCTTCTCTGAAGGACTAGGAATCCGTGCCATTTTAGGCGGAACTCGAATAAGATAAGGGTGGTGCCCTCATATTACCCTGACCTAAGACTAACGGCAATATAATATTATTTCCAATCCCCTCCCCTTCGACCCACGCCCATCGCGACTAGCCAGCCGAGCCGCGGTATAGTTTACTCCTAGGAGCAGACTTACCTCGTTTGTTCATGCCCTCCCCCTTTCCAACTTTATGACAATTTGGCATGTAACAGCTCATTAATTGTACCAAGATAGTCTGGGTTGCATTTGGCTCAATTACATCTGCCTACTCCTACAGAGTCTAACTACCCTCTCTCCATCAGACAGTTGTAGATATCTGGGTGTTATTATCAACCAAAACCTGAAGTGGAATGAGCATGTTCTTTATGCTATTTCTAAAGCCAATAAGCAGCTAAACTTTCTCAAGTACTGTCTTCGTGGTGCTTCCTATGAGACGAAGCGACACGCATACATTAGTCTTGTACGTCCTACGTTGGAGTACTGCGCATCAGTTTGGAGTCCGCCAGCTAAGTTTCTTGCCTTAGCCCTTGAGGTGGTTCAACGTAGAGCGGCTCGGCAGGTGCTGAATACTTACGACTATGCAGTTAGTTGCACGGCACTCTTACAATTCTTAGAGTGGGAGCCGTTGGTTTTACGACGTGACCGAAGACTGCTAATTTTGATTTACGAAGCCATAACTAAATTGCCCTCCTTAACGGAGATTGATAACCGTCTACGTGTGGCCAACTACATCTCACGTAATGACCATTGGTGTAAGATCCAACGTCCGAAATTTACAAGCTCCTTTGGTGCAAACTCCCCAGTTGGCAGGGGTATCGTATTGTGGAATGTGCTGCCTCAGTGTGTCTTTGACCCTTTCCCTGGAACAAAAGCCCAGTTTACTAACCTATTAGATTAGTATTTCTTGTTTGTAATTGTAATTGTAATTATATTGCTACCACCGCTGGCAACAGCATTGTATTGATAAATAAATAAATAAATAGTTCTTATCAGAAATCTAACCTTTATTTTTATTACTGTGCAGGTATGACAATTGATTTATATTGATTAAAGGTTAAGTAATAATTATTTTAGCACGCAACGTGAAGCATGGCTGAACAACAATCCTTTAGAAATTCGAGTAGAATTCTATTAAAGAAATCGAGGAGTCTGGTATTGCATGTTCACCAAAGAAGAATAGAAGATGCATAACAGTGTTGGAAAAGCTTGACGATTTTGAGAAAATGTGAATTCAAATACATGTACATGCATTCTATTTTCGCAACGAATTGCCAAATGTTGCAACGTCGTTTTCTTAGGTTGCAAGTTTATTCATTTCTTTCGTTAAAATATGTAGGCTTATTAGTCTATCCATCTTTAAAGTAAAATTGTAAAATGTTGCGAGAGATGCTATAAAGTAATTTAATAAAACGATATTTCACAAATGTTAGTAAAGAAGCAGATTAAGTGCAGATAGTAAGCAATAATAATTAAATCCTCCATGCATGCAATGTTATTATGTTTAAAGGCTAATTTGATAGGCGATGGCATTGAACTGAGGAACACATTTGTTATTTTTGATAAATCACACATTTAATTTCATCCATAGAACTTCTTGTCCTTTTTGGTTTCGATTATTGGCAAGGCAAAGTCGTCACTGCTTTTATTACGGGTTTGCGGATTTAGCATTTCGACTATTATTTTACAATACTATTAGGGTAGTGTGTTTATGGTAGTGAGATTAGTTGATCCCCCATAGTACAAAGTATTTCGCGTTATGCGGATTTGTATAACTTTGCCAATACTGCAGTGATTTCTTTTGATTGTGAATTGGTTCCGATTATAGTAGATCCCTTTTTGTCAACCCGCAGGAATCTTATTTCGCTACCTGTGGTACATTTCATGATCCCGTTTTTCCACTCAATTAATATGTAGTTTATTACAGGGTTTCTTAATGTTTACGTTTTACAACGTTATTGCTGTCGTACTAAATGGTTCCTGCTTACTCCCCGTTTCATTCTACCGCTTGAGGGAAGTCCTCCAGTGGTTTACTTAATATAGAATTGTTCGAAGTGAAGCGAACAGGCACACATCAAAATTTACATTCGTATGGTTTTTTTATATATAGATGTAGAGGATTAAATGTTAGCTTGTTATATATTTATACTATCGAACCGTTAACTATAACACTTTTGTCAACGCACGCCGATCACGACATTGAATTTGGTTAAACTGGTTAACATCAGTCTTATTTTTTATTGTTCGGATAAGAATCGCTTTCCTGCTGGGGTGGATCCACTTTGAGTGTTATGCACCCTATCATTCTCTTCAACAAATCATTTTGCGCATTTCGCGTTGGCGAGCTTTAGTATTAATAAATTGACGCCTTTGTGCGTGCGTGTGTGGTTTATTTAAATTTAGTTAATAATTACTCGTATGAGGGTTTGGGGTGTTTGCTTTAATTTGTTCATTGGTTATTCATGTGGGATTAGAACCAAGCTCCCTCTACTGATCAGGCACATATATGTCACTGGTTGCCATCCCATTCTTTTGTCAATTTAAAGTTGCAATAAATACCGTGTTATTATTTCTATTATTTTATTAGAAGCAGCAGCTCTTGTTATTCGGAATCCGTTAGATCCCTGAGCTCATAAGTATCTTTATTTTTATCATTCCCTTGGACCTTGGCGCTCTTCAAAGTTCTGGATTTTCTTTCTCCTTTGCAGATACTTGTACTTCCCCAGCTTCATTCAAATCCCGACCCATAGTACCATAGCCGTGGTTGATCTGTTTGCCATCAGTTTTCCCAAAGGAGATGATTAGTTTAATTGGCTTCAATCAGAATTCCAATTTGAAATGTGACAATATATCAAAGGTATTAACAGTCGTCAATAGTGATGATTCATTACCAAACTTTAGTAGTTCATCCTTGTATAGTGTTGAAGAAATTGGGCTTTAAATATGAAAAAAGAACAAGGAAATCTATTATAATTTAAAAGCCAAAAATAGTTTTATGGCGAGGGAACAATTTAATTGCAATAAAAAAATATTGTGACGAATGGAAAAAATATATTACACTAATGAAACATGGTTAAATGTAGGTCATATCAAAAGTAAAGTAAGGCATGATACAACAATTACAACTGTAAGGCAAGCTTTAATTGAAGGAGATTCTACTGGTGTGAAGGATCCATCAGCAAAGGAAAACGAATTATAATTGTTCAAATTGATAGAAACTCCGGATTTCTTGATGGAGGTTTATTAAACTTTGAATCAAAGAAAACTGGTAAGATTTGTAATATATACATTGTGTTTTTATTATGAGCAACATAATTATTAGGGGATTATCATAAAGACACGAATGATAGTATCTTTAAACAGTGGCTTGAAGGTATACTACCTACTTTAAAGGAATATTTTGCAATTGTGATGGATAATGCCCCGTGCCATAACAGCAAATCAGAAAAAATGCCAAAACATAGTTGGAAGAAAAATGACATTATCGAGTGGTTTCATAGAAAAGATATTCTAACTGAGGGGTGTTTATTAAAGTTACAATTATTGGAATTGACCAGACAATATCCTTTCACACATCCAATGCCTTTAGTTGTCTATGAAATTGTGAGTGGCACTGGAAGAACTATATTACACTTTCCACCGTACCACTGTGCTTTAAATCCAATCGAGATGATATGGGCACACAAAAAATTATGTAGCTGCCAACAACACCACATACAAACTGATGTGAAAGTGCTTCTAAATCAAGCTATTCCTACGGCAACTGTGGAGCGATGGAAAGATTGCATTGACCACATAATGAAGAAAGAAAAAAGAGTGGAATTTAGACAGAATAGTTGAGGATATGGTGGAGAATATTGTCATCAATTTAGGAGTGGAAAGTGCAAGTGAAGAATTAACAGATGGTGAATTAACAGACGAAGATATGGAAGTGGATATTGTGCCGATACAAAACAGAAATTGTTCTTATTCACTTGCATCGTGTATACAAAAAATTTATAACTAAAAATTATGCTGATTATATTAATAAAAATTACTGTATGTACTTTAATTATTTACAGCATCACAATAACAGAGTCTACTAACATAAATAAATGATATTCAAAACAAACAAAGTGGTAAAATAAAATGATAAATCTCCGTACATGGCAAAATGTAGTAACTCGCAGTTTTTAAAAATGTGGTTTATGCACTTTCGAAATCTGCTAGGTTTTTCCACTCTACTAGTATACGTTTTGTATTGATATCTCCATAAATACACATGGCAGGACCAATGGAATTTGCTAGTAAGTACATTTTTGTAATTGTACCAATTGGAAAAACAGCATATATGCTAGTCAGACGGAAAAAATAGCAGGTTAACAATAAAAGTGGAATTTTAAAATAAAAAGGAAAAATTATTAATGTAATTTACTAGCTTTTCCCTTTCTTATATGCAGAACAATATGCTTCAGAAAGCGATAATAACAGCACTTTGGGTTTATTATTGATATTTAATAATTTAATGATATAGTCGAAACCATGAAAGAAGTCGTCTGCGTCATCACTTGTATTCGTACAAATTAAGTTGGAAATTTTAAGTTAATGTAGCATCAAGTTCATAAATACCCATTAAATATTCCTATTCGGAAGTTTCCGTCAAGCTTTTAAAACTTTAAAAAGTATATTCCATTTACAAAAAAACTAACTGCCGTTTGTGTCTTAAGTGCTGATTTACTAAGTAGTACTTAAATGTTAAGGTTTGCTTAGGAATAAATGTATTGCACCGTCTCAATTTAAGTATATCATTGCCTAGCTATACAGTTATTTGGCAACATTGCAAGAAATGCAATTTTGTAGGAAAACTCCCTCCCAAAATACACTTTCGTGGGTAAATAGTATCCAAGCTTAACCTCCAAATATTTGAGTACCATAAATTTTAAAGTGAAAATTTATAATCAAAAATAATGGATGCTGTAGGTGCAAAATGTAAACGTGTTAGGTCCACGAACTTCACGTCTTGTGAAAAAGAAATGTTACTTTCACTAGTAGAAAAATATCAGCATGTGATTGAAAATTTAAAAACCAACCAAGTTTCTGTTGGAGAAAAAGCTGACGCTTGGCGTAAGATAACAGAAGAATTCAATGCACTATCGCCGAATTTGTGTAGCAAGAGTTTAGAATAGTTGAAAAAATTTTATGACAATAAGAAGAAAGAGGTTCGAAAACAGGTAGCTGATGAGAAAAAGGAAATCTTTGTTACCGGAGGAGGGAAGAAAAGAATATACCTACAGATCCCAATCAAGAGCTTTTGTTATCGATTATAAACACAAAAACCGTGTTTGGATTAGAGAATCCGTTTGATTCCGATTCAAACATTATTGACATTGATAATGAAAACAATGAAATCGAATTTGAAATGCTTCGCCACGGTTAGGTATAATACTTAAATTTCAGGATAATACAGAGATTATAATAGGTGTGGTTTTCAGATTATACTGCCGATGTGGAAGAGAATGACATTCGAAATAAAGATGCTAAATTGGAAATGCATTGCATTGAACAGGCAAATTTATCAACTATGTAAAACAAGTGCATTAAGAACACCTGTAACAGAGAACTTGAAGAGACCTTGCAATGTAAATTTTAAGCATAAGGAGCAAGTTTTAGTAAGATAACCATTCAAGTAATTGTTATCGTAAACAGCCAGCATGCCATACCATTACTTCATTTGCAGTTAGCTAAACCAGCTTTTAATAACCTACGTATTCATACAAACACTATATGGTTATATTACAATCTTTAGACTATCAAACTAATGAATAACCTACCTTTGGTAGCGGTAGGTAACAGATAACGACATCAAACCATGGGGTATTAGACATTTCTCTGTATAACCAGTCCTCGCTATAAAATACGGTTACTGGCGGTTCTCAATGGTAGCCTCACTAAAACTTTCTTAAGAATTAATAAACTTGCTATTAAGATAGCATTTGTTCTTATTCAGTGTTTGTATAAGAGCTGAACGAGCAGACTCCAGAAAAACGAAAAATTTTATCAAGTAGTCGCCGGCGTCCAACAACTTCAGTGAGGGCTTTAATCATCCTTGCATTTAGCCGAAAAGTATGAGTTACTTACTGACAAAAGACTTGTTATAGCAGACATGAAAAGAAGAAGTTACAACAAGAAATAGAATCTCAAAAACAAGAGCACAAACTTAAGGTTGAGTTACTAAATCTTAAAATTCAGCAAGAAACCATTAAACTTAAACTTTAGCTACTACTAATGAACAACTCAATATATAATCGTATATTAAATTCTTATACTAAATTAGCAAAATAATCATTTAATAAACTATTTCTAAAATGTGCAATATCTATATTATTATTGGGGTACATCGGCAATTTGACCTATTTCAATTAAGTAATTTAGTTCGTCAATGTTTATGTTTTCAGGAAGTGGTGGTTCAGGCTTGTTGTTTTCTCTAGCTATGTTATGCAAAACGCTGCAGCTACTATCACCTTTAACACAGTTTCCATCTTTAGTCTCAAGCTATATGCCAATACCGGAAATCTTCGCTTCCATACACCAAACAGTCGTTCGACACAATTACGTGTGCGGATATGAGACTTGTTATATAACTGTTCAGTTCTTGTTATAGGATTTCCCAAAGGTGTTAGCAAGTATGATTTTACTGGATATCCAGTATCACCTAGCAATACACAATTTTGAAAATCCCCTCTTTCAAATCTATCCCTTAAACGACTATTCATAAAGACTGTGGCATCGCGAGTGGATCCACTCCACCTAGCTACAATATTCATTATTTTAAAATTACTGTCGCAGACTGCTAGAGTATTTATTGAAAGATATCCTTTCCTATTTCTAAATATTTCTCCATCTACTCCTCCAGGCGATTGTATTTTAATATGCGTTCCATCTAAGCATCCAACTACTCTAGGATATGAGGCTACTTTATAGAACTGGTGCTGAACGTGCAAGATGCCAACATTACGTGGCATCTTTATGTAATTTGCACTCAATCTGCAAATGGCTTCTGAAACTCTGTTTATTATCCGTGAGGTGGTAGAAACGTGCATCCCCATAAAATCAGCTACGGTATTTAGATGTCCTGCACTTGCAAAGTAACGAAGACACGTTAACTGATTAATGGGAGATATGCTGTTGTTCCTAAAAAAAATAGAAATTATTTCATAAATATTTGATATTGGAAACTGTCAAAAATTTATATTTCAGTTTAATGTACTTACAAATCGTTTGCAAACTCTAAATATTCCTCAATTTCCATCAGTAACTGTAATACGGTGGGTTTCCTTAAACGAAATCTTCTAAAAAAAGATAAATTATCTAAATCGTAAAAGGGCTCCGCTCAGTTATATTGTCTTCTTGGATATCCATATTCCAAAATATCTAACATGTCCAAGTCGTCATTGAGTATAATATGTTCCATATTTTATTATATATTGATTTTGTGGTCAACAGCTGATTCAGATTTGAAATTCGTACAAAACATAGATAAACAACCACCCACAATAGATCTAAACAACTATTGTGGCGGCAATATTTAAATTATGAGCTTCTACCATTGATTCCTTTTTCTTGTTATAAGGAACCACGTGCAAAGAAAATATCATTTATCAGCCGTTTTCAGAAATCAAAACGTTGGATAAATACTATTTTCTCAAGAAAAAGAAACTATGAACATGATCAATGGTCAGACTTCAATATTTTGGGTATACATATAGAAGGTCGAATTCGTTCTGTTAAACAAATTTTAATTTGAAAGGGTTTCTGTAATTTTATAACAACATTTCAAGTCTTTATTACTTAATTATATTCAGTAACATCAGTACAATATCTCACAATACACAGAAGTTGTATAGGAATTTTACAATTATATTTTATTATTTCATAAAACTTACAATATCATTAGTAGGAAACTGGTGCATTTTCGTTTCAGAGTTTTTTTACAACACAAAGGCACACAGTACATGAAAACCATTGTTCCTATAGATTAATATAACCTACACTGAAGTTATCCTTTTTAAATACAAAAATTAAGCCAATAAACGCGAAACACAATAAATTAATCTGCAAATAAAAACACTAAATATTCAGAATGAATGTTCAACAAATAAGTATAATTAAACAATACCTACAAATTTCACCACACACAAAAAGTTTTAACTATGAAATGTCATTTATCGTTCGACAGTTTCCTGCATTACAAATTACACGTACCATCTCGCGGACGTAGTATGAACTAAATCAGTGATAAAATCGCGGCAGAAATGTTACTCATCTAGTGTGTAGTTTTATCTATGGTACAAAACGATTATACAGCGCATGCCCTAACCATCCCTTAAATTTAAGTAGATATTAAGCTGCCAACGGCGAAGGCTTAGGGTAAGAAAGCCTTAAAGTTCAGATTTTAAACGATGCAAACGAATAATGTACTATAAGCTATCCTTAAAGTTAAGCCCTGCTTAAATGCATACGGTGCAAGCGGCAGTAAGAAAGATATTTTATTTTATAGAAAAAGCATAATTTTACCCAAGGCTAGTCTGTTAAGTATATAATTCAAAACATACGGCACTTACTTTTCTCTGTCGTTTTTCCAGATGAACGTGTTCATGTATGTCTTTACTTAAAACATGTACAAATCGTATTACTATCTTTATCATATACATTAGTTAAGCTAATAAATAATCTTAAACGTATGTTTGAATTGAGTTAGACACCTATGACGTAGAGGACTTCTTTCGTGGTTTCTACTATATCTTGGAATATAACATTTTGTCAACATAGACAGATGTAAGTTAGGTTAGTTTTATGTCACATTTCGACTTATAAATAAACATAAGTTATTAAAGGCCATTTGCACCGATAAATTAACTAGAGCTTATAGATAAGTGAAGCTTAAAGTGATAGATGTTATTGCACCGTATACAAAGCGACACTTAAACTCCCCTTAAATTAAGCCTGGATATTTCTCGGGTTAAACGCCACTTAACCGATAAGCTACATGTGCAAAAAAAATTTTTTAACCATCCTCCAGAGTCTTTACGCTCGAACGAGTCCCGCGATAACTTTTTTCAGGTTAGGTTACTGATAGAAATAGATATTATTATTAAAAAACACAAACCACTTAACACGCATATCAGAACAGTCTTGTTTATTTTGTTGCTAAAACTATTGCACTGTTCTGATATGCGTGTTAAGTGTTTTGTGTTTTTTAATAATAATATTTATTTCTAACGGTAATCTAAGCGAGGACTCGTTCGAGCGTAAAGACTCGGGAAGATGGTTAAGAAGAGAATTACTGCGTTTACGACAGCTTTACTAATATTTTAAAAGGATAAAGTATTATTTATCGGTTTAATCCTATCTGCAGGACTACAATAGAATAGACTACAAAATGATGGAACAGCTGTACAATGACGCTATGGACGTGAACGAAATCATTGATTTTGGATTTTCGAGACTCATTAATATTAGACCAAACTTTATAAAAGACATGGACAATTTAACTTTTTACAAAAGATTGTGATTGTACAACGAAACGGTGTTACGAATTTTAATCCTAACAGAGCATGACTAATTGGGTCCTTTCTGCCATTTTCCATTTCAAAATCAATTAAACTAGATATAGCGTGGTTGTAAAAGTCAATATTGTTATTGTCAAATTTCATATTGACCATTAACGTGCCATAGAACAACAAATTTCCTATAATTTTACAACGTTGCTAATTGTAATAAAAATAACAGTGTATTTGACAAATGTACCGTTTATAAGGTTCTAATCAACTAAATAAACAGCTAAATAAACATATTGTAACCTAGTAACTAAGAAACTAAAAGGTTAGAGTGATTTAGCAATTAATTGCATTATTACTACACTAATATTCTGTAGGTTTAATTAAGATTAAATTCAATTGCTGTCGTGCAAGGCACTGTTTTTAACTGGAGCTTAAAATATTAAGGGTAGCTTAGTTAAACTATCTTAAACAGCTCGTCGATGCAAATGACCTTAAGTTTTATAAATAAATGTTTGTTTAAGAATTTATTTAATCCAAAGAATATCAACCATGATTTTCACGTTCTTTTTCGAAGTAACTAAGAACATTCATAATCACCAACTTGTAACTTTAAATGTTTATTACGAGCGTTTTTAGCGTCAATATGAAATGGCAATGGTTTTGCAAAAAAACTGCTCTACGATTTAATTGATTGAGGATATACAACATGCTAAATGTAAATGAAAACAAAACCAAGCTAACTTAATTCTCAAAGCAAACTGTGTTTGGTAGATAACCTTCAAAAGCACAAATGTATTTACAAACTATCTGAACCAAAATCGGACACACGTTTGCTATATCTTCAGTACAATATTGGGAAGATGCACCTTTCTATAGCTGTTCTGTTTTATAACGGTGAAATTAGTAGACACAAGTTACATATTATATTATAGTTCTTTTTTATTTCTATGTATTGCGATGAGTCACACACAAGTTTATTTGGTCCTGTCTATAATAACCGCCTTCAGAGTTTTGATTGTTGGAGGTTTATCGCTATTGGGTATTGCTTAAAAACCATTTATGAAGCACTTACTTGTTTTTGTTAAAGAACCGGTTATAAGTAGCAGATGCACTATATTCAATTTAACCTTATAGTAGGAATGATATATTTTAAAAATACCTGCTTCACTGTTAAGTTTTCCTTTTAGTTTTTGAGTTTATAATTACTGATTATTAGTTATGGCTGCGCATTTGTTAAATGTTGTAGTTCATTCACTACAAAAATTAACGTTGGCTTCTGCATGTAGAACAACTCCAGTTTTAATTAAAACTCTAACTCCTTCAAGTCCATCCATGCAACTATTATATGTTAACAGGAGAAACGTTAACTTTTTTAATAAATGTAAGTTTATAATACTATAATGCCTCTACTCTTTAAATATTTTGAATTTTTACAGTACCCACAGAATCTCTTTGGAAAGGTATTACTTCAGTTAGTAATGCCGGTAAGAAGAGAGGTCGTGCTAAAAGAATTTCTAGGAAAAATATTAAAGATCTGAATCGAGGACAAGTACTTGGAATTGGTTAGTGTTTGTTTTGGGTAATTAAATTTGAAATTTTAAAGGAATTTTTAATTTCAGGAAAGGCTAATATTGTGTGGCCTGGGTTAACAGCTCCTATTATTCAGGGGAGGGAACTTGTAGAACAACAGCGATTACCCGAGGATCCAGAGCGTCAAATACGACTACATCAGTTGAGGGATCAAATGGTGAATTTGAGACGCTCCAAGTTCCATGCACTTGATAGAGGTTGGAGTGGTACTAAAATGCCTGGAAGAAGTATTGGGCCACCTGATCCGATAGGCGAAGGTAGGGTATATTAAACAATTTGTTTATTTTTAAATTAAAGTGCTGCATAATTATTGATATCAGACAAATAAGTCTTATTTTAACACTTATCTTCAGGTACTTCATATACAATTCTATACTTCGTTTCACGAAAAAATAGAGCGATGAAAAGCACAGAGACTAAAAATCCTCAATTGCATTGGTTGAAAGTGAGACAGATTTACACCTCCTAAATTATATGATTTTGGGTTCAAACTGTGACAAAAGTATCACCAACGGATAATCATTACTTTAATTTACCATAAATTTTAATTTCGATTAATAATATTGTAAAAGATAATTTACCATTAAGCCAATAAAGTAGAAGTTGGTTATATGAGCATAATAAAATCCTTCATTGATCAGATAAAAAGATCTACCAATGTTACGATTTGTAATATCTGGTAACGGTATAACTTTTATTAATTTTCGTGAAACAGGCCGATAGCTAACTTACTTAAATTTCTAATAATTTCCTATTTATTGTGTTAAACTGTTATAAGAAATTATTTTAAATGCAGTATTGAACTCTCTTTAAAACAATTATTTATTCTTTTAAGAAATATTTTAACTGGCAATTTAATGTTTATCGAAGTAACCCCAACAAATATATAATTTTTTTATTATTCAAAATATGCCTTTTTTTTCTATTTTATCGTACCGTGGGTCTCGTTTCAACTTGCCTCATTTTTAATAAATTTAACTAAAAGCTCAAAATAGCCGACATTTTTTCAAAAAGGAAAAGATAACGTTTACTTTTTGTATCCAAAATGTATATGTTGGCATGAAAACTATGGACATCAAATGTCAAATTTAAATTGGTGCATAATATATGAACTGCAATTGAAAACTTAACATGCTAAAATCCAAAACGGAACCTACGGTATAAAATAATGAGCCAGAGATTCATATACATACTATTTTGACTCACCATTATCGTTTTCAGTCCTGGAACTGGTTGGACGCGTATCCTCATTGTTTCCTAGTCTGAACCAACCTACACATTTCCCTAAAGTTTGCACAGTCTGCATCTATCACTATTTGTGTGCAAAAGTCTTATCTCGGTCTACTTCTACGTATCTTTTCCTATCTCTGCTTGTAATATATGTCGTACCATTTCCCAGAAATGCCTTAGAACGTATCCTGTCCTTCTATTTCTCCTAATTTTTTTTCCACAGATATCTTTATTCCTCTACTATTTCAACAACTTATTTGTTATTAACTTTTTCTGTCCATGCTACCATCCTCATACATCTGAAGCACAACATTCCAGAAGGCTTCTATCTCTTTCTGTCTGCTTTTCCTAGTGCCCCTATTTCATAGATGTACTGTGCTGTGCTCCACACTATGCTTTGAACAGTTTTGTTCTTGTATCTATGTTCGTTGTCTTTGAACATAGCTGCTGTTTCTTCTTGTTTGATGCAGTTCGGTCTCCTTCTATTATTTTACAGTTTATACCCTACTTTCCCGATATTCAATTGTATATGAAGGGGGGTAAGCAGCCTTTGGCTGCCAAGTTCCCCCAGCACTTGAACGTTTGTCGAATTAATAGTTTTCCAATTTATCCTTTCGCACAATCAACATTAGTTGAAAATATTTCACAACCAACACCTGTAGTTGTTTATAATAATCATCAGATTTAAGAGCACTTAATTTTTCGTCATTGGGTTTTACGTCTTGAAACTGGTTGGACACGTACCTCAGCTTATTTATGTTCTGAGCTAGCCTACACAGTTCTCTGCAATTCCAACAGCAGCGTATATACATTACATGTGATTTTCCAATGCTCCACCCGAAGGTACTACATTGGCCAGGAAGCGAGTTTTTTGTTACCTGGAAAATTTTGAATTTTGCCGAATCCTTGCTGTTTGAAGCAAGGTAGGGATCTTTAACGTGCGTGACAACACTCACACACGGGACCTCCATTTTACCTCTCATCCGAACGAGGGTGTATTTTTGCGAAAAATGCTCGCCTAACATTTTTCAAGCGGACTGTGTCGGGATGCAGCATATATACATTACATTTGATTTTCCAATGCTCCACCCGAAGGTACTACATTGGCCAGGAAGCGAGTTTTTTTTACCTGGAAAATTTGGAATTTTGCCGAACCCTTGCTGTTCCAAGCAAGGTAGGGATCTTTAACGCGTGACAACACTCACACACGGGACCTCCATTTACCTCTCATCCGAACGAGGGTGTATTTTTGTGAAAATGCTCGCCTAACATTTTCAAGCAGACCGTGTCGGGATTCGAACCCGGGACCTTGGGCGTAGTAGTCACACACATACCACTACGCCACGGAGCCGCCTGCAGCGTATATACAGCTCGATTCCCTTCTATTGTTTTCTAATTATATGCCCTATTTCACTGAGATTCAGTGGTATGTGAAGGGGGTTAAGCAGCCTGTGACTGCCAAGGATCCCCCAACACTTAGACATTGCCATATTAATAGTTTTCCAGTAAATCCTTTCGCACAATTAACATTAGTTGAGAGTATTGCAAAACCAATATCTGTAGTTTATAATAATCACCATGTTTAAGTACAGTAATTATTATTGTCATTACTTTTTTCATCTTGCGACTGGCTGGTAGCGTACCTCCATTGATTTCTATTCTGAGCTAGCCTACACATTTCCCTGAAATTCTCACAGCCTACATCTTTCACTATCTGCGTGCAGTAGTCTAACCTAGGTCTACCTCTACTTCTCTTTTTTCTCATCTCTGCTTCTATTATACTCCGCACTATTCCCTCATGTCTTAGTATGTAGCCTATCATCCTATCTCTCCTATTTTTTACTGTTTTCCACATATTTCTTTCTTCCCCTACCATTTCTAGTACCTCTGTTCTTAACTTTGTCTGTCCACGATATCTTCATCATACGTCTGCTTCTCCTACTGTCCAGGCTTCACAGCTATACAGTGCTGTGCTCCACACATATGTTTTAAGCAATCTTTTCCTTGTATCTATGTTTGTGGTCTTTGAACACAGTAGTTGCTTTTTCTAGTTAAATGTGGCACGACCTTGTGCTAATCTTTGTTTTATATCTTTTGTGCTTTTCCCATTTTGCATTATTTGACTTCCTAGGTAGTAGAAATCCTTAACCTCTTGTAAGTTCTCGTTACCTATTTGTATTCTTGTTTTTGATTTATTTTCCCCTCTTTTGCATACTAGAACTTTAATTTTATTTTTGTTAATTTTCATACCGTATCTCTCCATTAGAACTGTTTCCATTTCAGAGCAGCTTCTATCTCTTTTTTGCTAGATGCTAATAACGCTGTATTATTGCAAATCTAAACATATCAATTTTTTGATTCTGCATATTAATTCCAAATGTCTTCCTACATTTGACAGTATTCATTGCCTCTTCTATGTACAAGTTAAAAATTAATGGGGATAAGGCGCATCCCTGTCTCACACCTTTTGTTAAGGCTTTATAAGTATTTTGGTTGTAGTGTAGTATGCCAATCACAATTAATTTAAGTCCTTAAACTATTCCCACCTAGAAACCCTCCATTATCCCTACCTTTAGTGCAACGACATAAAAGGGTTGGTAATGTACGAGTGGACGACTATTCAACTTCGTTCTCGCTTGGCTTTGGTTCGTGATTTAGTTCGGTGCATCGAGCATCAGTAATTAGCAACAATTAGTGAACATTATACATACAGTCCATAATTATCTGATAGCAGTGCAAGTACAATCAACCACTACAACCAGTGAAAGGTAGGTGATATATTCCTTTAAATTATCATTTCCTTTGTGTGATTGTAAATGCAAATTAACATTTTGATTAACATTTTTGGTCCTTTGAGCAAATATTTTGCTTATTAATTGGTTTATTATTGGCATTTTTGGCATTCAATTTAACTACATTGTTAATTGCTCTTCGCTTAAATTAGGGGTTGACCGCATTTAGAAGAAAAGTGTAGTCATACCACCAGTTTCATAGTCAATTGTGTAAAGTAACTTATAGTAGATGCAATCTGCATTAAATTTGAAATTTTGTACTGATACAGAATCTTATAAAGCCTTAAAATGACAAATCTTTGTAAATTTTAGGGATAGTTAACGTAAGAATTTGTAGTCAGAAAAGTGTTTAAGCAATACAGTTATTTTAAACTTGTAATTCAAGTTCGCTAGAGAATTCAGGTATTCAGAAACCGGGTAGAATAAAACCCTTTGCTCTTTGTCATATTGAAACTTGCAAGCTCCCGTTAGGCACGTTGTAGTAAAAATTCTTTAACAGGTAGTTCAACATTACCCTTGGTATATCCTATTATTAGGTGAACAAACCCTTCATTTTTGTAGCTGAAATCAATATAAAATCGATATTAGTAACCTTGTTCGTTAGGATGGCACATATTTCATCGGATAGGTTGATAGTGGATTTAAAGGCGCACTTTTCGATAGATTATCTGATATATCTGGTGCGATAGATAAATTGGAGCATATTAAAGGCAATTGTATTTCTGTTAATATTATGGCTGAAAGCGCCTTTGATATCAAAAACGATGTAGATACTGCTTATAAAACGTGCATATTGGATGAGGACAACTCTGAATTATTAAATGCAATTACAACACTAAGAATTGAAATAGATAGGTCTTTGTTAAACATTAAAATTATTAAAGCTCAGTTTGATAATATATCCACTGCTGAAAAATGCTTGACTGAAAATATTACTAGCATCGGCTCATGTACTAATATTCGTCTCCCTCGGATAGAAATGAAAAATTTTCTGGAAAAATAGAACATTTCAAGAGTTTATTCAATTTTTAATAATTTAGTTCATGAAAATAATCAATTGCTACCGATCGAAAAGTTCTATTTTTAATTGATGCGTTGGATTTTAAGTCTAGAGAACTCATTAGACATTTGCAAATTTCGAATAATAATTATATGCTAGCTTATTCAATTATTGTGGAAAGGTTTAATTCAAAACGTTTAATTGCAAACACGCATTGGAATGCTTTAGAATCGTCACCAAAAGCAAAATTTAATTCACATACAGATTTAAGAGAATTGCTTAATTGCTTTACGGAAAATATATCAAGCTTACGTCAAACTAAGATTGATTTGCTCGACTTCGTATTGTTTAATTTGTTATCAAAAAAGGTAGATACAAATCTTTTGAAAACATTTGAGTTAGAAAATACATCAGACATTCCATCTTATGATCAATTAAAATTATTTCTAGAAAAACATTGCAAGGCATTAGAAATTAGCAATATGGTTGTTTCCGATACACCGTCCAAATTTAATACGTCCATTAAACAAACCATATCATCTAGTGTACCTTCTAAACGTTCCTTTGAATATTCAAAACCCCAAGTTCGAAAGTCATTCGTAACAACTTCATTCGCTCAGAAATGCAGTCTTTGCAGTGGTACTCATAACTTATACCAATGTGAAATGTTTCTGAATAAATCGCCACAAGACCGTTATAACTTTGTTAAAGACAAACACTTATGCATTAATTGTCTTCGCAACTCTCATATGGTTACACGCTGCTCTTCCAAACTTGTTTGTAAAAAGTGTGCAAGGGTCATCATACTTTATTGCACTTTGAAAACCCTACAGTTGCACAGAAACCTGCAATCACTCAGGCAACAGATCAACTTCCCGAACCCACCTGCAACACTACTACAAGTACGTTGTTATCATCTAGATCGTCCAACACAATGACGTTATTAGGCACCGCAAGAATTTCAATTACAGATGGGTTTGGTAAAGTTCAGACAGTAAGAGCACTTGTAGATAGTGCATCAATGGAAAATTTCATGACTGATAAGTGTTGTCGACGCTTAGGTTTAAGAAAATCGAATATTTCAATGAAGGTTGAAGGCTTAGGTCTATCTGCTTCTCATGCGTATGGACAAGTATCGTAAAATTAGTCCTCAAGGTAAAACTGTTCCAGAGTACAGTATTGATTGTTTTGTTTTACCAGACATTTGTGGAACCCTTCCTTCATCAAGGATCTCACCAAATAGTTGGCCTCACATAGTTGGATTAGATTTAGCAGATTCGGACTTCGACAAACCTAGCCATATCGATTTATTGTTAGGTGCAGATTTGTTCGCGTGTTTTATTAAACGCAACTCGCATTGGGTCACTAGAAGAACCCGTGGCAATTCACACTACCTTTGGGTGGATATTAACAGGAAGGTTCTTTCTTCTGTTACATCTCGTATATCATTAGCTGCACTTGTAGAAGATGCTAACATTACTCGATTTTGGGAACTGGAAAATATTCCAGATTCTAACAAATTATCTCCTCATGCGGAAATTTGTGAAAGGCATTTTGTGGACACTCACAAGCAGGATGACACCGGTCGTTTTATTGTTTTGTTACCTTTCAATGGTCCTGAACCGCTATTTGCTGGCTCTCGAAATAGCACTCAAGATTTCTTTCACTAGAACGCCGTTTGAAATAAATCCTCAACTGTATAATTCGTACAGAGAATTTATGCAGAATTATATCGATAGTGGTCACATGTCTCGTATTGTATCGGATTCAACTCGATCGTCTACATTATCGCCGGTATATTACATACCACATCACGCCGTGTTCAAACCAGACAGTACAACTACAAAACTTCGTGTCGTATTTGATGCTTCAGCCAGCGCTCAAAGTGGAGGGTCTTTAAATGATCATTTACTCGCAGGCCCCTCTTCAAAAAGATATCATGGAGTTGTTATTACACTTTCGTTTACATTCTGTAGTTTTAACTGCGGACATTAAGCAAATGTATAGACAGATTCTTATTTCTACTAGCCATCGAGACTATCAACGTATAGTTTGGAGATTTAAGTCCTCGAGTCTGTTATCGATTATCAGCTAAACACTGTTACATACGGCATCACATCATCACCATTTTTAGCCATGCGTGTAATTCAAGAACTTGCAAAAGTCAATCGTTACGTTTTCCTATTGCTTCCAAGATTTTAGCATCGGATACGTCGTGGATGATTTGATTACAGGGTGTGATTCGATAGAGGATGGCAAACGACTCGTGTATGAATTAAACCAAATTTGCCAATCAGGTGGTTTTATGTTGCGAAAGTGGAATAGCAACGTGCCAAGTGTCATTGGCCATTTACCTGATTCCGTTCGGTATCAGCAAGCATTTTGTTTGAAGAGGTAAACAATACTTCTCAAAAATTTTAGGACTGCAATGGCAACCATTGAGTGATGTGTTGTTTACAATCTTAATATCGTTGATCGGCCTTGTACCAAAAGGAATATGGTTTCGGAAATTGCAAGGATCTTTGACCCTCTGGGGTTATTATCACCATTGGTCTTCTTCGCAAAACATTTGATTCAATCTGTATGGATATTAGGAATTGGCTGGGATGAACTTCCTCCCCAACAAATTGTTTTAAAATGGAATCTGTATCTTCAACAATTACCCGAGTTATTGAAAATTGAAATTCCTCGACGGATTCTTTGCGATAACCATCAAACTGTACAAATTCATGCATTTTGTGATGCATCGGAAGCTGGATATGCAGCAGCAGTTTATCTCCGCTGTGTCGATGAGAAAGGGAACATCCAAGTATCATTGGTCTGTGCCAAATCTAAGGTCGCACCAACCAATCGTATATCATTACCTCGATTAGAATTGTGTGGTGCAGTGTTGTTGTCGAACTTGGTCGAGTATGTGCAAAATACGTATAGAGATAATTTAGTATTGGACGATACATTTGCGTGGTCAGATTCCACAGTAGCATTAGCATGGATTCGATCTTCGTCGTATAATTGGAAGACCTTTATTAGCAATCGTGTCTCGCATATCCAAGAACGAGTGGCTCCATCATCGTGGCATCATATTAAATCACAGGATAATCCTGCTGATTGTGCATCAAGAGGATTATTAGCTGCTGAGCTTGTTAATCATCCTTTGTGGTGGACGGCTCCACCATGGTTACTATTACCTAAAGAGAATTGGCCTGCTCATATGGAACCAACTCTTACAGATCACACTCAGATGCACATTGAAAAAGAACTTTATCCCTTAATATACACGTTGCAGATCATTTCGTAGACTCGATGGTAAATCAATTTTCAGATTTGCGAAAAATATGCAGGATTCTGGTATATATTTGTCAGTTCATTCGTAACTTGAAAGTTCGTGCAAATTTGGATATTCAAACTTAGAACAATTATTGGTCTCCCGAACAGTATGCACTTCATTTATTAATAAAACGGGTTCAAGAACAAGTTTTCAGTCAGGACATTGATATCATTCGAAAGGAAAACTTAGTAATAAACAACTTCGACCTCTCAGTCCTTTCCTTGACAGTGATGGGTTGTTAAGGGTGGGCGGCCGGTTGCGAAATGCAGACGTATCTTATGATACAAAATTTCCTTTGCTACTTCCTCGGTCACACCGGTGACAGAGCTCATTATTCGAGATTGCCATACGAAATATTTACACCCTGGACTTAGAACTACTCATTTTTGTTAGTACAAAATTTTTGGATTCTGTCTGCAAAAGGGCTATTCAACAGTGCCTAAACTCTTGTATTCGATGTTTTCGTCAAAACCTATTTCGCTATGCCCTCCTATGGGCGACTTGCCCCGCTAGACTTACTGCCGGTAAAGCGTTTCTACATACTGGGGTAGACTACGGTGGACCCTTTTCTATCACCATGAATCGTATTAGAGGTGCCAAATCATTGAAAGCCTATGTTTGTTTATTTGTTTGTCTTAGTACAAAAGCGATACATCTGGAGTTGGCATCAAACCTATCTAAAGAAGCCTTTATTGCAGCTTTACGGCGGTTTGTAGCACGCAGAGGTAAATGCTTGCAAATTCATAGTGACTGTGGAACAAATTTTATCGGAGCATCTCGGGAACTAATCGAATATATGAAGCAGTCATCTGAAACGGAAGGTATTCACTTTGTTTTAATCCTCCGTCGGCTCCTCACTTTGGGGAATGTGGGAAGCTGGGATAAAATCTGTAAAGTCCCATCTCAAGAAGGTGGTAGGCGAACAAATTCTCTCGTCGAAGAATTTAACACCATTCTTGCTCAAATTGAAGCCATATTAAACTCCAGACCTTTATGTCCAATGAGTAACGATCCCACTGATTTTTCATTCTTAAGTCCTGGTCATTTTCTGAACGTAGAACCAGTGTCTGTCATTCCCGACCCTAATGTCTTAGATCTGAAACTATCTTCTTTAAATCGTTGGCAACTGGTTCAACGTATTCAGCAATCATTTTGGAAACGGTGGCATTTGGAGTACCTGCACACTTCAACAGAAAACCAAATGGTTTTCTGCTAATTATTCGTTAATGGTGGGAACGTTGGTGTTGATTAAGGATACTCAAGTGTCTCCATTACAGTGGAAAATGGGACGTATACATACGTTGCATTATGGAAAGGACAATGTTTGTCGTGTGGCTACCGTGGCAACATCCCAGGGACTATTTAAAAGGCCCGTGGTAAAATTGTGCCCTCTCCCATTTCAGAGGCAACTTAGTATTATAGTTAGTATATTAGGGTAAGTTAACTTTTAAATTTACGATTATATATATATATATATTTTTTTTTTTTTTGCTCGTTTAGACACACTTAGAAAATAAGTTCCTAATACTTATTTTGGTGGGCGGTATGTTAAGGCTTTATAAGTATTTTGGTTGTAGTGTAGTATGCCAATCACAATTAATTTAAGTCCTTAAACTATTCCCACCTAGAAACCCTCCATTATCCCTACCTTTAGTGCAACGACATAAAAGGGTTGGTAATGTACGAGTGGACGACTATTCAACTTCGTTCTCGCTTGGCTTTGGTTCGTGATTTAGTTCGGTGCATCGAGCATCAGTAATTAGCAACAATTAGTGAACATTATACATACAGTCCATAATTATCTGATAGCAGTGCAAGTACAATCAACCACTACAACCAGTGAAAGGTAGGTGATATATTCCTTTAAATTATCATTTCCTTTGTGTGATTGTAAATGCAAATTAACATTTTGATTAACACCTTTCCTAATATTTACTTCTTTACTTTCTTGCTCTAATTCTATTACTGATGTTTGTTCTTTGTATTAGCTATGTACTATTCGCCTATCGCTATAACTCATTCCAATCTTTTGAGTATGTCGAACATTTTTTTTCATTTTACATTGTCGAATGCTTTTTCCAAATCTACAAACCCTATATATACGCTTTTCCCCCTTTCTATTGTTTTCTCCATTATCACTATCAGAGCTAAAATAGTCTCCCGTGTTCCCCTGTTTCGCCTAAACCCAAATTGATCTTCTCCCAGTATTTCTTCAGCTCGTTTTTCCATTCGTCTTTGTACAATTCTAGTTAATATTTTTGAAACGTGTGCTGTCAAACTTATTGTTCGAAAATTTTCACATCTATCCACGCCTCTTTTTTTGTATAGTTACTATGATGTTACATTTTAAATCTTTGTGTATCTCGCCTTTCTCATACATATAGCTTACAAGTCGGAAGAGACGTTCTGTTACTGCTTGCCCAGCGGCTTTTAGAGTTTCTGCTTGCACCTTATCTGTACCCGACGCCTTACCATTTTTCAGGCTCTTTAATGCTAATTCAAACTCATCTCTAAGTATAGGATATCCCAGGTCATCATTTTCAATGTCCGATTCCTGTTCTAATGCTGTTAGTTACTCTCCTGAATATAAATTCCTTATATATTCTTGCCATCTACCCACTTTCTCTACGTTTTCTATGATGACGTTTCCTTGTGCGTCCCTTATATTTTTGCTATATGGTTTTATATCCCTAAAATTCATTCTAATTAATTTGTATGCTTCGTCAGTCTTTCCTATTTCCATCTTAGTTTGTACCTCTTTGCACTTTTCATCAATCCATCGTCCTTTAGCTTTCCTTCATTTGCGAATAATTTCCCATTTTATGGCTTTGTATCTGTTTTCCTGTTTCGTCTGATTTATTTTTGTATTTTCGTCTTTCTTCTATTAAATTCAGGATATCTTTTGTTATCCATGGTTTCTTGTTTTCTTTTTGCGTATACTTCAGAATATCTCTGGCCGCCATGTCTAAGCTGGATTTAATGTTATTCCATTCTGTTTCTACTTCCTTAGTATCAGAAATTTTCCCGATATCTTTCAGCAATTCATTTGACTTTTTTTTAAATCTTTCGTGGATATCTTTATATTTTAGCTTCTCAAAGTCAAAGTGCCTTTTTCCATTCCTCTTTTTCAGATTTTTAAATTTAAGTGTGGCCTTCATAATTATGATGTTGTGATCAGTGTCTATATCTGCTTCCAGGTTGCTTCTACAATTTTTTACTTGATTTCTAAACCATTGTCTAACAATAATGTAATCTATTTGATATCTTCCTATATCTCCTGGCATCTTCCACGTGTATCGTCTTCTAACATGATGTTGAAATAATGTATTTGTGATGGTTAAGTTGTTCTTGTCGCAAAAATCTACCAGCCTATTTCCCCTGTCATTTCTCGTGCCTAAACCAAATAAACCTACGATCGCTCCTTCCCTACCCTCACCTACCACTGCATTAAAATCTCCCGTAATTATTAAATTTTCATGTCCTTTTCGTATCTTAGTATGTCTTTGATATCTTTGTAGATCGCCTCTACCTCTTCCTCACTGTAGCTAGAGGTGGGTATGTATACTTGTATTATTACTGTATTTACTGGTTTAGATTCAAATCTAACCATGAGTACTCTTTCGTTCTTTTGTAAGTAGTTTTCTACACGTCGTCCTATCTTTTTTCGCATAACTATCCCCACACCCGAATTTCCTCTGATCCTGTATGAATTACTCTGAAGTCTCCACTCCAAAAATCCCCCGCCTCTGGCCAGTGGACTTCGCTGATTCCTATTATGTCTAGTGCTAACCTATTCATTTCGAGTTTCAGGCTCTCTAGCTTACCTACTTGTTTCATACTTCTGACATTCCACGCTCCGACTCGCAGAATGTTCACGGATCTTTTTCTATACTTTCGGATCACATCCCCTGAAGTAGTCCCCTCCGGAGATCCGAATGGGGGACTATTTTACCTCCGGAATTTTTTACACCAGAAGATACCATCATCATTAATAACAATTTGAGTATGCTGTGTACTTGGAAGATAATGTGGTGGTTTCCCGTTGCCTTCCACATCGCAGTAGTGTGTGTCTTAGAATGTCATGCTGACCTCTATGGTCTCTGCCACTCTAAGTACCGAAAAAACTGCTGCCCTCCTTCGGGGACCTGTCTTAGTCTGGTTCCTCACTAAAGACCCCACTAATTTGGTTAAACCTATAGTTCGGCTCTTTAGCTCGTTGAAACGCGCAAAGCCATTCTACCTGTTCTAGTATTTTAGAACGTCGTCAAGGTGCAGGTCCGTTCAGAATGGACTATTTTGACTATTGCAAAAAATTTTAATAATTTCAAAACATTACCAAATGTCTATTCTAAGCAATTATTACATCTGAAGAAATAATAAATAAGCAAATGTTACCATAATATTCTATCATAAGCTAGGAATTTGAAATTTTTTTCTTTTTTCCTTTTTTTCTCAATGGCAGACACTACATTAAATATTTTATATATAAACACATAGTATTCGTAATAAATTATGTGACATTGAAGCTATTTGTAATTTAAAAAATAACATTCATATTACAGCAGTATAAACTTGGCTATATGCTAATGAAACACAATACTTTCAATATACCAGGGCATCATTCTAGTTTTGCATGCAGAGATTCTAGAGGTGGAGGTATCACCCTGTACATTAAAGAAGGTATTCAATTCAACATAATTAACTCCTCACCCTTGTATAATTGTGAAGTATTACACATTAACTTAGTTCAAACACATATTCACATAATAGTGATTTACAGACCACCTTCTAGTGGGTTTCAACATTTTTTAGAACTCTAATGCATTGTTGTCCAAACAAAAACAAAAATGTATAGAGATCGGTGACACGAACATCGATATTTTAGAGGATTTAGAATCTGGAGAATATCTCAATGTGGTTGATATGAATGCCTTTAAGATAATTAATGACTTAAACTGACCCACTAGAGTGGGATGTTATAAAAGCAGTATAATAGACCATGTTGTTAACCATGATTTAAGTAGTTGTATTACTCTTGAAGATCATTGTATTTCAGACCATAAAATTATGAATGTTGTAATTAATTATCCGGTAAAAACTAGAAATAAAATCACTATTATAAAATCTAAAATTGAGATGAAATTTGGAAGGAACGACTCCGATTTGAACTAATTACCGTGATAAACAGATAAGTACCTTCACAGATTTAACTCATTTAATAGATACAACGAAAGCCATAAAATTCAAACAAAGGACAAGGCAATACTTGGATTTCTTCCTTATACATTCAAAAAATGAAAGAACCAGATGAGGCTTATAGAAGGCTGAAATCGCTATTCTCTGAAGAGGTAGTAGCTAAGTTTAAACAACTAAAAATGAGTTAAATATTTTAGGGCGTAAATTAAGGAAGCAATGGGCAGAACAATAGTTTTGGAAAACAAACAACAATCCTCATAAAAACTGGCAGATTATTAATAAAATCATAAATAATTGCAACGTCTTTAAATCTAATATAAATATTGAATATATAAACACAGGAGACAGGATTATAAAATCTGCTCAAGGCATTGCAAATGAATTCAATTCTTACTTTAATAGGATTGGGTCTGATATTGTCTCAAAAAACAACACAACCACCAATATAGAATTTAGGGAACAGTTATGGGGTAAATCAATTTTCTTATATCCAGTAACAACAGTGGAAGTTTTAGATATTATAAAACATAATGCCTCTCCAGGTGTAGATAATATTTCAAAACAAAATTTGCTTAGAATCTGTAGTGATGCATTATTAATAAACATTATTAAGTTAATCAACAGCTCCATTTGTAACATCTTTCCAAAGGAACTAAAAATTGCAGAAATAATACCTGTATACAAAGCAGGTAGTCGGTATTAGATGGGTAACTATAGACCAATTTCACTATTAAGTATATTCTCATAAATCATAGAGTCAACAATAAAAGAAAGGTTTATGAAATTCATTGCTACTTCTTATAATTTTGATAATTATCAGTATGGTTTTTGCCTGGGAGTAGTACGCTTGGGGCAACTACTGACTTAATCGAACTGATAATAAAAGAATTAAATAAAAATAATATATACAATTCTAGTATTTATTGACTTACAAAAGGCATTTGATACTGTAAACATTCTTATTTTAATGGAAAAATTGTATAAAATGGGGATAAGAGGTGTTGCATTTGATTTAATAACGTCATATCTAGTAAATCGACTCACTTTACAGTATACGAAGGGCATAAAAGTATAATTTCTAACAGTAGTATAGGTGTACCACAGGGCTCTATTCTCGGCCCGTTACTGTATCTGATTTATGTACACAGTCTACAATTTGTGGAGCTAAAGGACAGATATTTTATGCATGCAGATGACACTGCTATCCTCTATTCGGGGTATGATTTGATTCAGCTGCAAAATCTAATAAATGAAGATTTAAAAATATACTCTAGCTGGCTAGTCCATAATAAACTTTGTACCAACTTAAATAAAACGGTGTATATGCTGATAAAACAAAAGAATAAACCAGAAGGTTATATTTCAATTTCTTTAAATAATGTACATATTTAAAGAGTAGAATCTTATAAGTATCTTGGCTTAATTATAGACAGCCAGCTAACTTGGAAGTCGCATGTTATGACAATAATTAAAAAGACCACTTCTATGATGGGAGCAATAAAAAGATGTGTTTGTTTTTAATATTGCAACTAAAAGATTGATTCATAATAGTTTTATAGTACCATTCTTCAGATATCTCGTAACATGCCGGCGAAACTGTTCAAAATATATAATTAATCCACTGCAACGAATGCAAAATAAAATCATCAAAGTGTTATTTGGGATTGAATACTACACTCCTACCGAACTTGTTTATGCAATTTGTCATTTGAATCCTATTTTTAAATTGCATATGCTAGAACAGATAAAACTAATACACAATATCTCAAACAAACACTTAAAATCTAATTGTACTTTAATAACAGAAGACAAAATACATAACTACAGTACTAGAATATCAAATAGATTTAGAACAAACCTATTAAAGACTACAAAAAGTCAAACATCACCCATTTATTGCAGTGTGTTGGTTTACAATGAGACGCCTGCATTATTGAAATTGTCTAAAAAACTAATATTTGACAAACTTTTAAAGCGCTATATTGCTGATTATAAAGTTCTAAGATATGATATGCTTTTATCAGTGTTAAATGTGTATGCATCAGGAATCGGTTACTAAAATAACATATCTTTTAATTTAAATTTAAATATTCTCTACACATTACTGGTTTGGAATTATATTGGATAAGCTTTAAATGACATGTAGAGATATCTTAACATAATTGATTACTTAAACATAAGAAATTGCTTTTATATACTTATCTTAGTAGTACAATACAGTTAACTGAATGATTGTGTCTTCATCACTAGTTGTTTTTTTGTATTTATTAGGCCGTTACCAGTGTTTTTCATTGCTTTGGGGTCATAAATAAAGCAACTTTTTTTTTAGTATTTGGTTTAAAATTGAGCATCGTTTGCACCTCGCTTGTTTTATGAAGAGTAGAACCATTACTTGAGAAGACCGAGATATTGCAATTGGTGGAATCTTATTAAAACATAGTAAATACTCCCTGTATGTTTGTTGTGGTTTGTTTCGTGCTTTTCTTGATCTTCTTTTGGAATTAAACCACTCATAGTTGTTAAAAATCGTGTTTGTTTACGTTTCAATCCATACCTAGGATCTTTGTCAAAATAATAAAGATATCAAACTTGAAATTTTTATTATTTTGACAATAATCCTAGGTCATGGATCGAAACGTAAATAAAGACGATGTTAACAACTATGAGTGGTTTAATTCCCAAAGAAGATAAAAAAAAACATAGTAAGTTCAATTTTGATTGCCATGACACTCAACAGAGAGAAAAAGAATAACTTCAACTTCCAGTTATAAAAGCAAGATTTGTAACTTTGTTATTTATGTTTCTAATTTGCGTTCCACACTTTGTAAATTATGTTGTGACACTTCTAATGTGTAAATAAGGACTACTTATTAAACTTTACAATAATTAACATGAACAAAATTTATTTTTTCTAAGAAATGGATTAATATACCAATTTACAACTATTGGATGTAAGCAGCATAATGCCCAAAGTGCTCTCGAAAGGTACCCAAAAATTGAAAAAATCATTTAATTAAAATAAAATTAATAAAATGTTGACTTTGACACCTTGTACATCTGTTAATATTGCATTTTCTAGTCTATGTGAGATGAAAATGAAACTTTTTGTATAATAGCCATTAACAATGAAAATATTTTTCAGAAGAGTTTACTTTTAAGATATTACAATTTTTTTGCAGAAACTTTTGAAGGTTTTGACACTAAAGTGTTACAAAATAAATTAGTCTTCACCATGAAGGGAAATGTAGGACGGTCACGTCGTTTGGTTGTGTTTGTTATAACAGGTAATCGTAATGGATTAGCAGGTTTTGCTATGGGCAAGTCAGTCGATTCAACAATTGCACTTCGCAAAGCTAAAAACAGAGCTGGACAGAAGTTAATGCATTTTAAAATTTTCCGTGGGCATACCGGTAATATTTTCTTATATCATAATCAACCTAATGAAATTTTGAAATTACAGTTTACCACGACTTCTTCAGTCAGTTTGGCAAAACAAAAGTATTTATTAGTCAAAAACCTGAAGGCTTCGGACTTGTATGCCATAGAGCTATTAAGACTGTGTGTGAGGTTATTGGCATTAAAAATCTATATGGTAAAATCGAAGGATCTACAAATGTTCAGAATGTTGTAAAAGCTTTTATACTAGGTTTACTGAGACAGGTAAGATTACTTTTACAAACTAACTTATAGAATGAAAAAGGGTACAGTTAAAGCACACTAAGAATCAGTTCTCGTATAGATTAGATATAACGTTTGAAAAAAGTTTTTAATTCTGTAGGTATCTTTGAATATAGCTAACTATTGTATATAAAATTTTAGCATTACTCTAAATTTCCATATATATTATCCTATATCCAAAACCCCACCCTTTTAATGACCTACTTATTAAATTCCTCCCCTATATCTTAAGTCCCATACTTTTATTTTATTATTTATTCATACCCTGGAATTCCTTATGAGAGGCTAGACACCAATATCAAAAATAAGGACCTTTAATTACTACCAAGCTTAATAGTAGCTACAGCTATACAAACAAATCTACCTTGCTTCGGAATTTATTTTAAAATTTCGTAAGTGGTGGCCATCAATGTTACCAAAGTCTTCTGCCTGTAATCTAGAATAAACACCAGATGGCACCTTTATTATTATAAGATCTGAAATCGTCCTTAAATTTTGTTTTATATTGAAATTTTCAGTAACCACGGTCTAACTCAGTGAATCAAGAACTTATCTCTGAAGATTTAATCAACTGTATCAACTTGCAAGATAAGAAGTTATTTGGGTTCTAAAATAATATTGGATCTAATGTAAATACGAATTATAGGGCCTTCTTATTAAATACAAGATACACCCTCAAATATACAAACCGCTATCTTATTTCGCAGTGCTTTTCTTTATCTTGCTGGAATGGCTAACCTAAATTTTATGTGTGCATGTAAACAAATGTTTTCAATTCAAAACCGAACCTTTTAAAAACAGTTTATGAAAAAATATGGTATACCTTCAATATTCCGGTTGGTTGGATCCTCTTCGCACTGTAGTTGGATGCGGGTCGTTAGTATACCAGGTGAATCTACTTATAAAATTGTGTTTTAATAAGTTATCAAAATTTTAGAATGTAGACAAATGATGCTACTCAAAATAATAGTATTAAATACTGATACAATCAATACTTAATCATTGTAACAATCCACTGGACTCGATCTGACAGTTATTGACTGGTTAGCTATTCCAGATAATGATATTTATGAATTCCTAGAAGACTGCTTCAGAGTTCATTGGTATAAACTACGTAGATCCCTCCACTGGTTGCCTTTATTTACCTTATAATTGTAGACCTTTGTAATTAATAGAAGCTCTTATTAACTTCAGTATATTTCTAGACTTCTTATTTTATTAAAATAAAATCACGAGTAAAGCAAAACACAACTTTTTTTTTATTTTCTTAAAAAAACCTTTTTTTTTATTCTCCGAATATCTGGTATCCTGGTTATCACTAGATTTTTTTCTCATTAGCCTACTATTTACATGAACATATCCAAACTACCTTATAAACTAAAACACAGAAATTATATCTAGAACACCACATAATATTACATTTAAGTTCAAAATTTAAGAACACATACATAATTAATTTCATGGTCAAGATATCAAATAGTATGCTACATACATCGACCTAGCTGGACGGACACTACAAGAATGACCGGGCTCAATCAGCGAGCAGGTGGGGTTTTATAATTACCAAAAATAAAGGAAAAACCTGAGATAAGGAAAGAAATTAGCAGTGCCTATTAATACATATAATTGCCCTAAATGACATTTTGGAGAGACATAAAAGTGCACTATACCCAAAAACGAAAAATCAATAACTACAGTTGTACATATAGTAGAAAAAAAACCAGACAAAACAAATACTGTTTAATATGGCGAGCTGCGATTTTTAGGTCACACAAATCTTAATTAACAAAACAAAAAAAATTACGACTCTAAAAACAACTCCAAATTATCAAGGTACATATATAACATTAGCACTACGATGTCTTAACTAACAAAAATTTACAACTCAAAACAAGAAAAACCAACGGTTCTAAATCATCCGGTGGCTACGTGGCATAGTGGTATGTGTGTGACTACTACGCCGAAGGTCCCGGGTCCGAATCCCGACACGGTCCGCTTGAAAAATGTTAGGCGAGCATTTTTCACACAAATACGCCCTCGTTCGGATGAGAGGTAAAATGGAGGTTCCGTGTGTGAGTGTTGTCACGCACGTTAAAGATCCCTACCTTGCTTGGAACAGCAAGGGTTCAGCAAAATTCCAAATTTTCTAGGTAAAAAAAAACTCGCTTCCTGGCCAATGTAGTACCTTCGGGTGGAGCATTGGAAAATCACATGTAAGGTTCTAAATCATCCTCGTAAACATACAATTAAATAATAGGATGGTCACACTAAAAACTATATTAATAATAAACATCATCTCACATAACGATAATCATTTTAAAACTACTAAGTTTAATCATCACGTGGAGCCTGATAAATATACTGTTTCGGCCAATTTCATAGGACCCATACAAAAAAATAGTGCATAAACACTCACCCGAGCGCCCATGGTGTAGGTTTGGTCACACCCTCCCTTTAGAATAGGGCAGAACACATAGACTTGGGATCACGCAATGTGGGTGTCCTCTCATACCAAAAGGAGCAGCAATTCAATGGGCCGTCAGGTCCACCGGAGGAAGCTATAATAAGTATGAGTAAGGATTAGTTTATTTATGTCAAAATGTACATTTTTTAACACTGAGTACTTACTACACAGCGTGTGCACGAAAATTTTCTAGAGAACGAAAACGACAATTGCTCTTGGTCGTTTGCAGAAAAGAATAATTATCTTTTCAACTCGTTTGATAGCACCAATTTACATCCATGCCGGTGTTATCAAACATACAAACGTGATTAGCAATTTGAAACAAGCTTTATTGGTGAAGTAGGATTCATTATTTCAACAAGTCTTTAGGTTGGAATAATATAAGAAGTAATTATGCTCTATAGGAATCGGTATCATGTTGACAGATACTTAAAAAAAAATACCGACTATTCGATTGTAGAAGAGCTTTTCGTTTTGAAGTAAATAAGTTTAAAATGAAAATTATTGTACAGCGTGCTTATTGTAGGAAGACAAAATATACAGGATGTTGTTTGAGTATTAGAAAGCAGAATCTGTGTGAATGAATAAACTAAAAGGGTACTGTTTAAATTCACCGAAGGAAAATGAACGTAACAAGTATAGGACATGCTTTAAATGCTAATACAAGTTATTACATTGATTTCTTTGCTGTTTAATAACACCTTTAAGATACAATAACACATGTAATGTTACTACAACCACTTCCAGATTCTCCAACTACCAGAAGAAGGCCTTTTCTTGAGTATACAGCAATAAAATAGCTTGAATGTTAAGTTTTGAATCGAAAATTATCACACATGAGTATTAAATGTATTAAATTGTAAAACTTGAAATTGTTCACTTACCTTCCTTTCTAACTTTGTCAGACTAGCTCAACGGAATTGACGTAGTTTTCAAAATGAAATAAAACACAACAATATCACAAAGCATTTATACATTATGAGATATTTTCTCGCATACAGAAGCGTTACAATATCGTTTTTTCAAACATAAATAATTTCTAAGAAGTACTTATTATAAAAAAATTGTTCCTTATCCTATTTTTAATTTACAGAACTAAATTTCCTTTTTTATTGATGGTTTACCTGGCTATGTTTATTGCCATGCTTGTAAGGTTGTTTGACCAAAAAATCCTTGACAGATAATCTATTAAAAGGTCAGAGTGTTTCGAACTCTAAACACAACCTTTCCTGGTATAAAATTCTTTACAAAGAAAAATTAATATATGATTAACACTTATTATTCTACCTTAAATTACATACAGATATTCAAATATCAGTTAAAAATAAATCTACAAGTAATACTTGAAAGTGATCAGAAATTTGATTGGTCTATCTCAAACCACCTCTTGCAGACCTTTTTTTAAAATCATTACGCTTGTTAACTATGCCATCCATACTTATTCTTGAACTGGCTTCATTTATTTTTGTAAATCAATCCATCATTCTTAATGGATCTAATTTTCATGACTATGACACCAGACAGAGCTCTGCCTTAAGGCTACCTGACTTTAAATGTAGAATCGAGAGATTATCCCCTAGGTATCTTGGTATAAAAATTTTCAATAACCTTTCTAAACAATTCAGATCATCACATAACATACATTTTTTAGAAAACAATTAAAAGAATTTTTTTAAGCAAGGTCTACTACAACCTCCAAGAGTTTTTTAATACATAATAAATTTCAACTTGCATCAATTATATGTTTGTTGATGTAAATTCATACTTTTCAGATGTATGTTCATATCTATAAGTAATGGTGCAATGTATTCATTTTATTTTATATATATTTATAATTTTAATTGTATTCTGTTATGACATATTCCATAAAGTGTCCTGTACATTCTTACGGAAATAAATCGAATTGAATTGAATCAGGCTACAAGCTTTTCCACATTTAAAATACTGATTTCAAACAGCAGTTACCAAAGTACATTTTGGTTAAATCTTCTTTTTGATTATTTAATAAAATTTTTAAAATAGCGTTATCTTGAAGAGTTTTGCCTCTTGTAATTAATAATTTCCTTCTTTTTCTTGTAATTTGCGTTTAAAACATCACTTCTATATTCATTGTAACAATGTAATTATTAAACTACAGTATGTTTACTGCATACTTCAAATATCATCTTCGCAAAGCAACAGCTCGTGACTTAAATCAAAATAACATTTCGCGATCAAATGAATCGAATGAATCCCCGTTTTTAATAAACGCTTCCTTTATATATCCAAATTATCTATTTTCTCGAAGGTAATAGAATGTGCACGGTCCATTCTAAATAATAAACGCCTATCTTACGTAATTTTCCTAGAAATCCTCATTAGCGCTCAAAATTGTCAAACTTTATTACCTCGTTATCTGGTTCCAGTTATTCGAGACGCGCGCTGTTTGCCCTTGTTTAACACATACGATTATTATGGCGACGCATAGTAATGCAAAAGATAATCAATTTTATTGGACATTTCTTGGATTTTGTTGGTTTTTGTGTTCCAACCCCTTCTCGGAATAAATGCTTCATTAGATGTTTACATAGTTCTAAATACTGATGACTCATCTCTTTATATTCCTAATATTCTAGAAAATTCTGTATTTAAAATAAATTTTTGTAATCCACAGGGTAATTAATTGCTTTTCAATGCAAAAGCGGTTGCATTTTATAGACATATTTGCTTTTAACATCAAAACGTGTTTTTAATACACCTATTAAGGTTAGAATTGGGATTTTTTAACAAGATTGTAGTTTTTTATGCTAAATGCGTAAAGCTAGTACTATTATATGCTATTTACAGCAAATCAAAAGCATTTTTATCAAAAATGTATTGATAATTAATAAGTGAAAGTAAATGACTTTATATTTATCTTAAAACGATCGATTTGCTTTGTTACATGCCAAAATTGGCAATGTACATGTCTTAGATTTAGTTATAATTTGTAAGCAAATTCCCGCGTATTTTTTAAAATTAAAACTTGTCAACTTCTGTCATTCCGGACAGTCGCGTTTGCGCAAAAGAATGCGCAGGTGCGGGTAGTGTCGAAAGCGAGCATTAAGCCACGAGACCTCAAGCCAAGAACATCTACCTGTGTGGTGTGTGTCTTTTCTCTTTTTAGGCATGTAGGTTCCTCTATCTTTACCTTCTGTTGTACCTCTACCTGGTGTTCCTTCATTCCTCTATGAGCATAGAAGACACAGGAAGAACGGATTGGCAATTTGAAACTCAGTAATGGTGTAACCTAACCCATAAAACATGATGGACCCAGATTTTAATCTCCTGAAATTTTAAATCTGCCTCGGCTAGCCCAGTTTAAATCACACAGAGTGCACAATGTTACAATAATCAAATAGTTCTCCCCCTTTTCCCTAAAACTTTATCTGCTTTGAATGATAAAACGAAATCAATTAATATTTGTATAATGAGAAAAGAAAAATGATTTACACTTCACAGCTTAATCTGTTTGACTGTATGATAAAATTAACCCCTGAATCAAACTACAATAAATTTTAAATTGTTTATTTCCAAAAATTAAATCTCGCCTTTCTTATTTTAAAGCCAGCAAAATGTCATTGTACTCTACTGGAAATTTCTCTGAACGTTCAAGAGTTTTCCTTGTTTACGATTATTTTCACCTATCAAAATAAATTTTTGTTGACTCCTTACCTAAATTATTCAAGTTTAAAATATGTTCAAAATTAATAAATAGAAAATAATGCCTTAATATGATCAATGTTCAAATATAATAAATAAATAGTAAATAATGTCTTATGCAAGATAGTTCTGACCTGTAGTTTTCCTTGAGCATCTTTCAGCTGCGTGCCGTGGAGCAGTACCCCAATATTGCTTTTAGTTGAGTTGCTTAGTCTCCAAGTTCTACCCCGTTTAATGTGATCTGCCCTAACTTTTCATAACGTCGTAATGTCCTTAGATTTATTCTTAGAGTTATCCTTTGATTTATTCTTAGAATTTCGTACTTAGAGCCCTGAGTTATAAATATTTTAGCTAAATTAATTAATAAATATCTACTTACGTTTTCTAGCAAACGGCCTAGCTTTGTCTCATATATTTTCACTATAATTAATTCAAAATATTTTATAACAAAATTTTCATTGTTTATTTCGAATATTTACTCGATGCGTGAATTCTTAAGTATCGATGATGCAGCTTGTACGTGGTTCAAACAAAGACTGTCCGCTTATCTAACCTGCCACATTATATAGCCTACGCCCCATTTAAATTCATTGCTTTATCTGAGCTGTTGTTCAAAGTGTATGACCAACCATCAGTTGTTTTGGATAATTTGTGGGCTTTTACGGGTTTATCACTGATATTGCCTTATAGAAACGATCCGTTGATCACGTAGGTACTCGTATGTTTCTGGTTTGTATTTAATTTATAGCGCCTGTTTTTGATGTTGTTATAGGAATTTCTAATTTGCTTTGGTACGTAATTTCACTTTTGGCGTTGTTTGTCAAGATAATATTTTGGGATCTGCACTAACTTCATGTAGAAAATCACGTAGACCAAGTGACGTAAATTAACATATTGCTGTTTACATTTTTGCGTTTCCGAAGCGTATTTATTTTGAAGGATGCGTTTCTTATCAGGACACTATGTTATTTGCTTTCATTATCGCTTGTTTTTAATGTGAATTGTATTATTATTTTCTAGGTTTTTACTGCATTTCACGCGTATTAATTTTACAATCTATGAATATTTTTGGTTTATGACAAGTTTGATTGCATGTAGAGTTATTTCTTTTGCTGAATGCGTGTGTATTGTTGAATGATATGCTACTCGACATTAATTAAAGTCACGTGTGATCCGTATACAGGGTGTTAAATGTTTGCTCTTTGCATATTATACAAAGTCGTACTTTTAATGCTAAATAAATGCGGTTTTCTAACTCCTAGTACTATTTATATGTATAGGTTAACCATTATGACTCAGTATACCCCTAAATAACCCCTTACCATAGCATTATATATATATATATATGCTGTGTTAATAAGGTCATTTAGGGGTAGTTAGGACCAATAGTATAGCGCACTTCATATAAAATACGATGATTAGGCTGGAAAGTAAATGCCAACGCCCTGTATATAAACCATAATCATAATTATTTTAGTTAATGAAAATTATTTTAAAGATTTATTTGAATAAAAAAATTCGCAAGTCGACTACATAAACACGAGCTGAAACGCGACACGCATGGATAACGCATCATGATTACGCCAAGGATCCCAATTAAAACAAGCAGGTCTAATAATGCATAAGATAGCAAACGCATATAATTTAATCCATAAATTGTATTGTCTACGTGACTAGAAAGCTAAAATCGACACCTGATATATTGGAAACAAACAAGGCATGGTAGATAAAATCAAAGTTCACTAAATTTATTTGAACAAACAATGGTTTACGTGATCTAGTAATATGTAAACCCAAGGGAATGAATGCTATTAACTCGAAATGGTACGTGACAAAAACAACGCGTTGATTTTAATATACAATAAAATACGATGGAATACCCAGAAACCTGGTATGAAAGAATCAAGTATAACAACGAACTCTACGCTTGTCAATAGATAGACGATTCATTTAAATAGGACCTGATCTGTAAGCAAATCAGTTCAACATGAAGTAAGGCTTAGTTCACATCGCTTAAAAGGAAAATATTTACGTAAAGTGATTTATTGTGAAGTATGAAATAATACAATGGTAATAGTGGAAAATTAAGAGGTTTGTTCAAACTCAAAGCTATAAAATACCTAATATAAGTTTTTAGCCTACAACATAATTTAGGAATACAAAAACATCGATTTTAATATAGACTTCAATTTATTTAACGGAAACGGACAGACCTCCCAAATAGTTGCAATTGTTCATGATGTTTGCATAATACTTTGTAAACACATAAACAGCACAAATGGTAATGGTCATATTTGTCAAGCGCAATAGCATTGCATTAACGATTCCTAATAACATGTGCATGGATACAGATTCAATGCCCGGGGCGATCTTTTTTTTAACGTTTTACAGGGTACATATGTTTTACTAACGAAAGTTTATTTCTTTTAGAATAATGAGATAAGTTTTCGTTCTAATATTCGTATTTAAATATCAACAAGGTTAGAAAAATTTGTTGCAATTAATGGAGGGCCCAAATAAAAACGATTACTGCGGAAATTATTTTATAATTTTCCTTAATTACATGCTTTTTTAGGCGGTATTCCTCAAAAAAGTTGCAAAAGGGGCCATGCTGCTGCAAAACTATTTTAAGCTAATTCGTAATGCTCTGGCCCAACCATATCATTAAAATAGACGTCCTAATGCAACACTTTCAAAATGGCAATATTACGATGTGATCTTTGTTCGAGGGTTTCTGTTATTTGTTATAATTATTGAAGTGTCGAAATAAAAAAGATATCTACGGCAAGTATTTGTAGCATTTTCTTGAATTACATGGTGACCAGGACGAAACACGGCCGGGCAAAACTCTGAAAAAACAAAAAACAAAGTTAGCAATTACATGTTCAACCGTATGACACTTTACATGGGAAAAAATATTCTTATCATATTTGATATTTTAAATACTGACGTTTATAAAGTATAATATTGTAGGATTCTTTTAAAGATGGCGCATGTAATAAAGAAAATTAATATAAGAATGCAGGCTTTAATTTGCAAAAAGATCGCATCTTGAGATTGACAAGTTACAAAACCAAAACTAAAATTACAGATACATATCAAAGACTAACTAAATAACACAGTATATGAAATTATATTACAATCAAACCCCCTACGCTTGCTTTTGTTAATCGAAGTCATGCATATAGGTAGGCCTTTTGTGATCTCTAGAGAGGATAGGCGAACTTCTGTAAGGTTTCTGGGGTTGCCAATTCAATTTCTTTATTATTTTTGTTTGGATCAGCCATTTCTGGAAAAGTCTGTCTTGTCTGCATTCAGATTAATACTAGGCGACTCAGTATTTAATTGCATTGTATCGCCCCTTGGAGCCAAATGTTTAATACAAATGGTAGATTCTACACCAGTCTTGCGGCTTGTTACGACATTTTCAGGGTTAGCTCTAATCAATCTAACTTCTTCTACCAAAGGATCATGTTTACTCTGTCTGTTTTGATTTTTTACAAATACAAATTCTGAAGATGCTAACCAAGACAGTACAGTAGTACCATAAGTGGATTGCCTAGGGTGGATAAACATACGCTCGTGTGGTGGTGTACAGTTAGTTAACTTGCATAGTAATGAACAAATAGAATATAAGCCTCTGGTAACACAACTTGCCACTGTTCAGCCTTTTAAATTTTTAGTCTTTAACGCTCCATTTCGAATGGACCTGCACCTTGCCGAAGTTCTAAATTACTAGAACAGGTGAAATGGCTTGCGTGTTCTAATGAGCTAAAGAGCCAAACTACAGGTCCAACCAAAGTAGTAGGGTCGTTAGTGTGGAACCAGACTAAGACAGGTCCCCGAAAGAGGGCAGCGGCTCTTTCGGTACTTAGATTGGCAGAGACCATAGGGGTCGGTATGGCAGTTTAAGACACCACTACCGCGATGTGGAAGGCAACGGGAAACCACCACATTACCACCCAAGTACACAGCGTACCTAAATTATAATAAAATGATGGCATTCTCTGGGGTAAAAGATTCCAGAGTTAAAATAGTCCCCCATTCGGATCTCTGGGAAGGGACTACTTCGGAGGATGCGATCGGAAAGTTAAAAATAAGAGTCGGGAACATTCTGCGAGTCGGAGCGTGGAATGTTAGAAGTATGAACCAAGTAGGTAAGCTAGAGAACCTAAAAATCGAAATGAATAGGTTATCACTAGACATAGTAGGGATCAGCGAAGTTCAGTGGCCAGAGACGGGGGATTTTTGGAGTGGAGACTTCAGGGTAATTCATACAGGAGCAGAGGACGGAAATTTGAGTGTGGGGATAGTTATGCGGAAAAGATAGGATACTGTGTGAAAATTACTTACAAAAGAACGAAAGAGTACTCATGGTTAGATTAGAATCTAAACCGGTAAACACAGTAATAATACAAGTATACATGCCCACCTCTAGCTACAGTGACGAAGAGGTAGAAGCTATCTACAAAGATATCGAAGACATATTAAGATACGTAAAAGGACATGAAAATTTAATAATTACGGGGAATTTTAATGCCGTGGTAGGTGAGGGTAGGGAAGGAGCGGTAGTAGGTTTATTTGAGTTAGGCACGAGAAACGGCAGGGGAAATAGGCTGGTAGAATTTTGCGACAAGAACAATTTAATCATCACAAACACATTATTTCAACATCATGCTAGAAGACGATATACATGGAAGATGCCAGGAGATATAGGAAGATATCAAATAGATTACATTCTTGTTAGACAACGGTTTAGGAATCATGTAAAAGACTGTAGAAGCTACCCAGAAGCAGATATAGATACTGACCACAACATCGTAATTATGAAGGCCGCACTTAAATTTAAGAATGTGAAAAAAAGAAACGGAAAATGGCACTTGGACTTAGAGAAACTAAACGATAAAGATATTCAAGAAAGATTTGAAAAAAAGTCAAATGAATTGCTCAAAGATATCGGGAAAATATCTGATACTAAGGAAGTAGAAACAGAATGGAATAATATTAAACCCAGCCTCGACATGGCAGACAGAGATATTCTGGGGTATACACAAAAAGAAAATAAGAAACCATGGATAACAAAGGATATCCTGAATTTAATAGAAGAAAGACGAAAATACAAAAATAAATCAGACGAAACAGGAAAACAGAGATACAAAGCCATAAAATGGGAAATTATTCGAAAATGCAGGAAAGCTAAAGAACAATGGATTGATGAAAAGTGCAAAGAGGTACAGACGAAGATGGACATAGGAAAGACTGACGAAGCATACAAATTAATTAGAATGAATTTTAGGGATATAAAACCGTATAGCAAAAATATAAGGGACGCACAAAGAAACGTCATCATAGAAAACATAGAGAAAGTGGGTAGATGGCAAGAATATATAAGGAATTTATATGCAGGAGAGAAACTAACTGCATTAGAACAGGAATCAGACATTGAAAATGATGACTTGGAATATCCTATACTTGGAGATGAGTTTGAATTAGCATAAAAGAGTCTGAAAAATGGTAAGGTGCCGGGTACAGATAAGGTGCAAGCAGAAACTTTAAAAGCTGCTGCACAAGCAGTAACAGAACGCCTCTTCCAACTTGTAAGCTATATGTATGAGACAGGCGAGATACCCAAAGATTTCAAACGTAGCATCATAGTAACTATACCAAAAAAGAAAGGCGCGGATAGATGTGAAAATTTTCGAACAATAAGTTTGACAGCACACGCGTCAAAAATATTAACTAGAATTGTGCAAAGACGAATGGAAAAACGGGCGGAAGAAATACTAGGAGGAGACCAATTTGGGTTTAGGCGAAACAGGGGAACACGGGAGGCTATTTTAGCTCTGAGAGTGATAATGGAGAAAACAATAGAAAAAGAGGAAAGCGTGTATATAGGGTTTGTAGATCTGGAAAAAGCCTTCGACAATGTAAAATGGAAAAAAATGTTTGAACTACTCAAAAAGATTGGAATGAGTTATAGGGATAGACGAATAGTACATAGCTCATACAAAGAGCAAACAGCAGTAATAGAATTAGAGCAGGAACGTAGAGAAGTAAACATTAGGAAAGGGGTTAGACAAGGATGTGCCCTATCCCCATTGATTTTTAACTTGTACATAGAAGAGTCAAATGCAGCAAGACATTTGGAATTACTATGCAGGGAAAAAAAATTGATATGGTTAGATTTGCAGATGATATAGCAATATTAGCGTCTAGCAAGGAAGAGTTAGAAGCTGCTCTTAATGAAATGGAAACGGTTCTAACAGAGAGATACGGTATGAAAATTAACAAAACTAAAACTAAAGTTCTAGTATGTAAAGGTGAGGAAAATAAATCAAAAACAAGAATACAAGTATGTAACACGAACTTACAAGAGGTTGAGGATTTCTGCTACCTAGGAAGCCAAATAACACAAGATGGGAAAAGCACAAAAGATATAAAACAAAGGTTGTGCTGCATTTAACAAGAAAAAGCAACTACTATGCTCAAAGACCACAAACATAGAAACAAGGAAAAGATTGCTTAAAACATATGTGTGGAGCACAGCACTGTACGGCTGTAAAGCCTGGACAGTAGGAAAAGCGGACAAGAAAAAGGTAGAAGCCTTTGAAATGTGGTGCTACAGACGTATGATGAAGATATCATGGACAGACAAAGTTAAGAACAAAGAGGTACTAAAAATGGTAGGGAAGAAAGAAATATGTGGAAAACTGTAAAAAATAGGAGAGATAGGATGATAGGTCACATACTACGACATGAGGGAATAGTGCAGAATATATTACAAGCAGAGATAGGAAAAAAGAGAAAAAGGGGCAGACCTAGGTTATACTACTGCACACAGATAGTAAAAGATGTAGGCTGTAGGGGTTTCAGGGAGCTAGAGGCTAGCCCAGAATAGAAATCAATGGAGGTACGCATCCAAACAATCCCAAGACGGATAAACTAATGATGAAAAAATAACTGTGTTTAAACATGATGATTATTATAAATAAGTAACTACAAGAATTGGTTGGGCAATATTCTCGAATAATGTTAAGTGTGTGAAAGGATTTACTGGAAAACCATTATTTCGGCAAATGTCTTGGTAGCCACAGGTTGCTTAACCCCCTTCACTGAATCTCGGTGAAATAGGGCATAAAATTAGAAAACAATAGAAGGGGAACGAGCTGTATACACATGCTGTGTGAGAATTTCAGTGAACTATATAGGCTAGCTCAGAATATAAATAAGTACAGGTACATGTCCAACCAATTTTGAGATGGAAAACTTAATGACGAAAAAATAAGCGCAGATAAATCAGATTATTAGTATAAACTAGTTGTTGGTTGCGAAATATCCGCAACTAATGTTGACTGTGCAAAAAGATATATTGGAAAATATATTAAATCGGTAAATGGTTAAGTGTTGGGGGAACTTGGCAGCCACAGGCTGCTTATGAGGAAAGACAACAAACATAGAACAAGAGGAAAATGGTTGAAAGCATATGTGTGGAACACAGCACAGTATGTCTATGAAATACGTGAAGTGCGGTGAATTTTATTGAATAATTAACCTGTAATTATCTGCATCACCCGCACTTTTCAATTTAAAAATATCTCTGGGGTTCCAGTAGGAACATTGAGTTAAACATTAATAAAAAAAGTACATTATATTTGAAAAAACCATCTAATTTATTAAGTAATATTACATAAATTGTATTCTGCGTTACATTCACGTACCATGACGCCACGCGAATCCCCGTTTCTTTTAGTGTTCACGCGTACGCATCCAACCCCCACTCGCCACATAACTGCAACCTCCAGAAAGCTGGAACGCACCTTTATCTGACCGCACTACACTACCCCCCCCCCCTCTATTAAAATAACGCTTACAAAAATGCTATTTTAATACAGAATAATTAAAAGTAACAACACTTGTATGTGATCGAGCTGAAACCCATGCACCTTCTAAAGCAGATTATTACATGGAATAGTAAAAACTAACTTTCCTAATCCTACATATAACAATCGCTAAAAACTATTTATTGGAAACACTCTACAGAACTATAAAACCTTTTCAGGTTCTTTACATTATGGCGACCTTTAGGACAGCCTTGTGGATCCACCAGATCATAAGCATTAGGACCAGCAACTTTTATATTGGCATAAGGCCCTTCATATATCAAAAAGAATTTAGCAATACTAGAGTCGATGGCAGATGATTGAGGGTGGGTTCGCACCAAAACTTGCTCACCAATTTTGAAGATTATAGGGTTCCTTTTTTGCTCCATTTTTAACTTTCTTTGAGAGGCCTTCGATACTAATCGTTCATGTACCAAATGCAAAATCTCTGCATGAGGTTGGGGTAATATAGAAGGTTTAGGAAATTCTATAAGATCCTGAACCTTATCTTTAAAATCTACTTTAAATTGTAATGCAGCTGGGGCATAACCTGTTACACTATGAATTGCATTATTAATATAACCCTCTACAGTGGATAATAAGAAAGCCCAACGAGTGTGTTTATCAAAACAGTAAGTGCGGAGGAGCCTCCCTACTTCCTTATTAACTCGCTCAGTTTGATTTCCCTCTGGGAAATAAACGGATGTAAATCGACATTTCACCCCACACTGTTCGAGTGTAGACTTCCAGAGTTTAGATCTGATAAAATTAGCTTTGGAGTTTGGACTGTAATAAAGTAGTCGTTTACTAGTCTATTTAGAATTATACGAGTAGTAGCTCTTTTTAGAGCATACAATTTAGTAAAACGGGTAAACGTATCCACTACTACTAAGATATAAGCAGCACCCCCCTTGACCACGGCAAAGGACCCATAAGATCCAGACACCAATTCTCCCGGACCCTTAGGAATCACACAATTGACAGTACCATGTACTGCAGGAGAAATCTTGGCTTTCTGACATAATTCACAGGTGCGAACAATCGATCAAACCTGCTTGTACATTTTAGGCCAGTACAATACTTTTTTCATCGTACCATAAACCTTCTTGTAGCCGAAATGGCCACCTTCAGCGTGTTGCTGAATTACCAACTCCTGAACTTGTGCATGCGGCACACACAAGCGCCAACCTGGATTTTCTTTATCCCCTTTCCTAAAAACAATTCCCTTATATACCTGGTACCATTCCATAACTCGCTTATTTCTTTCACTACTCTCTTCATTTTCAAATACGGTCAATATTTTCTCAATCCAGGGTTCCCTCTGTTGATCTTTTTTTATCATATACAGATTGTCCTTCAATGAGACAAACGTTTTAGTCATTTGGAGTACAGCCATCTCTACGGTGAGACTATTGCAGTCTGCAATCTCTTTAATTTTCTGCCTGTCTGGTAAACGGGACAATGTGTCTGCCAGAACATTGTCTCGTCCAGAACAATGTTGTATCTTAAAATCGTACTCTTGGATATACATTGCCCAGCGGGTCAATCGTCCAGTAGATAACTTCATGGTAGCTGAGAACGACAACGCCTTGTGATCGGTAATAATAATAAGCTCATGGCCTAATATTAGGGTACGCCATTGTTTCAACGCAAAAATAATGACCAGAGCCTCTTTCTCTGTAATTTTGTACCGAAGTTCGGCACCCCTCAAAACTCGACTTGCAAATGCTATTATTTGTTTGTTGTCCCCATGAAGCTGATACAAGACTGCTCCTAATGCCTTGTCCGAGCTATCTGCTTGCAGATAAAATACTTGTTTAAAATTTGGATGGGCGGCCACTGCCACCTCTAAGAAGGCTTTTTTGATTTCTTCGAATGCCTGAGCACTCTCCTGATTCCATTTCCACTGACAATTTTTCTGTAATAATTTCAACAATGGGGCAGTTAATTCCGCCAACCTATCGCAGAAACGACGCTCATAATTTACGAAGCCTAAAAATGCTCGTAATTCCTTTATATTCCGCGGACTTGGAAAGTTTTGAATGGCAGCTATTCGTTTAGGATTCATCCTAATGCTACTACTCGAAATAAGATGACCCAGAAATTCAATTTCCTTTTGATCAAATCGAGACTTCTTCAATTTGATAGCTAAATTGCACTCCTTAAAGCGCTCAAAAATTTTCTTAAGGTGCAACAAATGCTCCTCGGGAGTCAGGGAATATATAAGCATGTCATCGACATAAATTATCGTGAACTCAGCAAATTCTGGACCGAGAACTTTCTCGAGACAACGAATAAAGCTGGCAACCGATGTTACCAAGCCGAAGGGCAAAACATTAAAACAATATGTAGTATTGTTGTATAGAAATCCCGTATATTTACGGTGGTCTTTTTTAATGGGTATTTGCCAATATGACAACGTCATGTCCAAATTGGATATAATCTGACCTTTTCCGAACTTGACTAGTAGTTCTTCAGGGGCTGGGGGAAGTATGTGATCTTTTACCATTTTAGAGTTTAAAAATCTAGCATCGAGACATACCCGAGGGGTATAATCCTTCTTGAGAACCGTAACTAACGGCGACACATACTCAGTTTGACAGGGTGAAATAATACCCACATTAAGCATATTATCTATTTGTTCTTTTACCTGTGCTCGATAGGCAAAAGGTATGGGATAAGATTTCTTAAAAAATGGGGTGTCATCCTTGAGTAGGATCTCGTCTTCATATATTTTAGTACGACCAGGGCTTTCTGAAAAAACCTGCTCATTAGCTTTTAACAACTCGTATAGTTCTTGCTTTTGTTGCATATTAAATGTTTGAGCTGCAAAGGCGGCTTCCTTTAAATCTGAATTGGAATATTTATGCCGGACAAAGTAATCGTCCAACTGATTAATAAGCTGGAGTGATAGCGTGCCAGATGGCAACTGTTTCTCCATAAATTTTACAACAGTTTGACCTTCAAGCATAATCAAACTCTTACTATTAAAACGAATCCTTACTTTCATCTCAGAAAGCCAATCGCTCCCTAGGATAACCTTTTGGTTTAATTTTGGCACAATAATACACGGAACATCATATACAATATCATTTAAATTTAACGGTAAGAGCACTTGCTCAGTAATCCTATTTGTCTTAGCTCCAATTGCTACAGAAACTGCAACATTTGAAACTGGTAATACGGGCAGTTGGATTTGCTCCTTCAGTTGCCTGAAATATTGTTCAGACACTGCAGAAACCTGGCTCCCAGTGTCAACCAAAACTCCAACTTCAATATTATTTATTTTTGCTTTAATTATAGGGGACATAGCCTCTTTACTATCCGTAGCGTCCTCCGTTTCACTTAATAACTCTGCCGGTTCTACATAACATGTTTGTAATAGTCGAATTTCCCTACTAGATGAGTTTTCACTCCTGCTATGGGTTACTGTCCCGATTTGCAACAGGGTTTTCTTTTCTGGAATTATTCCTCCAATTTTCCCATCGCGGATTAGTGTTTTTGCGCCAATTATCTCTATTAGCTGAATTTGAGCTAGGACCGTTCATTCCCCCTTCATTCCACTATTAGGATTTTTCGTGTAATTTTGTAACTGATAATCCGGCTTCTCACCTGTGGTTTCATCTATTTTCCTTAGAAAAATTTCAAATTCATTTATAGTTTCAATTCCCTGTAATATTACCCCTCTTTGTATTTCACGACTATAATGTGTGATCAACCATTTTACTAAAACCGCTTCTTCTATTTTTTCTGATAAAAATTCTGCACTGGTAACTAATTTCAGTAAATAATCTGCCAATTTACCAGTGTGATATCTCCCATATCTTAACTCAAAAAACAACTCTCTCATCATCCTTGTTCCAATACCGATCTTTAAATTGTTTTTCGAAATTATCAAATTCATTAAACGTGCTTTCGCGTGCTGCGACCCACTCTGCTGCAGAACCCTTTAAGCTTCTTATCGCTAGATTTAATTTAGCATGACAGGTACACTGGCTTCAATAAAAAGCATTTTTAATTTTGATAAAAATTTTATAGGGTGCAAATTTCCCCCTGGTTTAAAGATCACCCCATCCCCTCCTAAATCTCGCCATAGACTCACAAAATTTTTATTTTCCTGTCTTATTAAAACATCTGATGGCACCACCTGAACACTAACAGGTGACCTTGGTCTACTTGAATTTTGTTTAATAGACTCTGTCAACTCAGCAATACTACTTTGCATTTTTATCATATTTTGAGCCATTTGAGCTACAATATATTGTAATCCTTTTACTTCTATGCTATCATCCTCAGTTTCCTTAACAGACATTTTTGAATTAATTACAATTTTACCGCCTTTTATCTAACTTTCCCTTTAACCTTATTTTATGAAATACGTGACATTTCAAACTAGGTTACATGAAGTTATCGTTTATCATAATGCTAGACTATAACTTTAAACTAAAATAAAACACTTTTATTTATTTTGTTCATTGTACTTTCGTCCTTTGAAGTGGATAATAGTTCATAGCATGCAAAGTAAATAATTATGTTATACCTCAATCCTGATAATACATTACCCGAACGAGCTTTCATAGAAGTCCTTGACCTGTTACAAACGCTTGTATACTGTTAAAACCAGAACTAGTTAATACTAGTTTTTCTGCTGTTGCTCCTGTTTGGAATTCCAGTTCGCCAGCTTATACCCCTCAGCGTTTTCTGTATCAAACATTGGGTAGTTGTTTTCCTTTCTATCTTATTAGCTTGATCCACTGTACTAAATATAAAATTAATATTTTTCAAAAGCTTTCTGTTTATTCTTCCTTATTTTTATTGTAACATTATCCAATAAAATGTTAAAACTCGCCCTTGCACCCATGCCACCGTTGTGTGCCATTTAATGAAGTGCGGTGAATTTCATTGAATAATTAACCTGTAATTATCTGCATCACCCGCACTTTCCAATTTAAAAATATCTCTGGGGTTCCAGTGGGTACATTGAGTTAAACATTAATAAAAAAAGTACATTATATTTGAAAAAACCATCTAATTTATTAATTAATATTACATAAATTGTATTCTGCGATACATTCACGTACCATGACGCCACGCGAATCCCCGTTTCTTTTAGTGTTCACGTGTACGCATCCAACCCCCACTCCCCACATAACTGCAACCTCCAGAAAGCTGGAACACATCTTTATCTGACCGCACTACATACGGGCAGTCTGAAACGCAGACAGAAAAACGATAGCACCCTTTTGAAATGCTGTGCTTCAGATGTATGAGGACGATACCATGGACAGACAAAGATAATAACAAAAAGGTTATAAAAATAGTAGGGGAACAAGGATATCTGGGGAAAAAGATAAGAGAAACAGAAGGACAGAATACGTTCTAAGGCATTTTTGGGGAATAGTATGGGATATATTACAAGCAGAGATAGGAAAAAAGAGGTAGATGTAGACCTAGATCAGATAGTGATAGATGCAGACTGTGCAAATTTCAGGGAAATTTGTAGGTTAGTTCAGAATAAGAAACAATGATGGTACGTGTCTAACCAGTTCCAGGACTGAAGACCTAATGATGATGAGTGCTAATGTCAACATTTTCCAGGTTATTCATAGTATCATTCCACTTGACCAATTCCTTCTGGGTTGTATGTAGTAGAATGACTGATAGAAATGACTTTATTCGGCAAGGTTACAATTACCTTTGACACGAAGGAAGTTCCCCTATATGTGTGAATAAATGAGGTAATTACAAAAGTAAGAAAAGCTTAACTAGACAGTTAATAACAGTAGATGAGCTGATATCTCTACAGGGGTATACGAACAGAAATCTGGAGTATATACTTTATAAAAGCAAATTAATCGATCTTCATATTGATCAAGGGTAACGTAGTTATATTAATGTTAATAATTTAATTTATCTAAATAAATTCTTTTAAACCATTGGAATAGATCTATGACTGTGGCGATGCTATGAAATAAAACATCGATAATCATCTGTGTACTGATAATAGTATAATTTTTTGTTAAACCGTTGTACAAATTTTTTTATTTGAAGTTGCAGTTAATTAGTGTAGGTTGATATTATTGCTTTGTATTTTTCAGGTTTAACGGAGTAGCTAAGTTAAAATATTAATTATTGAGGGATTATGCATCCTCCCACAAATCTCCCTACACTGATAGTCGCTGTATCTTGTTGTGTGCAACCGTGGTACCATAAAGTTTATTTTTGAAACTAATATGTTATATAGCTATAATAATTTTCAATTGTAAACGTACAAATGGTAAAAACCTTTTTTTTTTTTAGAAAACACACAAACAAATTGTCGAGGAGAAACGTCTACATTTAGTGGAGTTTCGTAAAGAAAATGGGTATTTTCCAACACTCGTAGCATCACCATCAGAGTGTCGCAAACCAAGTGAAATTAAACATGATGAAGTGTTAAATTTTACACAGCATTGTTTAGAGGATCGTGTAATTCTACAAAGGAAAAAGTTTCCTCCATTTTATACAAAACATAAGTCATGGCAACTTTATTTGAAGAAACAAGAAAAAATAAGGAACCATGATAAAATTAGAATACAATTAAAAGCAGAATATGGGGAAGTTAGAAGCTTTTTGACAGAACAGTATCCAGAGTGTAAACCTAATGAGTTTAAGCGCAAAGAAAAAGAAGTTGAAGCAGAATAAATCTATTATTTTATAGTTGTTAAATTTTTGGGAATGAATAAAATAACATAAACACTCTTATGAGTGCATTTGTCACCATTTTGTATAAAAATAGACAAGTTTATCTAATGTCTCCTAACAATACATTCTCAAAAAATTGTTCCCAAATTTAGTTTTTGAATTATATACTAGTTGCGAACGAATTTTAATGGTGATAGTGATAGAAAACTTCATAGGGGGCACGCGTGCACTGATAGGATATTATCAGAATTGCTGCTTTTATGGTAATTGATCAAATTGCATTACCATCAGCATACAAATTTAAAAACAAAAACCTATACATAATTTCTCTAGTTGCAGAAATAGTATGTGCCTGTAGAAAAATGAAACAGACGAACAAGCATACAGTCTTTAATAGATCTCCATCCTCAACCATGTTTGTCCTTGATTAGAAATGGGTAACAGTAGTCTGTCCCTACGATTAAAAATGGGAAGTGAATTGTGATTCTATCATTAGGAAGTTCACCTAATAGCTTGTGTATATCTTTAGGCTTAGACCAAAAGCAAGCGATGCATTGAAATACAATTTGTTTAGATAAGCCGCAACCATTTGCAGGGAATCGCTCTCTTATTGAGCTACTAAGAATTTGTGAAGGACAGTGTGACACAATCTTTCATGCTCTGAACGAAATAGCATTTAGGAAAAGCATGCTTTGGAGATATCCAAATAGGGTATTTTTTATCGTGGAAGTAGGCCAAAGTGGAAAGTCTATCTCTTACTATCAGCACATTATGGGTAGTGTGATAGAATGTGTTTAACTTTAATATGGGGCCCTTTTTGGGCAAGGACCTATTATTAGATAAGGCATTAACTTCATTTGAAATGATTGTATTTGTAAAACACTAGCGAATCGAATGAGATCTTTAATGAGATCTTTGAATTTCTTCAAAGATTAGCAACGTGAACTTTCTATCCTTTACTGAAGACTGACAGTTGTTTATGAATTGCGGACAATATGCTGATACTGTATTTAAATCTGAGTAGCATTCAAACGGAACAAAAGATTTAAACATCAAAGATTCACTAGATGTGGGTGAGATTTTAATTTGAGCATCATTGTAAACACTATATATCGCCTGTTTTACTAAACCGGTTTAATAAAACTACACCGCTTTGGTGGGTTGTGTCCTTATCGTCCATCTCTACTTGGTAATATCCTGAGGTGAGGTCTAATGTTGAAAAATATTGACACTTTCCTAATTTGTCTAAAATCTTGGTGATATTTGGTAGTGGGTATTTGTTATCTACTGTTTCTTCGTTTAGCTTTCTATAGTCTATAACCATTCGATATTTTCGCTTGCCTGAGGCGTCTAATTTCTTTGGTACTATTAATATGGCGCTGCTCCATGGTGAGTTTGAGTGTTGGATTATATCCTGCTCTAAATAAGTCTGCTACCTGTCTATCTGCTTCTTTTTGGCTTGCTTGAGGTAGTCTGTATGCTTTGGTAAAAATTGGCTTGTTATCCATTAATTCTATATTATGTTTGACTGTGTTGGTAAAAGTTAAAGGTATTACTTCGCAATGGAATATGTCACGGTATTCAAAACATAAGTCTTTAATTGCTCTCTCCTCTTCGTTATTGAAACGAATGTTAATTAAATTGTCTCTTAACATTCTGTTGTTTTCTATAGGGTTGTAGTCGTTTTCTAAATTTTCGTCTATTTCCATTTTGTTAAAATTTAATTCTTCTACGTTAATAGGGATTGTTAAAGATAGTTCTACGGGGTAGTCATTTGAGTTTAGAATTGTTGTAGTGGCGTAATTGTCCTTTATTTGTACTAATGCTGTGGGTGTTTCTACTCCAGGTTGGAATGATATGTAGTTTATAATGCCTACGTCGTTTTTTGAATTTACTAAAATTTTTATTTATTTCTCTGGTGTATTTTTGCTCGGTTTGTATATTCCTGTTTTGGAATTGGTATCGATTAATAATTTAACTCCTGCGTAGGGTATTTCTATGTATGGCAGTATTTGTTGATTAATATTATTTAAATTAATTACGTCTGGTCGTATATAAATAGGTCTAACTGAAAATTTGAGCATGCATTTTCCTCGCCGTCCTCTTTGTAATTTTCACATCGTTCGTCCCATTCGTAGTTTTCTAAGTGATTTGATTCATCATCTCTACTGGAGTGTCTGTAATTATTCCTGTCATGATTAAATTCTTCCACTTCTCGGTGGAATAGTTCTTCGGAAGTGAAGTTTCGTTTTTGATTATAATTTGGTTTGATTTGTGATATTTTTGTATTTTGTCTGGTGTTACCAGATGAAGTGTCCATAGGGGTTGGTTTGTAATAACTGTTAGAGTTGTTATTCATCATTGGTGTGTTTCTGATGGGGTTAGCGCCGAACGCTTGCCTTGGCTGGTTTACGTGTTGGTTAAATCTTGGTGGAAATATAGGTCTTGTAAAATTTGAGTTAAATGTTGGTCTCAGAAATTGTCTAAATTGATTGTTGTTGTTATTAAAATTTGGGTTGTTAATTCGCGGTTGATTCATTTATGCATTAAACAGTGTAAATTTTGGTTGTGTGGATATTTGTCTAGCGGCTTGTTTGGTTTTTATCGGTTAGAAGTCATTATTTGCGTTAGGGTTATATAGTCTGTTTCGGTAATACATAACGTTTTCTTCTTCTATAATCATATTCATTGCCTCTTCTAAATTTTGGGGATATTGGAATCTTATTTTGTCTGATAGCCGTTCAGGTAGTGCGTTTATGTAGGTGTCTAATGCCATTTCGTCGTACATTTTTGTCTTCAATAATCAGATATTTTGGTTGGGTTCTTCAATTTTTAGTTTTGTCAGCATTAAACTTCGTACATCTTGACATTTAATTCCGAATTGATATGGTGATTGGTTACTTTCCATTTTTAGGTTTATTAGATTGTGATTAGACATATGATGTTCCTTTGGTCTCCGAAATATGCAATTAGGATACGTTTGAAGTCTTCCCAATGTTCAAGGTCATCTCGGCCGGCAATTAGCGTTAGTGTCCTTCCGGTCAGTTTACTTATTATTAGGCGTAAAAGTAGAACATTGCGTTCATTGTCTCCTGGTTTATAAAAGGTTTTTAAAAATATTTCACACGTAGTAATAAAGTTGCCTAATAGCGCTTGATCTCCGTTATATTGGGAATACTCTCAATATAGAGCTTCATGTCCGAATTCACGATTGTTCTAATAATTAATGGTCGCATTCAGTTCTAATTAATATCAAGTTTTTGTATAAATTGAGATTTACTTTTCGGTTTGGTTTGTATTAAGTTATTTAAAGAATCGCTTTACTTATATTTTATCTGTAATTATATGGTGTTATATAATTACATTAAAGAATTTCTGATTGGTAATGTCTCGTCAATTACTGTCACCTTGAATTTGTATATCTTTATACTTCGCAGATGTTACAGTTGTTGAGAGTCGAGTTTTAATTTTCCGAATGGTTTCATGTAGGTTGTTAGCGCCCTGTTCGACGCGACTGTTATGTGCGATACTCAAAGCGTAGATTATTGTGAAGGTCAATGTTATAGTTGTCCAATACTTTGCGACAACATCAAGAAAATCAATAATATAGGCAGTATGAAACCGACGTTCGCGCGAGGCACAAATAGTCGTTTAGGGTATGCTATCTGATATGAATTTATAATTAATTCCAATATAACATTTATGTATTTACATTCAGTTGATGTATGTTTATACTGTGTTTATTCTTTATCAGTAAATTGATGTTAATTTCTACTGTGGCTTTGCTTCTACTGAAAGTCCAACTCGCTAACAGGTTATGGGCCCAGATGTCTGTCGCGCGGAAGATATCCAGAACCCCATAAACCAATGACACGCAATTTTATTAATGGAGTTTAAAAGCATGGAATTAAAATAGGAAACAATTTGTATAATTGAATAAACGAACTCGTTTGAAAGTAACAGGTGTTGTTTGTGATAGTAGTGTCGGAATTCTTATCGCTTACAAGATGAGCAACGTACTACAAATTGAAACATTAGCTAAGGATAACTTTGATACATGGAAAATCCAAATAGAAGCCTCGTTGATTAAAATGATGCATGGAATGACGTGAACGGCAAACATTTGAAACCCGAATTTGTTGACGGTGACAAATAATTAATAAAAGAGATCGAAGCCTGGGAATTCGGTGATAGTAAGGCAAAATCAGATATTATTTTATCGATTAGTCCATCGGAACTTAAACAAATTAAGGGATGTGTAACCTCTCGGGATGTTTGGTTGAAATTAGAAAGTATATACCCATCGAAAGGTCCTGCTAGAAAAGTGACGCTTCTTAAACAATTAACATTGATTCGTTTGATGTTGTTGATAAGCTTTCTGAAATGGGAGTGGACATTAATTGCGATTTACTGTCAATTATGTTACTATAGTTTACCATCAAATTTTGAAAACTTTCGTTGTGCAATCGAGTCGCTTGATGAATTACCGGCGCCTGAAATATTGCGTACCAAAATAATTGAGGAAAGTGATGCGCGAAATAATGATGCTTGTGGAAGTTTACACGACACAATGCTAGTGAATCGAAAAGTGTATAAAAAGTTCAATTCATTTAAGAAAACAGTAGGAAAATGTGATCCAGTTAACAGCTGTGACGCACCAAGATTTGAAAATTTTAAATTTCGTTGTCACAGATGTAGGAAGGTAGGACACAAAGCCTCGGAATGCAAAGGTAAGAATGTTCCTATTACTACTATTGCTGGAAATTCACATAAAGTTGGCTATTTTACAAACGAATCTTATTACACTAATTGCTTAGTTGGAAAACAAGATTGGTGTTTGGACAGTGGCACAACATCTCATTTATGTTGGAATCGCGAAAATTTTACCCAAATTTCTAGTTCTTTGAATGAAAATTTGCATTTAGCGAATAATGCGTCCACAAAAATTATAGCTAATGGAACTGTTTCACTCACGGCTGACGTTGATGGTTATTCAAAAAACGTTACACTAAATAATGTATTATGTGTGCCGGACTTACGTACGAATTTAACGTCTGTTGGAAAAGTTACGCAGAAAGGTCACGAAGTTTTATTTAAGAGAAATAATGCTCTTGTTCTTGACAAAAAGGGCAATGTTCGGTTAATTGCTGATAGAATAGGCGATTTATATTGTATTCGTGATCATCCTAAACATTTGGCGAACATAACGAATTCTGAGCACAAGTCTGACACGACTTTGGAAAATCTCAAGTTATGGCACTGTCGACTTGATCATATTATTTTGAGAAATCTCGTTGAATGTGCACAAAACGGTTCAATAAAAGGTCTTAAAATTGAAAAAGTAAATAAAAATTATGTTCTCGAATGTGATGTCCGTTATAATGGTAAAATGACCAGAATTCCGTTTCCAAAACGATCGGAATGCGAAACCGAGTTGTTGGACATTATACACACGGACGTTTGCGGGCCTATGAGAGTTGAAGAGATCAGAAAATATAAATACTATGTCGAATTCATAGACGATCATTCAAGATTTTGTATGGTTTATTTTATTAAATCAAAAAGTGAAGTTTTGCAAAAGACTAAGGAATATATTAACTTCGTCGAGAATCAAATCGGTAGAAAAGTTAAATGCTTGCAATCCGACAATGGCACTGAATATACTTCTTGTGAATTTACAGATTTTTTGAAAAATCGAGGAATTTCACGTCGTCTAACCAATCCTTATACCCCTGAGCAAAATGGTATTACTGAGAGGAAAAACCACACACTCTTAGATACCGCTCGTTGCTTATTAATTGAATCAGATTTACCTCCTATGTTTTGGGCAGAAGCTGTACATACCGCGAATTATATAAGAAATAGATGTCCTAATAGGAAATTAAAAGGGCAACACCCTATGAAGTTTGGAGTGGAAATGTGCCTGATATATCTCATTTGAGAGAATTTGGTTGTAAAGTTTTCTGTTTGAATCGTGAACCTAATAAAGCAAAATATGACAAACGATCCAAAGAAGGAATTTTTATTGGTTACTCGTTAGATACAAAAGGCTATAGAATATGGTTACCTGAGGAAAGGAGAGCTATTATTGCTCGAGATGTAAAATTTATCGAAAATACAAAAAATTTTAACCAAAAATTTTCTGATGTAGCTTTGTAAATGTGTAATCAACCTAAACTAGAACCACCTACTATAGAATTTATTGAAAAATTACCAGAAAGTCCTGTTGAGAAAATATTTTCAGAAAATGAATCGGATTAAGAAGTTTTTGAGAGGGAAGTTGAGGCTTACGGTCATGGAAGACCCAGGATTATTAGAACTGGTTCAAAAGGCCGCCCTCGCAAGGAACATGTGAAACGTAATGTAAAAGTGGTTGAAAATTTAGAATAAGCTGCTCTTACGGAAATTCCTATAAAAGAAGCTATTGGCGGAGCTTATTCCTCGGAATGGTTTGGAGCTATGCGTACCGAAAGTACTTCTGTTATAAAAAATGATACATGGATTTTGGTAGATAGACCACTGATAAACATGTTATTGGTAGTCCTATTGTTTTGACAAATAAATACGATGCTAACGGAAATATAGAAAGAAGGAAGGCAAGATTGGTTGCTCAAGGATTTGCTCAGCAACCGGGAATACATTTTAACCAAACTTTTGCACCAGTCGCTAGCCTAAGCTGCTCGTTATGGTATGGAAATTAGACAACTAGACGTAACGTGTGCTTATTTACATGGAGAATTAGATTAACTAATTTACATGGAACCCCCAAAACAAATAGATCAGATTTTGAAATCTATTACTGAATGAAGAAAGTGATTCCATAATAAGAAATAAAGCTTTAAGCATGTCAAAGGAATTGAAGTCAGGAAATAAAGTATGCCTTCTACAAAAATCATTGTACGGATTACGCCAATCTGGAAGAAGTTGGTATTCTAAATTGACTAATTTTTTGAAAGAATGTGGAGCAACTCCTACTAAAGCCGACCCATGTTTGTATTATATCGGCAAAGGGGAAGAGCTTACATTAATTGTCATATACGTTGACGATATTTTAGTCATTTCTAGAAAAGCTGCCAATATAAACAAGACTGTAAAAATGTTGTCCAAAAAATTTTAATGTAAAGATCTTGAAGACGTTGGATTTTGTCTTGGAATTGAATTTAGTAGAAATGGCAATACAATATCACTACATCAAAAAGGATATATTTCAGAAATACTCAATCGTTTTGGAATGTCTGAATCCAATACAGCGTTGACTCCAATGGATTCCAATTGTAAACTGACAAAACCTACAGAAAGGGCCACAGAAGAGGAAGAAAAGTTACTATGTCGTTAACTTGGAGCTCTAACTTATTCATCTACTGCAACCAGACCTGATATAAGTTTTAGTGTTAGCTACCTAGATCAGTTCAACAATTGCTATAGAAGATCGCACTGGAATGCTGCGAAGAGAGTTCTACGATACTTGAAAGGAACTATTGAACTTGGTATTGTTTACGGAACAAATTCTGATCCGATTAAAGGATATACAGATGCAGATTAGGGAAATTGCCTGGATAATCGTCACTTATTTGCCGGTTACACCTTTATGCTACCTGGTGGGCCTATTAGTTGGGATTCGAGGAAACGACGTACAGTTGCTCTATCCTCCACCGAAGCGGAATATATGGCACTTACAGAAGCTACAACGGAGGCAATATTTTTGCGAAAACTGCTTTTGGAATTAGATTTGAGAAACTTAGCCCAAATCAAATTGTATACTGATAGCCTTAGTGCACTTAAACTTGCAGAAAATCCGATTTATCATACTAGAAGTAAACACATTGATGTTCGTTACCATTTTATTCGCAAAGTTTTAGAGATTAAAATGTTCCAGTTAGTACATGTTAGAACAGAAGAAATGGTGGCTGATGTGCTTACGAAAGGATTGTCGAGAATTAAACACACTAAGTGTGTACGAATGTTTGAACTTAAAAGTGCCCGAAGTGATGCTCTCGTATCGAGGGGAAGTGTTAGCGGCCTGTTCGACGCGACTGTTATGTGCGATACTCAAGGCGTAGATTATTGTGAAGGTCAATGTTATAGTTGTCCGATACCTTGCGACAACGTCAAGAAAATCAATAATATAGGCAGTATGAAACCGACGTTCACACGAGGCACAGAGAGTCGTTTCGGGTATGCTATCTGATATGAATTTATAATTAATTCCAATATAATATTTATGTATTTACATTCAGTTGATGTATGTTTATACTGTGTTTATTCTTTATCAGTAAATTGATGCTAATTTCTACTGTGGCTTTGCTTCTACTGAAAGTCCAACTCGTTAACATGGGTAATAATTGTACGTTTTTATTTCAGTCCTGCTGAGTAATTAAGTGTTTGCAGTAATAATTTGCTACACTTATCTCATTAGGTGTGCATTAATAAGTGCGTGAATGCTTCCTTTATAATTGTACAGTCTCGTTACCTTCAATGTCTAATGATAGAGTTTCAGGTTTTCTGAGTGAAGCTATTTCAGTCAATTGTTTTGTTACAATAAATTGCATAAATGTTTCTTTATAATTAAATACTTTCATACTGAGAATATGCAATTATAGCTTTATAAAGTGGTGATAAGCGTTACGTCCTTCAGATTTTTCTGAATAGTTTTTATGTCCGTGATGGTTCCTGGTAGTAATTGTATGATAATTGCGTTATAAATTTGCACGCTTTGTTTCAAACTTGTGCTGAGTAAATTTTTTCGATAATAAATTACAAAGATGCTTCTACAATTATACACTTCCGTCAATTGCTGCACTGAAGTGTTTAATTTATAGAATTTGATGAAAATTAAGTTTTGAATAAATCGTTTCCGTAATTAATTGCTACAATAACATTTGCGTTTTATTTATACATTAAACTTTCAGTAATAATATATGCTGTAAATAAAATGGTAAAAATAATTGCGTTCTATATTTATACTTTAACTTCAGTTTTGCTGAATTAAATCGTTTCGTTTTATATTAATAATTCGTAGTAAATTGTGCATATAAATGCGTCTTTTATAGTTCTCTTGTTAAAATAAATTCTCTGAGTAGATTCTTTTCGTCTTACTAGCTAATATCAATAACTTGAAAAAGAATAAATTGGTTAGGATAAATGAACTTACATAATTTTCATCGTCGCTTTCATCTGTTTTCTTTCTTTGGGCTTGGTCGATTTTGTACCTTGTCCAAGTTTTGTTTCTTTGGGCTAGGTCGATTTTGTACAGTTCTTCGAATTTGGGTATCCTAGTGACCTTCTGGATCCGTACGACTGCGCCAGTTACGTTTTGGGCCTTAGGAGAGCTGCCTTTTTAAAAAAGTCTTCTATCCAAAACTCTTGTAACAATTTTTATTTAATCAGAAATTACAAACAGAATTTTACAAAACTATATAAAATTACTCTAAGTCGAAATTACTGTTAAATGAATTTAAATTAGGGCGAGTAGCCTGAATAACCAACAATATAAAAGCTGTGAGGCTGAAGACTGACTGACTTTCTTGGGGCTCCCGGGGTATTTATGTTGCCCCTGCCCCTCACATTTCTGTGGGAACTGCAGAGCTCATGTCTGCTTATTTTTTTATTCAATTATATAATACAAAGTAATAATCTTAATTCAAATAATAGCGGTTTTATATCCGTCTGTGACCTGCACCTGCAGTATCACTTGCGTCTGGAATACATTGTATTCACATCTGTTCTCACAACTTGCTTGTGAACTTTCATTAACCTTTTCTTTATTTATCCTTGAATTACGATGTTGCAGCTACTTAAGTTTCTTAATATTTTCTATTTAATTATACATATATTGATTTGGGAGATATGTAACTCACGTGGTAGTCCAATAATCCATATCAGTTATTAGGCTGTTAATCAATTTACACAAAATATGTAATTGTTAGCTATCAAGGAAGTTCTAGATATCTGGATTTTCATACAAATCAGTGTAAATGCTTGATGGCATCATAGCAATTGCAATTTCTATCTTTAACATTACTAAACTACAAGTTAAGAAAATGATACTTTATACAATCATAGTTCATTATTGGTTTTTTTTTTGGTTGTGATGTTATATTTGTTGTTAGGTATTAGGTCCGAAGTTGGAGAAAACGTATGAGCATAATTACTTCAATAAGTATATTATTTCATTAACACTTGACTTTTTAGATAGAGCATCATATGATTTTAATACAAAATAGGCGTGGCGTGACATGCTCTTAATACACACAAATTCCAGCTACTTACATTCAAGTAAACGCTTAGTTTACGATTTCAAACGTAACATCATAGTCACTATACCAGAAAAGAGAGGCGCGGATAAATGTGACAAATTTCGAACAATAAGTTTAGCAGCACTCGTATCAAAAATACTAACTAGAATTGTACAAAGACGAATAGAAAAACGAGCTGAAGAAATATTAGAAGATCAATTTGGGTTTAGAGATAAGATGACAGGCCACAGACTAAGGCATAAGGGAATAGGGCTGAATATATTAGATGCAGAGATAGGAAAAAAGAGAGGTAGAGGTTGGACTATTGTACACAGTGAAAGATGTAGGCTGTGGGAATTTCAGGGAAATGTGTAGACTAGCTCAGAATATAAATCATTGGAGATACGCTTCCAACCTGTTTCAAGAGAGAAAACCTAGTGACGAAAAAAAAATAATTGTACTTAAACCTGATGATTATTATAAGCAATTACAGGTATCGGTTTTGCAATATTCTCAACTAATGTTAATTGTGCGAAAGCATTTACTGGAATACTATTAATTCGGCAAATGTCTGTGCTGGGGGATCTTGGTAGCCACAGGCTGCTTAACCCGCTTCACATACTACTGAATCTCAGTAAAATAGGACATATAATTTGTTACGTTTATTTTTCAACATAAATTAAATACCCTTTTTTTTCCTGGTTGTCATTACCCGCTCGAATAAATTCCATTCCTATTCTTAAATTCCTTAGTTGATTTGTCGATTTTATCGCTTAATGTCTCCCTAATTTCTTCAAATTTCTGGTTTAATTCTGCACTCATCTGCTCCAATTTCCAGTTTGATTCCTCACTCATCCTCTCTAGCATTCTTATGATCATCTCGTTTCTTTGATCTCCCGATTCTGTCCTCGATTGATCCCTACTACCTCCTGCTTCTTCCATTTTGCCTGATTTTTCAAATAACGCACTATCGTCACTTCCAATTTCTACTCCTAAGCCACTCCTTTCTCAACATCCGTTTAACACACACTCCAAAATTAACTCCACTAAAATTATTTCCAACAATCCACCCTTTCCTCTAAAGTCGCCAGTTTCCTGATATAAAAAAAATTTTGATTTGGAATCGTGTCCCTCACGTTCGGGTTGCCATAATATATTTGTTTAAGTCTCCCTACTATACTAGCTCTGAATTTGATCCTTGTATCTCGCTTGTACCTATACGTTTTTATTCCATCTTTGTTCGTCCCTGACAGTTGTCTCCAGTTCCATCCTATACTACCTTCAGAATTAAAAATCGATATCTTAACAAATATACTGCATCTTTGTCAGTTTTATATGGTTTTACTTGCGCCCCTGTTGCAAATTGACTACGTTAATTCCAATGGTCGTCCGAGTTCCTATAAGCTATTAAAGTTTGTTTGTAGCAATTTTATATAGAAATATATCTCCCCTTGTTATTTTGTAACCGTTTTGGGTTTTACGTTTAAAAATAAAACTGTTATTTCAGCGCTCTTGTATTCCCGTACACTACTTCGTTATAAATTAAAGATGCTATAAATTTTACCCCATAGCTATTTTTTCTTATGCCCTATATTTTCATAAATACTATGTTACATGCTTCCTGGCTAAATATGACTAAACTAAATTGATTTTACACCATTATACACTACCTAAGATCTACGCTAATTGTTTACAAATTCCTAACTGAATAAATTAATTCTCTAATATCCTATGACTAGTAACCTATAACTTAACTTGTGCCCTTATGTATTTCCATGACCCCTTAATTACACGATAAAATGTGTATATATATATTATGTATTTATCCCCCCCGTTGTGTTATATAAATATAGATGATAACGCCATACACTGATGTGCTAAACGTCCAACTGAACGCCACCGCTCTGTGTTTCTCTCTAATCTTCTAATTTTATTATGCCACGGCTAGCCCTTTTTAATTTACACAGAGTGCACAACGTTATGATGATCAATTTTCATTTATCCCTTTATGATTACCTGTTTGAATTGATAAAACGAAGTCAATCAACATTCATATAATGAAAGGAAATAATATTTACACTTCACAATTTTTGTAATTCTTTAAGTACACCCTTCAATCAATTAATATTATCTGGATTATTTATCCCAAAATTTATATCCTTTTTAGATTAATATAAAGTTACCAAAAACAACACCTTTACAAAAAAATCTGGAACGTTCGAGACCTTTTTATAATTTTTATGTAAGTTTCAACGTATTCAATTTTCTTGTTAACTCCTTACAAACTTTAGAGAAAATTATATATTCAGTGTTAAAATTTAAATTTGAAAAGATTTCTTAAAACTAGGTAGGGCTGAACTGTGATCTCCTGATAAGTTGTTTCGTGTTGTAGATCAACACCCCTTATTATCTTCTATCGAAAACCAATGCTCTGCTTTGTACTCCTTAACATAAGTTGAACCAATATTTCAGTACGGTTACCCCTTGTTTCCAAAATCACCTCGTGCTTTATTCTGTATTTCTCTGTATATGCTTTGAACCTCTTACTTTAAATACCACTTGAATTCGTGGGTTACTTAGTATTATGAATTTCTGAACACGACTTAGTATCTTGGATTAGAATTGTTTTAGACGCGGCTTATAAGTAGACCAGAAGTGGACCAGAATTCCAGACTTCGGATTAGAAGCCGTTTTCTGAAAAACGGCAAAACCTTTTTCACGTAATTCTTATTCAGCACTATTTTCACTATAATATAAATTTTATTTATCTGACGCGTACATATTTGGTTAAAAGTATTGTGGATTCGACGGGCTTTTAGTTGAGACTGACTCTGCCTTATCACCTGTGGGCGTTATATAGCTTTTTCCCACTACATTTGGATTGGTTTTCCAAGCATAGGGGTCGTAGAAAAAATATAAACAACTTCAACTTTAAGAAAAGCAAATAATTCCAGAAATTATAAGAGTAAATCGGTCACTCTACATAATGTTAAATAAGAGGACACTGTATATAAAATATGCGCAATTAAATGCATGAGAACATAAATATGTCTAAGTGTAGTTTACAAGTAAAGATAAGATTTTAAAACGCAATAAATTGCATCAAAATTAAATCACCTGGAAGCATAGATAAATTGGCATTGCAAATATTTAACAATTGCGTCGAAAATATCAACGTACACGCATTCTAAATAATTCATTATTAGATAATCGTTACGTGACTGGAAGAGAACACATTTGTTCAGAAAACCAATATTCTGTAGGAACAAATAAACACCAGGCGGTTCAAATTATACGATAAAATTAACAAACATCCAAATACGTGAGTTAATGTAAGTCAAAAGTTGGAAATTCTCGAATAATATTACAATATGCGGAATGCGGACGTGACGAACAGAGCATGCATCGAACACTTAAACTAAGTAATTTGTAAAAATTCTGAGTTATGCGAGATAAGGCAAAGGTATCAACCTAGAGTGTAAACAGGCCAATGAAAACAATTGCTGGAAGGGCTTTTATATATATATATATATATATATATATATACGATAGTAACGGAACGACATTTTAGTCTATATTCAAACTGAGCAACGACTATGTTCAAAGGTGTTAAAAACTTACGTAACTAATGAAGTATAAATCAAAACAAATCAGAGTTAAAAAGTGCGAGAATTTGTGCAACGAAAACTAAGCCCATCTATAGATAGACGTAAGTTAAACAACTTAATTAAATTCATTTCTAATATTTAAATGAAACAGGGGACCTTTAATTTGGGACATATTTAATTTAGGCTGTAATTTGAGATGGTTTTACTTTGAGTGAGATGGCTTTAATTTGGGATATTTAATTGAGACGACTTTAATTTGGAACTTCTAGCTTTGAACATACTCTAATTTTGGAGATAATTAAAAATGAACGTATTCTAATTTGAACATATTCCGATTTGGTATTTTAATTGGAAGCGATTTATGGGAGGCGATTCTTATATGGGGCCGGCATATCAATAAGCAAAGCGGACACAGAAAGGGGATGCAGATCGTAAACTAGGATGGAACTTCAGAACCCATTCCAGGTTAGCAATCTTAATACACTTTATTATTGAAAAACTGTTTTTGATTTTAATATTTGCCATACATTGTATATTTGTAAGAGTCATCAAAAAAGTCACTTGTAAAAATTTATAAAATGGAATAGATATCTTGGAACGTTCGAAGGTCCCTGAATAATTAAAAGATATTTTTTGCTGGCTTTCAGAAAAGCATAAATCTGGTATATGTAGATATTTTGTACAAAAAGAAAAATTTTGAGTGTTGTAAATATTATCAATTATTATATTGTGTATTCTAGAATTGCTTTATTTGATTCAATAAGATTTATTCAGTAAGCTAGTCAGGGTAAAAATCCTAATTTAACATTTCAAAACATTGGGGCTTAAAATAATAATAGGACAAATCACAGCAATAAATATCGCACACAATCGTGGGAATTATACCTTATTAAGGTTATTATGGGAATGGACATGTTATACATATAAGTATATTTTGTTTATAGCTCACAAACTAATCCAAAAAATTATTTTTTAAATGGTAAAAATAAAAATGACTAGAAAATCCATTCAAAATTTTCATTTTTATTAGCAATTTAAGATGTACAACAATTTTTCTCAACGTTTCTCTATAGTATCACCGTCTGCCACAGCTTCATTTTTCAAAACTATTGAATCTACCAATGCTAAAAACGGACTGGTTTTAAAATCTGGACGTTCCAAAGCTTCCCTAAAACAATAAAAATACTCTTATAAAACTATATCTAATAAACTGATATTTACTTGAAAATTCCTAATATTTGTGTTGGTGATAACTGGCGAAACTCTGTGAAAATGTTCATATTTTCGAAAGAACTTCTAAAGAACAATTTTGGTGCTATTAAATTTACCCCAATTCCAGGAAACCACTTCCTACAAGGTGCATATATCAGTAAACATTGCCAATTCCAGAATGCAAGAATGCCACATTTAGCTAACCCTCACTAGGCTACATACATTTTTGGTCGCAAAATTAGGTAGAGATTTCATGGACAAATTCAGTCAAGTACTTTGTAATCTTAAATATTACCACAAACCTCGACTACACAACAATGTTTCGTTTAATATATTCATTACTTAGTTCAATTTGTATATAAATTCCTTATTTAACCATGTATCCTTCTAGTATTTAAATTTAGGTCACAAACAAACAAAGTACGGGGCAGACATACCTTTCTTTGTTTGGGAAGGTTCTTGCAAGAAGTGGAAAAGCCATCTCGTGATTCGTGTAGCTCTTGTTTGATATAGTTGTACAATTACCCTATTTTATGCCATTTAGAGATTTTAAAATTTCTTAATGACTCATTTGTTTATACAATTTCATAATTGTACTTGAAATCGTTGGTTTTGTCTGTTTATTAATTGCCCTTTTTCTATATTTTAATGCAAATATTATTCCCGAATTTAGATCTTCTTGGTACTTATTATATCTGATGTTTAGTTAGGTTGACAACTCTATCGAAATGTAGTTACTAAGAACCTGCTGTGGTATTCTTATTCTTCTTTCCACGATGGCCACGTGGAAAAGCAGTCTCGTTCATCCATTTTAATTTCGCCTTGTAGCGATTTTGGACGTGTTAGGTATTATTATCGAAGAGTAGATTTTAGTATTTCACTAATTTATACTTCCCAATACCACTTAGCGGATATTATCTGCTTTTACTTCACATTGGGTAAGCCACGTTTATAGATTTTCCTGAATTAATCTCTTACATTTCACAATTTTGTATTCGAATTCAAAGTTGTTCTGTGTTATTTATTAATTCATTAAAACCCACACCTGTCGTAAAGTATACCCTTTTGCAATTTTGCGACTAAAATTATTATTTTAGGATCCTTCTCCTTTCTCTACCGGTATCAGGCTTGTGTACTACTATACTTCTTTGCAGAAGCTTTGAAGTACTGGTTACTTGGTGCTACTAATCTGGTAGAATAACTATTGCGCACCTTTCCTACATTAACCACTTGCTACTGATGATCTATGGTATTGTGTCTAATATCTGCATGGATTGGACCAGTTGAAAGCTAGTTTCCTGTGTGGCTTAGTGTGTATTCGTTCCATTAATTTATAAAGGAATTGTTGGAAAGCAGCAAGCATCGATACCTCTTCCTGGCTACCAGTTGTTTATGTAACTATATTGTATGTATTGTTTGTTGTGCTGAGTAGGTAATTGCAAATCACTGTTATTCATGATTTTATCCATACGTATTTAGTTAAGTAATTGGAATACTGTGATACTACCTTGTTCTGTGAATTTGAAAACTGTGTACGAGCTACCGCATTTTAATTATGTTTAGAGATTTATAACAGCATGACAATCTAATAGCTAGTCACTGCAGCGTCTAAGTAAGTTTAATTTATTATGATTAACATTGCAATACTGTGTTGGCGTAGTGGTGAGAAACTGCAGCTAGTAGTTTATGTATTATCCTGGCGAGTATCCTTTCAAATTATAGTTTGCTGCATACCCGTAGGTGAAAAGTCATTTATTTATATTATTGTAAGGGTTTCCCTTATCGGTATTTTATGATTTTCATACTAGTGAGAAACCATTTACGGCTGGTTTTGAATATCATTTGTATTAGCCAAAGGGCGAAATGTAGCTTCAATATATTGCTCGTGGTAGGATTTATATCTATATTATTGTGTACTTTATAATTTAAAGCGCTCATTGATTCATTGTGGGTTTTACAAAGCACGTTTGTGTTTGCATAGTCACATTAGTGTTGTTTCTATTTGAATATATGTGTATTGCGTGCGCTTAGTTATTCTAAAATATAGTTTATTGTTCATCTTATTTCGTTACTCTTTAGGCGTGATATTTTCAGAGACCTATGGAACTCGGGATTTCGTGGTTCTTTAGACGTCACAATCAAGTTTCTGGTGCCTTTTGTTTGTTACTACCTTGTAGTTCTGTTTCGGGTTCTTAACGACCTATTTGCAAGATTTCTAATTCACCCCTGCAGAAGTCTATATTAGCAGAGGTGCTTTATGTCACAGTATTCAATATAAAAAACCATACCTTTGTTAATGTTAATAAAAATAATCGTGGCATACTTCAATATTCTAATATTGAATCGTAACGTATAACGTATAAAAAGGGGAAAAAATAGAACACAAAAAACCCCACAAAACACAGATCTATCAGAGGTAGAATAAATATAAAACCAGTACATGTGAACAGGTACTTTGGAAAGATGTAATACTTATCCTTTAGTGTGAATATAAACTGTAATAAACATATTTTTACATATACCAAAACTAGTTTTGAAGTGATTTTGTTTAGGTTATGGTAGTTGATTGGACAAGGACTAAGAAATCCTGTAGGCAGTCTGAGGAATTGAAGGTAGTAGTATTCAATTTAAACAGTAGCCCTTCATAAAAGAACTAGGTATTTACACCTTCACAAGTAGCTGTTCACAAATTGTTTTATAAAACTAAGTTATTGGCAATTTGATAAGAGCCAATAGCTGTCAATTTTGTAACCGACTTGTCGGAAATCGAGATAGATCTATGTCTGTGGGGCACGAGGTGAAGAAACCGAAACCGTCTGACAGTGAACCCTGGTTAGACAGTTTCGGGAATAAATAAATCTTACCTTGAGATTATAAGAATCCAGGCTGATTGAGTCGATGAGCGGCGCATCTCTAAATAATTTTAAGCTGTTACAAAATTTTTAGCAACTGATAAATACGTAATGTTTCATACGATATAATAAACAGTTAAAATTGTCTAAAATAAAATTTCCGATATTTTCAAGCAGAATAAACCAAAAATAGCAATTTGAAGTACAAATACGGCACATTATAATTTTGTGTTCAAATAACTATTTTTCATAAATTAAGCTTACCAACAATAAATAATAAAAGGGGGAAAATTATATATGGTACAACCAACATGGGGCAACGAATGAATTTAGATTGGAACTTTGTGTATTTGTAATCTAAAAAGGGACTGTTTGTTTCTGAAAAGCAGGTCGTAGGTGTACATTAGGTGAAAGGAATTTTTGAGAGATTTAAACTTTAAGTGCGGCCTGTAGTGTTGAGAGTAGTTTGATTTTAGTGACAGTTATGAATATGACAGACGGACAAAGATTGGCTACACGATCGAGAAAGCTATATGGTCTAGAGACTGAAGTAGGGATGACAGCAGTAGCAGACAGACAAGAAGACATAGGCACGCATGTGGAACCAAAAGTCACTATCGTAAACGTAAAAAGTCAAAAGGGGGAGAGGGTATATAAAAATGACAATGAAACTCCGGGTATTATAACATTTTTAATAAATTTTCAAACACGAATGGAAATATCGCAGGAAGACTTGAAGGAAAGAATGGAGAATGCAGATACTCCGGGTATTATGACATTTTTAATAAATTTTCTAACACGAATGGAAATATCGCAGGAAGACTTGAAGGAAAGAATGGAGAATGCAGGTGAGCTTTGCATCATTTCGGTTAGAAGTCCAGAAAGAGATTCGAGGATAGAATTGAAACGGTAGAAGGGAACATGATCGCACGGATGACGAATTTACAGAGAAATTTAGATAAGGTTGATAGAAAACAGTGACAATTACAGAAAGTTAGAAGAAAATATTAACATTAACAAACAAAACAACGACGGCACGGAACGAGATTTTAGAACAATTAAGACTAAGTTGGGACAAAACCAATTTGCTAAAACAAAATGCAACGACGTTAGCAGAACGTATGGACGAGAAAATATCTGGGGTCGATGGCTACGTAAAATAGATTAGACACAAAATTAATGATTTTGAAAGGGGACGAAACAGACAAGAACAAATACAGTATCGATTCGGGGAAAAAAACGCTACCAAAATTCTACGGTAAAAGATTCAAACAACCCATGACATGTATAGACAAACTCGATGAGATAGTAGAAGGTGAACCGGAACGTATTAAATTGCAAATCATAAACGTGACACTATTTGAAAATGTGGAAAAATGGAATAGCATAGTTAAAAAACAATATCACACGTATGCCAAATTTAGAAAACTCATTTATTTCAATTATATCCATTTTTCTCTAAAAAATAGTAATGGATGTGTCAATGAGAAAGAAACCGTTGAGAACAATATATACATATATATGAGAGTAGGTTTACAAAGTAAAAAATGTAAATAAAACAATTCACCATAATATTAAATCAACACATGAGCAGACACTGTTAAGTATGAAAATATAACGTTAGGTGTCAGTATCCGGAATGAAACTCTTAACATCATTAATAAAATCTGAAGTATTATAAAAAGCTTTAGAAGTAAGATAGGTTTTTAAGACTGACTTGAACTGCTTTAGAGGCATTTTTAAAATGTTAGGGTGTAATGCATTGTAAAATATAATTCCATGGTAATTACAACCATATCTGCTCTTAGTTATTCTATGATATGGAACTGTCAGAAGATGTTTACCACGAGTGTTAAGGTCGTGAACATTACTATGTCTTTGAAGGTTCTGACTATTTTTGTGTACATAGATAAAGCAAGCCAATATAAAAATACATGGGAAAGTAAGTATTTGAAGACTGATAAAGTTAGAGCGACAGTCCTCCCGATAATCAAGATTCGCAATGACTCTTAATACACGTCTCTGAAGACTAAATACACGCACACTTGCTGAAGCATGGCCCCAGGTAACGACTGCATACTGCATGTGACAATGGAAATAAGCAAAATAAACAGATTTTAGCACATCTATAGAGAGAAATTTTTTTAAAGATTTAATAAAATATATAGGACAGATCTTTATGCAAAGGTTATTGCAGTGAGCTTCCCATGAGAGTGTTGAATCTAAAGTTACTCCCAGAAACTGTATATTTCGTTCTTTATCGGGAGCACATGTTTTTAAGGAGAAAAAAAATTTGTTCAGTTTTGTTGTGATTCAGAGCTAATTTATTGCATAAGAACCAAATATTGGCTAATTTCAACGATTGTTCACTATTATACAATATATGGTCAATATTGTCACCACTATGGTATAGTGTAGTATCATCCGCATATAAGATTGTGCTTGCATTGCCGATAAAAGATGGAAGGTCATTGATAAAACATAGAAACAATATAGGGCCAAGAATTGACTCTTATGGTACACTAGTTGGCACGTCAACCATATCAGAGTTTTCATTCATTTCAACAAATTGTTTTCTGTTGCTTAGGTAAGATGATAGCTATTTAACAGCTTTTGGACTTAGGTTAAGAAGTTTTAATTTTTCTTGCAAAGCACAATGGTCAACACAATCAAATGCTTTGGAGAGATCGTAAAATTTTGCCAATAAAATTCACATTTATCAAACGAATTAACTATGCCGCCAACAAGTGTGATTATTGCATCGGTAGTTGACTTTTTCCGCTAAAACCAAATTGCATAGGGTGCAGTAAATTATTGACATCAAGATAACAAAGAAGTTGTTTAAGCAAAATTTTTTCAAAGATTTTTGATATAACCGGGACAAGCGATATAGGACGATTATTCTCGGCGTTGTTATAGGGCCCTTTTTTATGCACAGGAATAACTTTAGTTAATTTCAGTGTGTCCGGAAAAACAGAATGTTTAACAATAAGGTTAAAGAGTTTTGTTAAAGGTACAATAATAATGTCACATGCAGCTTTAAACAAGGAGATGTCAAAACCATAAGCATCCATAGCTTTAGTATTTTTCATGGACCGAATAATGTCCCTCGTATAAATAGAAGATATCTCATTAAAGTCAAAAGTAACAGCAATTTTATCATTAGTGACCAAGGGACTATCTGATGCATTAGATTCAAGTGGAGTAGACATAGTCTTGACAATTTTATTGACCGAGTTAGAAAAAAAACCATTAAAATCATTGGCACTTATATCGGTTGTGCGGGATCCTGTGTTTTTGACCCTTTCCTACGATTAATAAGTTTCCAGTTGATACTATTGTTGTTACCGGATTTTTTAATAAAATTATCATAAGCCTTTGTTTTTGCCATGACTAAGGCTGATCTGTAATCATATTTTAGCTTGTTTACAAAAAGTTTTAGTTTATCATTATGTAAGACTTAACTTATTTATTTATTTATTTAAATGTATGATAATACATGTTACAATTACTTTATAGTATTAAATATATTACATAGAGAATACAACCACATAAATAGTTGATACGATAGTTTCACATCCTTGTCGTCATTGATGTCCTCAATTGACGTTTAAATAATCGCAAAGATGATGATTGTTTAATATTGGCAGCGAGCGCATTAAATTCTCGGATGCCGTCAATAAATAAGGATCTTTTAGTACATGTTTTCTTAAAAGGATAAATATAAAATTAGACGAATTATAGTGGTGTAGTTATGGATTCCGTGAACCATAACTAACTTACATTGTAGGTAAGTAGGCAACAAGTTTCTGGTAATCTTATATATAAAGCACATAACTAAAAATACAAATGTTGTTGCACTGACAAAAATTTTAAACAATCCAACATAAAATGTACCTTTGTATAAATATTGCATTTTAATATTATACGGAGAGCACGATTTTGAAGGACCTGTAGTTTATTTATCACTGTTTGACTCTGAAAGTATAAAATAGACGAGCAGTATATAAAATGTGGCGCAATTAGCGCTTGGTAAACTTTAATCGAGTTAGCATATTAAGATTATGACTGATACGATAAAAATAATTAATTTTACCAGTAAGTTGTATTATCAATTTATCCGAATGTGTTTTAAATGAAAGCGATGAATCTATAGTTACACCCAAGTACTTAATTTCATCAACATAATGCAGCCTGTCACAATTGAAAACTATGGGAGGTAACATATGCATTTTTCCATTATAACGCAACCCTAAAATCATTGCTTTGCTTTTCTTAGTATTAATAACTAATTTATTACTGATCAACCACTTTGAAACAGCATTGAGCAAACTGTTCATCCTATGTATTGCATTATCTATATTTGTATCTGAGATTGCTATAAGGGTATCATCTGCAAATAAGTTCAGTAAAACTGCAGAGTCATCAATTGCATCTGCTATATCATTGATATACAGTATGAAAAGCAATGGGCCTAGAATAGTTCCCTGTGGTACACCGTGGTTATTTAATATAGCACTAGAGGTATGATTATTAATTTTAGTCATTTGCTTTCGCTGATATAGGTAGTCCGAGAACCATTTCAAGGATTGGTCTGTAAAACCGTAACATTTTAATTTATTTATTAGAATCAGTCTATCAACCGTTTCAAATGCTCGTTTAAAATCTAGAAATACCGCAACTATAACATTAGAACTATTATCCAATACTCTTTTCCATTCTGACAGCACAAGTTGTAGTGAAGACTCACAGGAATGTTTGCCACGAAATCCTGATTGTTCTTTGATGAGAATGTTATTCACTTCAATATGTTTAATAATTTGGTCGATATTAGTTTTTCAAATACTTTTCCAAGGAATGGCACTGTAGCTATTGGCCTGAATTCTATAGGGTTTAGGGTACCTCTTACTTTAGGTATTGGTTTTATTACAGTTTCCTTCCATTGAGATGGAAAAATCCAGTAGTTATAGATTTATTATAAAGTTCCGTTATCTTACCAACTAGATAAGCCCCGCCAGCCAAAACTATATTTTTATTTAATAAGTCTGTATTAGAATCTTTTGTATTGTAAATCGCCTTATACACACAACCCGTTGAGAATTCATTAAAAGTAAATTCATTCCTACAACCTATCTTATTTATCTTGTCAATGTTTGTAATGTTGGGAATGTCACTTATAATTTCCTCTATACTATCCACCACAAATTTGTTAAACTTTTCAGCCACTGTTTGTGGATCACGACAGCATCATCAAATTTCATTACCACAGTAGGTGTATTTTGTAGACCATCAATTGATTCTTTAATAATACGCCAAAGGTTCTTAGGATCGCGTTTGTTTTATCAATCAATTTTGTATAGTACCTCTTTTTTACTTTGTATCATAGTAGTAACAGCGTTTCGTAATTTTTATAAGTAATCCAATCCTTGTTATTATCTGTAAATATAGCTTGTTGGTATGTTATATCTCTTTGTTTAGCCAAATGACAAATTTCAGAGTCATACCATTTACTCTTCTTCTTGTTAGATACTGTGAAGATTTTTGGGGCTTGTTCATCCATAACAGTAGTAACATTGTTGTACAAAACATCTATCATTTCGTGAAGTGACGTATTTTTTATCCATGGCAACTGCGATAGACGAGTTTCAAAAGTTAATTTATCAATGTTTTTAACATCACGAACAGAGATCACTCTATCGAGCATTACAGTTGTGAATTTGGAAACAGACTTACGACGCACCGAGTAATTTTCAGTATTGCATGATCAGATATTTTAGGAGAATTTAAAACATCAGAACATATTGACTTACAGTTTGTAAATACTAAGTCAATCAGTGTTTTACTATTATTTACTATACGAGTGGATTCATTAATAATTTGAAAAAATCCTCTATCATCCATTCGAGTCTTAAGTCTATTTGAGTAAGTTGTTACTTTATACCAGTTAATGTTAAAGTCTCCCATTATAATAAACTTTTGATCGAGATCTTGGGCATTGACAAATGCCTCCAATTCATCCAGAAATTTTCTTAAATTACCACTTGGGGATCTATATAGACATACATAATTGCAACCATCTGTGGATATGCCTACAACCCACCACTCATTGTTGAAGCTTTTGTTTATAATTATCTTATAATCATAAGGTTCTCTCAGATATATAAGTACTCCCCCAGTATGCTTACTATGTGAATTGCATCTAATTAATATATATCCTGGTATGTATATTTCATTATCACTAATGTCCTCCGTAATGTGTGTTTCAGTTATACATAATAATAACGGATAGTTCTCTTTACAAAATGATGTAATTCATAACGATTTGTTAAAATCCTTGAATATTTAAGCAATATACGCTAAATTGATGCTGTAATTGCTATGCTCCATAATCAATTTTCTTAGCAATGGTATTTAAAATCATTTTATAAGTAGAACAGTCAGAGTAATAAACTGCATGATTAGTATTCTGATTAGTTTTTAGTTTGGAATTGTTTTGAATACAATTAATACATTTATGCTCGGTTACTTGCTGTTTGTTATTGCAGTCTTTAGAAAGATGACTACCAGCGAGGTCCCACAAGTCTCTTTATTATCACAATTTCTTGCAAGATGTCCGTATTGACAACACCGATAGCACGAAATACAGAGAATGTCTCTTGAATTCTACATTTATTAAGAGCTACATATAAATATTGATTTTTTATTAGATTCTTAAAAGTTAATGCATCTACTTCTGCCACAATGTTAAAAGAATTATTAATAGGTTTACTCTTGTGCTTAATATCAAATACAAAATCTTGTTGCTTTGCCTGTATATCATTTTGATTTATTATATTATCTCTTAAGTGCTCATCATTTAAATGAATTCCATCTATATTCATAATTTTAATCCTAGGACGAATCTTATTCTGTATACGTGCTTGAATATTTTCACCACATGACTTTGTTATAGTCTTCTGTAAATCGAGTAAGGTTTCTTTGTTGTCACCTTTTATAACTAAACCAGGAAATTTTCTAGCATTATTAATTTTACCAGATTGAACATTTTGTGAAGAACAAATAGGTTCAGTTAATGATCAGACAGGGAACAGTTAAGCGTTTTATTTAACGAATTTGTAGGTTTATTTAACAGCGAACCAAGATTTGCTAGTCGGTTCACACATAAGTTAGAAATAATTGACGATAAAAGTTTTTATTCTAAAATTTATCCAATACCGTTTGCATTACGAGATAAAGTCAAACTAGAATTAAATAGAATGTTAAAGGAGGAATTATTGAACCAGCGAGAACTTCTTGGGTGAACCCGTTTGTTGTTGTGCCCAAACCTAACAAAGTAGATTTAAGGATTTGTTTGGACGCGAGGCGTTTAAACCTAATTACCAGACCACAATATGAACAACCACAGGGACTTGATAATTTACTGTATTAAGTTCATGAAACGAAATATTTTAGTATTAGATTTGAAAAATTCATTTTGGTCAATTCCACTACATGAGGACAGTGTGAAATACACAGGTTTTAGCATAGAGGGAGAAATCTATCAATATAGAGAAGTTCCATTCGGCCTTTCTACTAGTTCGGCGGCGCTAGTTAGGGCAATGCAAAAACTGCTAAATGAGTTTGAGAATTTTTGCACACACTATGTCGATGACATTTTGATCTTCTCTAGAAACGAGGAAAAACACATGAGGCACTTGCGAAAGGTAATTCAGAGACTTGACGAAGGTGGTTTGAAGTTAAATGTTGGAAAATGTAAATTCTTTAAGAGTAAAGTGGGATATTTAGGCTTTTTGATCAGTGACGAAGGTATCAAAATTTGTGACAAAAGATTAGATGAGTTGAAGAAGCTAAAGCAGCCGAGGAATTTAAAAGGTTTACGTGGATTTTTAGGGATGCTCAATTACTATAAACGGTTTATACCAAATTACTCCCAGTTATGTATACCACTGTTAGAGCTACTGAAGAAAAATGTAAGATGGAATTGGACCCAGCAGAGGGAACGAGCTTTTCAAGAATTAAAAAGAGCGTTTTATCAAGAACTATCGTTAAGATACCCGAATTTTAAGGACAAATTTATTTTAAGAACCTACGCGTCCAACTTTGCAATAGGAGCAGAGCTAGTTCAGATACAGGAGGGCAAAGAGGTGCCAATTTGCTTTATCTCACGTGTTTTGTAAGATTGTGAAAGGAGGTATTCTACAGCTGAGAAGGAGATGTTGGTGATCGTTTATTCTGTTAAGAAATTAAGGTTCTATTTGCTAGGAAATAAATTTTTGATCGAGTCAGACAATGCTGCAGTAACGTGTTTGAAAAAGAAGGAATTTTTGAACAGTAGGTTGTGTAGATGGGCTCTGGTGCGGCAAGAATATGAATTCGAAATAAAGCATAAACCGGGGAAAGAGAATGTAACTGCGGATTATCTAAGCAGAAAAGAACAGAGATATATTCATGAAAAAAGAACGGATATTTAGTGGCACTGCAGGAGTTCGAAGATGAGGGAAGATGGTCGAATGCGAGGTTTATTGTTATGCAGGGACATGAGGAAATACAAGCAGTAAAAGACGTGTTAGTAACGGAAAATGTAAATGAATACAAGGGTTTTTGTTTGGTTCGAGATTTTCTGGTAAAGAGGATTGGTGATGACGAATTATTGGTGCTCCCAAGAGATAAGGCTGCAAAATTAATAATAGAAATACATAACAGATATAGTCATATCGGTGCAAGAAAGACATTTATCGTATTCCAAGAGGCGTTACAAGACTGTGTAAATCACTGTGAAACGTGTCTACTTGGAAAAGAGAAGAACATCTTGTTACAAAATAAACCAATGAATGTGATTGCAACGGAACCACAGGAGTTGGTGGCAATGGTTTGCATCAGCAACCTAATTCCTAGCCAATATGGGTATCAACACATCTTGGTGTTGGTAAACGTCTTTTCAAAATTCGTTAAGGTGTATCCAGGGCGTAGATGTAGTTCGAAACATGTTTTAAACTGTCTAGGTAGAGTCATTGCACAGTTTGGAAAAATAAAAAGAGTATTAGCAGACAATGCAACGTATTTTAGGAATCAAAGAGTCAAAACAAAGCTTAGAGAAGAGGATATTCAGATTAGTTTCTGTAGTATTAGGTATCCACAACCTAACCCATGTGAGCGATAAATAAAAGAAGTTATAAAATATTTACGATTATGTACACAAAAGCAGCAGGAAAATTGGGCCAGATGTTTACCACAAGTGGAAATTTTCTTAAATTATGTACCAAGTTTAGTGATAGAAGTGTATCCAGTCACGCTAATGAGAAATTTAGTGCCGGCAAGACCATGGAGGGTGGATGTGAAATTGAGGATATTTTAGAGTTGCTGGGGAAAGCCAGGCGAAGAGCTGAAAAAATTCAACAAAGGAATATTATAAAAAGATTTAAGAAACAGACAAGTTTTGCGGTAGACGATTTCGTTATCGTGAAAAGACTTAAGGTATCTAATCGAGATCGTGGCATTTGCCCAAAGCTTTTATTTCCATATGAGGGGCCATATCGCATAAAACAGATTTTCGTTGAAGGAAACACGTATGAATTGGAAAACAATCAAGGTAAATGTCGTGGGCGTTTCCACATTGAGAATCTGTACCCATATGTAAAAAATTAAACCCACTTACGATACGAAAAAAGATTTTAATCTTGAATGTAAGAAATTAATAAATGAAAATTATAAACAGCTACGGGTATCTAATGTACATAAGAAATTTAAAGTTAGTATTCCGTGATTTTAACCAAAAATAAAAATTTACACATCAGTTGAAAAAGGTACTGTCAATACCACGTAAATTTCTATTTTTATTTAAAATTAGTAGAGCCTATGTAACGTATAAAAAGGGGGGAGAAATAGAATACAAAAAAAAAAACACAAAACACAGATCTACCAGAGGTAGAATAAATATAAAACCAGTACATGTGAACAGATACGTTGGAAAGATGTAATACTTATCCTTTAGGCTGAATATAAACTGTAATAGTCAACCGTTGTACCGATCAGACAAGCTACAGGGTTTTGGAAGCAATTTTTGTGATTTGAGTCAAGTTTTATGTTTGCTTGTTTTATTTGTATTAGTTTATAAGTATTTCATGTTTATCTATTTTCAAAGATAATGTTTAGAATAGTTTCACGAAGAAAAGGTAGTCTGAAGAGTGTGTAGAAAGTTTTTAAAGTGTAAAAGAAATGGACCAATGATAATGTGGAAGTAGATAGGCTGAAAACAGACTCTAATCTAAGGTGGATAACAATAAAAATTTGTATATAGTTGGCATCGGGCGGATGAAAATAAGTACCTTAGGTGATATTATAATTTGTTTTGTTAATAATAAAATTTTGTAAAATAAAATTAGACGTATAAAAAAGTGGTTCCTGAGTTTCATTCAAACTTTTGTACTGGTTTTAAATAGAAAAAGCTATTGAATCTAACGCATCAAAAGATATAAAAATAGAGCATATCAAATATAATAAGAATGAGCAAGGCAAAGTGAATGATTCGGAATCCAGCAGGGCATCTATAAAAGCAGAGTGTGGTTTTGGATACCAAGTGCCGTGAAATTTTACTTCCGTATGGATGCGAAATATAAAGTAACAAAAGTATTATAAAGTATCCAGTTTTGTTTATAGTTAAAATTTAAATCATACTTTTACATACACCAAAACTAGTTTTAAAGTGTTTGTTTAGGTTATGGTAGTTGATTGGACAAGGACTAAGAAATCCTGTACGCAGTCTAAGGAATTGAAGGTAGTAGTATTCAATTTAAACAGTAGGTCTTCATAAAAGGACAAGGTATTTACACCTTCAAAAGTAGCTGTTCACAAATTTTTTTATATAGCTAAGTTATTGGCAATTTGATAAGAGCCAATAGCTGTCAATTTTGTAACCGACTTCTCCGAAATCGAGATAGGTCTGTGTTTGTGGGGGCACGAGGTGAAGAAACCGAAACCATCTGACACTGAACCCTGGTTAGACAGTATCGGGAATAAATAAATCTTACCTTGAGATTATAAGAATCCAGGCTGATTGACACATCTCTAGATAATTTTAAGCTGTTACAAAAATTTCAGCAATTAATAAATACGTAATATTTCAAACAATATAAACAGTTAAAATTGTCTAAAATAAAATTTCCGATATTTTCAAGCAGAATAAACCAAAAATAGCAATTTGAAGTACAAATAAGGCACATTATAATTTTGTGTTCAAATAACTATTTTTCGTAAATTAAGCTTACCAACAATAAATAATAAAAAGGGAAAATTATAATATATATATATATATATATATATATATATATATATATATATATATATATTCTATTTACATATAATCGACACGATAATATATATATTATATTATATATATATATATATATATATATATATATATATATATTATCGTGTCGATTATATGTAAATAGGAATAGATAAGTCAAGAGGGTAATTTTGTAAGGACCGTGTATATAAAAAACAGGGATAAATTATTTACGCTCCAAATTAATTAGTTTTGACCTTAAAACAAATGGATAATAGCATACATTTGTATTAATAAATCGAAATGTTAAATTTGCATAGTATGGAAGCTTTGTAGAGTGTAAAAACTCAAAGATAATACGAGTATAATTAGTTTTAATATTCGATGGTTGTAAATTGTGCATATCAAGTAATAAGGGAGAGCTTTTGTCTATATAAAATTGATAATGTAAACGCATATGTTTATTTAAACTAACAAGGCGTTCGTTAAAAACAAATTCTAAGAAATCTACGGATTGAACAACATGGGAAAGTACAATTTCAAACTGGCAAATAGTTCATAGAAAGTCGGACAGACAAATAAACAAATTCCAGAAACCAGAATGTACATTAGTACATAATTCTTTAGAAATTTTAGTTAACGGTCGAAGCGACGGCTGCAAAATATCAGGTGGTTTGAAAGCAAGTGGAGACGGGATACCAATAGCATAGGGTAAACAAGGATGACAAATAACAGACGTTGGATAAAACATCCGTCTAAAGTACGCGATAATTTGGAGAGGCTAACCACAATATCGATTTTAAGTTGCTGTAGTGGAATTTTAACAAAGACAACGAATATGAGTTAGACGAGGATAACATAGTTGGATGTTAGACCTACGACAGAGGAAATGGTCGGGAATTGTCTGGTTGTAAGTGGAATGAGAGAAATTTCCAGGAGATTTGTAACTGTTGTGCTTGATAGCCAGTGTTTTCAGACTAAAGCGGAGTGGGACGTGAAATTCTTAGTTTTGAAAAGATAGTTAGAGTTTGGATTTTCAAAATCAAGTTACGGTGGTGGTGATTTCGATGAAAACAGGGTACAGGAGTTAGGGTTCAATGCTTATAAATACACTAAGAGATGTAGAGGGGCTCTCTTACTTCTTCGGTTTGCTTCAGATCTATATGGTAACATCTACCTTAATAATTTTTAAATCGGTGATAAGTGCAGTCCATTTTAATTTAAATTAAAAGTGTTCAAAAGCATGAGTAGGTGCTTAGTTAAACGGTGCTGTACGTAAATACATTCGAATAACAAATAAAAGATGTTACTGAGGTAAGCGAGTCTAGTTAATTTTCTGAGCTAGGGTGCTGGTTGTATGGAAGATTCAGAAGCTGACTAACATGTTTGGACAAGCACATGGGTATCTGTATCAAAGGCGTCTGCATAGCATTGGATGAGTTTGATGTACATGTAGCAGAGAGAAGTTCGATGGAATGCAACGACGAGGTTTGGTTGGATGATATCTTCAGAGGTGACGGTGCAAAAGGCGTACACCAGGTAACGAAATTTGTTTCCTTTTGTTATTGCTTGAGTATTTTGTGCTAGAGTGACTTGACTTATTGGGTGTATATTTTATGAACATAAAAGCTAATTTGAAGGTTATATGAAAAGGAGAATTTGAGTTTATTATTTGAAGGTATAGATACATGACGTATAATTTTGATGTAAAGAATAAACAGGTCTTTAGAGTTGTTGAAAACAAAGATGCGATTTATTTATGCATTTAGAGTAACAGGGTTTATACTGAGCTCACCATAGACCAGAGTAAATCTCAATTTAGGGTTTCAAGGTAAGCCCATCTACTCGAACTATATAAAAATAATGTTGAAATAAATTAAATTCATTAAATTAAAAGGAGTTAATGGTGAATATTGTAAAATTTTACGAAGATGTTTATATCCGATTTTGTAAATATTGAGCTGGTGGCGTAAAATTTTGATTTGTGTGAATAAAAAGGTTATATGTTTCATTGAATTATTTGATTGGTAATTTTATTAGGTAGTCTAAGTGAGAGAGAGTAAGTATCTCCGAAGAAGCTGGAAGCAGAGCTAGCCGTGGTATGCTGATTTAGGGGAGCTTTTTCCAGAGATATTGCCCAACTAGAACGTAATCCCGAAGTCCGCTGCAATATGTATATATATATATATATATATATATATAAATATTTTAAGTAGTTAATTACACACGGCAGGTTGATAAATACTATCGTATTACAGTAAATAAAATGAAATAATTACTTAGACTTTTATGGAAAGCCCAAATGATCATTTTAAATCGAGCTAGTAATTGAAAGATAGAAAATAGAAGGTCTTATATTTTCCATCTTTCAATTACTAGGTCAATTTGAAATGATCATTTGGGCTTTGCATAAAAGTCTAAGTTATTATTTCATTTTATTCACTATATATATTAAATGTTTTATTTTTCTTGACCTTTTCACTCTATATTTGTTTGAGGATGATTTTCTTGGGTTATATTACCTCACTCGAGTGAGGTTATGGCACAATATAATGTAAAAGTATATATTAATGTTTTGACCTATAACCCAAGAAAAATCATCCTCAAACAAATTATATACATATATATATACAGTGTGTCCAAATTTCGAGTCTCTACATTGTGATTTCAGTTATTATAAGAGATAGAAATTGGGTTAAATGGGGAAAGATTTGGAGGAATCCAGGCCAGTTTTGTATCCGTTTACAAAATTGGTGTAAGTTGTCTGGTTTTGGAGATATTCAAGAAAACTAAAATGGCGGATTTTGTTTTTGATAATAAAACATGAATCATAAGTCGCACCATCACAAGACTTGCACATTATTAAGACACTTTTCTAAAAGGAGTATTTTAGCATAAACAGAATCATTCGACTGTCTTTTGTTTTCGAGGAAACGCCCACAACTTTTGTTTTTCTTATGGCCGCCATTTTGAATATTAGGTGAATGTTATGCGCCTTAAAATTACCTTTTCAACGATATGCCACATGTCTATAAAAAATGCAAAAACTATCCTAAATTTTAAAAATAACTAAATTTATATGTTCTATAACGTTTGGTAATCCCAACAGGGCAAAAATTTGATTTCTACTCTCCAAACAGTAGTAGTAGTAGTAGTACCACATACATTTTGTTAAGTAGAACTCGCAAAGTATTGGATATAAATCTTAAAATTACCTTAAACATAAAACTGTAGCCTATCTTATCTAATTTAGGAAACAAAATTAAAAGTGACCGAAACAGCAAACTATCATCTAAATTCCTTCCCGTAGATGCTGAAAATGCTGTCCTTTTGCATCACGGCACATTCGACAATTAATTAAAACTTTCCGTACAACTCTGCTTAACGTGCGCCTATTTATAGAGTTAAGAATGTCACGGACTCTTTCCTGCAGTTCGTTTATATTATGAGGCGGTTCAAACTCATATACCTCATTTTAGCAAAACCCCATAAATAAAAATCAAGTGGTGTAAGATCTGGTGATCTTGCCGCCACATAATTGGTCCACTATTGCATATAATATTTTGGCCAAAATGTTCAGCTAAAATGGCGCTTAACTTCTCGGAAATGTGAGCTGGACAACAATCTTGCTGAAACCATAGTTTTCGAAAATCATCATCATTTGGTACAAGTCCTCTAATAGCCGGAATTATTTGGTCTCTTAACAATTCCGTATATCTGGCGCCATTGAGGTTATTGACAAAATAAAGGGTCCAATCAAATTATTACCTATAAAAGTATTAATTACATTGGTTAATGTACTAAAATATTTATATCATAATTAACTACCTAAGATACCACACCAAACGTTAAATCCATATCTCGTTTGAAATTTGCGTATACCGTCAGATGATGATTTTCAGTGCTCCAGTGATGCGTGTTATGTTTATTGAACACCCGCAATTGGTAAACCGCGTTTCGTCTGTCCATATTATCAATTCTGGAAAGTGCGGTTCTTCCTCGCATTTTGGATGTACCAATTACAAAAACGCATTCGTCTTGCGAAATCTTCTCTTTGAGGCCTTGGACAATAGTAGGTTTATAAGGATGAAACTTTTCCTTTTTAAAATATTATGAACAGTTGATTTTGGAACATTAAGTTCACGGCTTACAGATCTTACGGATGTGGATGGATTTCGTGTTACCGCCTCAGTAATGCTTAGAACACGTTCCCTATTGTTTAAGTCGTATTGTTCCCTAGTCTGTTCAAAAGCACCATAATTCAGTAAATTCATTACAATTTTTCTGAAGTATGTTTTATGCGGTTGTCGTCTTTCTGGATACAATTCCAAATATCTGGCGGATGCCGTATCAGCGTTCAAACGATTGTAAATAAGTATTTAGCATATCAAACTTTTCCTCATTCGAAAACTTGTAGACATGTGCCATTTTTAAATTAAAATGCAGCACCACCGGCACCAAAACTTACAACACACACAAGTTTATCTAAATTTTAGAATTTGTTTGACCTATAACTGTAATTCAATTGTTTGGTTTTGTCACATACCACCGCCTACTATTATAAAACGATATCATTTTAACTCTAGTACCACCATAATTAATAATTTGTGACAAATGCTGTTTGTGTACATTATAAAATGTGTATTGTACTTTTCATAAAGTAGAAATCAAATTTTTGCCCTGTTGGGATTACCAAACGTTAAAGAACATACCAATTTAGTTATTTTTAAAATTTAGGATAGTTTTGCATTTTTTTATAGACATGTGGCATATTTTTGAAAAGATAATTTTAAGGCGCATAACATTCACCTAATATTCAAAATGGCGGCCATAAGAAAAACAAAAGTTGTGGGCGTTTCCTCGAAAACAAAAGATAGTCGAATGATTCTATTTATGCTAAAATACTCCTTTTAGAAAAGTGTCTTAATAATGTGCAAGTCTTGTGATGGTGCGACTTATGATTCATGTTTTATTATCAAAAAACAAAATCCGCCATTTTAGTTTTCTTCGAATATCTCCAAAACCAGACAACTTACACCAATTTTGTAAACGGATACAAAACTGGCCTGGATTCCTCCAAATCTTTCCCCATTTAACCCAATTTCTATCTCTTATAATAACTGAAATCACAATGTAGAGATTCGAAATTTGGACACACTGTATATATATATATATATATATATATATATATATATATATATATATATTGATATAACAGCCGCAGGTTGGACTGCCGTTAGATGAGTGCTGTGATAACGTCTGTGCATAGGAACGCCACTAAAAGAGTGCTGTGACACGGTACAACAAATTGTAAATTTTAAATTACTGACTTTTTTCTAACTTTTCTTTGCCTGGCTAGTTCAATGAAAGTAATGGAACTTACAAAATGAAATCAAGCACAGCAATATTATAAATTTCTCTCATACAAAAGAATATAAAACATTTACAGCATAACTTTTTTCAAACAAAATTATTTCTAACAAGTACCTATTTACTTAATTATTAAAATGTTCTTCACCTAATCTTGGTTAAAATTTACAAAACTCGAATCTCTTCTCTTGTGGATAGTTCACCTGGCTTTTATTCCCACGTTTGTAAGGTTATTTGGCCAAAAAATCCCTCACAGATATTCTATTTAAAAGTCGAAGTGTTTCAAACTCTAACCACAAATTTTCTGGTAAATATTCTTACCAAAAAAATATTATATGATTAAGATTTATTCTACCTTAAATTCAAATGACAGAAATATCAAAATCCCAGTTACAAACAAAAGCAATCTAAAATTTTATACTTATGGTTATATGTTAAAGAGCGCTATCCAAATCTACTTTTCATTATCCTCAACAGTATTAAATCCTTTCGGGTTTTATTTTAAATTGACGTTCAAATTCCATTTTACAAAATCATCCATATTCGCTTAAATCATCATTTAGCACATCAGTTACCAAAAGTTCATCTTCCTTTTAATTAATTTAAAGTAGCATTTGCATCGAAGAATTTTCAATTTTCATGGTATTTTACAAAATAATCATGTTTCACCAAATAACTGCATTTGATAATTTTTATATTTCATTGCAACTTTATAATCAACGATAATAGGTTTATGAAGGCATCTTGAATTTTACTTTGTCGATTGCACAAATCGAAATGAATCAAATTAATGAATCTTATGTCGATTGCTTCCGCTTATATATAAAATGCTTAGATCAAAATACTTATTACTTTCGAAATTATAAGAAATTAATTTTATCTTAAATAATCTTGTATGTCTTATAAATCTAGCAGATGTGGTAGCCCTCAGATCAAAATGTGATTTGTTAAATTAACTTACTTAAGAAAAACTTTTGGGATGAATTCAATTCCTTACAATCATACTTGAATGTTACGATGCCTTTTTGTAAATACTTATGTGAAAAAACTTCTTTGGAAAGAAATTTACTTATTTTGAATATTTGAAACATTTTATTGAAATTCTTTTGTTATCTTTAGTTATCCTACAGTTATGAAATTAGAAGTAAATCTTTAAGTATAAACCTTATGAGAGTTGAAGGTAGAATACTCTACCTATAAAAAAATAAAAGAATTACAGTAACATATTTTTATGTTTATTATATTATTTTTGGGTCACAAACAGTGAACTCAATGTATGTGCTGATCGTAAGTTACTTTCAGGTGTGGTCTCTTTATTTATGAGGGGTAGTTGTGAGCTTTAAGGACGCTTGAGATAGTTATTACACTAGGGTCTCTACATCTTCCCTCGTGTGTAGTTCCATCTAGTTGTTGAGTTATTAGATGTAGTGGTGCCGTTCCCTTTCCTTTTTTTATAGTTTTTCAAACCGTGTTGACAACAAATCCACAACCACTCTTGCGCCCTCTGCAGGGTTCATGCCCGAGCTATGCCACAGTCACGCTTGTTCCACCTAAATTAATAATCTTTGTTACATCCTTGTTAAATAATTATTGATTAACTAGCACCTACAACATGGGGCGATTTTGTTCCAAGTACCCCCTTTAATTTCAGTTTCCTGGTTAATGAATCTTTATTTCACTTTGAATAATTCTGTAAAAAAGTTATGCTGACCTACAGTTCATTTACATTTCCAATGCTCCACCTGTAGGTACTACATTGGCCAGGAGGCGAGTTTTTTGTTGCCTGGAAATTTAGAATTTTGCCGAACCCTTGCCGTTCCAGGCAAAGTAGGGATCTTTAACGTGCGTGACAACACTCACACACGGGACCTCCATTTAACCTCTCATCCGAACGAGGGCGTAATTTTTGTGAAAAATGCTCACCTGCCATTTTTCAAGCAGTCGGCCGTGTCGGGATTTGAACCCGGGACCTTGGGATCCGTAGTCTTACGCTTACTACATTGATCTACGGCGACGCCTTATGCTGACCTACAGCGGGAAGCTGTAATTATTGTTTCACTATATTAGATTTACGAAGTCTAAAATTTAATTCAACAAGGTTCAGGATGTGGTTAGTTGGTTATAAGTGAATGGTAAAATGGTGTGTACGTTTAAAGGAAAACTGTTATGCTGCATGTATTTAAATTAATTTAAATAACATTTAAATTCTCTGTGTGTGCCGGTTTACAGGATTATTGCTGTGCTAGTTTTATTGAAATTGATTTAGGTGATGCAGTGAGATGGACTTTGTTTTTTTTATTGAAAATATAGATAGACTCTGAAAAGAACTTCACTCCATCCGGAGACCAACCTAATTAGGATTCCCTAGGAATACTCGTCTTCCAAAGGATTGCCTCTAGACACGATGAGTTGGCGTACATAATTTAGAACAAAAAACCGCCTTTCAAGGTGTTATTAGTAACGTAGCTGTGCTACTGCAACTATTTCTCTATACATCTTTTTGTTCCTTTTAGTTTTTTTTACTTATATAGCCATTCCCGCACCACTGGTAGTTAACTGATGCGCCCTTAATTTGTTGTAGTATATCTGCCCCTTCTGGACAATTCAAAATTTAAACAGTATAACGATTCTTTTACCCATAACGAACTGTCCTATAAACCTAAAACAATACATGGAAAAGTCTAAAATAGAAACTCCTGAAGTGTTACAAGTTTGGGCTAGAAAAAGGTCTCGTATCTAAATTTTTATTAACTTCATTAATCTCAATGTATCATAATAAGAATATTCAACAACAGAACAACAGTTAAATAAATTAGTAGGAGAGACGTGTAAAATATAGTGTAATTTGTAATACTTACTCCAAAGTGGGAATTACTTTTGCCTTTCCTCCACGACCAAATGTTTGTTTAATAAAGTAATACAAATGCAACAAATGTTCTACGTCAGTTGGAAGCACTTTTTTACAACATATGTGCACTAAATACATGTCCTCACTTTCCTAAAAAATTAAGTTTTAACTTTGTAGAATATTAACATATAAAAAGTTTGTTTATATAGAACCAAATTAGTACTTGTCTTAATATTAAAGATATAGAAAAGTACATTGAACATCAATAGGATATGTGTTTTCAATAATACTTGTGGTAGATAGTTGCGGAAGTATAATGCATGCATGTGTGTGTGTATGCATGCGTGTGAGTGTATGTATATGAGAGGGGTGGACACACACACGCGTGTGTGACATGTGAATGTGAGGTACGTGTATGGCATGTGAATGTGAGGTGCGTATGTGAATGCATGTGTGTAAAACAAGAAAATTTATTGGCAAGTAGCTCAAAATTCCTCCTTAGGACATCCTGTTCAACATGTTTCGCCCTTTTTTGGGTTTCATCAGGACATGATTATCAAGGTTGTAATATTAAACATAAACACGTTATGGGAAGTATAGAATTGTCTAGCTCAGATTAGTACCTTCATGTTGTTTCAACTGATATCGTAGGTTTTGGCAACAGACGAGATCCAGTTCATCTGCTCTTTTCTATAATCAAAAATTATAAAAAGAAATACGTAAGTTTAAGGAGTCCTAAATTAATACAAAACAAGAAAATTTATTGGTAATTGCTGTAATGCCCATTTTGTGTCTATATTTAACATAACAACCTTGTTACTCCTGTCCTGATGAGCACCATAAAAGGTAAAACGTATCGATGGAATGCCCTTGTGTTTAGTGATACTGTACTTTCCATAATGTTTCTATGTTTAAAATAATCTTGCTACTTCTGTTCAAAACACACCAACAGGATAGCCATAAAGGTTATTTTGAGTCACCAATAAATTTAATTTTTTTTTGTTTTTTTATTAAGACCCAAACCTATATTAAATGTAAATTGCATTTGTAGGTTTAATGCTTGTGTGTAAATAATTTTTATTTAAATGCATGTTAAAGAAAGATGTTAATGAATGTAGCGATTATTATAATTTGAAGGATTGTTTATATCTATTTTGTCATTAGAATTGTGATGTTGAAATTTTGTTGTTGCATTCTATCTGAGCTGACAAGATAACAGGCATCTTCAGGTTAATAATTCACATAATATCAATTTTATTGTCATAATCTCTTCTGTTGCAGCCCCGCATAAGGGCACATTTCTGTAACTACACAATCCACACGCATTTATTGACTCCCAACGTTTGGACATCTTTAAGATAGCAATTCACAGCAATATATATATATATATATATATATATATATATTGCTGTAATAAGCGGTTGTTTAGGGGTGTATTGAGTAGCAAGGGTCGTGTAGTAAACATAAATTGCAATAGGAATCAGAAAACTGCATTTATTTAGCAGAAAATTAGGCAATTCATACATTCTGTAAATAGCAAGCATTTAGCACCCTGTATGTAGACCATAATTAGCTTTAAGCGATGCAAATAAGCATATCTTACAACAATAGAACGCGTATTTAGCAGAAAAATAGGTAATACATACATTATGTAAATAGAAAATATTTAACACTGCATATAGACCATAATCAGCTTTAAGTAATGCAAGTAAGAATATCTTTCAACAAAAGTATGTGCATTCAAAAGAAATAATAATATATGTAATTAAACACGCATTGAGAAGTGTTCTAATTAGTTATAGAACAAATACGAAGATAAGAGATAAAACCTAACAAAGTTTTACGCAATTACGCAGAAACAATAAACATTTTGATAAGAAAACGCAGTTTCAAAAATACATAAACGAAAGTAGAATTAAGGTTACATCATTTATTTTGTTCAATTATCCAAAAAAGCCATATCTAAACAAAACAACGTATGGTCAAGATAACGAGGTATCTATAGCAAATAGATATTACACGAAAAACCGAATATATTACATCAGAAAATGCAGGAAATACAAATATCTGGTTGGTTAAGATATCTGCAGAACTTGTTGAAAACCCAGCCCACATGTAAGTGGGAACAGCCTATATTAACACAGAGCAATGATAAGACGAGGCAGTTTAAGACTCAGGCAGGTAAGCTGCGTCACTGCTAATCAGAAAGTCACGCGTAACTTAAATATAATAGTGTATGTTATAGTGACATAAAGTGCAACAATTATGAAGACTTCTTTTGCCATTTAACGTGAGTAGAATTTGGGGTAATTTATTTAAACTAAATAATAATAATAATAATAGGGCTTCGAATATGTGGATATTTCGAATGGATCGATAGAGTATTTCTAATTGATGGTACATTTTTCAATACTTCGAATCCATGATACAATAATTCGAATTGGTCGATATAACATTTCGAATGTGTGGAGGATTTCTGAATAATTCAAATCTGGGTCAACATAATATTTCAAATCAGCGTCGACGATTTTGGTACAATTCTGGTACAATTTTGAGTTGCGAGACTCAATGGAAATAAAATAAAGAAGCACGAAGTAATTTATGGAAAACGAGGGGTTCAACTAAACAGAGCAGTGATAGACGAATGAGGTAAACAAAGGGCTGTTGATCCACAACCCGAACAACCTGTAGCAGGTCAGATCATCTAATTAGTTTTAAGATATTTTTTCTATTTAAATTTCAATACTGAATTTACTCAATTTATATAAAACCTGTAACGAAGTCAGCAACAAACATTGCATACGTTAAACTTATGTAATATAGTATAAAGGGGTCTAGAACGTTCCAGGTTTCTTTGGTAAAAAGAGGTAGTTTTTGGTGACTTTAGATTGAATTCAAAACATATAAATTTTGGAATAAATGATACATATGATATTGACTGATTGAAGGGTGTAGTTTAATATTTTTCAAAACTTGTAAATAATATTGTGTTATTCTTGCTTGCATTTAAAATTGTTCTTTTCAGAACAGACTAGCGTTATTGTTGTTTGGGTGAATAAACCATGTCTGGTTCACATTAATGAAGTAGAGGGAAGCTACTTGTAGCTAATTTGAAAGCGTTTTTTCAACAAGAACGAGATAATGGTGGTCCATTTATTCCTTTGGCGGCAGTTCGCGAGGTAATTTAATTATTTACTTCAATTTGTAGTTCATTAATTCTATTTTAGCGTGTAGCAGCTGCTTTAAATATCAATCTGTCCACAGTAACTGCTATTTTACAGGCAGTTAAAAACAATGAACCCTTCACTTCCTAGAAACGAGTACACAAACAACCAATTACTGAAGTTGACAAATTTACTAAATGTGGTATTCGTAATGTAATTTACAGAATGTATGAAAATCGTGAGTAAATTTGATTAATTTTGAAATTGTTTCTATAACATTGAATAATTTTAGGCAAGCATATTTCTGTAAAAATCTTGTGGCAAAAGGTAACACACGCTGGGCTCTTTAAGGGTACCAAAAAACGCTGAATACAGTTCTACATAATATGGGTTTTATATGGAAACAAGATAATCCAAGACGGAGACTTATGGATTTGCCTGATGTCAATAGAAGAGTGCGATTTCTGAAAACTTATATACAAGTCAAACAGGAAAACTTGTTTGTTTTTTTAGATGAAACATGGATTTTTCAAAATGGTTCTACAAGCCGTTCTGGGTAAGATAACAATATGAAAAGCGTAAAAAGTACAAGAGCTGACGGGAAAACGTTAGTGAGATTTACATTTGATAATGTGAACGCATGAAGTAGTTCTGGATTTTAGGTACATAGTGTGGCATGCAGGCAATGCAGATGGTTTTATTGATCGTAGTGAATTGGTAAAAATCAAGATTATCATGGCGAAATGAATGAGGATAATTTTTTACGTTGCTTTGAAAATCAACTACTAAAAAATTTAGAAACACCATCTGTAATTGTCCTGGATAATGCTTCGTATCACAGTACTACAGAACAAAAAATACCAAACACTTCGTGGAAGAAAACGGAAATAGCAGAATGGCTTAGTAAAAATGGAATCCATCTTGAAGTAGCATCTTTAAAAAGCAAACTGCTACATGTGGTTGCAATGTAAGTAGAAAATGTGGTATTCTTTGTAGCTGACTAACATATTTCTCCAAATTGTAGAAACATACCATCCATAATTTTTAAAATTGATCGTTTAGCTGAACACTATGCCCATAAGGTACTAAGACTGCCTCCCTACCATTGTGCTTTTAATCCAATTGAAATGATTTGGGGTATTGCTAAAAATTATTTTAATCGTCATGTTGGTAGGGATGGCAGATCTATAGAAAACTGTATGGCAATGTGGCACGAAGCATTAGCGACCGTAACGCCTCAAGTTTGGGTAGATTCACAACACACAGAAACAATCATTAAAGAATAGTGAGATCGCAAAATTCAGTTAGATATAAGGGATGTAGCACCATTGGTCATCGATGTAAATGAAGATAGAGACAACAGCAACTGGGATTCAGACTGCAGTGGCAACTAATCAACACAAATTTATACAACCTTACGGAATTTAATGAAAGAAACTTTTTACACGATAGACACATTAATGTTTGTACATTAATTAATTATGGGCCTTTTGTTTATTGTGTATTAATACATATCTTTAACTTTCTGTATAATAAATAAATACAAAACGAAATAGAATTTCTATTGCTAAACATCAAACTTTTAATACGTACTTTGTTAGTTTCTTTGATTGCTTTCATATTTAAAACATTGGCTGCAAACTCACACTTTTAGTTCGTGATATTAATTAATCATTTTCGGATTACACTTATATAATCTTTGACGATATTCTCTTGCTAAAGTTGTTTACTTACATCTTATCAATAACCAAGTGTAATGTTTTTTCAAATTTAATGTGTGCTTGAGCTATTGTTGAGGAGGTTACTTATTTTATTACCTTCATGTATCTCATGCTGTTCAAACTTAGTAAAACTATCACACCAGGTACACCAAGCTTGTATTTTCGTATAACAACCAATACAATAAAACTTTCACTCTACATTTGTTGTATGGACTTGGGTTTGAATTACACATTATCAGTAGTTTCTAAATCTAGCAATTTTAACAGTTCCCAAATACCAGCTAGTTTTCACAATATTGTGTTGGGTTGTTTAACATCTGGCAAACCTTAAAAATAAATTTTCATAACTGTTCGTCTTCTTACTTTAGTTTAATAAACATAACCTTTGGAAGGCTTGATTATTGGTGGCTATTATTCCGTGCCCGGTATAACATGTGTATGGCTATTTAATTAAGAATATATAACACATTAAAAACATTCAATTATATTTAAAATATGCTCACTAGTACAAATTCCCACATAATGTTACATGTCAAAATTGGCAATGTACATTGTTAAATATGTGAATAAATTCCTGCAAATATTTTTAAATAAACTGGTCAATTTCCGTCGTCCCCGAGTCGCGCCTATGCGGAGGGAATGGCACAAGCGCACGCGGTGCGATACGACATCATTAAACTACGAGACCTGAAGCCAATAACATCTACCGGTGTTGCGTGTCTGTCTTTTCTCTTTTCAGGTGGTAGGTTCCTTATCTCTACCTTCTATCGTTCCTTCTACCTGCTTATCATTGTCGTCCCACCTACGAACAAGTACAGAGGATGGACGAATAGAATTTGGAATCGACAATGGCGTGATGTGACCCACAACGAGATGGCCCTGGGATTTGGCGGTAAGGTGCGATTTAAGTGAGTACATTGATTTTATTTATATTGTAAATTTGATCATTGTATCACTTTTAAACGTGTTTGGTATTTGATACAAAAGGCACGTAATTGTACGTTATATTAACGATTGCGCAATAATATGAAACGCGGGAAACCATAAGAGTAGCGCCCATTACACGTGTGTTGAAAATTAAATTCGTCCTAACCTCAAATTTAACTTTTAAGAAATAGCTTTAAAAAAGTGTTTTCTAGGAAAAGGTTTTCACTCAAGTAATATAATAAAAAATAATTTTTTTAATTTAATTTTCAGCGGCTTTTGGGGAGAAAAAGTACAATTTGGCAACATCAAACCTAGTAAATTTTTTATCTTATGTCGTGGTGATATTTGATGAAGCTTGGAATGTCAATCTAAATGACCAACACTGTCATTTTAGGTATATTATTTTAAATTTAGTTAATTGGCATTGGCATTTCTGTTGAATAATTACCTAGTGTAATTTGGAATTAAGCTAGTATATATATATATATATATATATATATATATATATATATATATATATATATATTTATTATAATATATGAGCAAATTAGCAATGCATCAGATTCCCCTATAATTTCCTTTCTTTAATTAATAATTTAATAACTTCTCTATTGGGTCTTTACATCTGCGCCTCGACCAATGAAACTCTTATCTCAGGTTAATTTTGTGAATAAATCTGCATACAGCGTGAGTTCTGAACTATATACAGATATACGTGACACTGCCAGTCAAATGACCTCTAGTTAATTCTACATAAGCAATTTCTAAATGCGACAGTGTAAACAATTACTTGAAAAATACGCACAGTAAAACAGTTTATATTAGTTAATAAATTAAGATTTCAATCAAGTATAACGGGTTAAGTGTTCAAAATATGACACTGATAAACTAATACCTGAATTCCAATGAAACGTCTTGCTGCTGAACAATGAAGCTCCACTGCTTACAGCTACGACTCGAAACAGGTGCGGGTTCTTAATACCTGAAGATAAGTACGTTTTAAAATTTTGAATTACAGAATTTACGCTTTTTATTTTAGGGTACGCCAAAAAATCTTTAGATACACTTATACTTATCGCCGTTGGTCTTATCAGGAATCTTAGCTCCGTGAAATCAACACCGTGCTCGACACCGAAGGTTCAGCAATCCCGGCGTTTCTGATAGCACCACTTCGAAACTCGTCTGTCTTCACAAAAAGCTCCCAGAAATAAAATGGTCAATAGTAAGACAATGACAAGGACTCTTGCATTTATCACTTTTTAATATCAACAGTTCCTTTATACTTTGAATATCACAGATACATTTTTAACATACGTTGAATTTTATGTTGGAGATTACAATAATCATAAAAGGTATACAATTCGTAAAATGTTACAAAAAAGATTATACTTTTAGTTCTATACGTTGTATAGCTCTTTTTTTCACAGTCTTTGCTTTTTCAAATTCAGTTTGCTCCTTATTTATCTAATCTCCTTGGAGATCCCTCTCAAAACATTAAACCAGCCTACTCTTTACAATTCTCCCCCAACTAACATTCTATGATCCATCTTTTTATTAATAGATCGTATTGCTCTTGTCAAATTCTAATTTGGAGTAAACTAATACACAAATGTCATTGGCCGTAAATTTATAAATTTTGATTGATGTTTTAATATTTTAATCCTAACAACATGTGCTAAATAATTTCTTTTTAGATGAGTTGGATGTCTACAAAGTTGCAAGAAGTGAAATTCAATGATATAATGGACTTACAACTATATACTGAAAAGTAAATAAAATTTCTACATCTTATAACTAACTTAAATCTAATAAAAACATGCTAATTGACTTTAAAATTTTAGGCTTTACGTACATATTCAAATGAAAGTGAAGTTTAACATCTTATACCTAACTTAAATCTAATAAAAACGTACTAAGTGACTTCAAATTTTAGCTTTACATACATATTCACATGGCAGTGAAGATTCATTTTAAATATTTAAACAAAATTTTATGATATACAAGCAACAGCAGTTCACTTCATTGGAACATACTTTTCAAATTTACTTTACGAAATCACCAACACCCAATTTGAAATCTTAAAACTCCAATTTCTCTGAAATATCATTTTACATATCTTTAACTGCCCTCACCATCTCCTTCATCAATCATTTTACAAACTAGAAGTCTATATCTGAGTGGTACTTCAGTGCGTCAAGGTTCAAATATCATATATCACAATATATATATATATATATATATAAATATATATATATATATATATATATATATATATATACCTTTGATGTGTTTAACAATTACCTTAACCTCACTTGTGAATGAACAAAAATGGTTTTTTGGATTTAAATAATTCATTTTGTAAATACCTTTATACATAGTTACCTTAATTGTTTATTATTTGCTATCCCTTATGAAAAATTTAATTTTTGATATCAGATTAAGTTGAGTATATACCTGTTTTAACAAATTTTGTTTAGTTCATTGAAAGAGTGTTTTTAGTTTAAATTTTCGTTAACTATCATATTATCTTTGGTTGCCATGATTTAAACCGTTTTCATATAATCTATATAATTAACTATAGGTTACAGATTCTTTCTAGAGAAAATCTTGTCCTTAAATACAACTATCATAAATTTCCTGAAAATTCATCTTGGTATACCTACTTTCTAAAACACAATAGTACAATGAATCCGGTACACCTTAAATCTTATGAAACGATTTTTGAGCTGGAATCACGTAATATTCAACCGGCAACAAATCAAAATGTTAGGCGGTTGCAGTTAAAAGCCATATTAGCTCAAGAAGCTAACGGTCAACAAATTCCTCGTATAATAGTATTTGATATATCACAACATATCCGTTGAAATTAAACAATCTTTAGACGATATTAACAATATACTTCATAAAACTGATCCGGGACTACAGAGATAGAGCTTAACCGCATTGTATCACGTATAACGCATTTAAAACAGCGTATAGATTTATTAGTATTACTTAAAGATGAACAAGCTAACGAAACCAAGCAAACTTTCTTATCTAACGTTCTCTTACTTGAAGGAATCGTCCTCGAAATATTAACTTAGATTTAGATGCAAATTTACCTACAGTTCTTTCCAATTTAACAATTTCCCAACCTTCTATATCGTCTGCGAAATTGATACCAGTATACAAGTGGAGTATAACTTTTCAGGGCTTCGATTCCCAAATCTTGATAATGTCATTCCTAGATAGAGTAAATGATTTTAAAATTTCTCGTAACTGTACAGTTGAAGATTTATTTGTCTCAGAGGGCGAATTTTTTTTTTTTTTCGGTTCTGCTTTGATTTGGTATAGAAATATACGAAACCAGATTTCTACCTGTGAAGAACTAGTTACGTGTTTAAAACGCGATTTCTTACCCCAGGGCTATATAACTGATCTCTGGAATGAAATAAAAAATCGTACCCAGGGACCTAATGAAAACATCTCGTTTATCACCTCAATGGGAGCTTTATATAGCAGATTAGATAAAAAACTTCCCGAGCGCAAAATTATAGACCAACTTCTCAAAAATTTAAACCCATATTTTTTCGAACGTTTAGCTTTACAACACATCTCTTCTTTACCTCAATTTAAAGATTTATATCGCTCGCTTCAAGAAGTGAAATTACGTGTAGATAAATACCGTCCTCCCCCAGAAAAACAATCCGGCCTATTAGAACCAGACCTAGCATGTCAGTCTGAACCCTCTCGTAAACTATCTAGCATTAATCTTCCTGCTTCCCCTTCAACTAACCCACTTACCTGTTGGAATTATAAGAAAAGTGGACATACTTATAATGTGTGTACATACCCAAAAAATCTTTTTTGTTATGGCTGTGGTCGCAACAATACCTATAAATCTAGACGTACAAATTGTAATCCAACTTATCAAAAAAAAAACTTCTGCAGAGATATTCCTACTCGTGACGTGAATATCTCAAGGAATCAAAATCGTCCTCAACACCAACTATTCAACGCACCCAGACATCAATAGATTTAAAGCATAAAATTACTTCCAATATTAAACCTTTATCTAATGCATCTAATAATAATAATACCGCTACCTTAAACTCACAGAAGAACTTAACTCCCTCATCTGAAATATGTCGTTCTACCCCGGCCGAATGGTCAAATTGGCTGAAAACAGTTAATTCTTTTTACCATAAAAATTCTGCTGCCTTACTTGTTCAGGCGTCGCCGTGGATCAATGTAGTAAGCATAAGACTACGGATCCCAAGGTCCCGGGTTCAAATCCCGACACGGCCGACTGCTTGAAAAATGGCAGGTGAGCATTTTTCACAAAAATTATGCCCTCGTTCGGATGAGAGGTTAAATGGAGGTCCCGTGTGTGAGTGTTGTCATGCACGTTAAAGATCCCTACCTTGCCTGGAACGGCAAGGGTTCGGCAAAATTCTAAATTTCCAGGCAACAAAAAACTCGCCTCCTGGCCAATGTAGTACCTACAGGTGGAGCATTGGAAATGTAAATGAACTGCCTTACTTGTTCAGGCGGCTCCGTGGCATAGTGGTATGTGTGTGACTACTACGCCCAAGGTCCCGGGTTCGAATCCCGACACGGTCCGCTTGAAAAATGTTAGGCGAGCATTTTTCACAAAAATACACCCTCGTTCGGATGAGAGGTAAAATGGAGGTCCAGTGTGTGAGTGTTGTCACGCACGTTAAAGATCCCTACCTTGCTTGGAACAGCAAGGGTTCGGCAAAATTCAACATTTTCCAGATAACAAAAACTCGCTTCCTGGCAAATGTAGTACCTTCGGGTGGAGCATTGGAAAAAAATCACATATAATGCCTTACTTGTTCTATTACGCCCAAGGTCCCGGGTTCGAATCCCGACACGGTCCGCTTGAAAAATGTTAGGCGAGCATTTTTCACAAAAATACACCCTCGTTCGGATGAGAGGTAAAATGGAGGTCCCGTGTGTGAGTGTTGTCACGCACGTTAAAGATCCCTACCTTGCTTGGAACAGCAAGGATTCGGCAAAATTCAAAATTTTCCAGGTAAAAAAAAAACTCGCTTCCTGGCCAATGTAGTACCTTCGGGTGGAGCATTGGAAAATCACATGTAATGCCTTACTTGTTAGACGGCTCCGTGGCGTAGTGGTATGTGTGTGACTACTACGCCCAAGGTCCCGGGTTCGAATCCCGACACGGTCCGCTTGAAAAATGTTAGGCGAGCGTTTTTCACAAAAATAGACCCTCGTTTGGATGAGAGGTAAAATGGAGGTCCCGGGTGTGAGTGTTGTCACGCACGTTAAAGATCCCTACCTTGCTAGGAACAGCAAGGGTTCGGCAAAATTCAAAATTTTCCAGGTAAAAAAACTCGCTTCCTGGCCAATGTAGTACCTTCGGGTGGAGCATTGGAAAATCAAATGTAATGCCTTACTTGTTACAATGTAGTACCTTCGGGTGGAGCATTGGCAAAAAAATCACATGCCTTACTTGTTAAAAACCTCTCGACATCTGCACTCACTTACCTATCTCTATTGGTTCCCTAAATGTAATCTCTTTATTGACACGGGTTCGTCATGTTCTCTTATACATAACGAAGGCTTACAGCAATTATCTGAACAAAACATTAAATTTCAGGTTATTCCAGAAAAACCTCTATAAATCTAACTGACGATAATAAAATATATGTAATTGGTTCCCTTAAATTAAAAATTCACTTGAACGTGATGTTTCATTTTTAATTGTACCTACATTAGCTTACCCATTTTACTTGGTGTGGATTTTGCAAATTTTTTAATTTATCTCTATATTTTCAAGACTTTTCTTGGCAAGCTTCTCTCAAAACAAATTCTTGTGCGTCTGCTGGAATATCTAATAAAATTTCTCTTACCGATTCCCAAAATGCAATTCTTAACTCTACAATTGACAAATTTCGTAAATTAAATACCTCTGAACTTGGTTGCGTTACTACTGCAACACATATTATCTCTACGGGTGATGCTGCTCCTTTTAAACAACGTCAATATCCGTTATCGCCCGCATTACAAAAACATTTGTATTTCGAAATAGATAAAATGCTCGAATCTGGTGTTATCTCTCCTTCAAATTCGCCATGCATGTCTCCCGTGTTATTAGTCCACTTATCTATGAACTGTTACATGCCAAAATTGGCAATGTGCATTGTTAAATATGTAAATAAATTCCCGCAAATATTTTTAATGAACTGGTCAATTTCCGTCGTCCCAGAGTCGCGCCTGCGCGGAGGAAATGGCGCAAGTGCGCGCGGTGTGATACGACGTCATTAAACTACGAGACCTGAAGCCAATAACATCTACCTTTGTTGCGTGCCTGTCTTTTCTCTTTTCAGGTGGCAGGTTCCTTATCTCTACCTTCTATCGTTCCTTCTACCTGGTTATCGTTGTCGTCCCACTTACAAACAAGTACAGAGGATGGACGGATAGAATTTGGACTCAACAATGGCATGATGTTACCCACAACGAGATGGCCCTGGGATTTGGCGGTAAGGTGCGATTTAAGTGAGTAATATATGAATGACATCACAAATATTGATGACAAAGGTCGGTTTAAAAATTGCAAGAACTATAAAACATTTACAACATCGTTTCTTTAAAACATCAAATAATTTCTAAGAAGTACTTATTTACTTAATTATAAAAATTTTCCTTATTTTAAATTTACAAAAATTAATTTCTTTTATGGATGGTTTACCTGGTTATGATTCTCACGCATGTAAGTTTGTTTTGGCCAAAAAATCCTTGATAGATAATCTATTAAAAGATCACAGTGTTTTGAACTCTGAACACACCTGGTAAAGATCCTTACAAAAATAAAATATTATATGATTAACACAAGTGTTTAGATTTAAATACTAACAATTAATACTTGCAAAAATCCACAAAGCGCTTTTTTATCCAACTCGTAATTAAATATCTTTTTATTTTAAATTGACGTCCAAATCAGCTTACCAGATGATCCATTTAGAAACCAATCCTAGGCGTGATTATTCAATAAAAATTTTAATAGCTTTTAATATCGAAGCACTTCCCATCTTCATTGTATATAATTTAATTTCCATTTTTTTTAACATCAGGTTACGTTTAAAACATCACTTCTTATTCATTGTAACATCGTAATTATTAAATTACAGTATGCTTACTGCATACTTCAAATATCATCTTTGCAAAGCAACAGCTCACAACTTAAATCAAAACAACATTTCACGATAGAATTTATGAATGACCTTATTTAATAAACGCTTCCTTTTATATATATATATATATATATATATATATATATATATATATATAATATATATATATATATATATATATATATATATATTGCTGTGATAAGGGGTTGCTTAAGGGTGCAAGTTATAGTAAAGATAGTTCGGGAATGAGTAATTAAGATAGTCAGCGGAGGGCTGCACTTATTTAAAGAGATAATTAAGAAATAGACATAGTTTGTATATAGTAAGTAGTCAACACCCTGTATATAGAGTAGAGATAATTTTGGGCGACGCAGGTAAACTTAGGAAGACGCATAGTCGGCGTAGGAATGTGAAATAAATGCATTAAAGTAGATAGTAAATATTAAATACCCTGTAAATAAAGTTTAGTTAATTTAGGTAAGACAAATGAGGATATTTTTCAGTGGAAGCACGCGTATATTTGATAAAGTGTAATTAGACACGCATTAAGAAGAAGAGTTCCAGGCGATTAAATAAATACGGATATAGAAAGAGAGTTTCAGGTAGCTAATATAAATGCGTACAAAGATCTAACCATGTAATAAGTGAAATGATTAAAAATTGCGTGAAACATATGTAAACATGGAAATATAAAGTCGGGTTACATCAGTTGTTTATAGAAAAGCAGGTAATCTATCAAAATACAATATGTTGACAATCGAAGACAGCTGCAGGCAAGTTGTGATTATGGGAAAATGTCGAGCATTGCATCAGAAACGGCTCGTAATAAAATTATTTGATTGGTCCGGGACAACGACAAGTTCTAGATCACACCCACGGTTGGAGTGGGAATTCGAAATGATATTAGCAAGCTCCGTGTTAAGAAAGTCAGTTTTAAACTCAATCAAGGCCGAAGTGCATTGCCATGAAACAGAGTAGTACGCGATATGTATAAGAGTGAAAATTAAATAAGTGAAAATATGATTACAATTGCCGTTTAAACGTGAGTATGTTTTAATGAATTTATTGTAAACTAAGACATAGAAATAATAGGGCTTCGATTTCTGGTTCTGATTCTGATGTCTGGAGAAAATAAAATACAAATTAGAGGTCTGATGTTAAGAAAAATACAGTAATGCAATTTAAATGTCAAGGGAAAAGAAGAATAATAATAATCTTGAAGTACAGGGTGAAACAAGCTGCAATTTTAAGTCTGGGGCAAGAATGATGAAAGTTTAAGAATTGAAGCAAATTGGGGATATAATTTAATGGTGCTGATCAATAGCGTAATAATTGGAATGGAATCCAGAATTGGGGAAGATCAATTTTAGTGGGAGTGTCGATGTGAAAAGACAAAACCAGGTCAGAGATTTTTAGTTATAAGATATTTGTTTTTTCTATATGGAGTATTATTTTATTTTTATATTGAATTTGCTAAATTACTATAGGTTTGTGAACAAGTCAACAAGAAAGGTTGCATACTATATGAATGAATAATGAGAAAACAGGTTTGGAATATTCCACGCTTTGTTCCTAAAGGGTAGTAAATGTTCTTTGGTGACTTTGGGGATTTTTGAGTACCAATTAGACAGTTGTTAATAAATCAAATTTATAAGAAAGGTATTACAAATAATTTCAAAAGCTGTATATAACATATTAGTTTCATTATACAAAATCTAAATTTACTGAATTTTATAATTGCAAATAAATGCTAGCCGAGGTCAAAGATTTAAATAGTAGAAAGGCGGAGTCACAAATTGAATAGAGAAGAGATAACGCGCAAGGCGGTAACATATTGAATTTTGTCATTGGTTGTTAAAGAGTTGTTTAAAGATAACGTCCAGTTTGATAGTGAACAGCTGGAGGAGGAAATAACTACATTTAATAGTGAATGTTAAAATGGTGGTACAATAATTTAATATCATAGCAAATAAAGATATCGAACCAAAGTTAGAGCTCGATAATACGTAAATATTACAGCAATATATATATATATATATATATATATATATATATATATATATATATATATATTGTAGTGGTTTTAAAGGGTTAAATTTAGGTAAGAACAAGGCATTTTCAAACACCCTGTATAGAGGAAAGAACCAGAATTTACGTGTGAAATTTATTTCATTTAGTTAATTTAAAGCAACAAGTATTACCATAATTTTACAAGTAGGGATTAAAATTTAATAGGTTCGTAAAGAAAATAAATTGTAGAAACCAATGCAAATTATTAATTAATTTAATTGAGTTTAATTGAACGGGTAATTACGTCTAATACGCATAAAAGCATGAAAAATCGATAATACCAAGGTAAAACGCTTCACTAACAAATAAACACGTCGAATATAGGAAATACCTTGAAAAGCAAACTCCTAGAAATGTTATTTTAAAGCGTTCGTTAATTGAACACCTGCAGGTTTTGAAAAGGTCATGTTCCAATTATTTTGTGTAGATAGAAGACAATATTCGAGGTATATCGTGCAAACGGTAGAATGTTTCGCATAAATGCTAACTAAAAGTTTCCTTAAAGCGCAGAAGGGATGAACAATCAATAATATGCTTCGGAATAAAACAGGCATAATAGCAGTTCATTTCAAAACGCACGTATTCAGTCCACATGGGTTAGTTTAAAACGCGGACAGTAATATCGATTTTCTACCACTCAAAAACAAGGTTAGGAGGAAACATAGAATATGCATAAGAGAGGAATAGCGTTAATACAGGCGTGGTTTCAAGACGTCACTGAAATATATCATTGGTCTATATAGTTAGTTGTAAAACAGACAAACACGGGAAAATTTGAATGCGGGCTTTTCGGAAAATATCATAACGACGAACTAAAATTCGAAGATTTCGAAAACGGTTGAACCAAAATTTGAGGAAGTATTGTTTTAAATGAAGTATTTCGCGTGACGAGTAGCCGAGAGGTGGCATTCGGAATAGTATAAATACTCTAAGAAAATTAGCTTCGCCCTCTTAGTACTTTCATCGCTTCAAACTACGTACAGAAATTTACCACGAGCTTGTAAGTATATAAAATTTTTAAATTTAAATAGTACTGTGTTGGCCTCATAATTTGAAACGCGGATAGTGTCGAGTCTAAATTTATTGAGGTGCAACATATATCTCTACAAGCTCGTGAAGTGACGTAAAGTAACGTAAATTAAATTAAGCAATTATAAAAGAAGTGTAATATACTTGGATTTGGATGTACCTTGTAGGAATAGCATGCAGCACAACTTAGATGATGTTCATCTACAAATAGCTGGAGGCGGCGAGCAGAGCAGAACCACGAAACCGAGAGCGAAAACAACTTAACCGCATCATCAAAGGAGTAGGGATCTTCAAAAAATTACAGGTAACGCTTTAGAATTTGTTGTTTTTTGATAAACTATGAAAATTATTGATGGGTGAGAGTGAACTATGATGGTATTTTACATTATTTTGCGTATTGAAAACAATACGTATAACTAACTTTTATTATGGTATTTAAATATAAATCTAAAGGTGTATATAAAGCTTATTAACGTTCCTCAGGAATTTAAATTTTTTTATTGTTAAGAGTACATGGTTTTTTTATTGTGTTTGTTGTAAGAGTATGCAAAGTAAAAAGCATACATTATTCATAATTAACTCGGTTATCATGAGCTCACCATACTCCAGAGTGTACTAATTAAAATTAATTATAAATAAAGAAAGAAAAATAAGGTATTATTCAGGGCCCATTTACTCCGGTTACATTCAATGTGTTTGATATTTCAAGTTAAAATACTGGACTTCACCAAGATAGAATTTATTGAGGTGTAACTTGAGCACTGAAATGTGGATAATCTTGAATTTTTATTTGTAAATAGTGGTAAATAAATATTGTATGATTGTTGTATTATTTTGTGGTTTTATTGAGAGTGTGCGTGAACGATAAAGAGTGTGATGGTGAATCTAGGTATCCAAGAGGAGGCCCAACTGAGCTAGACAGGGAGCTGTTGAAGTAATTAAATGATGGAAGCAGAATCTGAGTAAGAAATTATCTTTTTGTGAAATTTACAAATTTTGGGTAAATTAATAAAATTCTCGAAGGTTATATTTTTTACTCTGTCGATTTTATAAAGGGTACACAGCAATTTTATGACGGCCCAACGTTGGGGCTTGAATGATTTATAAGGAGTTCCAGAGATTGATCCCAGTAACACAGCAATATATATATATATATATATATATATATATATATATATATATATATTATTTAAGTGCGACATACGTTGTAACATGGCCAGACCTCGGCCAAATGGCATGTTACAACTTCATGACATTTAATTTTTACAAGAGATTGATACAGTATTAAAAACAAGAAAGAAAAGTAAAATAAGCAAAGAAAATCGCTTGCACTGAATACCGCAACAAAAGATGGGGAAACTAAAGAATTAATGCCATACTAGCTGAAAATGTCGTAGCGTGGGATGTCACATAGAAATAAAATAGCAAACCTCGGGAAATAGATTTGTTCCAAACCTTTAGTTAACAAACATAGTATCAAAAGGAATATTTACAAAAACTAAAATACGTAACGTTCCGTTAAAATGTGATGTAAACGAAAACGCAACTTCCATATAACACAATACAACTCTAAAAAATACATAAAATTTAAACAAAACAAATATCAATTAGGGATTATTTCCCAGTCACATCAATTTTTATAATATAAATAACAACTACATGTATATTTACTCAATATTTCCAGTACTAAATAAATACAAGGAGAAAATTAGACATAATATATACAGCAATACAAAGTTTACCTGCTACTTACCGAAATGCATTTCCTGAAAGTAATAGCGTAACTCTAAACTGAAGTAAGTTTTATGGATAACCCAAGTGCTAAACTTATTCTAGCTTATAATTAGTAAACAATTTATTGACATTAGCAGTTCCTAAATCTTTAAGTAAGTAAAATTGCTTAAACACTGACTTATGTTTATCTTAATTGTGACTTGAAAAATAATTTTAGAACCAGAGTCTGCAATTTATCATGCCATAACAATGCGTAAAAAAACCTAGAGCACTGACATGGTTATCAACCATAAAGGACAAAATTAACTAGGTTTCATAGAAAGTATTAACAAAAGACAGAGTATTCATACCTAAGTCCGTTTGTGTACCATAGAGGAGTAGCAGCCTTCCGAGGTGATTACTTATAATTGTTAACGGGCCGGGTACTTCTATGAAGCAATGCGTCTTAAAAGAGAGTATCTTAAGTAACACCGCAACTTTCCAGGTCTCTTTCCATGAAATGGCATTGCATAGAATCATGTTTTCCACAGCTTAACTTGTATATGGAGATAAACCACCAAGTGGTAACGTGTTTTCTCTTCAGAAACATTTCTCATCGACCAAACAACAACCTGCAAAGCATTCTCAAAACACCACCTGCAAATAAGCGCAATTAAGAAAGCAAATGACCTCAATATAACATGAAGACTTTCACAAAGCATGCCTGTTTGAAAACAATGTATGTTCAATCTGTTAGGCATATCTGCAACCCACATTACAGAATTATATAGCTAAGTGTATACCGGGTGGCCTGCATCCTGTATAAAACCATAGAAATTTACCATTTCGATTAATAATACCATGAAAAGATAAGCAGGTGGACAATTTCCACTATTCGCAATGAACACCTGTTTGATAAAAGAATGTTTTAACATGCGAATAGTATTTTGAAGTAACTGCATTGATAACCAACATTTCCCTACTTTAAAACAAACACATCTGGCAAGCAGTTTTAACCTTTGTTGATGCCAAACCCCCCCATATCATGCTAACTCATTAAACGTATTTATTTAAGAGATGCAGGTGTTTGACAAATAACATGTTCTAAACTTATTTTAGCAAAACCATAATGCAAAAATTTTTAGTCTTTGATGACCAAAACAAATTTACTTACTTTGTAATAATAAAACCCTAGGTTTAGCACGTTATCAATATAGAACATATTCAAAGTATTTAACTTTATAACTGAACGCTTAATAAGATTTTATAGGATGCTTGGATAAGAAATCATTTCAATTTGAAAGGTAGTCGATACCTGTTAATGAAAATTCGTATGAAAGTGAATACAATAAGAAATGCAAGATTTAATTAGGATATGTACGGTGCAAAAACTGTATGTAACAAGATATATATGATCTGTTGAATGACCAGCCATAATTCATTTAGCAACAAGAACACTATGCAGTTAATGATAGCATACCTAGGATTGTTATCAGTGTGATGACGTTTTCGTCGGATCAATCTATATAATGGTTTACAATAAACAAACTTTATTGAACCACTTTGTGAGCAAAAATTTTCAGTATGACAATGCTGATTGAACAATTTTAAGCAGAGTCAAAAAAAGTATTTTTAATTGGATTTTAATAATCAAAAAAATTTCGTCAACAATTAACAATAAACAATATTTAAAAAATTGCGTTACTTACCAAACTTGAATACTTTTCTATGTCCCATGGAAGAAATGAACGTCTAGGATATTTTTCTAAAAACTTGCACTCAAAAAATAAATTAAACAAAATACTTGAAGCTTTGTAAGTTTTGACACCAACATTTGCACTAGAAGTAAGTCTCTACAAAAGATACAACTTGAATGATGATTTTACACAAAACTGTAACAAACCGCATAATACTTTGGTTTTATGAATGCAAATAACTCGATTCGCCCAAATGTAATAAGTCCCGACTGGTAGGCCAGCATGTTAACTAAATAATTAATAAAGCGACAATTTCCCATTGGTCCTATAATTGTGAAAGCAGGATCTAGAAAAAAGCAGATACACAGGTTGTTTCAAAATTGCACTATACAGTTTTAAGGATATGTTCTTAAGCACAAAAAAAAACAAAAAACATCGTATAAACATGTGCCCTAAAAATGTACCTCTATAGAGTTATCAATCCTTTAAAAGGCTATTGAAATTGGGATTCTTAATTATCTGTAGAACGATAAAAGATTTTTAACCAGATTTTGGCTACCCATTTTGTACGTTGAATAAAATACGCATATCGATTTTTCGATAATAATATCAGGGTAGTCCCATGGAAAAGGGCACCTATATAAAGTGTTTGATATGTGTTCCAAAAAGTAAAATCTACAAAGTATCCTGCCTGGTTCAATAGCCAAATAATAAGAGATCTGAAACAGAAAGAAAAACTCCGGCAACTTTTAAAGAGCGATAATGTTGCTATTAGGGCTGAATTTGTGAAATTGAAAAACAAGATTAAAATGAGCATTGAAAGAGCACATGTAGAATACTTAATACAAATACAAGATAATATCAGTAACGACTACAAGTTATTTTGGAACTACATACACAATAGAAGAGGCTCCACCAGTATTTCTAATAAATTTTCTTGAACGAGATTGAGTATTCGAATGTCGTGATATTGTTAACGCATTTGCTTCGCATTTTGAATCTGTATACAGTAAAACTGATGATCACTTTGATCCTGATGTACTAGCTTCCATAAATAATTTAGAATCAATAAATCTAACACCCATTCAAACTCATGATATAACACAAGCCGTTAAACGGCTGAGATCAAATAGGACTGTTGGTCCTGATAATGTGCCACCATATATATTGAAGGACCTAATTGATTTAATTGTGCATCTGCTTAAATTAATATACAATTTTGTCTATCAACTAATACTTTTCCTGACTATTGGAAATTGATAAAAATTAGCCTGGTTTTTAAAAAGGGCACCAAAAATGATATAAAAAATTATCAACCAATTGCAGTGCTGTCTGGACAAGTCAAAATAGTTGAATCGATTCTTTTCCAGCAGATATATTCTTCAGTTTCGCAACAGTGTATCAACATGGTTTTGTCAAAAATCGATCCACAGTGAGCAATTAATGAACTTGACACAATGTATTACAGAGACATTGGATAATCTTGGCCAAATAGACGTTATTTACACAGATTGTGTGAATGCTTTTGATAGTGTTGATCATACTAAGTTATTAGAAACATTACATAATCAATTTGGATTTCATAAAAATTTATTATTGTTTATGAAGTCATATCTGCATGATCATACGCAGATGGTTGTTGTTAGGGGATTCATATCCAATACCTTCATTGCATCATCGGGAGTACCCAAGGTTCAAACCTTGGCCCATTACTCTTTTTATTATTTATTAACAGCATAGCTTCTGTAATACAGTTCTCTTCCATATTACTGTTTGCCGATGACTTAAAGTTATATGCATCAATTAAAGATATTCGAGATTGTGAGAGGTTACAAGCTGATTTAAATAATATCAGTGAGTGGTGCAAAGATCACAGGCTGTACTTTAATATAACTAAAAGTAACGTAGTTTCATTTGCAAGAAAATAATCCACTAAAATATGAATATAACATTAGTGGCGTGATAATACATCATTTATTAGAGATAAGGGATTTAGGGGTTGTATTCGATAGCCGCTTGACATTCAATGCTCATATTGCTGAAGTATCAGACAGTGCTTCTAGAATGTATGGTTTCTTAGTGCGTAACATGATACACTTCAATAGTATTAAATGCATCAGACTACTGTTTATAACTTTTGTTAGGACTATATTAGAGTATGCATCGGTTGTATGGATTTCTCAATATGAATGTCACAAGTACAATATTTAAAGAATACAAAACAAATTCTTAAGGTATTTGCACTACAAAGAGACTGGGCAATATAAGTTTAATACTTCAAAAGCTGATTTAAAGGTGCTATATAATTTACATTTCCTAGAAATTAGAAGAAATATAGCCTATATTTTGTATTTGAATAAATTGTTGAATAACAGGGTGTAACATATAAATTTTCCTGCAAATTTATTCGTTGACTTTACCGCTGTGCATCTATTATTTTAGTCTTTATTCAACAACGTTTATATTATTGATTCATTCGATATTGCATATTTAATAACAAACAAACTTCAAGGCACACTACAATTTTAAATACAATTACAATCTACTACGTATCACGTCGTCCTTACTGATAACATGTATGTACAAACCTATTCGCGTGCTCCTACTCCTTTGTAATATCTAAAATTTTCAAGTTGTTCCAACGATTCGTGACAGATAGTCACTTTTCGTTTCCTCGTTCAACTGAAAGGTCACTTGGTGTGTTTAAAAAACAACACTCAAGATGGTGAGTGAAATTAAGTTTTCCTGGCAGAGATGCCGTAATAAAGGCATAGTATTTTAAAAGTTGTCTCTGACAACTTGTGTAAAAGGGTAGTGTACAAACTGTTCTTGGCGACGGTTTGTTTGAATGTGTAATCATATTAAAATTAATTATGCAATTTATTACAGTGCAACTCCGACAACTCCGATGTAATTTTATGTAATTTCGATGCAACCTTAGGTTATCTTGAACATATTCTATTTGGTCTAGTTCAAGCAAATTTTATGGAACTCGTTTAATATATAAATGCGCAAGCAATTTTGTTGGAGAAATGGTGGATTTCGCTATGCAGCTACACCTGGCATGTTTAGTCGATGAACGACATGTCATTTGAAGGTTATAGGTAATTGCCGCTGTGGGTAAGAATGTTTAAGTTTTTAAGATAAGGCTGCCATAGCAAAGTCCATTACGTAATCTACGTATGTACTGAATTCTTTTTTGAAGCTTGTAACTACCTCAGGTTGTTGTATACAATTCATTATGGCTCGTGCGAATAATTTTGTTAATTAATTTGCTAAAAGTCTTAAGCGTTTTCTTTTACTAAAAGCCAATTTCCATCCTAATCTTACCCTGGGCTTGTTACAGTTACATAAGAATTCTCGATAGGTAATATAAAAATCTACCACGATTTATTATATTGTGGATTAGATTTAATATACATAACAAGGGTTGATGATGCACAATCATCATCTTTAATAAGTTTTAATGTACCATTTTATTATACAAGGAATAACCTAACTTTTCGTACTAATTGTGCTCGAACTAATATTTGCAATAATACTCTATTGAATGTAATGTGTAATTTATATAATGCAATACAAAATGGCTGTGATATTTTTAATATTGTATATAGCAATTTGCAGAATTTATTATTTAAGTTAATGTAGAAATAAGTATTATCAAATTGTATGATGAACTTAATTACTACCCTGTAATTGGGTCTTGTACCTGTTGGGTTTATATTAAATAAATAAATAACAAAGTATCTCGACAAATAAAATTTGGAGTAAGAACTTTGTTTTAAAAACTCACAAGTATACTTGCAAGGAAAGCAGATTTGACTTTTATATTTGAATTAATGCAAACTCAGCTAATAATTTAAAGATCTAAGATTTGGTCATGGTTTAAAAGTAGTTATTAAATATTTTATCCTTATAATGGAAAATAAAAGATAACACTATTTGTTAGACTAAACTTTTAACACCACACACTTATTGAATTTAGTCTTTGTAATTGTTTTGTTTAAACATAGAGTGGAACTAGGTTTAAATTAGTTCAGTAATATTAAACCAAAATTTTCTAAAAACATCAAAAACGGAGAATTTCTCATACATTATAGACGTGCTTATTTTGCTTTTGTTCAATTTTGAAATTTATTAAACAGTTACTATATATTTTTATGTGAGTACACATCTTTTATCGAAGTGATTTTGATATACATATATGTTTATGGTAAAATCTTGAAACCTTCGAAGGTTCATCTAAATATTATTATTTATTTGTTATTATTTTGAGATGCAAACTGGTGTCTCCATTTGTATTATACTAACTTGTTTTAATTTCAGACATATCATGTGCATAGTTAATCTTTCGTTATTATGTATACTTACCTTAGGGTTCCTACACCATCCTTTGGGTCATAACAACTATTATTTAAACGGGTGTAGTGGCGCCTAATTTTAATTCTTTTACTTCTTAGTTTTACAGTGAACCCCTTCTGCTCATCGCTCTAATGCTGGTGTAAAGTCCAGAGCTAGTCAATAGCCTTTTATTATTTGAGCCATGGGCAAAAGTGGTTCACTACCTTTAATGCCAATTGTTCTTAATACAAAGTGTAAATGACCTCATTATACAAGTTCGATTTTACTATAAACAATACACATAACAAACTAAATTGTAATTAAGTTGTAAATACTCAAAACTTACTATCGTTCCATTTGCGTACAGGTATGCCTTTTAATAAAGTATCGACACGGTTACCACGATCCATTTTATCAGCATAAGCTAAAGATCCAAAAGTAAATAAATCCTTAGTATATAATTCAGTTCTTTGTGGATAAACTTGATCAATTTCCTGTAATAAATATTTAAATATACTAACTCACAAATTAAATAATTTACTACCTTAAGTAATTCGCCAAATTCACAACATGATTCATACAATCTAATGCTTTTGACACCTTTCGACAAAAGTTCTGATGTTATAAGTCCTAATCCAGCACTTGTTTCACAAATTACTCCAGGATCTTTATGCAACAAAGGTAAAATTCGTGATACACTGTCCTTTGCTATATTCTTATCAATTAGGTATAAGTAATGTAAAGTTCTTTTCATATTTGGTAATAAATATTTGCTAGGAATCCTGGAGCTTACATCATTTAAGTGGTCATTTTGTTGAAAATAGTTTAACACTCTTTGCACATTTGGTTTCACTGGACTTGCTGAGGATAGTGCAACATTTAGTTTTTCTATAGATATTTTCCTACTATAAAGTCTTACAATATTGCAACCATGTAATGGTACATATGTACAAAATTGTTTACAATTCATAACTGTGATGAAAAACGTTAAGAGATAGATACACAAAAAGAAAAACCCCACTAAAATTTTAAAATAATAGCTGTAAATTCATTTTAAATACATTTACGACTATTTAAATAAAATAAACTATTATAGCAATCCCACAACATTTGAAATTAAAACAATATGCTTTGTTAGCCTAACATTTAACAAAATAAATATTGTAAGTCATATGTAACATGGGGTATCTGGGCAAATAACTAAATCCTTCAAAAGTAATTTTAAATCAAAACAGTTTACTTTAATTAATTAGTAACTAAAGATCTAGAAATATTTTGTTTAAACAATACCTAAGATAAGAAACAACACAATATCAATATCTAACTTAAAAGATTTTTTTAACTTCCACTTATTGTTTCCTTAAAGTTACGATTTATAGGTCTGTGGTTATAAACTGTTGTAAATAAGGAAAAACAAGGTTACGTTTAAACAGGAAAATCAGTTACACCAACTCCAATACAAAATATTACATAGTAACCAACATCGAAATCACTACTATACCTAACGCTGCTACTACCACATTAACTAAGAATTTTGTTTTAAATGCTAACTTGTTTTTTTGCTATTAAAAATGAAATGTATACAAAAAGAACTAGTCTAGTTCTAATATTAAAAACAGATGTACAAAAATTATAAAAATCATCGAAATTGCCTTGATCAGAGGTGGTTATGGAATATTGGAATTTTGCAGCAATGTATAACATCATCATAAGAATTTAACGTAATTGAATTACCTTTCTTATAGCTGTTTTACTCATAACAATTTATGGATCAATTTCCATAACTTAAAAATAAGTAAAAAATTGACAAGAATCATGATGACATTGAATTGATTTACACACATCAATTTATCAACCTTTTTTCTGGTTATTTCAGAAGCAGCACCTGTTTATGAATGTTTACATTCTATTTACAACATCATCATTTTGTTTTCGACCTTACTTAAGGTCGGTTTGACGCAGTTCCAACTACTTTTCTATTCTGTGCTAATCTAAAAAGTTGTACATACCCTGCACAACCTAAATTTACATATCTTCTACAAATTGTTGACGTGATATGTATTAATTTAAGTTGACAAAGTTCACAAAAACACCAAACAATAAAACCTTGAAATTGATTTATAAAATGTTGTTTGTAATACACACTTTTGAGCTAGCTTGCTGCTCAAGGTCAACAATTTCTAAAAATTGATTAATAAATTTTCGTGTCTATAACAGCTTGCTTCGCTGGTTTCCGCTATCACCTGCTAATAAGTTTCAATACATAAGTCGAGTTTCCGCAAAGTTTGTCCGAATAATCTACAACATTTAAGACCCCTGAAAATAATTATCAAAAACTGCAATAAAAATGATGGGAAGTAGTGCTATCATAACACCAGAAGTGTTCTGACCAAGGGGTGAAAACTGAATAGTTCATATTTGGTTCAAATAATGCTTTCTTTCCTCGCCTGTAAGATGGCAGCACGCAGAAACTAGTCGGCAATAAAAATTGAAAGTTACAGAAACAATAGGCGATTTTTCGCGACATTCTTAAATTGTTCGAGTATGGTATGTTGAAGTATCCCCCCACTATTTGAGAAACATTTACTTGTGCGGCACCACGAAAACGCATTGTAGTTTCTTAACCTCGCTTTGAATAATTACCCGGTAAAAGTCAAGTGTTTAACATACACAAGCATAACCTGGTACAGAACAGGGTATGTTCGTTTATCTGATAGAATGGTGCTGTACAATTTCCCCTCCAGTAAATTTTATCGCCAAACCGCAAGTTTAACACATAGACACATAATTAAGTATGTTAGTTTATGTCACGAAAAATTGCCTAATAATTAAATATAACATAACCACAAAACTTAATTTACGGATGTTGATGAATCTTGAATTTTCAATAGCAATTCAAATAATTAACACTTAAGGTAAGTAGGTTTTTAATTCATTATTGTTAATGTTAATTTAGGGAAGTCCTTTTAATTAGGTTAACTTATGCGAAGCACTGATCGTATTTATAGTATCCTAAGTGAGATTTGTTTCAATAATTGACACTGTTACATTCCAAATTTGGAGATGTACATTTTTAAATATGTGAGTAAATTCCCGCCATTATTTTGAAATAAACTTGTTAATTTCCGCCATCCCGGACAATTGCGTTGGCGCAAAAGAATGCGCAAGAGCGGAGTAAGTGGCGCAAATGCGCGGGTGTGACACGACATTATTAGCCACGAGACGTCAAGCAGGTAACGTCTACCTGTGTCGTGGTGTTGTCTCTTCTCTTTTTCAGGATGTAGGTTTCCTTATCTCTACCTCTTATCGTTCCTTACCTGGTTGCTCTTATCGTACCGCTACGAAGGGAAAAGGGGATAGACGGATGAATTTGGACTCAACAAAGGCGTGATGTAACCCATGGCTCTGAGATAAAACCGCAAGGCGCGTTTTAAGTGAGTACTTTGCTTTATTTATATTATAGACTAACCATTGTATCATTTTAAACGTGTTTGGTATTTGATACAAGTTGCCGCGTAATCATGTCATAATATACAATTGCGCAATATGATGAAACGTGGACCGTATCAATGGTGTCAAGCGTATCAACACATCCAGACAAAATACACTTTGCAATACTGACATTAAATACAAATTGTATTTTCATATAAGAGGAGTTTTGTATTGTATTCATATTTTGTTCATAAACTGTCTTACATTACGGTATTTATAAATTTGCAATTTGTTTAATACACGTATTTTGCATACATTTATGTCTATTGGAGATCGCACGTTTTCAGAGTTAAGCACCCTCTCGCTCTGCTCAGTATTTGGGTGGGTAGACCCTGTTTTTTTTTAGTAGCCTACATATACATATAGCAGTTGCAGAGCCGTGTAGCACATCTCGACATGGAGATATATAACTTTTGAACAATCCCGTACACGAGTTCAATGCAAGTTTTGGTGCTGCGTATGATTTTTGCAAAGTATGGTACATCTCTTGCAGCTGAAATTGCATTCGCAGAAGAGGGTGCTTGCTATGGTATAATGATTATACGACTATCTCCTCGCCTTTCGGCCCACTTCTCGGCCGTCATTTATCAAATTTCCGAGTAATTTTCAGAAAACGCGAAGTTCGAATATTTGCTAGGTGCATTCGCATATGCACTTTATATACCCGGAACGCAACTTTTAATTTAGACAACGACCATACCACGTTGAAAAGCACCAAAATCAAATCGAATCAACATAAAGTTACGAAATCTACATTAGAGGAAAGGTACATAACAATCTCAATCATGATAAAAATATCAGGTAAAACTAAATTCTGTATAATGATTCAAAGTTTGCGGTATAACGAAAGTTCCTGCAGCTGAGGCGGCTTACTCTTCCGTTCATGAAAGGGTAGCCCTCGTATATTTAAACTTTGTACACAATAAGTAACAAAGTAGTGTTAATTGGTGATCTTAACGCAAGACACTATACATGGAACTGTCACAGAAACAATCGCAACGGACTCACCCTACGGGAATTTGTAAATAGAAACACTTTAAAAATAGTATACCTGGACACTCCCACACTGTACCCGTGGAACGACACAACCCCCTCAACAATAGACATCCTGGTAATCAAAAACATTAACTACATAATCACACCAGAATCACTCTTAGAACTTTACTCAGATCGCAATCCAGTTCTCTTCAAAATAAAAATACAATCACCGCCAAATTCATTTATTAGGATAAGATCATATAAGCACACAAATTGGAAACGGTTTAGGGAAACGCTAGACGATTACATCCAGTTAACCACAAATTATGAAACTCCTACGGAGCTAGACGCTAAAGTGGATGAATTCACACAACTGATACAGAAAACCGTTGAAAAACATACCAAAATAATTAAAATCAACCCACCCAAAGACGATATCTCAGAAGAGATAAAAGACACGATAGTAACAGAAATATCCGACAGTGGGAGGAGAGGTGGAACAAAGATGCCACGGGCAGGTTGACACAAATTTATACTTAACGTAGAAGCTAGACAGGATGGAGAAGAAGTTCGATCATAAGATGGTGCAGCTAGTAATAGGGCACGGGGCACTGAAAGCCTATCTGCGAAGATTCAGATTGACCGAGAACGACTGCTGCAAATGCGGCGAGGGCGCTGATGACGCCGAGCACGTGGTATTTGACTGCCCACTAGAGATGGCTAACAGAGGGTTGGCAGACAGAAAACTAGCTGTCGATGGGCAGAAGGCCAAGGAGTGACTAACCTAAAGGCGTTTCGGGTAGTTTTGAAGAAGTTTGCGGGGAGGGTTGCGAGAATGAACGCCGAAAGCGGGTGTAAACTGTTGATGGGGTAGAGGACTGAATTTTGGGGTAGGAGGTTGTTTAGTTCAGAAGGTTTGTCATAAATTTATTTTGTGGCACAATATAACGTAATTTACAAAAATTAACAAAACAAAACATCTAAGTATCCACATATGCGCGATGAAATTTAGAGTAAATCAATCACTGAGTTACCTAAACGCGCGGAATAAAACACCGGGTATTAAATAAAAACCTGGAACATCCGGCTAATAAATAACAAACCTAAATCAGGAAACCTAATTAACTTAAACCAATCAAATAAACTAAGGAACTAAGCAAGAGTGCAAACGCGTATCCCCCCAGGATTTAAAAGTAATAGTGATCGTGACCTCAAAGACATTTAGTGTATACCTACCAGGACTTAAGCAGTGCATACCCATCTTCCCTTAGCAGTAAGATAATTACATATAAGCAGTCGACAAGATCTTCGGACCTTGCAGAAATTTATATTCGAGGTATTGTTGTATAAGCTGAATCCATATTTAGATTACAAATTCATTTTAAAATATTACATTGTAACACAATTAGTAAGCCGCACGTCCTTTGTTCTGGGAAAACTTGCAACATGCTTATCATATGTGACGTTCTTGATATTACCTCACCACACTTATCTTTTTGTACATTTAATCTCTTGATCAAGACTTTACGGTGTCTTTAATTTGTAGCAACCACACTTAGGTTTCCTGCACATGTCCTAGAACTCAGGGAAATTTGGCTTACCACTATTAAACATACATTCTTATCGCCTGACACAGTCTTCAGCAGAAAACCAAAATATCTTGTTATCAGCAGGTATAAAAGACTAAGCACCAGAATATTTGTTGGTTATTGAGTTAGTTAGTTAGTTGACAAGAAGCCCTAGATCATCCACTGCTCTGGAGCAAGTCGGCTCGGAGCCAACACTAAGAACGGTGACTTGATCTTTTATGGTTGTTGAGACATTGTCAATCAACTTAGAATCTCAACCGTAAGTTAACTCTTCATTATTATAACTGTTTAACTCTTTTACTGCTTTGTATTTTATTAACATGTTGTTTAGCTTTAAGTTTATTCGTTATTAAATACTGTTGTTTGATTTCATCGTTTCATTACTTCTATTCAGGTAATTGTTACTTTCACTTACATTTCTCAATAAATCCCTAGAGCCATAGGACCTGAGTTAAATACCACCTTTCGCGACGTACCATCTATAACAAGCTCTACCATCACATTACCATAGCTACGATATTACTCCAAATCCATGCATGTATTGTACATTTATATATTTTATTGTTTTTTATCGCTGGATTTGTTTTGTTTGGCGTTTTGTCTGTTTCTTGATCGTAGTATCTATAGGAAGGAAAATTAAAATTAGAATATGTCAGTTAGGGAATAATAGGGAACGTTAAAGACGAATTTAGGCTGAAGTTGGAATAAAATACTTAGCCTACGCAGGACAATATTGTAAATTTATAGAGCAGAAATAAAGATCTGGATTTGCTATTGATAAATTTGGCGCATGCTTAAAATTCGAGTCCATTGGTAAATATTAGTTTGCTGTATTTGGATAGTTTTAAACCGACTCTTCAAGTCGCACCGGTATACAGAGCTGGCGGCTGCTATTCGGTATTACGGATCCCTGTCATTTTGCTTTTTGCCGGTGTCTTGTTGATCAAACACACTCCAAAGTCAACGCTAGGGATATCATTATTTAAACCCCTATTTTAGTTTTAGTTTATACATTTTATTTATGATTAATTACTTTTAAAGTAGGGTTTATTTGAAGCACGTATATTTTCGCGTTTAAACCCAACGTAGTACTTTCGGATGGAGCATTGTGGACGTGGCCCCAAGTGCAGCGGTCCTCACTTACATTATACTCTCAAAATATACGACTACAAGTTGAAGCTTGAATTGATTGGCATAGTTGTTATGAAAACTTTCTTTTGTTCAAATTTATTGAAGTTATGATTACGAATTGTATTTTCCCTACCGAAAGGGAAAGATACATAAACAATACCGCTAGCGCCACACAAAACAAAAAATTTAGACCCTCATTTTTTGGGTTTATTTTTGATGTACGGTCTTCTACTTTCTGCACTGGTTTCCTTGTAGGACACAATTATTTCTTGCTTCTTTTCAATAGCAAGGCAGTTTTGACGAATGCATTCTTATAAAGGACAAACTTGTATTATCTATCAGTACCGTTTTTGTCCTCATTGTCAACAAAATGTATATTTCAACGAATTTTTAGTACAAGTAAATGTTAGCATATCTTCTACTAAGATATTTATTAATTTAGCAGTTTCTTCCAGTGAATACAAGTTAATTGTTTCAGCAATCAGGACATACCGGTCATTTCAAAAAATCTTTAGAGAATATTAATAAAGGAACAAAATCTCATTTGGCATATTATTGGCGTCTGCGATGGAATTTCAAGTGAATAACAAAATTCTTCAGCATATAAATGTCATCCTTTCTCTCTTAGGTAATTTTGTTCTTATCTCTGAAGCTCCATTTTCTCGGTTTAATATAAATTTCTTCGGTAGTGTAGGCGACGTGGAAACTTATTTCAGCCTAGATGATTTTCGAAGTTCATTCGTTTGAAGTTTCTCTAAGTGTAGCTGACAAATGTACTTGTGAAACAGGTAGTTGCAGTATTTCGAATTCGGTGGTCGTTAAGTTTCGAACTTATTCTAGTTGAATATACATAGTTGTGGAAGAGGTTGCCTCGAATTCAAGAATTGTTTCTAAATTTTCAAAACCATGTCTTCTAAACTGTATTCAAGGGGCAACATTTGAGATGTGTCATCGTTGTCTAATTCTTTTTAGCTTCCAGAGTTTTCTGGAAGCAACATACGTATTTAAAGATACAAAGTTTTTAACTAGTGGTTGCAATGATTTCATATTATTTCTCATTACATATTTATGTGAATATAATTTAAATTACATACCGGAAGGGTTCCTTTCAATTTTACTCAAAAGCATTCACCGCTTTTGATAAATATGTAAACATATGAACTATGTAACCTGTTGTTACGGCAGAAAAGCTACTACGTATATCTTTATTAAAATTATAAAATGAGGAGGGCGGCCTATAAACATAAATTAAAGGGTGTCACCGGAACTAGTTATCGGAAGGTCGTGGATCGTGTAGATGGTTAAATTTTGCAGAAGAGGCTGCATTAATATATAATATACAACAAAAAAATTTGGCACTTACCTTTCATAAATATCGTGGTTTAAAGACCAATACCTAGGGCTCCAGACAAGTCGAGAATGTCCAATGTTCATCCAAGACCTTGAGAAACTTGTCATCCCAAGGAGGACAAATTGTTTCTTTTAATTAATTCTCACCTTTCTTACTACTTATGCAAATTTCATGATCAAAAATAATAAAAAGATATAGACTTAATCAACGGACAAACAAAACTATTTAATCAACAGAGCAATAAACGTGAACCTCTTACATTAGGAAATTCATTGATCTTTATTTAGAAATTTGATTGAACTGTTGATGTGCAATTATGATAATATTATTTACATAAGAAATTTCCAAACACTTTATATGGAAGAAAACTTTTCCTGTAAATTTCACAGTAAATTAATTTTACGGTTTATGGCCAAAATCTCCTAACAAAGTATGTTAACTAAAAATTCGCCATGCTAGTTTAAATATAAAAATCTTACTTACCAAAAATCATCAATCGTTTGATTTCTTTAATTTCAATCCAAAACAGCTCTTAAAATGGGAGAGGATCTCGTTTGTTGCCCTTATTATTCGCAACTACTCAATAATTCATTGGCACGCGTACTCCGCAGAATCTTGCTGATAGCATAGCTTGTACACACACACACACACACACGCACACACACACACACACACAAGCTTTTTATTATATAATTTAGTATCACCTATAAATCTGCAAACACACAGGCGTAAACCCTCGCGAACTGGATGAGTTAACTGCTGCTTTCCACTTCTAATAACATGATACTAAGTTTGATATCACATCTGCTACACTGGAGAACGTTACCAGGGAACTTTTCTTTCTACTTTTCTTTATAAGTTTGAAAAACAGAAAACTCCGCTGGAATCTCCCTTTTTGCCTAAAACCTTAAATTATATATCAACCCTACTCTTAACTATTATTTACGTCATATTTCTGTTAACCAATGACCATTAATAGAACATCCCGAAAACAAGATTTTAGAAAATAAATCCAGCTCTTTTAAGGTGAGTTCCATGGATAGCAATTGTTTTTATAAAGGTATAAACATGTTGTAAATTCTGGAATTTTTAGATACTGAAATTGCCGACCCTATCTATTGGCGGCAGTTGTCTGCCATTGACAAAAGTCCGGATAACCTAAACCGAGCCAAAATGGATTTCAATATAATGGTTGTCTCCAGACTACTTAAAATAACTTGCAATCTAGGAACAAATCAAATTGAAAAATAGTTAGGCTATTTGTAATGTTTTGCTTTCTATAAACGCTGTCACTCACTGAAGTATTAAGAAAATAAAGTTTTACAAACTGAAAATTGCTTCTCTTTGTTTAAGTTCAAAAGTAATATTCTATTTAAATTTATCAGATTCGTCGATCTATACGACATAAGTTTTTAAAGGTATTGTATTGTGTTTGCAAAGGTAGGACCTTTCGATTATTATGACAACCGCTGAAATTTCTAATATTTAAGCGTAAAGCTATTTCTAAACATGATGCCTTTATTATGAAGGAGGCTTACTAAAATATAACGGTAATTTATCATGGAACTCTGCATATAAGTAATACAAGTTAATAAAATTCAAATAAATAATGTTAATACGTTACTATTTTAATATAATGTTAAACTATGCTGTTCTACTGTCAGGTGTGTCTTCGATAACTGCCCTACAGTTAGTAGCACGTTTCAAATTTTATTGTACATGTGCATGCATGAATGCAATACTAAATTTATAACTATTTTTTTTAATACAATACTTTATAATAAAAACTGCGTATCTTTTAACATACGTTGTTAACTAAAGGCTTAAGATAAATTTTGCTTCACAGAGGATTTTAAACGCCCTGTGCTATCAAATCTTTATTAATATGTATTAATTTAGTCTTCCATTAAGTATTATTTAATCAATTAATGTATTTTGTAAATGATTTTGCTCAACTACAATATTAATCTTGTTTTTCTTAATTATTGACAATTTGTCTTGTTTTAGAAGTAATTAAAAAAAGTAATTTAAGTAAGAGTATAGAAATCTACATTCCTTAGATTCTAGTCGTGGTTCTCGGCAATTCAAGTTTTATTTTTCTTACTACATTATATTTCTGGAATGTAATGTGGTTAATGACTGATTCAGTAATTTTTTACGTTCACGCTGGGGTGTGTAGAGACATATGTTATCATAACACTGTCACTTTTGGCTGTCAAGCGAATTTATGTTTTGAAATGTGACAGTTTATCATTTGTATTGAAAATATCTTTAGTTTATATGGCTTTTACAAAATGATCATTCAATGATTTCATATTAATCTTTCCTTCTGTCTAAAACTGTTTTCTTAACACTTAATTATGTTTTAAAATGTTCAGTAAGAAACCACATTTGGATGTCAGGAGGTCAACCTTAAAACTTCAAGATGTAAAAAAGGATTTAGCAACTAGACAGAAACACTTAAAAATTATTTTGGGTGCGTTGCTTAATAAAATACACCAAAAGCCATTTTCATTGCATACATATTGTTTATTAACATTATAATCTTGTCTTTTAGAAAATGTTGACACTGCCGAAGCCAAAGGAATTTTTGAAAGTAACTTTAGTCACATATATCACATTCTTTATGAGAGTTTTATAGAAGCAGAAACACATTTACGACAGCGGGGTAAGTTTTTAGGAAAACTATGTTAGTATCGGAGCTGTTTGCCTTTATAGCTGTTTAATAGTGCATGTTAAATATTACAAATATCCTATTTTCTCAAGTAAATACCTTAAGTAAAAGCGCCACTTATTGACCACCTTTAACTTTCTGAATATTGATAGTTGCAAATAAATATTAAAAGTACCAATTAGGTATCAATATTGTCAATAGCTTGAAAAATTTTAATATAAAATAAATTAATCCATTGTCCTGATTTAGTTGGACAGTCATAAATTTACATAATTTGTTACATATGTTGAAGAGTCATGGAAAATGTCTAACATTGTCAGAAATTGGTACACTCACTTGTATTTTAGAAGTGGTGTATCAATTTAAAGTGCAATGTATACTATCGATTTAATATGTATAATAAATTACACCTGTTCTGTTTCCAATAGACTGTGTAATTGATTTTTATCCAAAGATCTTTGGTTTAATTCCTGCTGAAAAAATGTGAAGCAAGTATTTTTCTAAATCGTAACTTCTTTTGATCGAGAGCCTCAGAGACCCTATATATAAGCGCTGTCTTGCACGGTAAACATCATTATCTTACTTAAAACAGTAGGGATTCCACAACATTCAAAATTTCTTGGTATATTTGTTTCTGACTCTTGATAATGGTGATTATACATAATAGCAGCAATAGACCAACATAGTGAATGAATTATTCATTATTTACTTATTCTATTTCTGATGTCACAAGTTAGTTGTAATCTAACATTTTTATTGTCAATATTATAAACTAATGAATAAACATTGTGCCATTTCCATGAATCTTGTCCAAAATAAATATTAAAATATTGTGTGAGAAAATAATAATTAAGAACTCCGTCCCATGATTTAAATTAAACAATAAATATCCCCTAATCACACACTATTTTTAATTAGGTACTTATTTTGACCATTAATATTTATCACCAATAAACAGGTAGTTTTTCTAGTGACCATTTAGGGTTTGAAAATATGTATCTATAGCGTGTTTAACAAACAGATTCAGTAATTAAAATAATGAAATGGACTTTAATTTTACGCAGTACAAACTGAGCACAAGCTTGATTCATAACGAATACAATTTCGCATTGTGGTAATTACAAATACATGTAATGGTTGAATAGTAATTTTGAAAAATTGTAAATACATTTTCCCTGTTCTTATTGGTTGCTCAAAATCATATTGCAACTACGTGTTCAAATAAACTCAAAAACTTTGCTAATAACTTTTTTCAGTACATTAAAAATGTTGCTTAAAACCACATTTTATTATTGACCTATGAGTTACGTTTCGGGCCTTGGCAGTGGTCTTTTTAAACACTTCTTCCAAAACTTCGAACAAATTTTATTAATTTAAACAGACATTAATTATGGAATTTTGACAAACTGTTATGAATATTCTAAGTCGAAAAATAAAATAATAATTGAACTAATATTAGGGCGAGTAGCCTAGGTAAACAACAATATTAAAGCTGAAATACTCAGACTGACTGATGGTCTTGGGGCTCCTGGGGTATTTATGTTGTCCCTGCCCCTCACATGTCTGTGGGAACTTGTAGAGCTCATGTCTGCTTATTTCTTAATTCTATTCATTATACAATGTAACAATCTTAATTTCTAAGTAATTGTGGTTTCTTAACTGTCTGTGACCTGCCACCTGCATTATCACTATCGTCTGGATTACAATGTATTGCGTCTGTTCTCACAACTTGCTTGTGAATTTTTATTAACCTTTATTTAATTATCCTTGAGATACAATGTTGCATCTAACTTAGTAATTCTTTATAATTCTTAATAATTTCTAATACTTTCTATTAATGGTACATATATATTGGGGGGTAACAAACGCGATATTAATTGCAGCTTGTATTTTCCATATTGTTTTAGAATCGAAAAACCAACATGTTAGTTATTCCATTTCCCATACTATTAGAGGTCATGTCGTTTAGGTTTATTATGACATGTTGTAATTCAATAAATTGAAGAAAAATAAAATATTTCTAATTAAAGGTTTTGTCTGTTTATTTACATTAACAAATTTGTTTAAAAAATGTCACACATTTTGTTGGTTTGTGAAAGCTTCAGTTATTAATGATAAATTGTAAGTATAAATTAAAGATTTTGTATGCAAAGTATTGTTATTGCAGAAGCAAAATCGGGAGTATGGTAAATATGGAGTGGTGGAATTACTTGTTACCGCGGCAAAATCGTATATGTAAATTGTAAAGACTAATAATGTAATAATTTATAATATGTTGATGAGAAACATCTTTCAAAGATATAATATATTTTTTTTGGTAGACGTTATCGCTTTTGTTACACATTATGAAAAGTAGAAGTAAATGGTGTATCAAAAAGTAGCTTTATAAAACTATAGCTGTGTTAGTATATATTAATTTAGTTTGAGTATTGTCACAACGACTATCACAATTTGGGATTGCTAGAAAAACCATGGGATGGATGTTACCAATTTATTGTTATTACTATGATGTTTATTAAAGTTAAAATCTATTGCAATAGTATGTACTTTTATCGCATACTTTATAGAATAGTGCATACGGCAAAATAAATGTTAATATTTTTTCAAAAAGGAATCACAGCATACAAAAAAGAGCATTAGTTAACCATTTTAAGTACTTCTTCAGACGATGAAGACCAGTCATCGTTCCCGAATGTATGATCAAGAACTCCCCTACAACTTCCAAAATAATGTGGAGTTGTCACATTCATAATGTCGAGTTGCAACATTTTTAATTCTAAATATTGAATGTGGCAAATAGCATTTTTCCAGTTGTTTGTTGTTACATTTGTAACAGATTCCTGAAACATGGGTTGAAGTTTTGCCATTTTTAACATTTTTTTTCTGGCAACTTCGCCTTCATTCATGTATTTTGTTATTTGTTTATTAATAACATCGTCTCGATGCAAATATTTTACTTTTATTTAAGAATTTTGTGACCTCTGAGTATCTGTAATTCAATACATATAACCACATTATTCTGCTAAATTATATACTTACTTAAAACGAATTTTATGTAAGAGGGTTATCAGAATGTTTAGTTTTAATTGAGAGAACTTGTCGTATTAAGGTGTTGTATATAAAACTTTGTTCAATGCAGAGAGATCATTATTTCCAAAAAAGGAACGGATCATACATCTAAACTTTCATTGTCAATGTTGTCCAAAATTGCTCGTTATCAATGGTTCAGTTTTGGTGAAAGTAAAATGGGAGTCTGCTTGTAGTGATGGAGAATATTGTACACAGTTTTATCAGTGATGCACAATAATGATCTAAGAAATAAATTATGTTCATACAAAGTTATTACATTACCTGCTGTTTTTGCAGTGAAAGCAACATTTTCAGTCTTATTGTTGTTGGAATTTTGTTCACCACAAACTTTGAAAACATTTAAGATGTTTTTATCATCAACTGAAAAATGCCTAGACTAGTGTTTTTTAGAGGGCAAAAGACTGTTGATCCCGAGACGTTCCCCTCAAACAGGGTTCTTCTACGTGATTGAGATAGAGGGAATAATAACAATTATACTTCTATATAATTCTTTAACGCAATAATTTTTAGGAAAAGTATAAAGGAAATAATGAAATAAACTCGTATAACTAAATTACCAAATCGACCCCACACTACTTAAGAAAACTAATTATAGTTCATAGCGAAATGGTAGATATTAATTATCATTGTCCTTACATAAACTAAGTTCGAAAATCTGAATGTAACGAGTGACCTGTACTAAAATATATTAGGCATACAACCGGTTCATTTCTTTCCTTGCAAAAGTTGAACTCTCTTGAATATTAAAAGCTTGGCTTTGCATATGACCCAGCGTGTCGAATGTCTACTTCACACAAAACCCAGGTATCTATTGGTCCGGTTAAGTAACCTTAATATTTCGAACGACGTCGACATGCACTTACAACAATGAAAATATTAATTAGGATTGATGCTACTTTATATCGTAGACAAATTGTACTTTGGAGAAGATTTCAGCAACTTCGCCACTAGACTCCTTGTTAAAAACACAATTCCATTTGCACTTGCACTATTCACAGTGCACTTGCTTAACTTCTTTAGCAGTGTTTCACTCACTACACTGCAAATGGAACAACACCCTTGGTCGTTCCTTAATAACTAACTAATAGTACTTGTAGGTTACTACCATTGTCCTACAAATATCTTATATTAACTTAAAACCTAGTGACGGCGCGGCGCGTCATACTAAACAAAAAAGGTTCAAACTAATGTTAAAAGGAATATCAGATACTACAACTACTGACACGGCACAATCCATATCATCCTCATTAGGTCTTCAGTCCTGGAACTAGTTAGACGCGTACGCCCATTGTTTCCTAGTCTGAACTAACCTACACATTTCCCTGAAATTTGCACAGTCTGTATCTATCACTATCTGCATACGTATCCTACTCTTCTATTTCTCCAATTTTTTTCCCACAGATATCTTTATTCCTCTACTATTTCTATAACCTATTTGTTATTAACTTTGTCTGTCCATGCTATCATCCTCATACATCTGAAGCACGACATTTCAGAAGGCTTCTATCTCTTTCTGTCTGCTTTTGTTACTGTCCCTATTTCATAGACGTACTGTGGTCTGCTCCACACATATGCTTTGAACAATTTTCTTTCTGTTTCTATGTTTGTTCTCTTTGAACATAGCCGCTGCTCTTTCTTGTTAGATGCAGTTCAGTCCCCTTCTATTGTTTTACAATTGTATACCCTATTTCCTCGATATTCAGTGGTATGTGAAGGGGGTAAGCAGCCTGTGACTGCCAAGTTCCTCCAGCACTGAGCATTTGTCGAATTAATAGTTTTTCCAATATATCCTTTCTCACAATCAACACTCCATTTATGTATGTTCTGAGCTAGCCTACTTAGTTCCCTGAAATTACCACAACAGCCTATAAACCTATTGTTTTCTAATTATATGCCCTATTTCACCAAGATTTAGCGGTATGTGAAGGGGGAGGCGGCTCCGTGGCATAGTGGTATGTGTGTGACTACTATGCCTAAAGTCCCGGGTTCGAATCTCGACACGGTCCGTTTGAAAAATGTTAGGCGAGCATTTTTCACAAAAATACACTCTCATTCGGATGAGAGGTAAAATGGAGGTCCCGTGTGCGAGTGTTGTCACGCACGTTAAAGATCCCTACCTTGCTTGGAACAGCAAGGGTTCGGCAAAATTCTAAATTTTCAAGGTAAAAAAACTCGCTTCCTGGCCAATGTAGTACCTTTGGGTGGAGCATTGGAAAATCATATGTAAGGTATGTGAAGAGGGGCAATGTAGTACCTTCGGGTGGAGCATTGGAAAATCAAATGTGGGGTACGGCAAGGGGGCGGCTCCGTGATGTAGTTGGTATGCATGTGACTACTATGCCCAAGGTCCCAGGTTCAAATCCCAAGACGGTCTGCTTGAAAAGTGTTAGGCGAGCATTTTTCACAAAAAAACGCCCTCGTTCGGATGAGAGGTAAAATGGAGGTGCCGTGTGTGAGTGTTGTTACGCACGTTAAAGATCCCTACCTTGCTTGCAACAGCAAGGGTTCGGCAAAATTCAAAATTTCCAGGTTAAAAAAAACTCGCTTCCTGGCAAATGTAGTATCTTCGGGTGGAGCATTGGAAAAATCAAATATAGGGGTATGTGAAGGGGGTTAAGCAGCTTGTGGCTGCCAAGATCCCCAACACTTAGACATTTGCCGAATTAATAGTTTTCCAGTATATCCTTTCACACAATTAACATTAGTTGCGAATATTGCAAGACCAATGCTTGTAGTTGTTTATAATAATCATCATATTTAAGTACATTAATTTTTTTCATCATTTGTTTTTCCATCTTGGGACTTGTTGGATGCATACCTCCATCGATTTCTATTTTGAGCTAGCTTACACATTTTTCTGAAATTCGCACATCCTACATTTTTCACTATCTGTGTGCAATAGACTAACCTAGATCTACCTCTACTTCTCTTTTTTACTATCTCTGCTTCTAGTATATTCCTCACTATTCCTTCATGCCGTAGTATGTGGCCTATCATTCTATCTCTCCTATTTTTTACTGTTTTCCACATTTCTTTCTTCCCCTACCATTTCTAGTACCTCTTTGTTCTTAACTTTGTCTTCATCATACCTCTGTACCACCACATTTCAAAGTCTTCTATCTTTTTCTTGACCGCTTATAATTAACCTAAGTGACATTTTGGAAAGATATAACAGTGCATTATTACCAAAAACAAAAAAAAATCAATAACCACAATATACACATATCAGGTAGAACACAAAAATCACTCCTTAAAATGGCGAGCTGTAGTTTTTAGATCCCTCCCCTTTGTTAATTACTCAAAAGAAAATTATAACTCTAAAAACAATAGCTCTCAATTCTCATTGTAAATATAAAATGAAATCTATAAGGTTTTCGCTACGAGGTTTTAATTAACAAAAAATTTACAATCACAGCATCGACAACAGTTCTAAATCACCATCGTGAGAATAAAGTTAACGACATAAAATTATCATAGTAAAAGGTCAGGATATAATACAATATTATCAGTAAATATCATCTCACATAAAGAGAATCATTTTATCTCTACAAAATTTACTCGGCAATAGAAGAACCTTATAAATAGGCCGTTTCATCAAGTACATAAAACCCATATCAGAAAATGGTGGCTAAACACTCACTCTTGAGTCTACAGCGTAGGGTTGGTCCTAATGACAAGGCAGAACAGAGGGTCTCGGAATCACGCAGTGTGGGTGTCCTCCCATACCAAAAAGGAGCGGCAATCCAACGGGTCGTTAAGTCGACCGAAGGAAGAAGTACTTTTTTTTTAAACCGCAAATACCACACAGTTTGTGCACGAAATTGTGAAGATAACAAAAAAAAAAGAAAAAGTTAACGACAAGTAATGGTTGTCATATACATACAGAAAGAATCGAGTAAATGAATTCGTTTTCTAGCAAGGATTCAATGCAATACTCGTGTTATCATACCCAGGTGTTAAATAGAAACTTGGAAACAACCTTTTATTGGAAAAGTGCGATCCATTATTTCAACGAGTCTTTGGGTCGTATCAGTATAAGAATTAATTGTACGCTATAGCAATGTGTAGCAAGCCTGCCGAAAACAAGATACCGACTTTTTAAATTATAGAGTAAACCTTTGTTTCGAAGTCAATAGGTTTAAAATGAATAATTATTATGAAACGTACTTATTGTAGGAAGGTAAAATATACAGGATATTGCTGGAGTATTTAAACAGAATCTACTTGAATGAATAATGTAATACAAAGAAGGGTCTGTTTTAATTTACCGTTGAAAGTGAACGTAACAATCCTCAGAGCTAAAAATAGCCTCCCGTGTTCTCCTGTTTTGCCTAAACTCAAATTGATCTTTTCCTAGTATATCTTCAGCTCGTTTTTCCATTCGTTTTTGTACATTCTCGTTAATATTTTTGACACGTGTCCTGCCAAACTTATTCGAAAATTTTCACATCTATCTGCGCCTCTCTTTTTTGGTATAGTTACTATGATGTTACGTTTGAAATCTTAGGGTATCTCGCCCGTCTCATACATATAGCTTACAAGTTGGAAGAGACGTTCTGTTACAGTTTGTCCAGCGGTATTTAGAGTTTCTGCTTGCACCTTATCTGTACCTGGCGTCTTACCATTTTTCAGACTCTTTAATGTTAATTCAAACTTATCTCGAAGTATAGGATATCCCGTCATAGTTTTCAATGTCTGATTCCGGTTCTAATGCTATTAGTTAATCTCCTGCATCTATATAAATTCCATATATATCCTTTTCATCTAACCACTTTCTCTACATTTTCTATAATGACGTTTCTTCCCACGTCCCTTATATTTTTGCTATATGGTTTTATACCCTAAAATTCATTCTAATTAGTTTGTATGCTTCGCATGTCTATCCTATTTCCATCTTAGTTTGTATCTCTTTGCACTTTTCATCAATCCATTGTTCTTTAGCTTTTCTGCATTTGCGAATAATTTCCCATTTTATGGCTTTGTATCTCTGTTTTCCTGTTTCATCTGATCTATTTTATATTTTTGTCTTCTATTAAATTCAGGATATCCTTTCTTATCCACGGTTTCTTATTTTCTTTCTGTGTATACCCCAGAATATCTCTGGCCGCCATGCCTAAGCTGGATTTAAGTTATTCCATTCTGTTTCTACTTCCTGAGTATCATAAATTTTCCCGATATCTTTCAGCAATTCATTTGACTTTTTTTCAAATCTTTCGTGGATATCTTTATCTTTTAGTTTCTCAAAGTCAGTGTCTTTTTCCGTTTCTTTTTTCAAATTTTTAAATTTAAGAGCGGCCTTCATAATTACGATGTTGTGGTTAGTGGCTATATCTGCTTCTGAGTATCGTTTATAGTCTCTTACTCATTTCCTAAATCGTTGTCTAACAAGAATGTACTCTATTTGGAATCTTCCACGTGTATTGCCTTCTAGCATGATGTTGAAATAATGTGTTTGTGATGGTTAAATTGTTCTTGTCGCAAAATTCTACCAGCCTATTTCCCCTCTCATTTCTCGTGCCTAAACCAAATAAACCTACTTCTGCTTCTTCCCTACCCTCACCTACCACTGTATTAAAATCGCCCATAATTATTAAATTTTCATATCCTGTTACATATCTTAGTGTGCCTTCGATATCTTTGTAGATCGCTTCTACCTTTTCGTCACTCTAGCTAGAGATGGACATGTATACTGTATTATTACTGTATTTACCGATTTAGATTCTAATCTAACCATTAGTGCTCTTTCGTTCTTTTGTAGATAGTTTTCTACACGTTGTCATATCTTTTTTGGTTTAACTATCTACACGCTTGAATTTCCTTTCTTCTGAGCGTGTATGAATTACCCTAAAGTCTTCACTCCAAAAATCCCCCGTCTCTGGCCACCGAACTTCGCTTACCTACTTGCTTCATACTTCTGGCATTCCACGTTCCGGCAGAATGTTCACTACTCGTTTTTAAACTTTTCGATCACATTCCTCGAAGTAGTCCTCTACCGGAGATCTGAATCTATTTTAACTCCGAAATTTTTTACCCCAGAGGATGCCATCATCTTTAATAACAATTTATGTATGCTGTGTACTTGGGAGGTAATGTGGTGGTTTCCCGTTGCCTTCCACGTCGCAGTAGAATGCCATACCGACCCCTATGGTCTCTGCCGCTCGAAGTACCAAAAAAGCTGCTTCCCTCTTTCGGGGACCTGTTTTAGTCTGGTTCCTCACTAGAGACCCTACTATTTTGGTTGGACCTGTAGTTTGGTTATTTAGATCACTGGTACGCGCAAGCCATTTCACTGTTCTAGTAATCTACAACTTCTTCAAGGTGCAGGTCCATTCGGAACGGATTTACACTTAATTAATTGCAAATAACCTACACAACTGTAGTAAATATTGAAAAAAAAAGTTTTTAAAAGATAAAGTACTAGAGCAGAATGACGAAAAAAGCAAAATAAAAAATAACAGAATAACAACGAAAATGAGATGCTGATTGACATTTGTAGGTTAGCAATACCAAATGGTTGTGTGAACCTGGCCAACCAATACAAAATTTTTATTATACTTGTCGCTTATTTATGCGAGTATCACTTACTAAATCTGTTGGTTAAACGCACTATAGTTTAAAATGTGTATGATGAAGAGACTTTCATTATATTTAAATTGTTTGCAGTCTATTGTTTTAAATTTTGCATGTTTATAACTCTGTAATTTATTATTAATATTATTAGTAATTGTAGTAATTTATTCGATGCATTCAAAAATGTTTACAATTTTTGTGTATGCCATAAAATAAAATAAATATTCAATGTAAGTATGTACTTCTTTAATATCTGGAAGAATCGTTTATAAATGGAAAATGTGCATGCACTCACGAATCTGAGAATTTTAAAGTATCTTATGTTGACTGCTTAGATATTTTAGAAGTCCCTCGTTACTTAAAACTGTAATTGCTCACTGCCAACAGATAAGTAACAATAATTGATGGTGATCGATAAATTGCTTTTAACTGTATAAAATATTAAGCACTATCCAAGTAAACAGATGTCTTTTATTATTCCAAGTAACTAGTTTAGCAACTTGATTTTATATCAAGCTGACAATACTTTGGTACCTACAGCAAATTTTTTTTCAGATATTGTAATTATAATAGCATTCAAAGTAACGTAAAAGGAGAATGTTTTGAATTTGTTTTTAAAACACGTAACACATAATTATATTAAAACTATTTAAGTAAAAGATTTTTTTATAGACCATTTTGCATGTAACTATACATTACATTCTCATTTCCATTAATTAGTTGCATGTATTGAAATTGAATGTTGTTGAGGTACTAATTTTATGTTTTGTGTGTGTTTAAGCAGAGCTGTCTTTTCATTTGGGTGAGTTCTTGATTAATTTGATTCACTTTGTTATATAAATGACTTACAACTTGTATTTTTAGTACATAAGGCACACAAAGAAGAACTAGAAACTGCATTATGGATATTGGAACAGGTTTTAACACTTCTTCCAGAGTTGTTACACAAAAGATGGCAGATGCATTCCATTGGACGAATTTTATCAAAATTGTTACATACAGGAAATTCTATCAAATTGAGACGTCAGGGAATTCGTTACTTTTTGATGTGGTATCAGGCACTGGAAGAAAATGCACTCGAATATATACATGACATGTTTGCTGGTCTTATTCATGGTTTTACATCTCAAGATACTACAATAGTTCAAACAAATGGAAGTATATTCCATGATGGAATGCATTTACCTATCGTTGCAGTGGATATACTTCCAGTATTACCACCCTCAAGTGGTGAGAAACAACCAGAACAGCCTTTAAAATTTTTTTTTGAAACTTTGCTCGAATATATGGTTTATACAGTAATTCGACTTGAATGGTATGACAAATCAAGTCGTTATCACAGGTGTTTTAGTTTTTTATTAGAGAGATTTAAGATTCATTATTTACCCTTAATATGTCCTAACTTTTGTTATGAAACTTCATTATATCAACCAAACTTAGGTAATAGACTAAAACTAACAATGAAAGATATACTGATATTATTAATAATTACAGAATTATCTACAGCTAGATTTGTTGAACCAGACAGTGAGTTTGTTGCTTGTCGTGTATCCCTTATTAAATGGATAGCTACATACATGCAGCATATAAAAAGGGCAGATTTATCTTTATCTCAAGCATTGCCATCACATGATGTTGATATTCAGACTGACTCTGCTCATCCTAGTTTAGATTCGAGTAAGTGCTACTATATTGTACTTTTTTTTATAATACGGTTTTAGCTATATCGATGCAGTCTATTAAAACATCCGATAATGATTTAGCCGCACAAATTGTTAAGGACGTCTTATGCTATTCTAGAGAAAATGTAAATTTTATTCATGAAATCTATAGACAAGCATTTCTATTAAATTTTGGATATACTGTAGCTATACGAAAAGTAATTGCTGTATATAAGGATATTATTCAGCAAAGTATGCAAGAGTTACCTCCATATGCTCTTGAACCTCTTGATGATATGATTAAATCACAAAGTGAGCTTACATCAGATGGAATAAGGTCTGGGCGATTACGAACTGATTCTTATTTGGTAGCTATACATAAGGAAAATTTGTTAGTTCGTGCAGGTTTACAGGTACTAAATACATTTAATTATCACATTATAGTAACAGCATTGTAATTTTAGAACGTTCTTCAAGTTTTCATGACACATGCTTCCAATGTTTTTTTATTAGAAATTAATCCAAATATGTCTATGCTGCTAGAGGAACAGACAGATGCTTGCAAGCGAGTTTTGAACATATATCGGTACATGGTAATGCATACTCGAATGGATACGAATACCTGGTACTATTTCATTATTTGCTTGATTTTTCTATATTTCACTATTACATACAGCATTATACTAACATATCATTGGCTTTTATGTTAATACTTTGAAAATATTTTGTTACGTGTTACGTATTCTGTGTGGACAACAAAGAACGCAGCACAGTAAGTATTAGAAAATTGTCTACCCCGAATACCGCAACCAAACACAGGGACAGAATCGAACTCCAAAAGAATCAGAGTTCTGACTAGCTCAAAAATGTCAGAGATTGGGGTGGGTGATTTTTAGAAAGAAAATTGAATCGGAAACCTTAGTAACAAAGAAATTATATTACGAACTTGTAGTAAAACATACAGTCCCAAAAGAATATTTACCAACGTCGAAAATACATTGTTGCATAATTGTTCGTTACAACGTGATGCACATAAAGCATAAATGTATATAATATAGTATAACGTAAACTTCAAAAATATCAAGTATAAAATCTTACTTTCTAATTATAAGCATACTTACAATATATTCCAGCCCTAAATATGTACAAGAAATATAGAAATAATAATAATAATATAGTAAGTGAAAAGTAGGAAATGCATCTCATCACATTAAAATTTTAAATAGTTTGTTGTCGACGTTCACATTAATTTAAACAGTAAAAAACAAACAGTAAAAAAGCTCTTTAAACGCATTAAAATTCTTATAATAATTAAGCGTGCGTTAAGGTCAGTCTGTAATGTATTGTAGAATTAATCAAAAGCAAGTGTTTATTTTCCAAAACAGCAACATAAAATAAACAGAAAACATATTGTAGTTGAAGCTATCTTCTTTTTGGTACCATTTCATGAAATGCAGCTGGAGGCTGGAACAAGTTAACTGTGCTGCACTAACACAAACGCCTTTTTAAAAACACGACTATAACGCTCAAAGAGCAGTCGAATCAGTAAAGAAGGGTCGAATTAGTAAGAGTGTCGAATAAATAAGAGAGCTTTTTCAAAGTTGGCGTTGTATGTATACAGCTTTGAAAACATGGAAGGAAAATATAAAACCATTCCCACCGATAGTTGTGTAGAATATTCCAAGAAAGCAAGCGAAAATATACAATGGCAAAACCCACCTAGAATTCAGAAAACAAAATACAATAATTAATTTCATTGACTTTTGTTGTTCGTGGGGGAAAGCAAACAACATTTTAAAATGCCCCTGCGATATAGACAAATAGCAACGCAGCTAAGCAAGTCGAGTTGCCTGGCTTTTTAAATAAAGAATAAGGGTTTGTATGATTATCGATCCACGCTATAAATATTTTCGGAATAATTTAATGAGAAGGGACGTTGCTACCAATAAAACTTGAGTAACGAACACGTGCAGATATAACGAAACGGAATTTCAAGGAATACGAGCAAATAACAAACACATTTAAGTATTTAGTGTTTCCGAAGAACCTATTTAGAAGTAGTTTAAACGACCATCAAATATAACGAGCAGCGGTTATAATTATTTTACAAAGAAGTGCTAAGGCGAGCTTCTCGGTTTTAGAATAGCAAATATTTCGACAAAACTATTTGTAATAATAACTAACTAGCTTGTATTTCAAGGAGGAGGGTTTATTTAAAGTGGTTTGAGGAGCAAACAATTCAAAGAATTTCAAGGGGTTTAGAAGAAGCAAATGCTTGTTTGTTTTTTTAAATGAATTGATAAAAGGTTATGGGATATATGTAACGTATTGAGGATTATTTTTATGCAGGACGGCTTTTAATACTTGAATATTTGTTTGGATTATTTGGGAGAACAATATAAGAAGGGGTTTAGATTTGTGGATTCAATTAAGGTCGTTGTAGTTTCCTGGAGAATCTCTCTATTTAAAAAAGTTACCGTAGCAATTTTACCAATGTTCACGACTCTTTTTTATACTTTCTGATCACATCTCTGAAGTAGTCCCCTCCTGGAGATCCGAATGGGTGATTATTTTAACTCTGGAATTTTTTACCCCAGAGGATGCTATCATCTATAATAACAATTTTAGTACGCTCTGTACTTGGGAGATAATGTGGTGGTTTACCATTGCTTTCCACATTGCGGTAGTGTGTCTTAGAATTCCATACCGACATCTATGGTCTCTGCCACTCTAAGTAGCGAAAAAGCTGCTATCCTCTTTCTGGGACCTGTTTTGGTCCGATTCCTCACTAAAGACCCTACTAATTTGGTTAGACCTGTAGTTTGGCTCTTTAAATTACTGGTACGAGGAAGCCACTCCACCCGTTCTAGTAATCTAGTACTTCTTCAAGGTGCAGGTCCATTCGGAATGGCATTTTGATCTAAGTTAGAAATATTTCTGTATCATATATTGTTCATATTTAAAGGTTGTCAAATTCATTATTGTGGTTTTTAAAGATTGACTTGATAATCATCATCATAATTTTTTTCTAAATTATTACAGTTTTACGGTGCAGTTGTTTTGATTAATAACGTATTATGCAGGCATAATTCATATAAATAAAAGGTTCCGGTTTCTGAGCTTAGGCAAGCTATCCGTAAATTAATTATACATAAATATTAGATCGAAAAAATTGACACAAACATATTTTTAAATTGTAGTCTTAATTCATCTGTTCGAAGTTAGCCGAAGATGTTTCGAATTATTTTATAAAGGAATGATCAATTTTCTTATAAAGCACGTCGTATGTACGATTCACAAGTCCATGATTTCTACTGGGTAAGTTTTTGTATTATAATTTGTGTGCTTTACCCGTATGGTGAATTTAATCTTAGATAAAGCATTACAGTGTTCTTATAGTTAAGGTTTAAACAGTAGTGTACTTAGCGATTTCTCGTGTGAATTTTAAGTCGGCATCACTCTCTTGATTTCAGGTTTTGGCACCCTCTTGTTATTCTTTTTAGGGCTTTTCCCTAAAATCCCTACGAGTTAGGTGGCATCCAAGATACTTCCTGATTAAGGCATATTTCAAACTTGATAGCATTCTGAAATCCTCTTCAAAGACTTACACCACCTGCCCCACTGAATTAGTCGACAACCATTTTTGTTGTGCAAGCGAGGTTTTCGGTATTTTATCAAAACAGGATTTTGAGCAGACTACTTCACTGAGTTTCTCTGTGGATTACCAGCTAGATTTTCTTTGGTCAAAATTGTGCATAACAAAATGAACTCATATAGACCACAAATTAATCAATCCAAACCAATCTTTCACAAAGGAAAATTACTACTACAAAAGGACAACAAAAGATTTTAACACTATTCTAGGAACCACAACAGATAGGTAACGTTATTATAGCTTGTAACTTCTTAGAAATTCTCAATCATGTCAATTACTAACAGAATTAAACAAACATAATTACAGTAACACAATAATACTCTTGTTCACACAATCTGATTAGAAATGTGCATTCCAATTTTTTAATGAGAAACCAATGTTGGTAAAATAGTTTAAATATGTTACTGACACTTTTGATATGTATGTTTACAGCACTACTTTTATCAGATGCTGCAATGTTACTTTTTGTTTTGAAAATTCTTATTATAATGTCAAACAATATGCTATGAAAAATGTATATACTATGCCGTTGATCTATGAATTTGGAACCAAACAAATTATTTGTTTTTCTTTATAAGTTTTGTTGTTGATTAAATACCGATTTCTGTGTGCATTTATAAACTAATGTTAATATTGTTAAATATTTGTGTTATGATTTTCTTATTGAAGGTTTTATTACTTTTAATTGCAGGGAACAACTATTACTAGTTCTACTACAAGTTACTTCATTGGTGTTAAATGAGAATCCGCCTAAGAAAAAGACACAAACTTTGGCAGGTAAATTAGCCCCAGCTATATTTCAGACTCTTATTGTAACTTGGATTAAGGCAAATTTAAATGTTATGATCACACGAGACCTGTGGGATAGATTTCTGCATGTTCTTACTACTCTGACGAATTGGGATGAACTAATTAAAGAATGGGCTGTAAGTAACTTTAGTTTTTTGCCGAAATTGCATTGAGTATATTCTAGAAAACACTTGATACTTTAACTAGGGTGTTGGCAAGGCATGTGTATAATTTAGATTTATCTGATTTACCATTAGATAGATTGTCTGAACCAAAGTCTAAACGAACTAGAAGGTTAGGAAGAGCTGAAAGTAGTACGACCTGTGCTACAGGTGATCATGCCCGCTTATGTAGACAAAATTCTTCCGTTCCTGATGGAGGTTCTGTTATTAAACATGCACGACCTGGATTAGGAAGAAGTTTGAGCGAAACAAATTTAGCTATAAAACGGAAATCTTCACAGAGACAGCAGGTATATTTATCGTTGGATTACTATTTTATGTATATTTTTCTGTTGAAATAACAATTAAAATGAAACTTTAGAAGAATTATTTTCAAGCTAAAATCAATTTTCAAACTTCATAATACAGTATCAACAGAAAAATATTTAACAAATAACTATTCACCTATTTCTTAAAAATCTGAAAACATGCCTGAGAAGACTCATTAAGTATTTGACAAATATCTAAACTCAATTGTTTGTCATATAAAAATAAACTAATATTCTTTATATAGTTACACAAATCCTTAAAGTTTAGAAACTGGGCAAATACTGATAAGTAGGCCTAAGCAGGCTGTTTCCTTTGATTAATGAAGTTGAATTGAAATGACAGATAACATTGTATTGCATGGTTTTAATAACAAGTAAACAAAAGTTGATGGCATTTTTTTTGTGTCAGTTTTTGCTAATTAGCAACAGCATCTGGAACTGTAGTGTGTTTAATGAACATATGTAGTAATTAAAATAATAGGATGGGTTTCAGTTGCACAGTACAAACTGAGCATAAGCTTTATTCATAGCAAATAAATTAGCACATTGCGGTAACTAGAAAGATGTGTATTTGTTGAATGTTAACTTCGAAAAATTGTGAATATATTTTCAGTGTTCCAATTTGTTGCTAAAAACCATGTTGCAATTAGGTATTCAAATAAACTTAAACAACTTTTGCAATTAACTCTTCAATATATTAAAAATGTTATGTAAAAGAACCTTTTATTATTCACCTAAGATTCGGTAAGAAACTCCCAATTAATTAGAGCTTGGATTTTAGTACAGACGACCAATATACTTGTTGCTCAATTTCCTGTACTATTAGAGGTTACATCTCTTAAATTTATTTTGATATGATATAATTCAATAAATTGAAGAAAAATGAAATATTTTTGACTAAAGATTTTCAGTCTGTTTAATTACATTCACCAATTTGTTTAAAAAAGTTTTAAATTTTGTTATGTGTGAAATATTCAGTTATTACTAATAAATTATAAGTATTATAAATAAAAGGTGTTGTCTGAAAAATATCCATATTTCATAAGCAAAATATAATACTCTCATACGTAAATGTTGTCAAAGAAAGATGGATGAAATGAATCCCTTGGAAGTTTACAGTATAATGTGAATAATTTACAATATTGTCCCTCCTGTGGCAAACTAACGAATCTGCCAAAAAGCAATTTTTCAACGTAGCTTAAACTAACTTTAAATACTTGTGTAAAATAATGTTTAATTTTTGTGGGATTGCTTTTTGATATAATTAGTTATAGTTGATTTCTTTAAATGAATATTTATGGTTTAGAATTTGGTAATGGATTAATGGCCAAAATTGCAGTTTCAATACTTTACTATAATACATTAACAAAAGTCAAGTGCAAGAAACTAATTTATTAAAGTATCATATCTACAACTATCGAAAACCAGAGTAAATAATACAGCAAAATAAACGAAGTAAACCTTAAAAGTATTTCAGATATTCAAACTTAGCATTCTTATCATGATAAAAAATACTTAAAAAAACCTGTATCAGTCAAAACATTTTTATGTTGGTAACAGACTTACAGTAACACTTCATTATACTATTAAATTATACACCCCGATTGTATTACATTTAGCAATGTATAACAATATACATATCGTCTTGTTTGTAATTTGTGGAACACATTTTTCATAAAAGCACATACAGTTGTATTCCTTTGTAGAACAGTGAAACATAAAAAGTTTATACTAAGGAAAAACTTATAAATAGTGAAAAACTACATTAGATCAGTAGATATCGATAAAGTATATTGAAAGAGAATGGTAGTTGTTACTTATAACCACGGGTTTCATTATTTGTACCAGTTTTGGATAGCTACTGCAAACAAAATAAATGTAATACGATAAAATTGTCAATTTTCATATACAGTTTCTTTTGCACAGTAAAGCACATCACTTTCTTATGTTACGAAGCACTTTTGTTATTGTTCTTGTACAATGCTTGCAATTGCTACTTGGATTTTAGCAATTAAATCCTTGAGCGTTTGAGTAGTGGAATACACTTTATATTTTAAATTAACTCAAAACAACTAAAAATCTAACGACGTAAGTTTTGTGTACGAGCAGGCCAATCAATCTCAATTTTGTTACCAATCACATGCTCAAAATGGGCAGTTAAGTATTGTTTCACTGATCTAGTATCATGTTGGAAATACTGTAGTCTATAATTGATACTTAGCAGTAATTCGTCCAAATATTCTTTGTTAGTTTTTTAAAAAAATTAAATAATTTTGAGCAGTCAAAATATTATTGTAAGAAAAGATTAATTATTTTTCCACAAAATATTCTGCACCAACAATTAATACCAAATTAATGTTGATCTCTGAATTCACGGACAAGTTTAGGATCGAGAATAGAATACTTTTGTTGTGCCGATTGAATATTCTATTGTTTGTGAATTTAGTCTTGCCAAAAATATGAATCTTTTCATATTTATTAAGTTACTAACAACAAAATGTGATCCGTCTTTGATTATCGACTACATGTAATGTATTCGAAATATAATAGTGACAAGGGTTGATATTTCTGACTATTCAGAATACGTCTTACCGTTTGCTTAAAAGTAACACAGCGGTTTGCAATTTCGTTAGTAGATAGTTCTGTTTTATAGTCAACAAATGCCAACACATTCGTTTCAACAGTTTTTCTTAATTTTTTAATTATTTAGGTTTAGTAAGTGCACCATATGCCTTAAGATTATTTTCAAGTTGGTTAAATATCCAGCAGTTGGTTGCTTACGTTCCATACATCTTCCAAAGTACAAATTCGCTGCTGCCTGTGGTTTGTGCTTTGTACTAAAATAGCAAAACATGTCATTGTTGTTTTTCATCTGTATAGGACATTCTAACTAGTAGAGGAAAATAATGTAAAAACACAAATTGACAGTATTATCTAACTTCAGCGATTGAAACAGGTGAAATCCATTGTTTTGTATCATATTTATTTGATTGTTAATGAGTTCAAAAGTTAACGTATATTAGATCAAAGTTTTTGTATTTCATGAGAATTTTTTTTTTCAAAAATTGTTATGTTAATCATGTTCACTATAGTACATCATTGGAAGGAGAAGAAATGCCCCTTTACCTGAATTACGACATTTTAATTCCCATTAGAAAACATAACCTTACTTATTTACTCAAAGATGCCGAAAGTCATTTAAAAACAAATAAGAACTTCTCTCCTTTTAAAATAGTGCGATATACAACTTTTACTCTATCTATAATTGAACCACAAGGCAAAACAAAAAAATTAAAAATTTTGTTATTTTGGTATATAACTTTTGTTAATTATCTCTTTATACATGAACTTGGAATTAAAATTCTTCACAACTTTACCTATTTAACCTTTTCTCTAATGTTACAAATAACCGAGTTGAATCTGAACTGAAAACTAACCAACTTATTGTCTAATTTTTTATTTAGGAAAGCTAGTGTTGAATTTCTTAATGGAAACCCCATTTTCTTATGCTTCAGTATTTGTATTAGGGGACTGTAATTTCTAAATTATTTTTCTTAATGTTAGATCTCAAAATTAGTCATACATTTATTTATCATCATCATCATTAGGTCTTCAGTCCTAGAACTGGTTAGACGCGTACCATCATTGTTTCCTATTCTGAACTAACCTACAGATTTTTCCCTGAAATTTGCACAGTTTGCATCTATAACTATCTCATCTAGGTCTACATCTACCTCTTTTTTCCTATCTCTGCTTGTAATATATCCCATACTATTCCCCAAAATGCCATAGAACGTATTCCGCCCTTCTATTTCTCTTTTCCCCAGATATCCTTGTTCCCCTACTATTTCTATAACTTATTTGTTATTATCTTTGTGTGTCCATGCTATCGTCCTCATACATCTGAAGCACAGCCTTTCAAAAGGCTGCTACCGTTTTTCTGTCTGCGTTTCAGACTGCCCGTATTTCATAGGCATACTGTGGTTTGCTCCACACATATGCTTTCAACAATTTTCTTCTTGTTTTATGTTTGTTGCCTTTACTCATAGGCGCTGTTCTTTCTTGTCAGATGCAGTTCGATCACCTTCTATCGTTTTACAGTTATACGCCCTATTTCTCCGACCTTTAGTGGTTGTGAAGGGAGGGAAGCAACCTGTGGCTGCCAAGTTCCCCCAACACTTAACCATTTAACGATTTACTATATTTTCCAATTTATCTTTTCGCACAGCCAACATTAGTTGGAGATATTTCGCAACCAACAACTAGTTGTTTATACTAATCATCAGATTTATCTGCGCTTATTTTTTCGTCATTAGGTTTTTCATCTCAAAACTGGTTGGACACATGTCTGCACTTATTTATATTCTGAGCTAGCCTACATAGTTCCCTGAAATTCTTACACAGCATGTGTATTCAGCTCGTTCCCCTTCTATTATTTTCTAATTTTATGCCCTATTTTACCGAGATTCAGCGAAGGAGGTTAAGCAACCTGTGGGTACCAAGATCCCCCAACACTTAGACATTTGCCGAAATAATGGTTTTCCAGTAAATCCTTTCACACACTTAACATTATTCGAGAATAATGCCCAACCATTTCTTGTAGTTACTTATAATAATCATCATGTTTAAGCACAGTTATCTTTTCGTCATTAGTTTATCCATCTTGGGATTGGTTGGATGCGTACCTCCATTGATTTCTATTCTGGGCTAGCCTACACATCTCCCTGAAACCCCTACAGCCTACATCTTTTACTATCTGTGTGCAGTAGTCTAACCTAGGTCTGCCTCTTCTTCTCTTTTTTCCTATCTCTGCTTCTAATATATTCCGCACTATTCCCTCATGCCGTAGTATGTGGCCTATCATCCTATCTTTCCTATTTTTTACCGTTTTCCACATATTTCTTTCGTCTCCTACCATTTTTAGTACTTCTTCGTTCTTAACTTTGTCTGTCCATGATATCTTCATCATACGTCTGTAGCACCACATTTCAAAGGCTTCTACCTTTTTCTTGTTCGCTTCTCCTACTGTCCAGGCTTCACAGCCGTACAGTGCTGTGCTCCACACATATGTTTTAAGCAATCTTTGAGCACAGTAGTTGCTTTTTCCTGTTAAATGTAGCACGACCTTGTGCTAATCTTTTTTTTATATCTTTTGTGCTTTTTCCATCTTGCGTTATTTGGCTTCCTAGGTAGCAGAAATCCTTAACCTCTTGTAAGTTCGTGTTACATACTTGTATTCTTGTTTTTGATTTATTTTCCCCATCTTTGCATACTAAAACTTTAGTTTTAGTTTTGTTAATTTTCATACCGTATCTCTCTGTTAGAACCGTTTCCATTTCATTAAGAGCAGCTTCTAACTCTTCCTTGCTAGACGCTAACACCGCTATATCATCTGCAAATCTAAGCATATCAATTTTTTGTCCCTGCATAGTAATTCCAAATGTCTTCCTGCATTTGACAGTATTCATTGCCTCTTCTATGTACAAGTTAAAAATCAATGGGGATAGGGCACATCCCTGTTTCACTCCTTTCCTAATGTTTACTGCTCTACGTTCCTGCTCTAATTCTATTACTGCAGTTTGCTCTTTGTATAAGCTATGTACTATTCGTCTATCCCTATAACTCATTCCAATCTTTTTGAGTATTTCAAACATTTTTTCCATTTTACATTGTCGAATGCTTTTTCCAGATCTACAAACCCTATATACACGCTTTCCCCTTTTTCTATTGTTTTCTCCATTATCACTCTCAGAGCTAAAATAGCCTCCCGGGTTCCCCTGTTTCGCCTAAACCCAAATTGATCTTCTCCTAGTATTTCTTCCGCCTGTTTTTCCATTCGTCTTTGCACAATTCTAGTTAATATTTTTGACACGTGTGCTGTCAAACTTATTGTTCGAAAATTTTCACATCTATCCACGCCTTTCTTTTTTGGTATAGTTACTATGATGCTACGCTTGAAATCTTTGGGTATCTTGCCTGTCTCATACATATAGCTTACAAGTTGGAAGAGACGTTCTGTTACTGCTTGTCCAGCTGCTTTTAGAGTTTCTGCTTGCACCTTATCTGTACCCGGAGCCTTACCATTTTTCAGATCCTTTAATGCTAATTCAAACTCGTCTCTAAGTATAGGATATCCCAAGTCATCATTTTCAATGTCTGATTCCTGTTCTAATGCAGTTAGTTCCTCTCCTGCATATAAATTCCCTATATATTCTTGCCATCTACCCACTTTCTCTACATTTTCTATGATGACGTTTCCTTGTGCGTCCCTTATATTTTTGCTATACGGTTTTCTATCCCTAAAATTCATTCTAATTAATTTGTATGCTTCGTCTGTCTTTCCTATTTCCATCTTTATTTGTACCTCTTTGCACTTTTCATCAATCCATTGTTCTTTAGCTTTCCTGCATTTTCGAATAATTTCCCATTTTATGGTTTTGTATCTCTGTTTTCCTGTTTCGTCTGATTTATATTTGTATTTTCGTCTTTCTTCTATTAAATTCAGGATATCCTTTGTTATCCATGGTTTCTTATTTTCTTTTTGTGTATACCTCAGAATATCTCTGGCTGCCATGTCTAGGCTGGATTTAATGTTATTCCATTCTGTTTCTACTTCCTTTGCAAAAAATATTAAGGTAAATATAAAAAAACCATGGATCACTATGGGCCTACTTACTTCAATTCACCATAGAGATAGTTTAAAAAAATAACTAATGAAATACCCCCAATATGAAATTCTAAAAATAGAATATAAAATGTATAGAAATCAAGTCATAAAGCTGTTAAAAAAATGTAAAAATATTACTATAGGAAAAAAATCACTGCTGCTAGAGGAAATACAAGGTAAATCTGGCAAATTATAAGTAGTAGCATCAATAAAACGCAAAGTAGCACCAACAAAATTGATAAAATAATTACTGAAGAAGGTATTGAGGTAAAGGACACGCAAACAATAGTAAACATATTCAATCAGTATTATATATCAGTAGGTCATACACTAGCAAGTAAAATTAAAAACAACAAAAGCACGTGGGAAAGTTATGCATCCCCATTTCAACAAAATCACTCAATGTTTTTAGAGCCAATAGGTGAAGAAGAAATTTTAAGTCACATTTCTGCACTAAAAAATAATACCGCACCTGGGTTAGACGCAATATCCACTAAAACAATCAAAATAGGTACACAGTCATTAATAAAGCCAATTCAACATATTATTAATCTTGCTTTCAGTACAGGCATTTATCCTGATGCATTCAAACATGCTATCATTACTCCAATATACAAATCTGGGGATAATAGTAAAGTACAAAATTATAGACCATTATTGTTAATAAGTAATTTAGCTAAAATAATTGAGAAAGCCATGAAAGTACGATTAATAAAATACCTGGAAAAAAACCATTTACTATCGGAAACACAATATGGCTTTCGTGGAAACTGCTCTACTGAAAATGCTGTTTTTAAATTAACAGGCGATATTGTTGAAGCCTTAGATACTAACAATAAAGTAATGGCTATATTTTTGGACTTAGCGAAAGCTTTCGATACAATACAACACGACATTCTATTACAGAAATTGAACCACATGGGTATCAGAGGATTACCACTGGATCTCCTAACCAGTTATTTGTCCAACAGACAGCAAATGGTCAAATTAAACAATGTATTAAGTTTAGCAGCAACTGTAACGTGTGGTGTACCACAAGGGACTGTGTTGGGCCCATTGCTTTTTTTAATCTATATAAATGATTTGGCATCAATTGATGCTGGCAGAAATATCATATCATATGCGGATGGTATGGCTGTTACATTTGTAGGAGAAACGTGGTTAGAGGTAATAAATAAATCACAACATGGAATGCAAAAAATTAAAAATTATATGAACTGTAATAAACTTACTTTGAACATGGACAAAACTAAATATCTTACTTTTACCATATATAAAAAAATTCAACCACATATATCACACCTAACAATACACGAAGCGACTTGCCAGATAACTGATAAGTGTGATTGTAACCAATCAATAACCAAAGTAGCACCTATTAATTACTTGGGTATAATTATTGATGAATGTTTAAAATGGAAAGCTCATACTGAAAAATTGAATATGAGATTACGTAAGACTATCCATATCTTTAGCAAAACTAAATATTTTCTAAATTTGAACATGCTTAAAAATTTATATTATGCTCTTGTTGACTCACTAATAATTTACTGCATTTCTATTTGGGGAGGAGCTTACAACAGTAACATTAAACAAGTTGAATTTACACATAAGTTGGTACTGAAAATAATATATGGAAAAAGCCTCTATTTCCCTACTGATCTCTTATACAAATAAAGTAACATGTTGAATGTTAAGACATAATACATAAAAGCTCTCCTGTGCTTCTTATATAGGAATCCAACAAGACGCGTGCCCATAATGCATGAACACAACACTAGAAATAAAGAGCAGAAATTTAGTCATTTGCCTGAAGTGAGGAAAAATATTAAACATAACTTTGTTACTTTCTGTGGCCCTAAACTATATAATTTACTCCACTTGGAAATAAAGAACCTCCATAACTACCACTTGTTTGCAAAAAAAGCCACAATATTTATCCAGCAGAATAACATCCTATTTCTGACTAATTTGTGACCATCATTTCATTTCATTACGTCTAGACATATCTTTTAATCCTTTTATGATTTGTTTTATTTTGGCATTTAAACATGAATTTACTAATTTATAAAAATTAAATAATAAATAAAGGATTTTAGACACTGTAGAAGACACCTAAAACTCTGATTTATGCCCTTTGTAATTATACCGATGCTTCTCCTGCACATGCAAGAACAACTTCAGTTCTTAGGTGCAGCGGCTTCTTGTTTAAGTTTCTTCCCTTCAGTTTATGTATGTATATTTATATATGTATATGCATATAAATATATATATATATATATATATATTTTTTTTTTTTAATATGAAGAAAGGAAAGATATTTTTGTTTTATTAAAATTCCATACGCATTAGAGTACATTTTGTAATATAAAGAAACTATGTATATCACATTATACTGAAATTTGTAAATAAAGATTGATTGATTGATTGATTGATTGATTAGTATCAGATATTTTCCCGATATCATTATGCAATTCATTTGACTTTTTTTCGAATCTTTCTTGAATATCTTTATATTTTAGTTTCTCTAAGTCCAAGTGCCTTTTTCCGTTCCTTTTTTTTTTAGATTTTTAAATTTAAGTGCGGCCTTCATAATTACGATGTTGTGGTCAAGTATCTATATCTGCTTCTGGGTAGCTTCTACAGTCTTTTACTTGATTCCTAAACCGTTGTCTAACAAGAATGTAATCTATTTGATATCTTCCTATATCTCCTGGCATCTTCCACGTATATCGTCTTCTAGCATGATGTTGAAATAATGTGTTTGTGATGATTAAATTGTTCTTGTCGCAAAATTCTACCAGCCTATTTCCCCTGTCATTTCTCGTGCCTAAACCAAATAAACCTACTACCGCTCCTTCCCTACCCTCACCTACCACGGCATTAAAATCCCCCGTAATTATTAAATTTTCATGTCCTTTTACGTATCTTAATATGTCTTCCATATCTTTGTAGATGGCTTCTACCTCTTCGTCACTGTAGCTAGAGGTGGGCATGTATACTTGTATTATTACTGTGTTTACCGGTTTAGATTCTAATCTAACCATGAGTACTCTTCGTTCTTTTGTAAGTAATTTTCTACACAGTATCCTATCTTTTCCGCATAACTATCCCCACACCCAAATTTCCTTCCTCTGCTCCTGTATGAATTACCTTGAAGTCTCCACTCCAAAATCCCCCGCCTCTGGCCACCGAACCGCTGATCCCTACTATTTCTAGTGATAACCTATTCATTTCGATTTTTAGGTTCTCTAGCTTACCTACTTGCTTCATACTTCTAACATTCCACGCTCCGACTCGCAGAATGTTCCCGACTCTTATTTTTATCTTTCTAATCGCATCCTCCAGTAGTCCCCTCCCGGAGATCTGAATGGGGACTATTTTACCTCCGGAATCTTTTACCCCAGAGAATGCCATCATGTTTATTACAATTTAAGTACGCTGTGTACTTGGGAGATAATGTGGTGGTTTCCCGTTGCCTTCCACATCACGGTAGTGTGTCTTAGACTGCCATACTAACCCCTATGGTCTCTGCCAATCTAAGTACCGAAAGAGCCGCTGCCCTCTTTCGGGGACCTGTCTTAGTCTGGTTCCTCACTAACGACCCTACTACTTTGGTTGGACCTGTAGTTTGGCTCTTTAGCTCATTAGAACACGCAAGCCATTTCACCTGTTCTAGTAATTTAGAACTTCGGCAAGGTGCAGGTCCATTCGAAATGGATTTATTTATCATACAATAGTAATACAAAGGACTTTGATTATTATGTAAGTAATAATATTAATCGAAATCAATAAATTGTAACTTTAAAGTTTTTATTTTAATATACTTTACTTACGAAACACTGATGTAATTTTCATTTATAGTAACAAAAGCAAAATGTGAACTCAAAAAGTTGTTTAATTTTTGTCCATATCAATTCTTTTGGTATAAGTGGTTGTAGAGTAATTAAATATTAATCTTTTGATTATGAAAGTTGTTTTTTATAAACAAATTTTTTTTCAATGGCATTTTGTTTTTAGCAACGTTCACACTCTTTAGACAATTTACAACAGCCTGATATTGAATCTACAGATCAAACAAGATCACCCAGTCCTGCACCTTCTAGTGGACTTGAAAGTACTTCTATAAAAGATTCGCCTATTCAGCTAGATGTTTTAACTTCTGATAGCAATATTCAAGAAGGATTTTGTGAAGATAGAGGTGTAGTTTGTGGCGGTATTGTTCGTGGTTGGTTACCAGATGTTGCAGTAGTATTATGGAAACGAATGTTAAGTTCGCTTGGTGATGTAAATCAAATAACAGATGCAACTTTACATGCTCAAGTATTTGATTACTTTGTTAAATTAACAGATACACTTATCAAAATAAAACGTAATCAAGGGGTTACTCCTGATAATCAAAGTACCCCTGAACCTCCAGAGCTAGTGCCACCTCTTACACTTATATTGCCATGGTGTTTTGATGCTTTATCTCTACCAAATACATTCGAAGGTGGAAAATTGAGTGCTCTTCGATTAGTATGTACAATTACACTAAACTGCGAACCTCAGTACCGTACATACTATCCACATTTCTATCGAGCATTGCATATTGGTAAGTATAACAATTATTTCATTTTCAAACGCAATATTATAGCAATTAAGTTTATTTGAAGATAAGATATGAAACCTTTCTTAAAAAGCCATCAACCCATAATTTCTCTGGAAATAGGTTGTACAAATAATCTCGTATTTAGCTACATACAATGAACAACGATCTTTCATAGAACTAACAACATTGTACACCATTTTTATGTTTGAAATTACAGTGATTACAAAAAAAAATAACTACCTTAACTATAAAGGCAAATTAAGGTTTAAAATTAAATTAATTTGTAATTCTTTTTATTCACATTGATATTTTACAACTGTCCCACAAACCTCATTTGAAATATTTTTTAAAGTGATAATCTTTCAGATGTCTTCAAAATTCTATTTCATTACAGATTATATTCATAAAATGTATTGTTTGTCTTCTGCGAATAAAAATGTACAAATGATATTCAAGCAGCTTATCAAACTATCAGATCATTAATTAGTTTTCAATTTATAATTATACTTGAATATTCCTAAATGTCTATGACAATCTTGTTGAAACTAATTGCTATTAATGACTTTTGCTTATGAGTTTAGTAATGACTTGGATTATTTGGTTTTGCAATATCTTGAGATACTTTTGAACTATCAAAATGTTAGCTTAACAGTTGGTCTATTTCTGAAAGAAAATTAAAGCTTTTGGTTAACGTTTATAGTAAACCTTCATTGAACACATCTGAAATGAATTTGTATCCCACATAATAGTATGTGGATGTGTATTTTGAGCTAACCGGCTATTGAAATTTTGTTAATTGAAAAAGTGATAGTGTTTCCTCGTTTTATAGAACCAAATTTGCTTAATATTTTTTTTAAAACCACTTACGATAGGGTCATTTACCAAAGCAACTAGTCAGCCAACTTGACCATCTCCGATCTTTTTGAAGCTTTCAGGAAATAATTTCCCTTAAATGTTTAAATTAAAATATATTTTTAGAAAAATTATATCTTATTAGGTTTTGATGTAATTCAGTATTAAAATTTGCATAGTGGAATATAAAAAACATATGTTGACAATATTGTCCTTAGCCTAATTATAAAGTTGGCGAAGGATCATAATTTGATTATTGTAAACCATTCGTAAACTGAGCAATGCTGCTAGTCGTTAACAGTTCCTCCAATACCAGCACATGCACTTTTTCTATGTTACAATGCAAAGAAATTCCATTCTACCTTAATGCGAAAATCTTTCTCATGATGACAGATTGAGAAAGTTTGATTTTTTTATACTGTGATGCTGCTTTGCCTGAAAAATAGATCAGCTTTTCAGGTTTGTGGGGCAGATTCTGTTCAAGAAAGTCAATCATGATGCCTTGAAACAAATGAACAGCAACTTTTTACTGTATTCCGTGCAGACAAGAGAGAAAGTAGTAAAGTAAATATAAACATCGCCCACACTGAATACCGCAGCAAAACAGGGGGGTAGAATAGAAATCTGAAAGGATTGGATTTCGGGCTAGCTCAAAACCGAATAGAGTGGGATGGGTCATACAGAAAGAAAAATTGGAAACCTCAACAAGTATTCTATTTACACACCGCTAGTTAGACATAGTATAAAAAGAAATATTTACAGAGACCAACTCGAACATTTATGTAAGGGTGTTGTAATAACGCGATGTAAAAAAATTATCACTTTGCATATAACAAAAAGTATACATTTAAGCGAATATTGATTGTATAATCTTAGAATATAAATAACACGACAGGAATACTTACTTAATATTTCCAACCCTAAATATATACTAAAAGAAAATTAAACATAGTATATACAGTAATTGTATCTGCTCTGCCAAGTGCACTTTGTAAAAGTTAGAAAGTGACATTTAATTTAAATAACGTAACTCTAACTTATATCAACAAGGTGTTCAGATACTCCAATTTAGAATTTAGTAAACAAGCTGTTAGCATTAATTTACAACAAAAAGGAACCAATAGCAAGTGCGCTAACGCTAGCTTCAGTTTATACAGTATTGCCCGAAATAAACAGTACTGAAATTGTAATTGTTTTGTATATTTAAAAAATACATATTATTGACACTTTATTATATGTTCTAAATGTGCACCTCCTCGTTCGAGACAGACTTCATAACGATGTTCTAAGTTTCTGGTCATGTTGTTGAATAAGGGTTGTCTCAGGGTTGCGAAGAAGACTCTAACGGCATCCTTTAATTCATCGATGGTTTGTGGTGCCCGTTTGAAAACGGCATTTTTAGCCATGCCCCAAATGTATGCGTCTGGAGGTGTGAGGTCTGGAGAATGTGAAGGATAAGGGAAGTCAGTAAATCGTGATATGAATTTGCTTGGAAAATGTTCTTGAAGAAATTGACAATTGCGGCAGCAGTATGGCAAGTTGCCCGTCCTGCTGAAAAAATTGGTTTTGAAATGCCAAGTTACGTGCACGACAGAATTGACGTAGATCAGGGATAAATCGTGTTAAAATTTGTCTGTACCTCTGTTGATTAAGTGTGACTTGCCTACCATTCTCTTCGATAAAGTACGGACCAATGATTCCGTGTCCGGAAACAGCACACCAGACACTCACTTTTTCTCTGTGTAAAGGAACCTCTTGAACCTCATCGGGTCTGGCAAAGCCCAGAAATCGATTTGTGCGACGATTCACATAGCCTGACAAGTGAAAATGTGCTTCGTCTGAAAACCAAACATTTTTCAAAAATTCAGGATTTTCATACTGTAACGCGAGAATTCTGGCGCAATATTCCACTCTACTGCGATAATCCCGAGGATGTAGTTGTTGATGTACCTGAATCACATACGAAAATGTACCCAGCTCCTTCAGGATTCTTTGAAAGGAAGTTCTTTTTAAATCAAGTTGTAACGCTGTCCTTGCCTGGCTGATTTTCGGATTTTCTAAGATTTGCTCAAAAACACGTTCATGGTTATTGTTGTTGTTAACTGTCCTGGGACGCCCCGAGTTTCCTTTTCGTTTGCACAATACACTACCTGTATTTCTAAACTTTTCAATAACCTTCAAAATTACAGCATTACTTGGAGAACGTTTGTTAAACCTTTGTGTGAATTGATCAGACACGTATAGCAAACTTGCACCATTACGTCGGCCGATTCCGTATGAACGAAAATAATGCTCTACCAGAAACACTTTCTCCTCTGTACTTAACACCATTTTCAACAATTAGGCCCTACTAATTACTTGTTTGTGGTTTACTTGACAGGTCTATACTAGCTAACTTGAGTGTGACAGCGCACGCATAAAAACACCGCCAACTTAGTTTCAGTACTGTTTATTTCGGGCAATACTGTACTAATTGTGACTTGAAGAGTGCATATTTCATGCACTATGAAAGTAACGTGCAATTTGTAATTTATTTTGCAATCACGAGTAAGAAAATTACAGCTTTTAATAACCAGCAAAAGAAGTGTCTGTTTTCCACAACAGCATCAAAGGAACGGAAATAAAATAACTGTAACTTAAAACATACTGTCTGCCTCTCTGGGACCATCATAAACAATTTGGAAGTGTGGACTGCACATGTCGACGGGCTGGATACTGGAGCAAACTAGATGGTAATACTAAGTACAACAAAGCATTTTAGTAGCACGATTTACAACATTTTCTTTTGGCAAAAAGATGTATAGAATAGGACCCTTTCAAAAGCTCAGGCTGTATTTATATTGAATAGAGAACTACAGGGGAAGTAACTTATTTTCAATTTAAAACAATTCCTAGCGATAAAATGTTAAATATTCTATGAACACCAGTAAAAGTATATTCCAGACAACAGATGCAAAATATTCCCAGAAGAATAACCAATTAATGCAATCGAACATGCTATAATTACTTCCACTGAATTTTGTGTTGTTCGCATAAGAAACGATGTCTGTTAAAATGATCCAGTAGGTTAGAAACTCTGCTTGCAGCAATATGGATAGAAATATATAGCAGGTTGCTTAACCATTATAGAACCAAATGCGATTTGTATATTATCGACTTACAACACCGAGAATGGATTAAATGAGGGAAACGGTTTATTGCCCATAAAATTGAGTGAGCTGAACACGTGCAGATTACGATATATGATTTCTCAGAACTATTAGAAGCTTTTATATTTTACGATATAGCTGTTTAGAACGTGTTTCAAGGAATAATCTATTAAAAGTGGTTTGATGATAAGGAAATGCTTGCTTCTTTCAACGAATTTATAAAGTGAAGTTATTTAACAATAAGCAAATATTTTAGAGAATTTAGAAGCTGTTATAGAATATTCCAAGTGCTTAAAAACTGTGTTTAATATCAAATAGTATAGTTTATGGATATCAAAACAAATATAACTGACCAGTTTCAACTGTTTTTGTTTGTTATGATGAATGAAGTTATTAGTTATAGAACACGTGAAATGAAAATGTAAATACGTGCAAAGGACTGAAAAACTAAAAGGGGCGTCAGATTACTAGGAATGGCATATGGACATGGAATGCTCTTGCGAACTTATGGGTTGTTAGGATATATCACAAACATAAAATTTGATAAGGAAGTGTTACCTTCTGAAAATTCAACTAAAGGAAAATGTGAATTTAACAGGCTGAGAGATAAAAGTTCACTATTTATTTGTCATTTGCTCCTGAAGTAAAACCAACTGATAATAGTTTAACTGATACGAGAAGTGTATGCACTACATTGGAGACTAATTTCGAATCCTCATCTAAAGTCATGATAAAGACGATTAAAAATATCCAGAAACATTGGTTTTCTAGTTTTTTAATATTTCTACTTTTGTCCTTCAAACAACCACACAAAGTTCCAAATTAATGGAGGGATATACTTTCCAAGTTCCAACCCCTGTGTCCACTCATAACGACGATAATTCCACAACCATGTGAATTTAAAACACCTTGTCCAAGCTAGCATAAGTTCAAAAATTTGTTACATGTCGCATTTATTTTCTCTGTGGGAACATCTATATTTATTCTTTTTTTTAAAGCTGTGTTTCATTCAACGTTACTTTTAACTTAACATCATACCAAACCCCAACCCTGCGGCTATGTCCGCCTTATCACTACTTGCTCGTATGTCTAAATTTTCGATGTTTTCTAATTACCGGCTCACAGATAATTAATTCTAATTTCGATCGGATGTAATTATTGTCATTTAATTTCCCTTCTACTTAGGTTCAGTCCGAGGTTTTTGTCGTAGTAGTAGTCCCCATTGGCTTTGTAGAATGGATCCCGGGGAAAGTACTTGTTGTATCATGTGATTTACTTAAGTTGACATTGTGTTTTCTTTTGTCTTTGTAATATAAAAGAATACATTGTAAAATATTGTAGGAAATGATTAAATTATTTGTGCACCCTGATATCCTTGACTTTCTCCTATTTAATGCTGGGTTTTTACATTGCATTAAAGTGTGTTTTGAGTTTTCTTTATATGTGACCTTGATTCTAATTTATTTAACTAAGATTTGTAACAAAAATTAGGAATAATTATAGTATGAAATATTCTTATTAGTTGGTTCACTGTTATTTACTTCGTAATGCTAAAGCTTCCTTTAAATGACATACTTTCACGGTGAAACTTGACACATAAATATTAAGTTTACCCTTTTGTGATTTAAAATAATTTATGACCCTAGTTCTGTTTCAATATGCATTTAACAAGAATTATATCTAATCAACAAAGAAAAAGTTTTCTTAATTTTATTTCAGAAATGCCTAATATTAGTCTGTTTTCCTTTTTTTGTGGTTTTTAGATAAGTTATTAACCTGAATTACAGTCAAATATGTATAAAACGAAGCTTTTGTAGTTTCTAAGTTTATGATTTTAATAGAACTAGCTATTTATTTCAATACCGCACTTCAATATTAATTTGTCTGTTTTAGATTGATTTTTCTTTTTTTGCATTTGCTTTTTATTTTGAAAAAACTGTATTGTTATTTATAGCATTTTCACAGTGTTTACATATCTATTTATCCGTATATACATCTAACATTTACTTATGTTATTTGCTCTCCAATATAATATTGTACCATGCAACGTAGACTCTCAGGCACAAACCGTGACATAATAGTTTTATGTCTAAGAGCCACTCGTATAGTGCCACCACTATGATTAGGCCTAAAACCGGACTGTGTAGAAGGAATGATGTTACAAACATGGAGGTGGTTCTATAATTGACATTCGATAAATTTTTCGAATATGTTAGATAAAAGAATGAGAAAGCTAATGGATCTAATATCATTTAACGATAGTGGATTGGAACACTTAGGTACGGGTGTAATAAGTGCCATCTTTCAGGTAACAGGATATACCGATTTGGTAATAGTGTGAGTAATATATGGTAATATAAAAGGGACACAATTTTATCATCAAAATGTATATACAATCAACCTCACAAGAAGTGTTACTAATAAATTCAATTTTATTAAGAACATCATTCTCCGTTACTACCTTAAACTTAAAAAGTTACCCATATTAACAAATGTATGTGTATTATAAAACTGCAGCCTACTGGCATCGGAATTACTGTCTTTGATGGAATCAATAAAACGATTATTTATTTCATCAACATTAAAATGACTAGCTTGAAATTATTCGTATAGGGCCGACTATTTCTTATGCTGCATCTGGTCTAATTATCATAGAAGATAAGTATATTCCTGGAAGTATGTTACTTTTTATATAAATTTACACAAATTTTCATAACTCTCGTGGGGTTGCAGGCGTCTTGCTTATGGAAACTCTTTTACTGTGCATTTGTTACGTGCCAAAGTGGCCCTTTAACATGTATTAGGTTAAGTTTGATGTACGGAGGTTTCGCGCCATAATTTCAAAAGATGCGGTGCGCGAAATTTTAAAAGACTAGGCGCGTATTTCCGGTACGTCATAGTGCGTTTGCGCAGATCGCACGACGCGAGAGGGTTGGACGAATAACTTCGCGCCGACGTGAAAAAGACAAGGAGTGGGGACAAAGTGGTGAGAGGTTTCGGTTAGACGCTCTCAAACGTGGCTTTTTGCCTGAAACTATCGAGTGGAGTGGACGCTTTGAGGTATCGTATCGTGCTTATCTTATCTATGTAGATTTCCTTTGCCTAATTGTCTTTGTTTGTTGTCTTATACCTGGTATTCCCGTCATTCCCTGCATAGGTAGGTAATCTGCAACCTAGACGAGCCGTACTCCACGACCCTGGACCACGAACTCATGATTGCCGTAGCTGGCCGGAGCGCTTGAAGGAGCGTTGGCAGGAGTCACCATCTTTAATAACCGCATAAGGGCTTCGAGTAGCCTGATGGACTTGGAATAGAAGCCAACTTTAACCCAGCGACATATTCATGTGAGTAATTGCATTAGAATATATTGTCTCAATTTTATGTAAATTTTCCGAATATGGCGCAATATAATTTTGTGCATTGGTGACGTCATTGGAAGTTGGCTGCGCAGAATCTGTAATAAGGTTAGTGCTGCCATCCGCGAGTGGCGTCGCCCGGTTTATTCATTGCGCTCGCGCGATGTATTTATGAACTCGTAAACTGTATTATCGACTTTTTAATTGTAAGATTTATCGATTTTTAAAGCGTAATACATTAATAATGGGTTGTACATTACTTTTTTATGTATTAGTGTTTACAGAATCATTTTTTGCAGCGGGAAATAAAAATGTGAAATTAGTTGATCATGTAGTAAAATAATGCCTGTAATAATCTGTTACAATCACTTTTCTACTTCTAAGCATTTCAGTATCTTTTGTATAAATGTGTATTATTTTAAGACTATTGTGATGGTATAAATTATATTATGTTCAAGCTAGGCAACCTATTGCACTAGGTTCTGATTTATACTGCGAATTTTTGATTTTTATTATTTATTAGCATTACAATGCTGTTGCCAGCGGTGGCGGCAATATAATTACAAATAGACATGTACTATAAACATTTAATTTACTAAACTAGCAAAATGAACCTTAGTTGCAGGGAAAGGGTCAAAGGCGTCCTGAGACAGTGCATTCCACAACACAACACCCCTGCTAATAGGAGAGTTGGAACCAAAGGAGCTTGCATACTTTGCACCTTGAATCTTGAACAAATGATCACTTCGGGAGATGTAGTTGGCCATGCATAGGCGGTTGTCAATTTCTCTTAAGGAGGGTAATTTTGTTATGGCTTTATACATTGTAATTAGTAAAATTCGATCCTGTCGTAAATCCAGTGACTCCCACTCTAAGTATCATAAAAGTGTTGTGCAACTAACTGAATTATCATCGTAAATACTCAATAGATGTCGAGTCGCTCTACGTTGTAACTTTCGGGTTTTTATGTGACTTGTGGTTGGGTTACTTTCACTTATTTAATCTTTCTTAATACTTAAATCTCCAGAGACCACCTTATCATCAGGGCTAAACAGTGGGTTCTTTATTTTATCTCTGCGATAGCATACACATGGAAATAATTTATCTCACAAGACTTCACTGATTCAGTTTGAAATAAGACAACTACATGTGATATAAATACCTATAATAATTGTAATTGAACTAACAAGATAGTCAAACTTTAAATTATTTTAGTAAAAATAATAAAAATTTAATCTTTAACCGATTTCAATTCTCTTAGAACTCTAACAAAACTGTCAATTTTACTTTAGTAAATTTTTTTCTTTTCTTTTTCAACAATTTCAGCGTATCAAAAAGCTAACAAAAAAATCGACGTGATACGAGCTCATGTCTCGGGGGTTTTTAGAAGATAAAATTACAACGTATTAATTCAAACATTAATTAAAGCATTGCATCTTCACAGTGCTGTTAGTATTCAAACATTTGTGAAACAAACAATTATTATAGTTTTTCTTTCGTAAAAATTTAAACTGATATATACATAAATACCCGAATAAAGTATTTTCAAAGTCCTTGACCTCAACACACGTCAAGACAAAACGCGATCAGTGGAAATAACAACAGATGGTGTGTACCTCATGGCGTACACTCGAACACCTGATCCTCTAAACCAAAGAATATTAATCCAGAAAAAGCAAGCCTTCCAGGATTCAATCCAAGAAGTAGAAATAGCGTAAATTAGCTGAATATCTCTGCTGATATTTTCTAATTTATTCGTTTTACAATACTCGAACAAGTATTCAAATTCACTTAAATGGCAATCTAACCAAAACCATATTGAAGTGAGCAACACGTTTTTAAAAATTAAATTAATTTGCTACAACAGATAACCTTATTTTAAAATCATTGTATAATAAATAAAATCAGCTTACCCCTAGCCGGTGATTTAATTTATTTTCAATAGGAAACGCTTCCAACAACCAAACTAACATGTGGAAAATAATTCGCTGCTTTGTGTCCATCTTACACCAAAAGTTGAATAAGATAGCCAGATCTCAAGTGGTGTTGGGAAACTACGAAAGTTCCTCAGACAGGCAATTATTTGCAGTGTGTTACAAAGAGTTGCACAGATGTATGACGGGTTAGAATATAGTTTTATATTCGGTTAAACCACACCATAAGAACAACTACAGAGCCAATTTAACTTCTGTATATTTTGTAACTTAACACTCAAATACCTAAAATATAATTTTTACAACAAATATGCAAACTCTAAATTACTTACAGTTGCCTCTCTTTTTTATAGTGAACAAAGATATTTGAGCAAGATTAAACATGGTAAATTGACAATTCATTGACTTTTCAAAAAATATTTTTGTCTATACTTTCAAATCTATTTTCCAGCCTACTACAATTATTTTGTCCTGTTTTAATTTCTAAACATTCTTCACACTCCCACCCAGTGCAGCGTTAGTTAACGGATGCTGCACTCTCTTCTAAATTTGGTTTTTCTACTTGTAGCACCGCTAACTTGAATGCTGGTCTTTCATAAATACCGGTACTGGTTTGAACCTTAGCCCTCCTTACTATTCCGTCACGAGCTTTAAGAACTTGTATGATCCTACCTTTTGGCCAATTACATCTAGGTAGGTTTTTATCGCAAATAACTACAATGTCACCCTCTTTAACGCTTGGTGATTGGTCGTGCCATTTAGGACGTATCAATAGTTGTGGTAGGTACTCAGTTACAAATCGACGCCAACACTTGTCTGCAAATTGCTCCTGTAAAGGTAACTAGTTTTTGGACTTTTGCGTCTAGATCAATAGAACTCATTAGTTTTTCGCCGTTCGTCGATCCTACTAAAAAATGATTTGGTGTGAGCGCTTCAGACTCTTCACTGTCTAAAGGTAGATAAGTGAGTGGCCTCGAGTTGACAATATTCTCAGCCGCGATTAGGCAGCTTTGAAGGAGTGGGTCAGTGGGTGTTCTTGACGGTAAAGCATCATACAGTGCAAGTTTAACCGATCTCACAAGACGCTCCCATGCTCCCCCCATATGCGGGGATAGAGGACAATTGAAATGAAACGACATCTCCGGGCTAACAAATTCTTTGGCTATTATCTGAGGGTCAAGTTTCTTCAGCTCTTCTTTCAGAATGCGTTCTGTGGCTATAAAGTTAGTCCCTCGATCACAGTAGATATGTCTTGGCTGACCTCTTCTATTAATAAAATTCTTAAAGCAAAGGATGCAGTGGTCAGCATCTAGTCTATGTGCGATTTCTAAGTGTACTGCCCGGATGGTAAGACAGGTGAATAGGACGCCCCAGCGCTTCTCAATTCTTCTTCCAACAACAACATTGATGGGTCCAAAATAATCCACTCCTGTATTGGTGAACGCAACAGTGTTAGTAGCAAGTCTACACGAGGGAAGTGGGGACATTTCTGGCGTTTTGGGCACAGCTTCCATAATTTTGCAAACCTGGCAATCTCGGCGTATTTTTTTTAGGCATCTTCGCAGTTTGGCAATGTAAAACGTCTGTCTAATTTGATTTACTACGGTTTCGTGGTTATGGTGCAAAAATAAATTATGGTAGTGTTGAATTATTAACACAGTGAAACGGCTTTCAGGAGGTAGTATAATGGGTCTTTTCGACTCCCAATTCAGGCAGTTTGCAGCATCCAATCTTCCTCTCACTCTTAACACCCCTTCTTGGTCTAAATACGGTGACAATCCAAATATTTTACTTGACCTCTGGACAGTCGATTGGAGTAAGGCTGATGAATTTTTTTGTAGTTCTCTGATCTCTTCAAAATAGTATTCCCTTTGGACTAAATGAATCAACGTATTTCGTGCTCGAGTAAGCTCTTCAGAGGTCAAAATATTAGTGACTTTGAGAAACTTATTGGCACGGAAGTTAATGAATCTGTGTACGTATGCCATCGACGTAGCAATTTATTATATGTGCTAAACCGTTCCAACATTACTGGAGAGCTCATAACTTCGTGAGCTGCAACAGACTCTGTGGTTTCACAATTTGCTATGATATCTATAGGCCAATATTCCTCGTTCAAATACAAGAATTCTGGTCCCTTGAACCACCGATCAGATACTTTTAGCGAGGGTAGACTAGCCCATTTCGTTGCTTCATCCGCCACATTCAGTTTACTAGGAACATATCGCCAGTTTGATGTCAGAGAGTTGTCCTGTATTTCCGCAATGCGATAGGCAATAAACTTGCAAAATTTTCTCGGATCTTCTGACCGAATCCAACTTAATACGGTTACAGAGTCAGACCAATAATGGATCTTACTGACTGTAACAGCTAAATGTCCGAGAATACTTTTGCAAAACGCGCCCCAATACGGCACTTTCCAGTTCCATCCGTGGAATTGTTTGTAACTTTATTGGTGCGACTCGAGTTTTCGCACCCAACAGCGTACATTCTGTAGTATTTCTTTGGATTATTCTTAAATATGCTACAGCTGCACTGGCGTTTTCGCTTGCATCGACAAATATGTGCAGTTCCACTGCAGAATTAAGCCAATTAGTAAACGTATTTAAATAACATCGCGGAATCGCAAGTTTTCTATCACTAATAAGTGTTTCAGCCACATAAGCCATTTTTCATGCTGTTTATCAGTGATAGGTTCATCCCAGGTTATCTTACGCCAAATCTCCTGAAGTAGTATTTTAAATACACTAAAAATTTGATATAAGTCCTAGGGGTCATAGATAGACATCAAGGTCCGCAGAATTTCGCGTTTAGTTGGTTTGCGTACTCCTTGTAAAACGTCCTTGTTCGCTTTGTTAAAGCGTAGTGAAAATTCAAAACAATCTGTATTTAAATTCCACCACATACCAAGGACCTTTTCTATTTTATCTTCACAGTTAACATCTAAGCTGAATCGGGCTGGGTTTGGTGGCTCTGAAGAGTTCATTTCTAACATAAATTTTTGTGAATTGGAATACCATTTTCTAATTTCGAAGTTAGCTTTTGAATGGATAAGCGTAACTTGTTTGGCATTTTCAAGGGCCTCGGATTCTGTGTCTGCAGTGTCCAACAGATCATCCACGTAGTGGTTTTTGATGATCGTTTCAACAGCTTTAGGGTATACTGTAGCGAACTTAGTCGCGTTATAGTTTTTAACAAACTGAGCTGAATTGGGAGAACAGGCAGCACCAAAGGTCATTACGGTTACCACATAAGTATTTAAAGGTTTATTAGGATCCCCTTCACGCCAGTAGAAACGCTGAGAATGCTGATCCTGTTCTCTTATACCCACCTGTAAGAACATTTCTTTAATATCTGCGCTGTACCCAATTTTCCTGGCTTGTTTGGATTTAGAACGGGAAATATGGGGAGATACCAGATTCTTTCATGTTTTTGACAGAGTTCTTCATCTGATAACCTCCTAATGTACTTCTTAGCTAAGAATTCATTTATTTGTTGATTCAACTTCACACCCAGTTCAGGATCATACTTTATTCGTCTCTCTATACAGTTCAATCTCCGCAATGCCATTTGTCTGCTGTCAGGAAAATTAAACGAATCAAACTTCCAAATCAAACCAATTTTATACTGATTGTCTTCTTGAATCAACGTAGACTGCATTATCTTATGTGCCCGTTTAGATTCCTTTGAAGCGATGGTATTGGTTGGGGTAATTCCTAAACTTTCTATTGAGAAAAATTGTTTAACCGCCTCATGCAGTTCTTTTTCGTCATGCGATTTGGACGAGCAATGGCAAATGTAATAACTATAATTTTGTGGCTCAGGGGGCCCCAAGGCAAACACTGTCCAACCTAGTCTACATTTAGCCGCAATCGGTTGCTTCTCGGCACCCTCTCTCACCTTGAGTGGCACTGCTAAATCCCAATTATCCAGGCCAATAAGAATCTGTGGATTGACGTCGTAATAAGAGTCTATAGGTAATCCGTTGAGGTAGGAATATTCTTGTTTGAGTGTAGAAGAATTTAAAGTTTGTACTGGAAGGTCTAGAGTTTTAACCGTGCGGCGGGACGATTATGAAATCGCGTAGCGCCTTGAAAGCTTCCGCCAATACTGATTAGGATCCTTTGCGACTGGTTTTCAATTCGTTGATGCGTGCCGTCCATCTTAAACATAATGGTTCATTATCGCCCTGTACATCTAATTTTCTAGCAACACTTTCGTTAAGCATTGTGATAGATGAACCTTCATCCAAAAAGGCATATGTATCAACCGTCTTGTCTCCATTCATTAATTTTACTGGTAGTATCCGAACCTGATACTTTGATTCAAGGCTTTATGACACACACTAAATTCTGCATTAGAAACGTCATTGCGAACGGTCTCGCATAATAATGGGGTTTTAGGAGCTGATCCCAATTCAACATCTTTGTGAAGAAGAGGGTGATGCTTATTTTGACACTGTGTTTGATCGCATTTAACTGGAAATCTACATGGGAAGCGATGTTTTTTCAAGCATAATTTACAAAGATTAAGTTTTTTAACAGTCTCCCATTTTTTGTCCAAAACATACGCTTTGAACATACTGCACTCAGCGATGGATCTACAACTACCCTGGCATAATATACAAGTGGTTCGTTTATTGTTAGTATAACTACTTGAAGGCTCATGGATATTGAATCTTCCTTTTTGATGATTTTTGTTGTAGATATCTAAAGTGGGTAGAGACGTGCAAATATTAGTGGCTAGATGGTATAACCAATCCAAGGTCAGTAAGGCCAGAGAACTCATGCTTAGTACTACGATAAATAGCCCAATTTATCTTCAGCTGGGAAGGTAGTTTTAGAAGAATTTCTTGCATTAGATTAGGGTTGTTTAAATAGTCTTTCATATTGGCCGCTTGTAAAGAAATGCACAGATTTTTAACCGCTAAAGCGAATTCAATTAATGTCTCAAGTTTATCATCTCTTGGGGGTGGTTGATGACGGATAGTCTTTATGTAAGTTTCTAGAACTTGCTCCGGTCTTCCAAACAGTAGTTTTAGAGTAGAAATGATATCAGGTACACATTCCGGCAGCGTTAGAAAACTGCAAACAGCCAACTTAGCAGGTCCATTCAAACTTTTCTGTAGCCGTAATAGATTTTCGCAATTGCTAAAACCGCAAAGCTTGGTTGACTGCTCATAACTACTAACGAACAAAGGCCATTCTTGTGGATTTCCGCTGAACATTGGCAGCTTTTTCGATATGTTTCTTCTAGCAGCATACTGTTGTGTCGTTAGTTCTGACTCCTCTAAACGGACATCATGACCAGATTGTACGGCGGGTTTGTCAATAGGTTTTTTATGTCGATATTCGGAATTATTCCTCTGTGGGTAGCTCATCGAAATTTGTTGCGACTTGTGATTCCTACTATCATCTCCAACACGATCGCACCAATTCTCTATATCCAATGACAACATTTTATTCTGTAACGTATCTACCTTTTCAATTTCTTCATCTTCTAAATTTTGACTGTTATCAGAGTCTTCATCAAGAAGCAACCGGGTTTTCTCAGTTAATTCTCTTTCTTTTCTAAGCAAGTCTCTTTCCTCTTGTAGTAGCCGCAGCTTCCAGTTACGTTTGCTACTAGAAGTTGAACCAAGCTTGACACTTTCAGCATGGAAACTCAGTTTTGATTTGCCTGGCGTTACTGTTTTAGCTAATCGTGGTTTAGACTTAACCGAAGAGTTTTCCCTTTGTTGCGTCATTGTTTTTTGCTTGGCTCTTGGCAGTGCCTTTACCAGAGCCCAAATTCATGTTTTGGGCGATACAAATAGGGCATTGCCAAGTGTCATTCTTGGCTACCTCATCTGTGACATCGACGCACTCATAGCAGCACCATTTCCTACAGTTAGTGCACTCTACCATCTCTGTCGCTCTGTAGGGTTTGTCGCAAATTGGGCAGTGTTCCCTCGTTTTCTTTTGCAACGAACTCATTTTGCGCATTTCTAGTAGACTGTAGCTATACGTATTACTTTGGTCAATTTACAATTTTTTCTATTTCAGCTTTGTTCTTTAATTTCCAATGTATTTGAGCTTTTGTTGGGAAACTACGAAAGTTCCTCAGACAGGCAATTATTTGCAGTGTGTTACAAAGAGTTGCACAGATGTATGACGGGTTAGAATATAGTTTTATATTCGGTTAAACCACACCATAAGAACAACTACAGAGCCAATTTAACTTCTGTATATTTTGTAACTTAACACTCAAATACCTAAAATATAATTTTTACAACAAATATGCAAACTCTAAATTACTTACAGTTGCCTCTCTTTTTTATAGTGAACAAAGATATTTGAGCAAGATTAAACATGGTAAATTGACAATTCATTGACTTTTCAAAAAATATTTTTGTCTATACTTTCAAATCTATTTTCCAGCCTACTACAATTATTTTGTCCTGTTTTAATTTCTAAACATTCTTCACAAGTGGGATTGCGCAAATTCCATAATACGCTTTTTGATCCCTGCCTAACAGAATTTCGACTAATAAGACAAAGGAAACTGCTTTTGTGTTTAACTTATAACCCAAATGGAGGTAAATAAAGTTACCTAACTTCCAGATTCGTGACAGTTAAAACCAACTGTTACAACGTTGAACTGTCTCGAGGGATGAAGCAAGATACTTAACTGATGGACTCCAAACTGCTGCGCAGTACTCTAAAGTAGGGCTGCTTTGTCTCATAGGAAGCACTACGGAGGCAGTACTTAAGAAAGTTTAGTTGCTTATTGGCTTTAGAGGTTACATAGAGAACATGCTCATTCCACTTTAGGTTAGGACTGATAATAACATCTAGATATTTACAACTGTCTGTTGGAGCAAGGGTAGTTTGTCCCAGTATGTAGGAATAGATAGGTAGAGTTGTACCAAATGCTACCAAGATTGTCTTGGGATCGTTAATTATCATTCTATTTGCTTCTGTCTACGTAGCAAGGCAAGTCGGGTCTTTTTGCAAAATATTAATATTATCTCTAGACTTGGATTGCTTTATAGAGGACAGTGTTATCAGCAAAAAGTGTAACAGTGGATGATATGTTGCTAATGATGTTGTTTAAAAAGATTAGAAACAATGATGGACCAAGTTGCGGCAGTCCTTAAGTAATCTTTACTGATTCAGATAGAGAATTTCCAATCCTGACCTGCTGCGTGCGACCCGATAGAAAAATCTTTAACCAGGGCTACTTGATGGTCAAGACTGACTTTACCCAAGCACTCTACAAGTAGTTTGTGAGGCACACTGTCAAACGCCTTTGCTATGTCATTGTATATGGCGTCAAAATGTATCTCTTTGTCCCAATTTTCAACGATATCTCGAATATAGCAAGCAAGGGCTGCTTCACAAAAGTACTGAGGTCTGAATCCAAATTGAAATGGACTTAGGAAATTGACGTGATCTAAGGTTCTCATTATATACAAACTTATGACCCTTTCAAATGTGCGACATATTACACATGTCAGACTTATGAGCCTCTAATTTTCTGGTTTGGATTTTAACCCCTTTTTATACACAGGTGCTATGCACACTGCGCCAATCATCTGGGATACTACAATTATTAATACACATTTGAATACCATGCTTAAGTACGGTAGTATTGCTTTACCACAGATGCTAGTTAACTGACCAGTAACTCCATCAGGACTACATGCTCCTGCAGCCTTTTCGACGGCATGATAAAATGCGCTTTGACATATGCATGGCAGTACAGTTTTTGATCTGCGTAACCTCTTTGTTGTAGTGTATTGAACAATGTCCAAGGTCCCGGGTTTGAATCGCGACACGGTCCGTTTGAAAAATGTTGAGCATTTTTCACAAAAATACACCCTCGTTCGGATGAGAGGTAAAATGTAGGTCCCGTTTGTGTGTTGTCAGGATTCCTACCTTGCTTGGAACAGCAAGGGTTCGGCAAAATTCCAAATTTTCCAGGTAAAAAAAACTCGCTTCCTGGCCAATGTAGTACTCGGGTGGAGCATTGGAAAATCACATGTAAAGTATATTGGATCAGAGTTGGAGGATAGCCATTTAGATGGCACATATATATCACGGGCATCTAATAGGCATTTGAAAGATTTCCAGTATTTGTTAACTGAACCAGCTTGGCTAATCCAGCACCAGTAACTGCTTGCTAGGAACTTACGGAGGTCCACAACGCTAGCATTTTTATAGAAGTACACGCTTCTACGATCACTTTGCACGTTTGTACTGAGATCCAAAAGCAAGTGAATTGGTTGATGGTCACTAAATGTGTCAAGGACAGTACAAGTGGACTGTTCAACAAGAGAATTGACCAGAACAATGTCCAGGAGATGGTGACCTCTTGTTGCATTTGCCACTATTTGATGCAAATCCTCGGGCAGGAGATGGTTAATAAGATGTTCGTCATAGCAATTTGTAGATTTGATAGCCCGTCACACTTGGAGGATTAAGATCACCCCCCACTACTATACCTACAGGGGCCTTCAGAATGTTATTAGCTTGTATGATAATTGTTCTTAGTCTAGCAAGTATGTCAACTGATGCAGACTTTGGTCTATAAGCTGCAATAAGACACACAACCTTATCATTTCGAATGTTAACTGTAATAATTTCATACAATTCATCATTTGTAGGTGAAAATGAGGGTATCCTGTTGTGAACCACTATAAGCACTCCACCACCCTTAGACGACCGATCACGTCGATAGATGCTGTAGCAATTAGGTAAGATTAGTACATCACTTACGCCTTCGGACAACTAAGTTTCAGTTGCAATGACAATGTCAGCACGGTAGGATTCACACAACATGTTAAAAGCCACAAGTTTATTGAAAATACTCCGACAATTGACGATTAGTATACTCACTTCACAAATGTAAGAAGCTGGTTGTCTATTACTCGCTTGTCTAAAAAAAGAGTTTGGTTGGTGCTTACAGTGTTTTTGGCCTTAGGTGGTTTGAACACAGATTCTCCAACTTGGACATATATTCTTACATTCTAGTTTGAAAGTGTATTCCATAACCTTGTTATCTAAATAATTTAAAAGTTGCCCTTTGAACTCATTTTACTATACTCTGAGCTTTGTTGATGTATGTACAATTTATGTGATTTTATTGTAATTTAAAGGACTAATTACATACGTACATTTCCAGTGGAGTATTCGTTTGTGTAATTGCTCATTTATGGTTAGGTTTAAGTTTTACATGAACCGTTACATTTACGTTTATGGTTTCTTTCTATCTTGGTTTCTACACTTTTGCTACTATTTTATTCTTGACTGACTATTATTATGTGCCTGTGATTAGTAGATGGTTAGTTGGTTGCTGATACAAATGGAACTTGAGAGATGCTTCTTAATCTTCTTTGGGAATTAAACCACTCATAGTTTTTAAAATCAACTTTATTTACGTTTCTATCCATGACCTAGGATCGTTGTCAAAATAATAAAAACTTCAAGTTTGACATTTATGACATAAATTGAAGGTGACTTTGATTTATTGATGTTTGAAATATTTGGTTTGAGTACACTAAGCAAAAATTTTTAAAGTTTAAGAGAATGATTGCCTTCAATTTGTGTTGCGACCTGGGACCGACTTTCTTTAGATAGCCAATACGCTTAACGTGAAATCAGCTGATTAATTTTTATTGTTGAATTTTATATAAATTCAATAACTTGGAATTGGAAAACATTTTTTAACATGTTTCTATTTATACAATTGAGAGGATGGTTATTAAAGAAGTGTGCGATTGTGTTACCGTAAAGCTTAAGCAGTCGTTTTTTTATATTTATTTTGAGGGGAAAAAATCACTATGATTTAAGTTACCTCTTTGGTAGATTTTAACATTGTTCTGAGGCGACCCTATGGCGGGTTTACACTTGTCAGATACCAATGTTGTTCTATGAAAATTGTATATGGTTCTGAGGTCGCAACACAAATTGTAGGCTCTTAAACTTTAAAAATTTTTGCTTAGTGTACTCAAACCAAATATTTCAAACATCAATAAATCAAAGTCACCTTCAATTTATGTCATAAATGTCAAACTTGAAGTTTTTATTATTTTGACAACGATCCTAGGTCATGGATCGAAACGTAAATAAAGTTGATTTTAAAAACTATGAGTGGTTTAATTCCCAAAGAAGATTAAGAAGAATACTAAACAAACCACAACAAACATACAGGGAATATTTATGGAACTTGAGAGAGTTATGCAGTATCCTTGAAGTGTGGTACGAATTAATCTCTGCAGCAGGTTTTTGACAAAGTCATCCAGATAAGTTTTTGAAGAAACTCCTAACACTTATTAAGCAAAGCGGATTTCTAAATTCTATATGATCTCCATCTGTGATATGTATTGTACTAACCAGTTAACCTGAACGGTTTTATTACTTATTGTTCCAGCAGATAGTCATGGCACATGTCAATGTAATATTTAGTGTGGTGGATGAGGTATATCTTCTCGTACATTATTGAAGTAGGCTCAGTTCTATGTTCAGCAGTTCGGTTTCACTGTATTATTTTGCATTTAGGTCATATATACCAATAGAACCATATTTAATCTATAGTCATTTGCTTTGTAATCGAACGGTTAATACAATTTTTCCTTAATTTAATGCGTACACATATGTGAGTGGGTCAGTATTTTAATGAGTGCATAGAGAAATGCCCTTCGATTTGCTCCTATATTGTATTACTACGCTTGATGTCGAAAAGTATATGCACATTCGATCTAAAACAAGTGTAGGGCTGTTATATTCACTTAACCCCCATTAGATGCATACTGTAATAAATAAACATCCTTAGCGTACGAATTTGATCCATTTCTTGTGTCAACCGCAACAATATAATTTATACATGTAGTTGAGATTGCTTTTACTTACTATATAGCTTTCTCCTTAGGTCCCCTTTCCTTTCTTTTTCTAAGTGTAAGCTTACACAAGGCAAGTTTTACCAATCCCTTCTTTTATCGGTAGTACTACTTCTTCCCTTATTTAGTTTTGCAGCGACTAATTTATTAGCGACCCTGCTACAATAAACTGTTACAATTTATCGAAGCAGAATCATTGAATTTAGTGGCATGTGAATGTCTGTGCTAGGCATAATAAATTATAAGATACATTATAATTTGAATAAACTACGTACATATTAACTAACTTATACTGCATACATTCTCTATTAAAAATGGTAACTTTTTAAGCATGCACTACAATTGTCTAAGCTAATTTCTCTATTAGTATCAATGGAAATTCACATGCTGTATTAACATTGAAATTTGTTAGATAATGTGTAACAATGGACTCACACTAAGTGAGCTTGTATAAAAACCATTGTATTTTATTTGCAGCTTACTATCTATATTTATTGTTTTATTTTTAGGTTTATGTGGTACTTCAAAATCGTCTTTACATGTGGTTCTGCGAAATTTAGGACCACGATTCTTGTCACTGCAATTACCTGGTTCTTCTTTATTACTTCTTGATTTAATTCAAGCTTGTAATACCATTTTAAATTCAATGGACACATCAAATTCTACACCACGTACAGAAGCTGTTTCTATTCTGGCAAATCTCCTAAGTTATTCAGAGGATTTATCTTCATTGCTTGTCTTGCAACCAGAACCTCATGTACAAGTAATGGCATGTCCTGATATAAAGGTTTGTAATGGTTACACTTACAGAAAAATATTTAAATTGTGCATATGCTTTGGGAGACTAAAATGCGAAGTATCGTATAATGGGGGTTTGAAATTCAAATACCCAAACACCAATTATTAACTCAAAAAACCTATCTAGTAGATGAGAAAATGACATTTCCTACTTTTATTTTAAACTAAGAAACGGAATTATTTTGAAATTGTACGATATTTCGCTCTCCGATTGTAGAGTTGATATTTTCAGCTTGGATAGTATTTACAATACCGAGAGAGATTAATGGTATATTACAATTTAATTTAGTACAGCTAGTTCATTATGCAATCTGCAAATCTTTTTTTATTAATACAGAGAAAGATAGATTAATAAACGATATTGCGCCATAGGAGACCTGCCCATAAGTTGAAGCGCCAATTATTACGTACTCCTTACTTAATTATTTTAAGGTTTGAACACTGCAATTTTCTACACACAAATCTTAAAATTAAACATTCATCGTTCAGTTCTGCGGTGACAAGCTTGTCTGAGTGGGGTTCGGTTTCCTGTAGATTTTTTTTTGGCTTGGTGCCACCAGACTCGTTTTAATATTATATTCATCACTCAGGATTGGCTCATTCAAATTGGCCGATGTCCTACAACCATTTGGAATAGAGACCATGTCATCTCGATAGAGTGTGTTCGCAGTGAATTTCTGGGAATAATAAAAAGTTGCCTGAGAGTATCTTGACATTTGTACATAGTAAATTATCCTAAGCCTACAATGTAACTAATAATTTATAACCTATTAAAGGCCGGATTCAGGAAACATGTAATTACTTTATTTTTGTAACAAAAATTATATATTTATTAAATATAGAAAAAATGGAAACCGGTTATTCAATAAATGCAAAGGTTTGTTACGAGTTAATTCACTTAATACGTTTCAATTGTGGGTATAAATTTTAACCTACCATCTGGATGTACTAGTACCCTTGCTTCTATGCCCACTTTTGATCGATGCTGTAGGAAGTACGGTTACTTTGCTTGCAACATATTTAGATCCTTGTTCTATTTATGAGATTATATAAAAGATATTATTAGGTTCATGGATTCCGTGAATCGCCGGAGTCTAATGTAGACCATGTTTTCTTTTGACCCTTTTTTGCTTTTGTATTTTGTAGAAACAAGTAAATAAAAATATTTTAACATACCTTTTATAGAACCATCTATTTAATATACAAAATATTTAAACACAAAATGGCTGAATTTACATTATTCTTGTTCACTACAATAAGACTTGTATGTAACATGAATACTCGTTGGATTATTATTTAATTATATTAACTTATTAAAACTGAAAGGACGAAATAACTCGTTATCTCTCGTAACATGCTTTACTGATAACAACAGGAAAGCTAGTTGGCAAATTTTTTTTTCACATGCATATACTGTTGTATCAAACTTTTGTAAATATGTATTTAATTGGTTCCCTAATGTAAAGCAGTTTTGTTTACATTCTAGAATTGTTTGCAATCGCATGCTTATTATATTTATCGATAAGTGTCTGTCAAATATTAAACTTTTGAATGTCTGAAAATATTTATGCTCTTTAAATATTAATTTTAAAGATAGGTGCCTCCGACTTTGGCAGTTTTATCCTGACGCTTTTAACTGGCTTGGTAACTAAAGGTGTGGCTGTTCTTTAAAAACTTCTAATGGCTAACATGTTACAATCATAAAGTTCTTGAAATGAATCCAAAATTTTAAAATATGGTACAAATGTACTATCGATTTCTATCGGAATTATTTTAATTTTATTGATTGTACTATGAAACGATGTTTTCGTTTCTTTAATACTTTCAAATCCAGCACAAAACTCTTTGTTGCAACTTCGTTTTGATAATCGTTTAACTTTTTGTGTCTAGATAATGTTTCCCTTTTTGCTATTAATATTTTCAGAGATTTTTCTTCATAAGGCATTGTGATAATAAATTATAATCTATACTTTAACATAAATTTTTGTTGTAGGGGTAATATGTTTAAATTATATTGATGCATGAATAAATTATAGCAAAATTTAATTCAAAACAATTATAAACAATCTGGTATTTGAAAGTTTTGGGGTTGCAAAATTAACCTGCATTTAATGAAAGTTAGAAATTAAGAAATTGTAAACTTTGTCGTCGTCAAACCTTATCAACATAAGTCTAGGTAACAATCGAGGGTTGTATGAACCAGATGCGATATTCAAATCAACTTAAACGTTTGATAGACTACCATATGATAATAAAGTATTTTACATAACAAAATATTAATGTAAAATGCAGACTTATTAGTATTGCAGATTCTCACCTGTTCAAGCACATAATAATATAATGGAATACGTGTAAATCGAAAGGATTTGGATGTTGGATATTATACATATATGTGTTGCTATGGTAACTAATCAGTACCACTTAGTACCAAAAATAATTAAATGTAACTAATTAGCACATATAAGCATAACAAAAAGAATCTGCAAAGGCGAAATGAATTTGTTCACCCACTTGGTAGTTGAACACTGACCTTTCTAAAAGTAAAAGAAATGCGATAGATAATAACCGTTTCTCTTTTACCTTGTCTACTGGAAGCCTAATATCATCCTCTATATAAATTAAAATAATAACACAAACAAGTCCTATGCAGTTATTTTTCATTGTAGGATAAATTAAAGAATATAGTTTTACATACAACTATTTGACTATGATCTTTAGGGATATGTCAATATATAAAACTGAAAATATTACATTGTTTTAGGAACATGTGGTTACAATCCTTTTAAGAGCAGGACGAAGAGAACCCACAGGAATGGCTCGATGTATTGCATTGTCAGCACTTGGCATGTTTGTATATAAAGAATTTAGTAATTGTACTTATCATCACAAGGTGCCCGATGCTATTAATGTGTTACTTCTTGCATTAAAAGTATGTCTTTTTAACATTTATACTTATAATATACTAAATATTTGCAGTTTAATAATAAAGTAATAGCTCAATTAGCTAGCAATGTTTTGTTTCTGTTATGTGATTATGCGCCATATGTTTGGTCGCAATATCCACGATTAGGAGATGCAATCATCAGAACTCTTTGTGCTGCCCTCTTTTTACATGCACCATTGGGTTCAATTGCATGTGAAAATGATCGAGCACTTGGTACAGCTTTGTTATTATGCTTAGGAGAGTGGTGCATGAGATCAGGACAAGGTCGCTTGTTAGAAATATTTGATTATACAGAATCACGAAATGGAACTTGTTTACTGCTACTTGTTTTTACAGTGAATATGCCAAACTTTCAATTGCTTAGAGACAAAATGTTGTTTTTAGGTTTTACATAAAATAATAACAGGACAAACTTCTTCCGAGAACCGTAGTGGATTAACTAACCCAAGTTTAACAGAGGATTTTGATCCAAACATTCTTGTAGATAATATAAACACATCTTTACCAACAATGTTGCCAAAATCAAATTATTGTCAGAAGGCTATTATTCTCTGTGCTAATTCAATTATGACACACTTAATAACACATTTAGGACATTTTCCAATGGCTATAGGAGCTGCTAGATTAAGTTCTCTTGTGGCTGAACATGATGATGTACCAAATCTTACTTCAGATGAATTGTCAGCAAATGTTTTTACATCAATTAATATTCAGGTACTTTAATTGTCTAATAATATATAACTTACACTAAGTTTTAGTTATTTGTATTAACACAAAATGTAATTGCAAGCTTAATAGAACTTCCTGCATTGGATCTTCCTGGTGGAGGTGTGACTGCAGGACTTTCAACAGCTGATAAGCAAGTTCGCGTTCTTTTGCGTGATCTTGCTGGAAAGGCATGTTGGGATGCTTCTATTCTGTATTGCAACCCTGCGTCTATTCAGTCAACATATGAAGATTGCAATAGCAAGGATATTGAATGTATAAAAACTGATTCGCTGGTTAGTAAATGGGGACCCATGAGCTATATGCAACCTGAAAGCTTTATTATTAATAATAGCACTATGCAAACAAATTTACCACAAAGAGCAATGAGACATCGGGCACCAAGTATATTGCCTGATACAACTAATTCTGCTCCTGATCTTGACCAACTAGATGATGTAAGTATTTATTTATACACTTAGTATTGCTGAAATAGAGTAATATATGACAATTTTAAAGTTGTCAAACATTAAAGAAAGACTAATTAAGTATGAATTATCCATTTTTGAACTTAAAATTTATTTTATAATAGGATACAATATAAATTCAAATTAAGTTGCCATTTTTTGGTGTGGTAAATAGGAAATTAAGACAGTTTTGTTAAGTGCGTTAATTTAGTTATGATTTGAGGTATTGATCAAATATTCATATTTTTTTGCTATTTAAGAATAGCGATTGTAGTGTAACCACCCAGCTTATAGTTGGTCATCACTTTTATATAAATCAACGAGATTGTAATTACTGGTTGAATAACAATAAAAAATTTGGGTATACATTGTTCAAGTTACTACTCCAAGTAACAGAAAAAAGCAAAAGGAAAATCCCATTCTGTATGCACACTTGAAAATTTCGTAAAAGGTAATAACCGCTATGCTATGATGTTCTAAACGATTGCCTAACCAACGATCATTAGTCTCAAAATTTTGAACAGAAGTTACAATGTATTAAAAATCTTACTCTTCTATCTGTAAAAAAATTCAAATTGTACAAAAACTTGTGCATCGAGATTTTAGAATATGCGTTGACTTTTGGGAGACTTTAGAAGGATAATTGTAGGTATCCTGGAGTTGTTGATTGCTTGCCAATAAAGATCATCTTTGTGGACGATCTATTGCAATTAAAGTATTTTTGAAATTCTTATTTTTAAGATCAGATACACGTACTCGAAAGATTGATTATCAAAATTAATATCGTAGTTTTCGATAAAGATCGAAAACCTAACATACACATCTAATTCATCTCCAGTTTTTACCAATATATCTTTCCTAAAAAAAACCTATATCCTGGCAGATACTGCATTCGTAGGAATAGTATTATTCAACCAGGTTTTAGTTACACCATTTACATCATAAGAATCAAATACTAACTGATGAAAGTCAACAAAACTTGACAACAATGACCTTACTTTTGACAGATGAATTAAGACTGAAAAATGAAAATAGCTTGTGTCTTTTTTTCTATCTAATATGTATGCATAATTAACGTACGGATAGGTTGTCTAAGCGCAGAAACCTGTACTTTTTATTTATTTGAGCTAGCACTAATCTGCCTGTGAAGTGTTCATACTCAGATGATGAAGTCATAGGCACACCAGTGTGATATATTATTAATCAACGCAAATGAATCAAAATAGTATTAATTTAGAACAAAATTACGATGATGATTTCATCTCTAACCTTTACAAACTGCCATAATGAATTTGACATCCTTTGAGTATGAACATTATTGATACAGAAATAGTTCTACCTTTAATCAAAATGCATGTAACCTAAAAATCATATTTCTTAAAGGAAATTGCCTAATTATTAGTGGAATTTACTAATACAGAAACCATTAAAATGAAATATAATTTTAAACATTTTAAAGTGATGTCACAACTTGCAAATAGGTGAATGTATACCGTTCGACAGTTACAGTTTTATAATCTTTTAAAGGGACGGTAGACAAATGTTCAGTTTTTGAGGCAACACTTGAGCAACGAGTAGTTTTTGTAGGCTTTGTTTCATTGTGGAATACCTAAATAGTTTTGACCTTACGCTTGAATGTGAAAAGTCCAATGTAAGCAGTCTTTCAACACTGGTAATAATATGACATTTGATTAATTTGGTTCACTTTTATGCCCGGGTGTGACTTAATATTTAATGTCGATCTGCCATTACTATTAATTAAACATAAGATTTTTTCACTTACTTGACATGGGTGGTTGTTCTTCAGTTCATCAATCATGCGATCTCGACCAAATTAATTCTTCGTATATCAAAACACCAAAAGCAATTTGTATATTGTTTGCACTCCTTTTCATTTTTTCAGTCAAAAATAGAACAAAATCATTGCTACAAAATGCTCACAAATTAAAGCCATCTTATTTTAAATATTACGAGGGCCATCTTTTAAGCATTTAAAAAAAAATTTCAAAATATTTGAAGAGCTCGGGATAAATGACCAAAGTCATATTTAGATAATTTTAAGGTATTTGAATTTGAAAATTTTTCACCTTCTGATATAATTGATCAAAAATAATATATTGTGTACAGGTTTCATTCACTTTTCACGATCTAAAAATTGAGTAAAACTGTAATTACATAGGATTTTTAATAACTAAATTAAATGAAATATTCAGAGTTGGAGACAATGCAAACAATTGGTTTCTATATAATAAAGCAAACCAACACTCACCTTGTCCTTCCAGTAGACTGCATATACGAGCGCTCGTTCTTGTGGACACATGGGCAGCATAAACGTGAATTGCCTGTCTTTTAATATACAGCCATAAACCAAAATATAAACACTTACTCCAAATCACACGGTAACCACTACATAGGTTACATACGAAAAGAAGGACAGTACCCACATTTAACCCGTCAATAATATTTCTACATGTTGCTTCCACCAAGTATGAAAAATAACTCTCATTTTTAAATAAAAAAAGAGTGGGAGTAAACTTTCACTAATATATCCGAATTATTCGCGAACTAACCTACCATAACTGATCCGACCAATATACCGGATTTATATGCGAGTTAACCGAACATATTGTGTTAACATAACTCTTATGTATGGTATATATCAAAAACAAAACTTATACATTCTATGTAGAAACATGTTTCTCTTAAACTGCAAGTACAAAAAAATGCATAAGTCTAAAAATGTATGGAAATTATCTCAGAGAACCTGCAATAAACAAAATACAGGAATTCTTATCATGAGATTTGACAATAATGATATTTTACAGATATTTCCACACATGCAAATGTACACTGGTGCACGAACTCCATACTCCCTCGGTCCTTAATTTATCGATTACTTACATCATATTCATCATTGCTGTGATGGCCATCAACGTAAGGTAGTCTATTGTAATAGTGTTGCGAGTCTTCATAGATGAAGGTGTTTAATTGTTCAAGCTGGTTATACTTTAGTTTCGGAATTAGTATTAATCTTGAACAAAAATGATGATGACCATCATAAACAACTTCAGGTATTGGTTTTACAATACTTTCAACTAATGTTGATTGTGCAAAAGGATTTATTGCAAAACTATTAATTCGTCAAACGTTCAAGTGTTTTGAATCTTGGTAACTGCATGTTGCTTAATCCCCTTCACGTACCGCTGAATATCGGCGAAATAGAGTAAATATTTAGAAAACAATAGAAAGGGTACGAGCTGTATCTAACAAGAAAGATCAGCGGCCATCTTCGAAGACAACAAACATAGAAACATGGAAAGAATTGTTGAAAGCATATGTGTGGTGCACAGCATTGTACGTCTATGAAATAAGGACAGTATTAGAAGCAAACACGAAAAAGTTAGAAACTTTTTGGAATGTTGTGCTTCAGATGTATGATGATATTGGCATGGACAGACAAAGTTAGTAACAAAGAGGTTCTAAAAATAGTAGTGGAAGAAAAATATCTGCGGAAACTAGGAGAAATAGAAGGGCAGGACATGTTCTAAGGCTTTTTTGGGGAATAGATCGGGATATATTACAAGCAGAGATAGGAAAAAGAAGAGGTGTAGGTAGATCTAGATCAGACTATTGCATGCAGTTAGTGAAAGATGCAGACTGTGGGAATTTTAGAGAAATGTGTAGGTTAGCTCAGAACAGGAAACAATAGAGGCACACGTCTAACCAGTTCCAAGACTGAAGACCTAATGATGATAATGAAAGATTTTTGGGTTGAGCATTTGGGAGTAATGCCAGAATTTTATTTGTGATAAAAAAGAGTGTTAAAGCTGCATTGTAAGTCGCTGATTTCATCCCGACTGTACGTGTATTATTGCTTGTAAATTGCAGTTCTCTCACAGGTCTGGTGGAAAAGGGATACATTATTCTATAGTAATTATTGCAAAAGAACTTGGTTCAAGAATAAAACATATCTTGCTTGCAGGCAGTGGCATCAAACGGTTGTGGTTCGACTGCTTTGAAAACTTCAACCCACTGAACAGGAGCTTCAGAAACACTTTATTTTATCAATTCGAAGTCTTTATCACATTTTAAGTATGAGTGACCGCTAATTGGAAATTTCACATGGACAGGGTCAAATCATTGCTTTTGTGAACCATGAAGTGTAAAAATCTAACTAATGTAATTTTTTATTTTGGCCAGAGCATGAATCGCAGAATATTTGCTAGTGTTTAACTTGTGGTTCTAAAATTTCTGTACAGTAGTGATATGGGAGTGACATGGCATCATCACAACTCTTTTGGCTATTATCAAGAGACAGGTATAGAATGTCGACTTATTTGTGGATAGAACATGAATATTGAAGCTAATAAACATTAGCTGACGTTTGTAGTAAACATCGTTTATAGTAGGAGCTGGCAAATTTTTAGAATAATCAATGGTTATAGCTTTGTAGTCGGATCTTTATCTCGCCCTTTTCTTTTCTAACTTTTTCCTTCCATAAAAGGCACATGCTCTTAACTTGTGAAGTTTGCTATTCTGTTCCACCTTTTTTAACTCTTTCTTTTTAAATTAGCTTCACATTGTGATCCTGGTTCAGCAAGAATAATTTTTGACAGCAGCATGCTATTTTAACTTTGTTCAAATCACAAACACTACCGGTATCGCTGCATGGATAACCAAATCCTATATTGAAATCTCTGAAGAAAATAATTCGATAAGTTTTATAGCTAATTTGTTGCATAGTGTTAGTTTTATTATAGATTTTGTGTTTTTTTTTGTGTCAAGCGTCTCTGGATAATAAATTTTCTAACGTTTTTGAAAGTAGTGAAAAAATTGGTCTTTAAAATTTTTAATGTGGCTGTGAAGACAATCTAACTTTTCCTGTGAAAATTTATGTGAATAGTTTCCATACTTTTCTCTTTTGTTATTGTATGAAGTTCAAGTACATTTTAAGTAATGTTTTATAATGTTATTAGCCACCTGTGCATTATACCATGGAAACTAATAAATGCTGCCTGATGCACCTCAACATCTTTAAACTGATTCATCCCGCTCTGTAACTCTAATCTTGTACATGTAAGAATGATGCCTTAAATTACCTTCTGGTTTTCTAGGGTATCTGCGTTTAATGTTTTGAATACATAGAAGGTCACAAAAATAGTTATTTTGTTCATTACGATCATGCATTAATATTCACTTTCGTTCATTCGTTTTTATTTCAAAGCATTTGCATGATTCTCCAGTTTCATACAAATGATTTCTTGTTTTTTCTGTCATTAGTCATATGTCTTGTTGAACATTACCACTAAATTAAAATTAAATCTGTCTGGAACGCATTGTGATGTAGAGACAACTGCCAATCAGAGTCAGAATAACAGAATAATGCATAACAATTTGGACTTAAATCGTTTATGCCTACATTCGGGCGAACATGATCGGTTTTTCATGCAACACTTATTTTTTATTGCAATTCTTATAGACAGATCCGTATTTCATAAATTCTATATATTCTACGTGAAAGAGCATGTTGAAAGCTATACGAAACTGCAACTAAGTTTTGTCCTTTAATGTGACCTTGATGGTTTTCCCATGTACTCTTCATTTGTTACTAGTTATACACATCCTGTCAGGCAGTTTAACGTAATATTTACTTTTGATTATCTGGTTTCAACGAAACACTGATTGCTATGATTTGAAAGAGGAAGAAGAATGGGAGACACATTTTATCTGTCCTTTTCAAAGGAATTTTAAAAATCCATTTAACGTCTCCATTTTACAGGATTCTTCTGAAAAGTCGCAGAATTCAAAAACAGATGTGTTGTAATAAATTTACCAGCTTGAACATGAATTTCAAACAAATTCTAATTTTAAAAATGTGTACATTCAATTCATGATTGAATAGAAATCAATGGAACCACATTCGATGCTGTCAGAACATAGTTTACATTCACAAGTCGAATATTTTTTCCTTATCATTGCATGCTAAATAGGAAAAGTACTACTACTAAATTGATTGCAGTTTTTAATGGTTATTTTTCTCTCTTCATTTTCGTTTTTTCTTTGAATGGTGAAGCTTGTAGAAAATGACTGCTGAAATAGTTGCCAAATTGTTACATAATATCACACAATATTGCTAAAATTTGTAGACACATTGATAAAACCTGATAAAAAATGGTTTCAGCGTACTCTATAGCACAGTGTTCCCAACAAATTATTGCATTATTATGAATTAAATAGTAGCATATGGTATCACATCTGTATTCTTTCTAACTACAAGACGTGTCTTTCTAATGAAAATGCATTTCATTTCTTAGTATTAAAAATATTTGGTTCTGATTTCTTAAGTGGTTCAGAATCCATTTCTGAGCTTTTTAATACCTGCCAACAGGATGACATGAATGATTAAACATATCAATGCGGGGTTGCTGTTTGTTAGCTTCTAATGCTTATATTAAATGCGATAACAAAATTACAAAAATAATTCATCAGCAATTTAACAGTAAAGTATAAACTTATTAATATTTCTAAACGATAGAAGTATATACTCCCTGTATGTTTGTTGTGGTTTGTTTAGTATATTCTAAAAGCTGTTACAATTCTAAATTACGCTACTATGCCAGAACAGACAGCTAGTAATGGATATAACTATCGATATAATAGTCGTAATGATAATAAATAGCAGGATGGGATGATTAGAAAATCATGTAAGCTGGAGTTTTAAAATCTAGCTTTAAACTCTTTTATTATAAAATTATGTTTGTCATGGTAATTCTCGCAAGACCAAAAATTTGACAACTGCACAAATTACTGGTACACAAAAAAAAGAGGAAAAAGAAAGATACATTGGCTAGCAGCAGTCATAAATTGTGGCGGAGAGAATAAAAATACCCAAAAACAACAATTCGTACAGCTGAAAAGAAAATTATTAGTACACAAAAATATAAAATAATGGCAGAACATTAGTCTGCACAACCAAAACGTAAATTAATTTATAAGAAAACACAAAAACGAAAAAAATAATTTGGTAGTAAGTAAATAGAGGGCAGCTGTACCTAAGGGCGATTTGATTTCTGAACTAGTAATATTAATTTGTAGTTAAGGTTCATAACTCAAATAAAAGTAAATGTTTTCATAAAATCAATTTAATAATAAATGTGTAGGTAAATTTACTATGTACCATAAATAATATATAGTAGAACTATAAGAAATTATTAAAAGAAAAATTTTAATAACAATATATTACGAAGATAATTAATACCACAGGTGGCTTAAGCATTAATCTCATCTAGGAAATCGTAAAGGAGATATTGATAAGTATAGAGAGCAAAGTCTGAATCGGTAGATCTACTTTATCAGATACAGAGAAAGCCGTAGGCCAAAAAAATTAAGTAGGATCAAATCCTATTTTTTTTTTAAATTGTAATTCTACTTTTTAATTTTATTTTATTTTTAATTATTAATTATTAAAAGATCGAAAGTTTCTTATACAGTAGCATCTAAAATAACTAGAACATCAATATTTTAATAATTTACAAACTCTTCTAGATACTGTAATTCATTTATAATTTGGCAATTTCGTCTTCATTTGTAAGTTCTATTTTTCCAGAGCCAACCCTTTCATAGCAGTATGTGTATTAATAACGGAGTGCTTTTAACTTCTGTGGTTTGTTTAAAATATGCAAATTAACACAGAACGAAATAATTCAACAGCTGCCATAACACCTTCCAAAGTACCAAATGTATCCTTTTAATTTAAAATTATTTTGATAACTGGTAGTTACACAAATATTTCACCCAAGGGTTTCTGGGTATATTGTGACGTTCGAAACCGGCCAAATTTTCCTTTGCTGAGGAATGTATATATAATATTTAATTATGTTCACTTAATAAAATTTGTCTTCTACTGGCGATATTTTGTGAAATTGTCGATCCCTAGATGACTAAAAAATAAATAAATATTTAGTTTTTCAAGAAAGCCTAACAATGACACCGCCCCAATGGATGTAACTCTTTTTTATATTTACGGAGTATTTGAATTGTCGCAATCTTAATACTTTGTAAGTTGTAAGAAATTGCAATTATAACTAATTTTTCAGCAGTAGCTTTAGAATTTGTGTAATAATTAATCAACCATATTTTAATTGGACGACACTAATTGAGTTTTTGTTGCAGTTGCTTCAGTATTTAGGTCATACAAGTCCTGAGTGTTTAGAAAATTTTGATCACAAACTAAACGAACCTTCAGTGTATCCTTTATTAGCAGATGTAGAACAGGAAGTAATAGCATCCGTTATTAGTCAACGCAATGTTGAAATAGATCACAATCGTGTTACTGAGTGCATAGATGAAATGATGGGACAACCTACAATTAGACCAAAAAGTTACATGAGTGATGTTACTAATCAGGAATACAGACTTGGAGTTATGCAACAAGGTAAGCTATTATATCCTATTAACCTATTATTAGTAACACTGGCACAGAAAAATAAAATGTCTAGTATAAAATTCAGTAAATCATACAAAAATAACGTTCTTTGAATAACATTTTTAAGGACAAGTTTTCCTTTTATAAAAAGTCAAGATCGATTCTCACATGTCAAATAAAGATACATATTGTTAAAATTTTAGTACTAGCAGTTTCTGTATTGTTTTGTTATCCGATTCGATTTTCCCACGTGTATTATATTCCAGTTTAGTTAATTAGACATGACAAGATCAACTGACCTGTTTTTGACAATTTTTGAGACTGGTTTATCTGCTGGCACCGAAATACGTGATTGCTAGGATATTATTACATATTCATTTATTTTTTGTTTAATTAAAACGTTAGTTTTTTTAATTATATTGAAAACATATGTTGTATACTCTTTGTTCTACTAGGGTTCTAGGTTCTTGACTGATACAAGCCTCTTACATATAACCTACTTTACTTCTTCAAATGTGGGTTTTACAATAAAATACTTACATATAGGAGTAATCACCCCATAGAATACAAAAAGTAGTTCATCAATAAGCAATGCCATACAGGCAATTATACGCAAAATAAACAACTTACATTAATAATCACATTTTCCTTGTTATGTGCCGGCACTCACAAAACACCGAACTCTGTTTTATGAGTATAATCGTTCAACTAACTACCCTTTCTTGCACTATTATTTAGAAGCACCACTTCATATAAACAAAACCCTTCTACAATAATGACCACAAATTCAGTGTAAATACAGACGTAAATATTAAAACGACAAAAACATAGAACTGCTTGTAATCAAACCCTCACACCAACTGACCTCCAAACTCCTCTTACATTTAACAAAATTCTTAAACTAGACCTGTTTTGGTGGCACGTTAACGGGACGTTTGACTATATTGTTGCGTACACTACATTACCCCCCATTAAATTTTTGCTGCCAAACCAGAAAATTTTATTTTACTTACAACTACCAGGCAATATAAGGTGACACTTTCAATAGTAATTTATTCGACAATTATAAAAGGCTTAAGATTTACAACATTTTGTCTTCCCATAAAGTTATCGTCTTGATCCCTGACTATTTGAACCGTTTTGCCCAAAGAACAATAAAGGGTCCTTGGTATAAAAGGAAAGATTTTTTTTATTTCAGTTGACCCGCTACATGATAAGGGATGGGCGCTCATCATAGCAGCGTCCCCTTTTTGAAAAACCACCGGCTTCACCTGAAGCTCGCTTTCTTACTCTGACTCTTAGTCAGTAATCGCTTGTAAACCAGTTCCCACATTTGCTCCAAATTAAGGGGAGGAATATCCCCACTTTGGCCAAATTTTGAATATTGTTTGTTTCCTTTATCCCAAAATGCAAATACAGAGCGGTATAGCTCATAACCAAATGAACCACATTATTTAAGCAGTCCTCAACTTCTTTAATTTTGCATGCCCACTGCACATCTTTTCTAAGTAAATGCAGTAAGGGGTCCATTAGCTCCGCAAAATTGGTACAAAACTGTCGCTCAAAATTGATAAACCCCAGAAAATTTCTAAGTTCCCAAATATTTTTGACTGTTTAAACTGTTGAATTGCAGCAACCCTTTTAGAATTAACTGATATATCTTCCGGCAAAATCAAGTGCCCCAAAAACTCTAGCTCATTCCGCACGAACTTTGCTTTTCTCAATTTAATGGTTATATTCGCCTTACGAAATTTTTCGAAAATAAGCTTTAGAAGTAAAAAAATGTTGCTTGGGATCTTCCGAAAAAAATAAAACATCGTCTACATACACCGAAGTAAATTGATGGCAGTCACCACCTAACACCCGCTCAGCATATTAAACTTGCCACGGATGTCACCAAACCAAATGGAAGTACTTGAAAATAATATGTTTTATTCTCAAATACGAAACCAGTATTTCTAATCCATTGCTCTAATAGGCACCTGCCAATATTCTAATGCCAGATCCGGTGAACTGATCACTTGGCCTTTTTAAACCTCGTTAACAATTCCTCAGCAGGCGTAGGAGCCACACAATCTTTTTCCATACGCATATTTAGGTAACGGGCATCTAAACAATTGCTCACCGAATGGTTCTTTTTCACTACTGTAACTAACGGCAATTCGGTTGGGCATTCTCTAACAACACCCATTTTATACATGTTCAAAATCTGTTCCTTCACTTCGTTTTTGTACGCCACCGGTATCGGATATGACCGCTTCCTAAAAGGCGTTGCATCTTTCATTTTAATTTCATGCTCATATGAATTATTTCGCCCTGGCATTTCAGAAAACACATTGGAATATGATTTAACCAACTCGTATAATTCAAACTTTTTCTTTTCACTAATCGTTTCTGCTTCAAATGCTGCTGCCCTCAATTCCTCAACAGAATACTGCCGCTGTTCTTTATCATGTAGTTTTATCTTTCTCAAGAAGTTGACATATATTTTCTTTTACCTCACTCTTAATTGATAATTCTACTACCTCACATTTGTCAGGAATATTAAATTTCAACCTGTTAAAATCAACAGTGACTCTGTTCACTATTAACCAATCACATTCTAAAATAATATCTTTGTTCAACCTCGGAATGACTATGCATACTATTTCAAACGATAATTCCTTTATTTGTACCGAAAGTACTACTTGCTCTCTCACTTTAAATTTCCATGAACCTACAGCTACCAACACTCCAAAATTAACCACCGGTAGAGTGGTATTTCAATACATTCCCCCCGTAACTCTAAAACTATACTTTCCGATACGGCTGAAATTTGACTCACCGAATCAATTAATTCTTCATATTCTTTATGCCCTTCTTTAGCGCCTACAACCGGCACTAAAAATTCATTAATTTCACCTTCATCTTCTTCGTCACTAAGATCATTCGGTTCCAAATATATTTTATTTTTTTATTTAATGTTCTGATCTTCAAGCTTTCTTTCTCAAGACTACCTGTAAGTCCCTGATTATTTTCTGATGGTCTCCCCACATGATTTACCCCTGGTTTTTGGTATTTGCACGCTTCTGATCCGTATTTGAATAACCTGAAGTCCGATATTGTCTTTCATTATTTCCCCGCTAATTATTCCTATTCTCGGTTTGTCGTGATCCTGATCTACTTCCGACCTCAAAAGTTTCGTCTATCTTACATAAATAAGCTTCGAAATCATCAATTGTCTTTATTCAATTTAATACCACACCTCTTTTATATCTGTTTCAAAATTCTTACAAATCATTCCCACCAAATTATTCTCTGTGATGACCTCATTCAAATAAGAACCTTGATTTACTAATTTTAGCAGGTAGCTAGCCCTTTTACCTGTATTACACTTTAATTTGGTGATACATTTATATGGTGATAGTTCTTTAAAGTCGGTAATACAGTTAAAAGTCGATAATACAGTTACCAAAGTTCATAAGATACATCGCGCAGCGCAATGAATAAAGCGAGTGACGCCTCTAGCGGAGGGCATCGCGAACCCCTTTTACAGGTTTCGCGTGGCCAACTACCATGACTTCATCATTACCCCAAATTATATTGCGCCATAATCGGAAATATAAAAAATTAAACAAAAGTTCATATTCGTGAACAAATTAAACACGGTATTACTTCGCGAAATCCGAACGTTCTGCGGGGTTGAACCAAAGTTGGCCTCTATCAGGGTTCCTCAGGGCTCCATCTTGGAGTAATCAAAGATGGTGACTCATCATCTCGGGTCGTGGAGTCCGTTCAGCCGAAGGTTGCAAATTACCTACCTATGCAGGGAATAGACAGGAAAAAACAGGTAAAGGGCGACAACAAAGATAATTAGCAAAGGAAATCTACATAGGTAAAGCTACGATACGATACCTCAAAGCGACCACTTCACTCGAAGAACCAAGGCAAAAGGCCACGTTTCAGAGCGTCACCAAAACCTCTCACCACTTTGTCCCCACCCCTTGTCTTTTTCCCATTGGCGCGAACTGCGCAAATGCACTCTAACGTAACGGGAGTGCACGTCTAGTCTATTTAAAATTCCCGCGCATCGCGTCTTTTGAAATTATGTCGCGAAACTTCCGTACATCAAAACTTAACCTAAATACAATGTTTAAGTGCCGATTTGGCACGTAACAATCGCGACAAAGCCACAAAAGAAAAAACTTAAAAAAAGAAAAAGTCTGTTAGCACAGTAACAGCTTAAAATCTAAATCCTAACTACCCTACATAAACCCTAACTTAAAACCTACAAAATGTTTATATAAGGCGCCACCTGGTTTTTTGACCGATAACACGTCTACCGAAGTACCAGGAAACGGAATAGGTAGCCCGATAGTCTTTGACTACACTAATTATCGACAGCACAAATTGGTCGGGGAGCATGAAACACTACTTAACTAACACAGGTGCGACAAGTCGCCTAAACTATCTAAACCTATCTAAACCAAAACTAACATTAAAGTTCTTATGTGCAAACACACATGAGTGTTGCATCAACTGTTCCTTGTTGGCAAGAAGTGCCCAAATTTAAAAATGTTCATGGAGTGCGTCACTTTGCACTCTAGCAAATTTTGTTACTGGTACTTTGGCTTTCTAACGATGCACATTTAAAACTTGTCCATGACATAGTTGTGAATCAACAAATTTACCAAAAGTACCCCCTTACTAAATCCTTATATGCTAACCTGACAAATTACATTTCTATATCGGGTTAGCTTTTTCACTCAAATATCAAAAAAAATAATTCCCACGTCTGGTCATATATACCACACGTTAGGAAGATAAAAAGATAAGACAAGATCTCAAATTGATGTTAAAGATAATAGATAAGATAATGATATTAAGCTTAAGTTGTTATCCTCAAAGGTAATGGATAAGATAACGGTATTAAGCTTTAGTTATATTTGAGATACTAAATAAGATAACGCGATATTAAGCTAAAGTTATTATTAGAGATAGTAGGTAAGGTAACATGAATTTAAACAAAAGTTATTACTAAAGATAACCGGTAAGATAACGCGAAATAACTCGAAGTTATTACTAACGGTAGTCGGTAAGATAACGAGACTAAACTAAAGTTATTATTAAAGGTAATCTGTAAGATAACGATATTAAAACTAAGGGTATTATCGAAGATAATAAAGAAGACAAAGGTTTTGGCCTAGTTATTACCCAAGACAATGAATAAATTAAGGTAGAGTGTTGTCCCTGTTAAACACAGCGCAGTCTGAAGGACCACCTACGATATTAATCCGACAAGATAAGGTATAGCATATGTTAACATTCAGTAGGCTCCTAAGAGAACTAGTACGATCATTTTCCTAACGAGTGCATCCACTACGATAAGAAAATCAGACAAAAGTTGGCACGACAACTTAAAAGTATCATTACAGATACATTCACACAAAAACAAACTGTTTTAAGGTAGTTTTTCAAAACGGTAGCACCCTAAACACACAAAAATGCCCAATTATAAGCAGTTAAATACAGATACACTCTCCGAATATGCTAAAACAACCGAGAGTTTAATAAGATAACAATAAGAAGCAATAGCATCTCACCACAAAGTTCAATAAAAAACAATGAAAAAAAATGTTTATAAGTTATGTTGATTTAATAGAAAAAGAAAGAAATAATGATGTAGTATAATGTGGGCGACTGCAATAATTCAGAAGAAAAACACATGGAATAGGCAATCCTAGTTTTTTGCAACTGCGAATATGAACTACTTCTTACAATGGCATAGGCCGCGTTTCCTATGTGAGCCCAAGGAAGAAAGCATTCACTCTAACATCAGCTAAAACCAATCATAAAAATTCAATGAGTTATTGCAACCAAAGTTACGACAATTACCACACAAAATTAAATGACGTAAGAAAACTACTAAAAACCAAATAATATGCTGTAGGAAAAGTTCTAGGATTAATTAAATGAAACGACAGAGTTATATTGGGGGGTGTAGAGGATGAAGTGATATATATCTAACGGTATGGTCAAGGGAAAGTCAACCAAAAGAAAAAGATAGCTAATTTAAGGGAAGTAAAGTTAAACGTGTAAGAGGTTATATACTGTATGAGAGAGGGAATAAGTAATTAAAGTTAACTAATTGATGGTGAGAACAGAAAGATATTAGGTAAATCGTGACGAGCATGGAACATGAAAAACTTAAGTAGCGTTTGGGTCAGCAGAGAATGGCTTAAGGTCTTTGATATGCCACCTGCCTTGACGTTTTCCTTCAGCATCCTGAAGTTCGTAGATAAGGGGACTAATGACACGAGTGACCTTATAAAGAATGAATTTAGGGGCTAATTTTGAAGAAAATTTCTTAGATGCATCCGATAAGACATAATTCTTTTTCCAAACTTGTTTGCCCAAGGCGAAGGAAATATTTCGTTTACATAAGTTATAGTGGTCCTTACTCTTTTCGTAAGCTTTTAACAAATTTTTCCTAACGTTGTTAAAGATAGAAGGTAATGACTGTTGGTCTTTGTCCCAACGTACTTTATCGTCAAATTCAATTACGTTAGTATCGTCAGGCACTAAACCATAGTAACTCCCATCGATTGGGGTATATCTTCCAAAAACAAGAAATGACGGAGTGAATTGGGTTGCTTCGTGTTTAGATGTACGCAAAGCTTGAGCAATTTTAAAGATACGTTCATCCCATGTAGTATGGTCTGAAGAGATAGCGGTAATTAAAACTCGATTTACTCTTTTAGTAGGGTTTACTTGGGGATGGTATTTTGCGTTAAACCAAATTTTTTGTACTTTGTAACTTTTAACGAAATTCTGAAAATCTTTAGAGATAAATTGTGCCCCATTGTCACAAAGAATAATCTGAGGGACACCAAAGATAAGAAAGACATTTTGTTCTAGGAATTTAATTATAGCAGCGGAAGTAGCTTTACGTAAGGGTTGCACCATAACAAATTTAGAAAACCAATCGGTGACAACTAAAAGATATTGATTACCTCTTTTCGATCGGGGGAGAGGTCCTAATAAGTCAAGCGATATTAATTGAAAGGGATAAGATACACGTTTAAAGTTACCCATTAAACCAGGACGAGCATCTTGTGAACTCTTATGAGAGCCACAAATTTTACAGCTCTTAATGTAGCGACAAACAGATTGCTTAAGTGTGGGCCAGTAATATAATTCAGATATTTTAGCGAGAGTTTTTGTAACACCAAGGTGTGCAGCAATGGGATCATCGTGACATAATTTGAGCACCTCACTGCGGTTTGCAGTAGGCACGACAAGTTTCCATTCAGGTATATTCGATATTTTTTGTGAGGAAGAAGGTACAAATTTATATAGTTTATTATTAGTTACACGAAAGGTAGGGAATTTATCGGGATCGTCAGAAACTTTTTTAATCATATTGAGGTACCAGGTATCAAGAATTAAATTTGGAAGGTTAAGAGAAACAACATCACGAGATAAGGCATCAGGTACGATATTTAATTTGCCAGGCCTATGCCTAACGTCAAAAGTGAATTGAGATATACGCAAGTTCCATCTTGCCAAACGACCTGCGGGTTGTTTCAAGTTATTAAGCCACGTGAGAGCTGCACAATCAGTGATTACGGTAAAGTGTGTACCTTCAACATATCCTCTAAATTTCTTGATGCCAAAGATAACGCCCAATAATTCTCGTTCGGTAGCAGAGTATTTTTGTTCGGCAGAAGTTAAAGCACGACTCGCATAAGCGATTGGATGTTCTAAACCATTGTTTACCTGAAACAACATTGCACCTAAACCAGTAAGTGAGGCATCGGTTTGTATATAAAACTTTTCATCGAAATTGGGTGAGATTAAGATAGGTGCTGAAGTGATTAATGTTTTAATTTGTTCGAAAGCCTGTTGGGATTCTAAATTCTACTCGATAGTTTGGGATTTATTTTTATTTTTAATTAAAGCGGTAATGGGTGCAGATATAGTTGAAAGATTGGGTAGAAAGATGCGATAATAGCTAATCATTCCAATTAAACGTTTGATTTCGGTAACAGTTTTAGGTGTTTTGAATTTAGTAATAGCGTCGACTTTAGCAGGATCTGCTCGTAGGCCAGTTCCATCGATAATAAAACCAAGAAATGTAAGGGATGAGCAACAAAATTGAGACTTTTCCCAGTTTATCTTAAAACCTGCTGCGTTTAAACGTTCTGCAACTTCATTTAGTGTGGCGATATGTTCATCGAAAGAACTTGAGATAACTAAGATATCATCCAAAAACACAAAGGCACGTTCTTGATGTAAGATAGGACCTAACGTTTGATCCATAGTACGTTGTAGGGTTTGTGGAGCGTTACAGAGACCAAATGGCAAAAAATTATATTCGAAAAGACCTCGGCCTGGAACACAAAAAGCAGTTTTTTGAAGAGAAGATAGGTCGAGAGGTATCTGATAAAAAGCTTGTCTAAGATCGATAGATGAGATAAATTTTGCATTATGAAGCCGACTTAAAATAGAGTCTGTTCTAGGTAAAGGATAAGCATCTGAAACAGTCACGGAATTCAACTTTCTGCCATCGAAACAGACACGCCATTCGTCATTCTTCTTTCGAACTAGTAACACGGGAGACGTCCAAGGTGAATTTGAGGGACAGATAACACCAGATTCTAACATTTTATCTATTTCAGCATGTAAATGCTTTTGTAATGCAGGCGATAACGGATATTGACGTTGCTTAAAAGGGAGGGCATCACCTGTAGAGATAACGTGTGTTGCAGTCGTAACGCAACCAAGTTCGGAGGTATTAAGTTTGCGAAATTTGTCAATTGTAGCGTTAAGAGTTACATTTTGGGAATCAGTAAGAGAGATTTTGTTAGATATTCCTGTAGATGCACAAGAATTTGTTTTAATAGAGGTTTGCCATGAAAAATCCTGGAAATAAAGTGACAGATTAAAAAGTTTACAGAAATCAACACCTAGTAGAAAAGGATAAGCTAATGCAGGCACAATCAAAAATAAAACATCACGTTCAAGAGATTCTACTCGAATTTTTAATTTAAGGGAACCCGTTACATATATTTGATTATCGTCAGCTAAATTTATGGAAGTTTTTTCAGGAATAATTTGAATATTAATATTTTGTTTAGATAATTGATGTAAACCTTCGTTATTTATAAGGGAGCATGAGGAACCTGTATCCAATAAAGCAATTACATTTAAGGAACCTATTGAGATAGATAAGTGTGGACGATTATCGAAGGGTTTTTTAACAAGTTGTGAGGCAACAGTCTTTTTATGATAAAAGGAATTGACGGTTTGTAACCACCTAGACCACTCGGCTGGAGTAGTATAGTATAGTTCTTCTAATGAAGGTAAGGCATTTTGTACATTAACAGTAGCGGTATTATTGTTAGACAAATTTAATGACGGTACAGCATTGGAGGTAGTTTTATGATTTAAATTTATTGACGTCTGGGTTCGTTGATTGATTGGTGATGAGGACGATTTTGGTTTCTTGAGATATTCACGCCCTGATTTGAAATATCTCAACGGGAGTTTCCCGATACATTAGGATTACAGTTGGTGCAGTTAGATTTGTAGATATTTGAGCGGCCACAACCATAACAAAAAATATTTCTAGGGTATGTGCAGACATTATAGTTATGTCCACTTCTCTTACAGTTCCAACAGGTAAGTGAGTTATTAGTTACGGTAGAAGGAACGTTAAGGGTAGATACTTTATGGGAAGCTCGAGCTTGGCAAGCTAAATCGGGTTCTAAAAGGCCAGACTGTTTCTCTGGGGGCGGACGATATTTGTCAATCCTTAACTTCACTTCCTGAAGAGAACGACATGGATCTTTAAAGTGGGCTAACGAAGAGATGTGTTGTAATGCCAAACGTTCCGAGAAATACGGGTTTAAATTTCTAAGTAACTGATCGATAATTTCGGATTCTGAGGGTTTTTTTGTCGAGTCTGCTATATAAAGCTTCTAGTGAGGTAGTAAAAGAAACAACATTTTCGTCAGGACCTTGGGTTCGATTACGTATCTCGTTCCAAAGGTCGGTAATATAACCATGAGGTAGGAAGTCTCGTTTTAGGCACGCAACTAACTCCTCCCAGGTAGAAATTTGGTCTCGGATGTTTCTGTACCATATCAACGCTGAGTCTGAGAACAAGTCACCTGCTGAGACAAATAAGTCCTGGTCTGTACACTGCCGAAAAATTTTGAAGTCGTTAATCCAGTCAAGAAAAGACGATAAAGAGACTTGCGAATCAAACCCCTGAAAAGTGAGACCCCATTTGTAAACAGGTATGCATTTTCCTAATGGTTTAGGTTGAGCAAGTACGAGATTTGAAAAGGGTAACGATATATCTACGCCTGCATTTGGATTGAGTTTGTCAAGAACAATTCCTTCACGTAATAATATTTCGGACAACAAACTTTGTTTAGCTTGGGTCGCTTGCTCATCGTCATATAAAGATAATAATTCGATACGTTGTTTGACGTGCGTTATTCTCGAAGTCAATCGCCCTAGCTCTACATCACTGGGACGGGGATCTGTTCTATTTATTATACCAGATATGTCATCTAAAGACAATTTAATTTCAGATACGTTATGAGGCCAATCGCCAACGATTCTCTTTAAGATAACAATGCCTTTCGTTTCCTGGGCTAAAATGGCCCTGAGCTGAGATCTTCTATCGTTTTGGTTATTAGCGGGAATAATATTCCTACATTCAATCTCGTAAATTAACTCAAGCGATTTTAAATGTGAAACATTCATCTTGGATTTCTATTTGAGACACGATATATATGAGATATGCAATACTAACGTAAATCAGGAAGTTTAACCACAAGGTTTTCTTGTAAAGGTAATTAAGATATTATTAATTCAATAGGTAAATCAATAATGCAGTTTTTAGAATGTAACATAGAAGACAGTGCATTCAAGTTTCAAAAAACGGTCTTCTAAAGTTAAGAAAACAAACAAAAGTTATATTTTAATAGATAATTTTGCAATAAACTGTGTTTAAAGGTATCTAATTAAGGTAAATACTTATTTGTATACTTACATGAATAAAAGTAGGGTTCTTTAAGTGAGAAAGCTGTTAATACATTATATCTTTATAAAGGAAACTATTCTAACCTAAAAACAAAGGATAAAAGACCCCTAAGTTCATAACCTCACACATTAAAGGCGCCATTCTTATTACACTTTAATTTGGCGATACATTTATATGGTGATAGTTCTTTAAAGTCGGTAATACAGTTAAAAGTCGATAATACAGTTACCAAAGTTCATAAGATACATCGCGCAAGCGCAATGAATAAAGCGAGTGACGCCTCTAGCGGAGGGCAGCGCGAACCCCTTTTACAGGTTTCGCGTGGCCAACTACCATGACGTCATCATTACCCCAAATTATATTGCGCCATAATCGGAAATATAAAAATTAAACAAAAGTTCATATTCGTGAACAAATTAAACACGGTATTACTTACCCGGAAATCCGAAGCGTTCTGCGGGGTTGAACCAAAGTTGGCCTCTATCAGGGTTCCTCAGGGCTCCATCTCGGAGTAATCAAAGATGGTGACTCATCATCTCGGGTCGTGGAGTTCGTTCAGCGAAGGTTGCAAATTACCTACCTATGCAGGAATAGACAGGAAAAACAGGTAAAGGCGACAACAAAGATAATTAGCAAAGGAAATCTACATAGGTAAAGCTACGATACGATACCTCAAAGCGACCACTTCACTCGAAGAACCAAGGCAAAAGGCCACGTTTTAGAGCGTCACCAAAACCTCTCACCACTTTGTCCCCACCCCTTGTCTTTTTCCCATTGGCGCGAACTGCGTAAATGCACTCTAACGTAACGGAAGTGCACGCCTAGTCTATTTAAAATTCCCGCGCACCGCGTCTTTTGAAATTATGGCGCGAAACTTCCGTACATCAAAACTTAACCTAAATACAATGTTTAAGTGCCGATTTGACACGTAACACCTGATCTGTACTGATCAAACTTGATTTCCATAAATAACTCGCGTTGATGTTCCAACCCCTCGTCCACCCCTATATCGAGCTTTAAATTCTTCAACAAAATGTTCATAATTTATAAAAGAACTTTCTTTAGCTGAAACTCACTCTAACGCCATTGCCCGCATATAATTCATTACCAACCCTAATTTTGCATGCTCGGGTACTCGAATAATTTATTTAATTTTCTAAGAAACAGTGCTGGATGCATTTCTCCGTTAAGATTAAAACTTAAGGTCATTCCCCCCAGCTCTTTAAATACAGAGAAATATTATTTATTCTTCGAATTCTCAACATTACTGATTTCGCTATCCTTAACGTTCTGGGATGACAAAGTATTTTGCATAGCCAGTCGATTTTCACTAACATTTATAGCTAATTTAGATATGCTTTCTTGCATATTCAACATACCTAACGATAATAACTCTAACCACTTATTTATATCCATTTATCACTCTTCATTGCGGTTTCTGATGCGTTTAACTCTTCGTTACTGTTTAGCTTTTCATTATCCGCTACGCCTAACTTTGACCGTTTAGATTTTCTTGCACTACACCTTTGTAAATAAGTCAGTTTTTTTTATAGTTGTGCATCTTGACCTCTTAATAGTTCATTATTGTGAGAGGCTTGACAATCGTGCTCACCATTGTGTGCCAAATGTTGTATACTCTTTTTTCTACTAGGGTTCTAGGTTCTTGACTGATACAAGCCTCTCACAAATAACCTACTTTACTTCTTCAAATGTGGGTTTTACAATAAAATACATACATATAGGAGTAATTACTCCATAGAATACAAGAAATAGTTCATCAATAAGCAATGCCATACAGGCAATTATGCGAAAATAAACAACTTACATTAATAATCGCATTTCCCTCGTTAAGTGCCAGCACTTACAAACACCGAACTTTGTGTCTTTTTAATGAGTATAATTGTTCAACTAACTGCCGGTCCTTGCACTATTATTCAGAAGCATCACTTCATATAAACAAAACTCTTATACAATAATGGACACAAATTCAGTGTAAATACAGACGAAAATATTAAAACGACAAAAACATAGAACTGCTCCTGATCAAACCCTCGCATCGACTGATCTCCAAACACTCGTACATCTAACAAAATTCTTAAACTAGACCTGTTTTGATGGCACGTTTATGGGACATTCGACTATATTGTTGCGTACACTACCAATAGTTTCACTTTTTGTTGATTAATTTGACCAGGAATATCCCATGGATTAGCAATATAACATTCCTCAACAACATTTATCGACAAGAAGGCGAATTGTTTGTGTTTATCCAGCTAGATTTTCTATGAGATGGGTGTTATTTAATTTTTGTGGCATTTGTGTCTGTATTGGTTGTATATCGGGTTCTTTATGCTTTAGATTTTTATGTGAACAAAACATTTGCAGTTATCACTTAACAGATGTATCTCTGTCTTTTATGATTTATTTTTGATGAAATTTCTGAATTTTGTGTTGTCTTCTTCGGTAGCCATTGGAAAGACTTTCACATTTTATTTCTTATACAGGGTACATAGAAATTGGTGAAAAAGCTCCAAGTAGTGATATTCCATGCAAATTTCTGAATAACCTTAATACTAGAATGAAGTACCATGCTTCCCCCACCCTCACAAACCATGTGAAAGAAACGTACATTTGGTAATGTTGAATCTATCCTATACATTGTATTTATAATTAATAAATGGCAATTTATGATACAGCATTAGATTTGTTAAAACTAAATTTTTGTCATTTTACTCATTGATATAACATATGGGTAGGTGCAAGATCTTCAATTGGATGCCACTAGAGAAATAAAATTAAGTTAAGAAATTATGTATTTTAAACATAATATATTTTAAACATTTCACAAACCTGGTTCTTCTGTCTTCGAAATATGTTTCCAGTAGGTTGTTTTCAGTTAGGAAAACTCCCACGATATTTTCATTCTGGCATGTTACAGTTTCTCTTACAAAACCCATATACTATGTACATATTTGCATACTCATTAAAAGTGAAATCGAGTCATCAACCAAACAAGAAATACGGAAAACAGGGATTATGCAAAATTAAAACACCATTCAACAATATAACAAATAAAACACAGATAATGCAAAACTTGGTTATGACACGAAGTTACACAGCGAATTAGAAACAGTTTTGTAAATCTCAAACTTTGACACTACGAGAACATATGGCACTTAGCTGTACAGTGTTGTCATGCCTTTTTATTTTACACACGGACCTAAATTAAGAAATGTTAATATTGAAATTTCTGGGTTGAGCAACAATTATTTCCTACAATTATTTTTAAAATCTTCTTTTATTTTTAATTGAAATCTTGTATAATCAACAGATCATTAAATAATAATGCCTATTTCAAAACTAAACCTTGAAACTTTGAGGGCCTCATGAGGGCATGGAAAGCATGATAGACTATTCTAGTATTACGATTTTTTATTCAGAATTCACAATATTGCTGATGTGAAATCCAAAACCCATTACTACCACAGAAAATGACTTGATTCTAATGTTGTTTGTATTTGGTTCTGCATTGTGCTATTTTAGAGGATGACTGCAAAATACAAGCTTGGTAGCATCTAGTGTATTAATACGAAAAGTGTGAAGTTAGTAAAACAAGTAATATCTTCAACAATAAATATCACAAGTACGCAGTAAATTTGAAAATACAATACACTTCATTACTGATACCCCAGGGTAGTGTTCTTGGTTTTTTGTTATTCAGTCTATACATAAATGATATTGAACTCTATGTTGATTGTGAGTTGCTGGGCATATTTGCAGTTGACGCAATGATAGCTTGTAGTGATACTAAGCTAACGGAAACCATCAAGAAAATGAACATTATATTAGTAAGTGTTGAGTGATACTTAAAACTAAATCGATTAAAATTAAATATACAGAAAACAAAAGCAATGTTAATTACAACTAAACACCAACAAAGATTTATAGACGTCAGTGACTTTCACATACACGTTGATAATAGCATAGCGAGATTGAAATAGTGAACACAGTTAAATATTTTGGCATTCAATTTGATAATATTTTATCATTGGAGAAACATTTTGAATATGTATACAAGAAGCTTGTGAAGAAAATAAGTTTTCTCTCGAATTAAAAAAAATTAAACTTGCGATACCACAACTTATGGTTGAATAATAGATTGTACATCTATTATTCAACCACATTTCTATTATTGTCCATCGATTTTGTGTCTTTTTAATAAAACGAGAATATCACAACTTCAAAAGCTTCAGAATAGTGGCATGCGCATTATTTTGAAAACAAACCGTTATACACCCATTTCCACTATGCTATAAACATTAGAATGTCTATCCGTTTATCAACGATTAAGATATTTTGCAATGATATTTATATATAAAATATCAAATGATTTGGCGCCTTCTTATTTTAATGAATTTATTATCCATAAGAACCTATTACTTTTACACAACACGTGACATAATAACGATATATTGCTAAAACTAAATTTAAAAGCACTATGCACAGTTTATTCTGCAAATGGATTTTAAGAATATAACTAGCTACCTCGACATGTAAAACAAGTCGTCGCCTAAAAATATTTAAACCAGAAGTAGAAAGATTTATATTGTTAATGGAGCCGAAATAAGGTATAAATGGAATTGGTTACCTAAAAAGAGAATTATGAGATGCTAAGAGCAACTACAAAAGTGTTAAATGTATTAATTTTTCAAATGTTTTGTATTTTTTATATATGTAGCATACAAAATGAATTTGTATATTAGAGAAACCTACTTGAAAATTAAAAAAAAAAATGTATTGAAATAACATTAGCAAAAGCAGATCGAAGAGAAGACAAAAATGCAATCCAAAAATGATCAATTCATCACGAAAAAATGTAATGTTGCAGTCAATATTTTAAAGGTTAGAAATGACTGAAGAAATAGAGAGTATCTGTTAAAAGCTTGTAATTTAACAAGTGTTACATTTTATTTCATATTTAAAAATTTACCTCCTCATTATGTTAAAAACCATTCAGTTCCCAATCATTTAAATTTATGTTTGGTACATTTCTATAATTTCATGTCGCGTAGATAGGCAACCAACTTTACTAGTCCTTTATTTAATTCAAAGTCTACATGTTTATGTTGTATTTTTTAGTTCTTTATCTAAGCATGTGTTTTGATAACTAGAGCTGTCTTGAATGTTGCTAGATTAATAGTAGTTTCTTGTATTTTAATAATTTTAATTTAACCAAATAACAGATCTAATTGTTATTTATGTTATAAATTTGGTTCTAATCTATCTTTGCATGGTCAAATAGATATCATTTATTAACGTTGTAAAAATGTTTGAATTTATTTCTAAAGTTTGTAATGGATTTTCCATGAGAATTTTCTTATCTAAATTTTGATAGATAACTTTTGATATTGAAGTAATTTATTTTTAAAACTAGATTTCGCTTTCACTCTGTATGACGTTTCTGAATGTGCAAAAAAATTCTTAAGTCTTGGTTAAAATCGTGTGTCTACGTTGTACATCCCTTTTCCATTTTTCTTGCTTGAATTTGATGGTTAGACCGTATTAAAAATTGCCACCAGACTTTTACTAATTCATGATCCTGGTGTTGATGATTGCTCTTTACTATAGACAGCCTGGTTTGGATACTCTTTACTCATGGACAGTAGATGTTCTATGTTTAGTTGATGCAAGTTGCATTGGTCGTATCCATAAGTTTTTGAAGCCCCAACCATAGTAAATTGTTGTCTTTGTTAATAACTGAACAAATCCTACTGGTTTTGTAACTTAATATTCTATACATACGATTTGGTACACTTGGAAAATCGGGTATTCGTTACTTAATTGTATTATGTATCGGAATAGGAATTGCAGGTGATATGTAACAGTATTACGTGGGTCTGCATGCTTACTTTTAGTATGGCCTTTACAATTTGGTCAATTTTATTTAATTATTATTATTAACATGAAATTTCTATAAATTGTTTCAGTTCAGCAAAAATGTTTTATGGAGGTTTCATGATAAATACAAAAATATTTAAATATAGTGATAGTGTCCTGCAGGATAAAGATTTGTACTTTAGGTTGCTGTTTTGATTTGTTACAAATTGAATATTTGTGTGAATGGTTTGCGTCACAATAATTTACTGTAATGGACACACAAAATTACTTATTTTAAATTTATTTTTGTTTAATAAAGGAGTCATTATTACTGTGCCTTTATGCATGTAATTTTTTATTATTATTATTATTGACATTTATTTATCCTATTGGATTGATTTATAGTGTTTTAACAACCAAACGTGCTGTCCTTATTTATTTTATTTTCCTGTTATTTATTAACCATTAATTTTTTTCCATTTCAGCAGAACAAATCAGTCTTGTTTTTTTTTTACTACAACCCCACACTCTACGACTGGTTAGTTATCACGGCATTTTCCTTTTCTTTTTTTGTTGTGGTAATCAGTGCGGACTACTTACCTTGCTTTCATTGCTCTCTTCCTTGTTTGCATGGTATACCATAACACAATAAAATATTATATTTAGTTATATTTATTTATTGTACAGAAAATTAAAGATATTTATTATTACACAATAGACCGAATGTAGGTAATTATTTGCAAATATCAAGATATCTACCATGTAGAAAATTTCTTTTATTGATTTCCATACAGTTTCTTTGCATTTTGCCAATTAATTGCTAACTGTAGTCTAAATTATTGTCCTCACTATCGTCATTTACAGTAATGATCAACGTCCCTTTCATGAAATTTAATTTTGCAATCCACCATTCTTTAATAATTTTTCTGCTTATGGTATGGAATTTGTCCAAACTTGAGGAGTTGCGATCATTAATCTTTCATACTACATTGTCATACAGCTTTCTATAGATATGCTGTCCCTCTCAATGTGTCAATTTAAATAAATTTTTAGCAATACCCAAAACAAGTTTGATTGGATCGAAAATACAATGTTATGGAGACAGTACCGTATGGCCATAGTGTTGAACTAAGCAATCAATTTTAAAAAATTTTGGTGGTTTGTTCTTAGAATTTCGAGAAATGTCTTGACCATTACAAAGTGTATCACATTTTCTACTTACGTTGTAACTACATATAGCAGTTCACACTTTAAGGATGTGATTTTATTTTTGCTAAACCGTTCTGCTATTTCATTTTTCCCCTGAAGTGTTTGGTATTTTCTGTTTAGTAGTACTGTGGTATGAAGCATTGTCCAAGACAATTATAGATGGTGCTTTTAAATTTTTTAATAGCTGATTTTTGAACCAATGTAAAAAATTATCCCCATTCATCTCACTGTTGTGCTCTCAATTTTTTGTCGATGAACAAAAAACCTATTCGCTATCATCAGTAAAGCATCAGCATTGACTGCATGCAACACTATATACCTAAAATGCAGAACTGCATTTTTCCATCAACTCTTGTACTTTTTACACTCCTCAAATTGCTGTCCTGCCAAGAGCGGTGTATAGAACTATTTTGAGAAATTCATGTTTTATCCAAAAAACAACCTGCTACAAGCTAGCCTGTTTAAGCATATAAGTTTTCAAAAAGCAAACCCTTCTATTGAGAACACCTGGTAACTCCATAACACCTCGTCTTGGATCGTCTTGTTTCCACTTATAATGTATGTTTTAGACAAGACATTTACACAAATATGTTCGTCTAAAATTATTTAATGTGCGTAATATACACAATTATAAAACGTACTTACGATTTTTATAATTTTTGTAATTGGTTTTTATGAACTTTTTTCTTATAAGTGATTTGTTGTTTTCAACTGCCTGTGGCACAACGGCTACTCTGGGCAGATTGATCTTTAATGCGGCTGTTACACATTAAAATAGAATTAATGAACTACAACTTAAGCTCTATTATACAAAATAGTTCCAATATAAGTACAAATTTACTTTCCTAAACAAAAAAAAACAATTGCTTAACATCACTTCTGGTCGGTATTGCTAAAATAAATCCCAAAGATAAAACATTAAATTATGCTAAACAGAACCTAAAGAGAACATTAAATTACATTCAACAATAATAATTCATTCCAAACCTTTCCCGTTTTCCATATGATTTATTTGACATTATAAATCCCAATTTGTTGGAAATTCATTTAATAATACATAGAAAACAACTTTTTTGTTGTATTGTTTCATTGTCCATTTCAAAAAGACTAATATTTTGATGCTTTAATTGACTTAAATTTCACCAATAGATTTGATATTTAAAATTAGCATATACTCTTTCAGTCACTAATTAGTTCAACACATTTACTTTCACTTTAAATTCTCTATTACATAAATGACAATCAATAGACATTTTTAGTTCAGAAATATGTAATTAATAATTCTAAACATAAAATGTAATTCTATTCATTGTTTAATGTGCCCATTATAGGTTATAAATATCCAAAAACACCAGTCTTTAAATTTTTAAATATATCGGCCTTCTTTCAAACAACTCCCAAAATTCCAAATTAACGGTGGGGTAAGCTATCCAAATCTCAACCCCTCTAATGGTCACAACGACAATAATTCCATCCAAAGGTGTATGGAAAATACCTCGCGTGCATGACAGTAAATTCATATACTTATCGTATGTGCGCTTGTCTCTGTGGGAACATCAATCCTTTTTTTTCTTGAAGCTGTGTTCCATTCAACTTTCTACTATTAATTCGTCTTACTACATTTTAAAACTTTACTTTTCGGCTATATTGACCCCTGACCACACCGGCCACCACCGTATTACGTTTTTGTATCACTCTATTTTGGTATATTTTTTATTACCGATTCGCAAACAAATTATTTAATATCTTTCTCGTTGGGTCCAACTAACTCATTTTCTCTTGCTGTAATTTATATTAATCACGTTCAGCATCTCCGGATAATACAATATATTAAGTTTAATCTATACTTAATACACGGGTTGTCACTCAACAATATATCACAATGTATTTATCTATGGGAACTGTAGACGCAGTGTTTTGTCATATGGAGATCTGCTTTTATTTGCTGTTTTATAATGTCATCGTTCTAAATTCTTATGATACAAAGTATATTAAAACTATGTAACATTGCACTAAATTTAATTAATTGAAATTTGTAAAATGCTTCCTATGTTTGAGATGCATGTTAATTAATTCACTGTTATTTACTTAATAATTCTAAACCTTTCTGTACATTTATGTGGTTTAGAATAATTTACTACTCTAATTCAGTTTCAAAATGTATTTAACAAAGATAAAACTACATTTGAGGTGGTTTTAAATTTATGATTGGAATAAAACTACAGATTTTACTGCAAAGTCTTATTGTTGAACACTATTATACATGAAATGAAAATTATACAGGGTGCTTCAATACAAAGTTTGTTCATTTAAGATTAATTTCAACTAATCCGTTTCATACTAAACTTTGAATTCAAGGAAATTTTTAGAAATTAGTATATTGAAAATAAATGTTTAAACGCATTTATTTGAAGTTTTTCTGAAAAATTTAGTTAAGGCGAGAAATAAAATTTTTTACAGAAATGCAGAAAATTACATAAGCATAACCCAAAAGTGTTTTTGAAAATGTAACTTGATTGCTAGGGCTTCATAATCTTTAGCACGAAAGATACGTCTAGCATCTATTGTAATGACTATAGTCTTACTAATTAACCTATCTCCAATTGTTTATTTATGTTTGTTAACTACTTTAGTGCTTTGACTTTTAATGGACACCTTTGTCATTCGTTGTATTGCTAGTGTGATATGAAGTATATGCGACCTGCAGCTTTTTAAGTCCAAAGATTTAATTCAACATCCTTCAATTTATATTGTTTTGTGTTTACAGTTGCTGGGGTATTAGAACAAACTGCATTTCAGCAATGTCGTCTCTTATTTTCTCAACTAGGGTTAGCTGGATGGGAACGTAGGAATCAAACACATCTTCTTAATAAGACTGAACGTTTACTTAGGGAATTAAGAAATCTCGATGCACAAAGATGCCGTGAAACTCATAAGGTAAATATGCACGTTGTGATTTAATATAATTTGGTGTTTTCAATTATTAGGTAGCTGTGATTTATGTAGCTCCTGGGCAGGAAGACAAGAATTCTATATTGTCTAATGAAGGAGGAAGTAGTGAATATGAGGAGTTTTTATCAGCATTAGCATGGGAAGTTGAACTAGAAGGTCACACAGGTTTTCTAGGAGGCCTTCAGAGACAGGGTTCAACTGGATTAACTTCTCCGTATGTTGCAACAAGTTTTCTAGAAGCAATATTTCATGTTGCTACTCGAATGCCTGGAGACACGCCAGAAGCTGTACTTAACAAAGTGATATTCACATTGAACTGTAATTTATATATTAATTTTATTTTATAGACAAGGCATTTAGGAAATGATGAAGTTCATATAGTTTGGTCTGAACATAATAGAGAATACAGACGTGATATTATTCCCACTGAATTCTGTGATATCCTAATAACCATTTATCCTTTGGGAAATCATCTAAATCGCGTCACAATAAATTGCAAACCTGAGGTATGACAAAACTGAAAACCGTTTAGCTCATAATTGTTTTTATATAATTTTAGGTTCCATATTTTGGTATTTTATTTAATGAAGCTATTGTAGAAAGTAATATTTTAGCTGGATTGGTGCGTGCTACTGCTATTTGCGCTAGTCGTGCAAAAAGAACAACATTGCCACTTTATCAACAGTAGTAAGTACATTTTTTCTTTAAATTGAATCTTAGAGAACCATATACCGGGTGTGAAGGTATATTTGTTGTTTTTAAATAAAATCTTTGAGAATCGATTATTGGGTATTAAGCGAGTTCTAGGCAACCTTTGATATATCTAAAATTCTAAATAAAGCAAAATTGTTTTGTATTTTTTTCTTCAAATTTTTACATTATTATATTCTTTGCTTATTAGGTAATTTACAGAACAGCTTTATTGCTACATAAATGAGTTCATTTCTAAACAATGATATTTTATTAACAACTATGCATTTTGTTTTTATGTTTAGTATTATGATTGTGTCTCCGACATTTTGTTTAAACTATAATCTTTTGGCACATGGATATCATTCTGTACTAGTTGATGAACAGAGATTTATACCTTGCATGTTACTGTACCTCAATAAACTTTATACAATAAAATCATCTTTGAAATTTTCCTTATTCTTCTTACTTAACGCACTTGGTGTGCATATCTTGAACCCCATGACATTTAGCAGTTTCTGCAATATACATGATTACTGGATCTGTGATGTTTAGGTTAGAATGCTAAAACATAAAAGTAAAATACTCTCTTTCCATATTACACGAATAACTTTATACGTATTGCAAAATAACCATTACATTTTTCATATAAATCAAAATACAATTATCTTTAATGTACAAGTAGCAACCACCATATTGCCCACTCTGTTATACTAATTTAACAAAAACGGTCCTGTAAAATTAATACAGTGAGATAAAACCTTATGCACAACATAATTATTAAATATATTATTACTCAAAGGATTCTAGTGCAATACTCAATATGTGACACTGTTCAGAATATTTTCCGTACTATGGGTGTGGTAGCAAGCTGTTACTTACAAGGTTTGTGGCCATTTATGTGGACGGTTTTGTGGATCAGATAGATTCTTCTTAATCTTCTTTGGGGATTAAACCACTCATAGTTTTTAAAATTATCTTTATTAACGTTTCGATCCATGACCTAAGATCGTTTTCAAAATAATAAAAACTTCAAGTTTGACATTTATGACATAAATTGAAGGTGACTTTGATTTATTGATGTTCGAAATAGTTGGTTTGAGTACACTAAGCAAAAAATTTTTTAAAGTTTAAATGCATGATTGCCTTCAATTTGTGTTCTGACCTGGGACCGACTTTTTAGGTAGTCGTTAACGTGAAATCAGCTGATTAATTTTATTGGTGAATTTATATAAATTCAATAACTTGGGAATTGGAAAACATTTTTTAATTTTTAACATGTTTCTATTTATACAATTGAGAGGATGGTTATTAAAGAAGTGTGCGATTGCATTATTAAAAGGTTTAAGTAGTCGTTTTTTTTATATTTATTTTGAAATGGAAAATCATTATGATTTAGGCTACCTCTGTGGTAGATTTTAACATGGTTCTGAGGCGACCTTATGGCGGGTTTACACTTGTCAGATACCAATGTTGTTCTATGAAGGTTGTATATGGATCTGAGGCGACCCTATGGCTGGTTTACACTTGTCAGATATCAATACTGTTTTACAGGGGTTGTTAATATGCTTCATCATCATCATCATTGGATCTTCATCTCAAAACTGGTTGGACACGCACCTGAATATAAATAAGTGCAGGTACGTGTCCAACCAGTTTTGAGATGAAGATCCAATGATGATGATGATGAAGCATATTAACAACCCCTGTAAAACAGCATTGGTATCTGACAAGTGTAAACCCGCAATAGGGTTACCTCACAACCATATACAATCTCCGTTAAACAGTATTGATATCTGACAAGTGTAAACCCGCCATAGGGTCGCCTCAGATCCATATACAACCTTCATAGAACAACATTGGTATCTGACAAGTGTAAACCCGCCATAAGGTCGTCTCAGAACCATGTTAAAATCTACCAAAGAGGTATCCTAAATCATAATGATTTTCCATTTCAAAATAAATATAAAAAAAAACGGCTACTTAAACCTTTTAATAATGCAATCGCACACTTCTTTAATAACCATCCTCTCAATTATATAAATAGAAACATGTTAAAAAATAAAAAATAAAAAATGTTTTCCAATTCCCAAGTTATTGAATTTATATAAAATTCCCCAATAAAAATTAATCAGCTGATTTCACGTTATGACATACCTAAAAGTCGGTCCCAGGTCATAACACAAATTGAAGGTAATCATTCATTTAAACTTTAAAAAATTTTTACTTAGTGTACTCAAACCAAATATTTCGAACATCAATAAATCAAAGTCACCTTCAATTTATGTCATAAATGTCAAACTTGAAGTTTTTATTATTTTGAAAACGATCCTAGGTCATGGATCGAAACGTTAATAAAGATAATTTTAAAAACTATGAGTGGTTTAATCCCCAAAGAAGATTAAGAAGAATACTAAACAAACCACAACAAACATACAGGGAGTATTTACAGATCAGATAGATTCGCATATGACTGCTGATCCCAAGGTCCTAGCTTCAATTCCCATCACAGACCACTTGAAACAGGTTAGGCGGACATTTTTACAGAAATACGCTTTCTTTAAGATTCTAAAATCCAAATATTAGGATTCGAAAAATGTGGGAACGACTGAACAGACGGACAAAAAATTTCAGTAACGAGTTAAAATTTGTTGAAAATATACATGCTGTCATTAATTTAAGATAAAGCAGGACTTTTTGTCCAACAACTTTTTTCTCTGAAATGTATAATAAAAAAGTTTTCCCTTTGTTACCTATTATTATGATGGTTAACGGCATTTAAAAATGTAACTTCTATTACAATGACTAGAAAACAAAATTACAAAACAAAAACTAAACTAACAAAACGGGTAATGTGATTTATGAATTTTATTAAAAGTGTTACCAGTTAAAAATGGGTACGATACCATTGCCAGGAGAAACTTTAAACTCCCATAACTTTTTTATCTTAACAGGCACAAAGTTTTCGTAATACAATTTTTTGTTTATTTTTATATATTGAATTCAAATCTGAAATTAGAATGTTTAAATTCCGCTGTAATCCACACATATTCGTTAAGATTCAGAAGTCTAAATATTAGAATTTGAAAAAATGTGCGAACGTCTGAACTTACGGACAGAAATATTTCAGTAACGAGTTAAAATTTGTTGTAAATATATATGCTGTTATTAATTTAAGATAAAGCAGGCCTTTTTGCCCAACAACTTTTTTTCTAAAATGTATAATAAAATAGTTTCTCCTTTGTTACCTATTATTTTGATCACGCTTCTAACTCAGGTAGATACATTAATTACTATTCCAGTCATTCATTTCACCACAAAATAAATACAGCTTTAGCACTTAAACACAGAATAGAAATAATCTCTGAACCACAATTTAAAAAAACTAATCTAAAAACTTTAGAATTCACACTCTGTAATAATGGTTATCCCAAACAATTAGTAAAGAAATTATTATACACAAACATCCATTTTAACAGTACTGAAACTAGACCCAATACCATTTTATACAAAAAATTACCTTTTATACAAACATTAACTCCTTTATTAGCAAGAATTTTAAAACAACAAAACCTAACTATAGGATTTAGTTAAGAAAAATCTGTAAGAAACTTTTCTACAAAACTCAAAGACAAACCTAACAAATTATTAAGCAGCAATATTATTTATAAAATAACTTGTTCATGTAATCAGACTTATGTAGGTAACACCACCCAGTGGTTAAAAAATAGACTTACACAACATAAGTCATATATAAAATTAGGAAAAAAGAATTGTGCTCTCTCTCAACATATTAATATAACCCAACACATCCCAAATTATGAAAAAACTGAAATTTTGGATTATGAAAACAATTACAAAATGCGAATTTTTTTGGAAGCTTATTATATACAAAAAGAGGTTAATTCGATAAACTTTAGACAGGATACTAAAAATCTACATCCAATATACTCTAATTTATATAGAATTACACAAAAAAAAGCAATAGTTCAATAACACAGTTAAGATTTATGTCACCCATATAAAAATTTAAATCAAGAATTCCTGTCAAACTTGACAATTATATCAATAAGACATATAATTTAAAATTTATTTTATATAATTTTTGTATATCTGTTAACCAACATCAATCCACATGTGTGAGATAACTTTTTAATATTTATGCATTAGTAATTAAGTAAGTACCTATGTCATAATTTTAGTATGTCCAATCAATACTATATTAATTTTGTAGTATCTTTGAAAAAGGCAACAACCCTTGCCGAAACGTCAGATAATTAATTGAATATATGCAAAACACTATTTAGTTTATTTTTGGACTACAAAATCCCAAGTATAATTACAATTTTCATCAAGATCATTATATATTAAACAGTCCATATTAAGAAGATATTGCTGTGATAAGGGGTTGATTAGGGGTGTATTGAGTAGTAAGGGTCGTGTAGTAACTATAAATAGCAATGGGAATCATTTATTTAGCAGAAAAATAAGTAATTCGTACATTATGTAAATATCAAGCATTTAACACTCTGTATATAGACCGTAATTAACTTTAAACAATGCCAGCAAGCACATCTTTTGATAATAAAACGCGCATTCAGCAGAGAAATAATCGTACATGTAATTAAAACTACGTTGAGAATGTTTAACAAGTTTATAAAATAAAGACGCAGAAGATAAGACAAAACCTAATAAATCCTCATGCAATTATGCTTGTGATAAAGAACGAACAATATGCGCTTTGATAAGAAGACACACTTTCAAAGATCAGTTTAAATAAATACATGAACGAAAACAGCACTAGAGTTACATCATTTATTTTTGTACAATTATCCAAAAGTATTATCTATACAAAACACAGACGTAAGTTAAAAGTCTGGCCACGATAACAAATAATAAGGCAATCAAAGATCGCAAATAAACACCATGGTACAGAAATACAAAGGAGTTTTATCAGCAATCAACTTGAAATATTAAAGACAAAACGTGGTTGGTCACGACAATCTGCAAGACTGCTTGTAGTGGGAACAGCTATATAACACCCACCGGTGATAAGGCAGGTCAGTTTCCACCTGAAGCACGTTGAATCCACATCACTTTTAACCAGAAATCTACGTGTCAGATAAATAAAGTTTATAATATAGTGAAAATAGTGCTGCATAAAAATTGTGTTAAGAATATATGGAAAGTTTTTGCCGTTTTTTTGTCAGAAAACGTGAGTAGAAATTGGTTAATTAATTTAAATTAAATATTTATAATGATATAGGGCTTCTAATCTGCATCAAAAACAATACTTTTGGTATATTTCTGGTATAATTCTGGGACAATTGTAATATGCTGCTAATTTATGATCCGAAGTCTGGAATTTCAAGTGGTATTTAAGGGAAGAGATTCAAATCATATGCAGAGACATATAGAATACAGCACGAGGTGATTTTTGGAAAGCAAGGGGAACCATACTGAAATATTGGTTCAACAAAGCAGAGCATTGGTTTCGATTAAGCATAAAAAGGAGGTGTTGATCCACAACACTGAACAACTTATATGGAGATCACAGGTCAGATATACTTAATTTTAAGGAATCTTTTCAATTTAAATTTTATACTGAATTTATTCAATTTATCTAAAACTTGTAAAGAGTCAACAGGAACATTGCATACGTTTAAACTTACTTAATAAATCATAAAGAGGTCTCGAGCGTTCCAGATTTTTTTGTAAAGGGGTAGTTTTTGGTGACTTTATTTTAAACTAAAAGAATAAATTTTGGGATAAATAATCCATATGATATTAATTGATTGAAGGGTGTATCTAAACAATTTCAAAAATTGTAAATATTATTTCCTTTCATTATATGAATGTTGATTGACTTCGTTTTATCAATTCAAACAGGTAATCATAAAGGGGTGAAAGAAAATTGATCATCATAACGTTGTGCACTCTGTGTAAAGTAAAAAGGGCTAACCGTGGCATAATAATAAAAGTAAATAATTGAAGTGAGAAGAACACAGCTGTGGCATTCAGTAGAACGTTTATTACACCGAGTACGGCGTTATCATATCAATATCATAGCAACAACGTGGGGAGAAAACTACATAGCAATATATATATATATATATATATATATATATATATATAGCTGTGATAAGGGGTTGCTTAAGGGTGCACGTTGTAGTAAAAGTCGTTCGGGAAGGAGTAATTAGAATAGGCAGCAGAAAACCACACTTATTTAAGGAAATAATTAAGAAATAGACATAGTTTGTAGATAGTAAGTAGTCAACACCCTGTATATAGAGTAGAAATAGTTTTGGGCGACGCAGGTAAACATAGGAAGACGCATGGTTGGCGTAGGAATGAGAAATACATGTATTAAGTAAATAGTAAACATTAAATACCCTGTAGATAAAGTTTAGTTAATTTAGGTAAAACAAATAAGGATATTTTTCAGTGGAAGTACGCGTATATTGAGAAATAAATGATAAAGTGTAATTAGACACGCATTAAGAAGAAGAGTTCCAGACGATTAAATCAATACGGATATAGAAATAGAGTTTCAGGTAGTTGATATAAATGCGTACAAAGATCTAACCAATTTGATAAGAGAAATGATTAAAAATTGCGTGAATCACAAGTACACATGAAAATTTAAAGTCTGGTTGCATCAGTTGTTTATAGAAAAGCAAGTAATCTATCAAAATACAGCATGTTGATAATGAAAGACAGCTGCGGGCAGGTTGTGATTATGGGAAAGCGTGGAGCATTGCATCAGAAACTGCTCTAAAAGCAATTATTTGATTGGTCAGAGACAAGCGACGAGTTCTAAACCAGACCCACGGATGGAGTGGGAATTCGAGATTATATTAGCAAGCACCTTGATAAGAAAGTCAGTTTTGAACTCAATGAAGGCCGAAGTGCATTGCCATTAAATAAAGTAATACGTAATAAGTATAAAAGTGAAAAATAAAATGAGTGCGAATATGAAGATTACAATTACCGTTTAAACGTTTTTAATGAATTTATTGTAAACTAAGACACAAAAATAATAGGGTTTCGAGGTCTGAGGGAAATAGACTAGGATTCTGATGTTAAGAAAAAAATACAGTAATGCGATTTAAATGTCAAGGGGAAAAGAAGAATAATACAATCTTGAAGTACAGGGATGAAACAAACTACAATTTTAAGTCTGGGGCAAGAATGATAAGAGTCTAAGTTTGAGGAATTGAAATAAATTGGGGTATATAATTTAATGGTGATGGTCCATAGTGTAATAATTTGAATGGAATCCAGAATTGGGGAAGATCATTTTTATTGGAAGCGTCAATGTGAAAAAGATAAAACCAGGTCAGATTTTAGTTATAAGACATTTGTTTTTCTATATGAATTTTTATTTTATTTTTAATATTGAATTTGCTAAATATGATATGCTTGTGAAGAAGTCAACAAAAGAGGTTGCATACGTATTGAATGAGTAATAAGAAAACAGGTTTAGAATATTCTACACTTTGTTGGTAAAGATAATAAATTTTCTTTGGTGACTTTGGGTTTTTGAGTACATACTAGATGGTTGTTAATAAATGAAATTTATAAGAAATGTATTACAAATAATTTCAAAAGCTGTACATAACATATTGGTTTCATTATATAAAATCTAAATTTACTGAATTTTATAATTGCAAATAAATGCTAGCCGAGGTCATAAGATTTAAATAGTACAAAGGCGGAGCCACAAGTTGAATAGGAAAGTGATAACCCGCAAGGCGGTAACGTATCGAATTTTGCCATTGGTAGATAGAGTTGTTTGAAGATAAAGTCCAGTTGATAGCAACATTAAGAAAGACAGCCGGAGGAGGAGATAACTACAATTTATAGTATAATTTAATAATGATGGTCCAATAATTTAAAATTACGTAAAGAGCATAGCAAAATAAATAGGTCTTCCAAAGTAGGTGCACGATAATTTAGAGAGAGATTCATAGCAAATAAATATAACGGCCCAACGTAGGGGCATGATAATTCCGCCAATAGCATAGCAAATAAATATGGCTACCCAAGTTGGGGCATGAATTAAACCACAATAAAATAACCTGAGATTAGGAGGCGCGAATTAAATTAAAATAAATTTTAAAATACGATTGCGAGAGTTCATATAAATTAATTAAACTAAACCGGGGATTTGAAAAGTTTCAATTAAAGGAAAATAGAGAAATTTGTACAGTATTTAAAGTTAGGTAGATTTATTTAGTATTTAAAAGTTTAGAGTAAAAATATAATAATGGACAAGAGAATACGGGAAACACGGGAAGCTTTAAGGCAACAAGGAGTGGAGATAGGATCTCAGGAGAGCGTGATAATTCAGGAAACCAGTTCCAGTGAAGAAAGGCGAATTTCACAAGAAACCAAAATGTTGGATATCTTAATGGCATTAAATGATAAAATGGATAAGAGTGAACAAGCCATAAATACAGTTAAAACAAAAATGGAGGAATACAGCGAGAAATTGGAGAGTGAAATTAAGATTCTTAGTAATGATTTGAAGGAAACAAAATACACTATCGCCGAGATTAAAGCACAGTTGAATGACAGAATTGGGAGAGTTTCTGAGGAAATAGACGGTTTATGGGATCATATTTCCTTAATCAAAACGAAACGAGAAGAGTACGAAAGCGAGTCCAACAATAAAATTACGAATTTAAATATTAAATTAGGAGAAATTGAAGAAAATTGCGAAACGGAATTCACAACAATAAATCAAGAAATAAATAATTTAAAAGTTAATCCAATAAATTTTAATAGAGAATCAAATAGGTTAATTCAAACGAATCTTTCAATTGAACAGTTTACGAAATTTTACGGGGACGGAAAATTAAACCCTAAGATATTTCTGAAAAATTTTAAAATGTTGATACAGGGATCTACAGATGAATTATTGAAATTAAATTTAATTAGGGCAATATTAAGAGGGAATGCTGAAAGATGGTACAATTTAGTTGAGAGTGAAATAGAAACGTTTGAACAGTTTGAAAGCAAATTTTTACGTCAATTCTGGAATGACGATCAGCAAAATCGAATTCGAAGTAACTTAGTTATGGGAAGATACGATTCGGCGAAAGGGATAACGCGAGAATCATATGCGATTGAGAAATTTACTGTAGCGAAGCAATTGGATCCTCCTTTAAAAGATAAAATTATTATAAGGTATTTAGCAAGTCATTTTAACGCTGAAGTAAAGCGATACATAACGACGCAAAATATAGTGGATAGAGATACGTTTATTGATTATTTTGCAGAGATATGATGATTTGGAAAATGATTATGAAATTGAAAATAATGTTAGGGATCGACGCACGAATTTTATAAGGAATACGGAGACTCGGAATAATTATCGAAGGAACAATTATAATTATGATCGTGGAAGAAATTTTAATAGGGGGAACTATGGAAACTTTAATAATGATTTTAGGCAAAACAGGAATAATGGTCAGATACCAAGGCAACGAATGGAGGGAACGAATCATGAGGGAAATAATAGAGTAATAAATAGACAGGAAAATGATGATCGACGGACGCAAGCTATCAAATATTAATAGTATGGAAATAAGAAATACGAATTGCACAGATACATGAATAATGAGTCAGGCAGGACCTTCGATGCGAAATCGGGATTTTTGAGTACGGACGAACCAAGGAAAATTATACGAATTAACGGATATGAACACCAGCGCGAGTTTATTAAATATGAAATGGATAATGAATTAGGAAGATTTGAAAGAAACTTATTACCAATAATTAATTTAAAGGTGGAAGATAGAATAGTTAAAGTGTTAATTGATACTGGAGCAGAAGCATCACTTGTTGCGGAAGAGTTTGTTAAACGAGAAAAATTGGGGGATAAAGCGATAGCTATAGCGAGGTGTAATTTAGTGGCACCAAATAATAATAGATTTAGTGTAATAAATGAAATGGTAATTCTGAGATGTGAAATGGGGGATAAAATATGGGAAAATGAGTTTATGGTAGTACCTGGACTGAAGATAGATGTTATATTTGGGATGAATATGATAGATAAGTTGGGGTTGAAAATAAATGCGGAATGCAAAGAGATTGAGTGTAATGGGAAATATATTAAATGGTATGAAGAGGGGAATATAGTAATAGAAGACGACTGCGTAAATATTAATCAGTTTAGTGATGAAATAAATAATGGGGGTAATGAAAATGAAGATATGAGTTTCTATAAGAACTAACAATAACAAAATTACAGCATTAGCGGCCCACGCAATCGAAAAACTACACCAATTCGACTTTAATAATGTCAAAATTTTAGGTGTTGAAAATAACGATAAGAAAAGAAATATCTTAGAAACTATTAAAATACACAAACACCCGAACGCGATCAATTCAAAACTAGACCAGGATAATTTCATCAACATATATAACAATATAATTCGTTTTTAAAAAATGATTATGAAACTATTTCAACCTCAGATTCTTTTGTTTAATACTACACTGTAAAGATTCATACACTTAATACAAGCCTGGTTTAAAACAAATGCACACATTGCCCGTGCTAAATATTTATCAATGATAACAATAAGTTTGTTGGTTACCTTAGCATAATAATTTAGTTTAAGCAATTTAGTTCTTAAAAGAAGATGTGATACATTGTTAAATTTTGTTTATTATTTGTCTATTTTTAATCTAAGTTATTTTTACGATAAATGTGTTTTATCTAACTGACTAAAATGTTCACATCCTAATTAGCAAACTCACTAATATCAAAAAGTTTTATGTAATTTCGGGTATGTATAACAATTTTTAAAAACTTTTTGTAATAACTATGTAATATTGTAGGTGCTTAATGATTATGGTAGTTTGTACAACGTATAGCAATTATATAATATATTCATATCTGAAAAGCTGTAGTTTTCGTTTTTTGTCAAGTTATTTGATGACCAAATTCCAGGAATAAGAAGAATATTATATATATATATATATATATATATATATATATATTTACTTATTCTTTATATATATATATATATATATATATATTGCTGTGTAACCTCTCATCTTTGCAGGTACTGGCCCTTTAAAAAAAACATTCGAGCCCCACAGTTTGGGCGTCAAGAATGCTGTGAAACCTCTTGAATTACCTGGTCCGTTGATTCCTTCTGTTAATCGCCTCGGCTGCTCTTCTAGATAACTTCCATTCTCAATCATAAAATTAAACAACACATTCCTACCACAAACATCAACGTTAACTCTATTTACATCAATATTCAGAATACATTAAATTTTCAAATTAAATTTGAACATAAAATTCAGTTTTAAAAAGAATTTCCGGATTAATTTTATTATCATTTTACTGTGCATCCAAAATTAAAGTCCTTGTTGGATGCCTACTAATTAATATAACAAGATAAGCAGACCGAGTCTGAGTATAAAGGAGCATCTACCACCCTTTACGTTAATTAACCAGGTTTGTCTAATTGAGCTCAAAGACCTACCCAAAGTTTCATCCTATTCCCGAACATCAAAACAAAATACCCCTTTTACTTAAACAAGCAAATTTCATCTTAAAATTAAATTTTTATGGTTAGAAAAATTCCACTAATGTCCATTTAAAGTAAATCAATTATAAAGTCATTCAATACACACAAAAATGTCAAACAAAATAGTACAATTTACCTGAAGGTTATTGTCCTCGTAGCTTCAGTGTAATCGTCCTTTTGTAAATCACACCATTCCAACCGGATTCTATTTACAGCTTCAAGTTGTCAACGCTTTAAAATGTTCTCCATCACCATTAATTTAAAGTTGTTTCTAGGCTTTTCCGGAACTCATCTGTGTATATCTGCCTCTGGTTCAGTGGATGCAGACACATTTACGAACCATTTAGTCCTTAACACCCCGCAAAATAGCAAAGAAATTCATACTTCCTTTTACCAATATTACCAATATACGCCAAAACTGCCTACTTTTGGGTATACATTTGTCGTTGTAAATTTTACTAATTGGTACCGTGATAATAAACTTTTATTACCTTGTATCTAAGTGCACTGAAGTACATTCATGTTAGCACGTAAAATAACCAACTATTTTGAGTCACTAAAATATACTAGCACACTTTAAATTATTTAATCAAACTAAAATGCACTGTTTAATATCAAGTCGCGGATGCACGAGCTTTTAACGCATCGAATCGTCGAAAGTCTAAGAGTCTAAGAGAGAGAACACATATTCCCGCCTGTATATATAGCGAATAGCCGACACGTCGCTTTGTTCCCTAAAACGGGTAATTCCAACGAATTCCTCATTCTACGTTCCCAGTCTGTAGCCTGCACGTCGATTTTATGAATTTAGTCCTCACCCCATTGAGATCTCAGAAAATTTCAACACGGCCCGCAAAGTTGTCCGAGAAAAACTAATTACTTTTATACAGAAATTGTTGTTCTACCTCTGATATATGCATCCTATTTTTAACCAATCGCAACCCCTTGACGTTGCTTAAATCCCGCCCTTTTACAATATGTGTCTTTGCTTGACGCATTTTCCTTTTCCTTTTCTAACCTGTTCGTATTGGTGCAAATTTATATTCTTTATTATTGATTATATTTTAGTCCACGCGGACTGTTATCTGGGTTTAATAAACCCGTATCGCACATTCTCGTGAATACTAAGTCCCGGTTTCTCCAAGATTCTTTGAAACATTAATTATTTGCCAAATTTACGCAGAATGAGCTTTTTTAAAAATACGCAGGTGTTCTGTATTTCCTGCTAAAGCATCTGATCGTTTCCAATATCCTTAGAATCAACATGTTTATCCAAACAAATTAACTTGAAATTGCCTTTTAAAACACGCAGGGGTGTTCAAACGTAACATTTTAAATAACCTTCCTACGATTTGACTATTATTGGGTTTTACAAGTTTTATGCTTATTATTAATAATGGTTCAATTAACTCCAATTAAAAATAATAGCCTTTAATTTTTAGTGAATCCAAATTATTATCCGTGACGTTTTGTTTAATACCAGTTATTTAAAATAGGGTTAATTAATATAAACTTTGCACGTAATTTCCATTTGTTTAGGAATAATTAAATTATCCACTGCGCTTTTCAATACTGCTTCTTTTGATGTAAAGCGTCTTATAGATAATTTAAATTTCTTATTTTACTGAAACGACCGAGTTTATTTATGCTTCAAGGTTTTAATAAAGCGTATTATTTAATGAAATTCCTTATACACGGTAATTAAAATTATTTGATTTGATTATTTAATTTTCTACCCTGGTCTAAATATGAGTATTTTCCCCTATTTGAATACAAATAATCCCACTTATTTGAATGCAAATATCAAATATTTAGACTGCCAAAAATCTTTACAAAATTTTGCCTATCTCTCTATCCTTATCTATCTAACTTACCTACTTTGTCTCCAATCCAAAAAATATTTACACCTATCCTATATCCCTATCCTATTCCTAACTCTCACCTACTTCTATAAACTGAAATTATCCCTAACTTCATCCTACTTATCCATCTAATCCTATATACATCCTATATACCTATCCTATTCCTAACTTTTAACTACTCTTCACTATACTTTACTTTCCCTACCTAATCCTATATGCCTATCCTACTCTTACTCTATTCCTAACTCTCCACTAATCTTATATAAAATATCTATACTTAACCTATCTTATTTTCTTCCTACATTTACTCTTTATCCTCATCCTAAACCTATTCCTAATTATCTCCCATATGTGTCCTATACTTAGCTTTATTTTCTATAAACCCTACTTCTACTCTTCTATCTACACCTATTCTATCCCTATCCTATTTAAATCTAACTCTCTTCTTGACCCTCCATGTCTTTCTTCTTACCATCCTAATACTCTTCATCCCTATCTCTCCCCCTTCTATATCTATACTTAACATCTCTATTATCTCACATACAATAAACTTATCATCCCTCTTATCCTGACTCTTAAATATTACTTCTTCTTCAGTCCCTACACTTGTCTGTTTCTTATTTATTCTTATTTCCTTTTCTGCCGACAAACCAAACGATACTACTTTACAATTATCGATTTTTCCTCTATGGAAAATCCTATGTACCTTCTAGAATTTTGTGTAATGGAATCCGCCAGAATGAATCCCTTAAATCTACTTTATTAAAAACAAATTTGAAATCTTTACTTAATTTCGCCTTCACCTGCTCCTGATATGCTGCTTCTACCCCCACTACTTCTGCATGTTTTTGTATTAAAGCTTGAACCTCTACTTTCCTTTCCTCTGGACATCTTATTGTGTTGATCTGTTTACCTTCATCATCTTCTACCTCTACTACATTAATACTAAACCCAGTGTCATCCTCTGTGACTTCATAACTGCCTTCCATGGCACTACCCTATCCTTAATTCTTATTACCTTCCTTTCCATATCTATCAAAACCACTAACTTCATCATACAGTCAACACCTAAAATGCTCTGAAACTTCAGTCCAGGTACAATTACAAACTCCTGTTCACAGCTTAAACCTCCTATATCTATCCTAAGCACCACAACACTATTTACTACAGCAAACTTTTTTATTTGGAGCTACTAAATGGCTACGTTTTATAGGCATAATTCTATCACAAACCTTATCCCTAATTTTGCTGACGAATTCCTCCGATATTAAACTCGCCTCTGCCCCTGTATCAAGTAATACTTCTACATTATTCTCAAAAATTTCTAAATTAATAATTGGCAAACATAATTTTCCTCAGTTTCTGGCTCTACTTCCTCCTCAATTTTGAAAAATTCACGTGGATGTTCGTATACATTTACACAGAAATCTAGTGGTCTGTCACGTTCTAAAAATCCTGTCTCATCCTGTTTTCAGTGCTTGGTCCTGGTTGTCCTTCTACAACCTGTGCGTACGTCCTCCTCGTGTTAATATCCGTGTCCCTGTCTCTATTCGGCGTGCTGGTCACAGTCCTGTTTACTTCCGGTAAACTGTTCTGTCGCGTGTAAATAGGTCTTGGCGTCGGTCCCCTAGTCGCACTATTGCTCCTGTATTCCTGTCCTCGTCGTTCCCAATTCTGTCGAAAATTTCTGTTGTAGTCTGGCCGTCTCGGATAATTCGGTGTCCTGTTGTCAAACCTAACTGTGTTAACGTTTCGTTCTCGTATCTCTCTTGTCCGTCCAACACATACATCGTCATATCTCTGTAGGTATTCCAAAACGTCTCCCGTTCTGTGATGTTTTGTAAGGCCACGTGTTGTCTAATTTCCAGTTCAAAATGTCGTGATAGGTACTTGATTATCTGTCTGTCCGTCAATGGTGGATTCAGTTGTTTGGCCACACTGTATTTGCGGATGGCATATTGCTCCTAGAACCTGCAAACTCTCCCTTAAATTTTCCTGTAATCAAGTCGTCCCTAATCTGATCCTGTTTGTGATCACTCCAGTAATGTTGTAAAATTTGTCTTCAAAGTCCTGATACGTGTCTATGTCCTGTCCTACTAAATTGTACCATGCTTCCGCGTTGTCCTTTAATAAAGCCTTTATCGTATTTAGTTTAGTCTGTTCGTCAAATAAATTTCCCACTAGATTTCTTACACTATTAATAAAAATTTGTGGATTTACTCTGTTATCGCCATAAAACTTCATGTGTTGGTCCAATGATACTACCTGTATAAAATCTGGGACCATCCCCGTTAAATTTGACATGTTGTATTTAATACTACTAACTTCGCGTTCTACCCTGCCTAACTGATCCCTACATGAGTCCGTTACTTCAGTCATTTTACGTTTATTTCTTCTTCACAGAAAATGCGTACTTCGGACCTTAAATGTCCCATTTCTGTCGAAGACCTGTAATATCATGCTCATTTTTTCAACCCTATTTTCTACTTCCCCAGTTTCACGGTAAGACTATCTTTAAATTCTGTAAATTCTTTAGTATTTTGTTCAATTTTCCCGCTTATCTGCTCTAATTTTTGGTTGGACTCCTCCTCGCTCTATTAGATTCTTCCCTAGCTCTATTAGCTTCATCGCTTAGCAGTTCTAATTTTCTATTGGATTCTTCCTAGCTAATCGCATTTCCTCTAACATTCTCATCATTAACTCGTTTCCTTGATCCCTGATTCCGTCCTCGACTGATCTCTACTGCCTCCAGCTTCTTCCATTTTCGAAATTTTCTCACACAATGCACTATCGTCACTTCCAATTTCCACTCCTTGACTCCTTAACCACTCCTTTCTCTGCATACGTTCTACTCACTCACACACTCTAAAATACTCTTAAATTTATACACACAGAAACTCTCTCTCAGATCGCCAGTTTCCTGGAATAAAATAACAAAATTTTATTTGGAACTCGAGCCTCACTTTTGGGTCGCCAAGAATGCTGTGTAACCTCTCATCTTTGCAGATACTGGCCCTTTAAAAAAAACATTCGAGCCCCACAGTTTGGGCGTCAAGAATGCTGTGAAACCTCTTGAATTACCTGGTCCGTTGATTCCTTCTGTTAATCGCCTCGGCTGCTCTTCTAGATAACTTCCATTCTCAATCATAAAAATTAAACAACACATTCCTACCACAAACATCAACGTTAACTCTATTTACATCAATATTCAGAATACATTAAATTTTCAAATTAAATTTGAACATAAAATTCAGTTTTAAAAGAATTTCCGGATTAATTTTATTATCATTTTACTGTGCATCCAAAATTAAAGTCCTTGTTGGATGCCTACTAATTAATATAACAAGATAAGCAGACCGAGTCTGAGTATAAAGGAGCATCTACCACCCTTTACGTTAATTAACCAGGTTTGTCTAATTGAGCTCAAAGACCTACCCAAAGTTTCATCCTATTCCCGAACATCAAAACAAAATACCCCTTTTACTTAAACAAGCAAATTTCATCTTAAAATTAAATTTTATGGTTAGAAAAATTCCACTAATGTCCATTTAAAGTAAATCAATTATAAAGTCATTCAATACACACAAAAATGTCAAACAAAATAGTACAATTTACCTGAAGGTTATTGTCCTCGTAGCTTCAGTGTAATCGTCCCTTTTGTAAATCACACCATTCCAACCGGATTCTATTTACAGCTTCAAGTTGTCAACGCTTTAAAATGTTCTCCATCACCATTAATTTAAAGTTGTTTCTAGGCTTTTCCGGAACTCATCTGTGTATATCTGCCTCTGGTTCAGTGGATGCAGACACATTTACGAACCATTTAGTCCTTAACACCCCGCAAAATAGCAAAGAAATTCATACTTCCTTTTACCAATATTACCAATATACGCCAAAACTGCCTACTTTTGGGTATACATTTGTCGTTGTAAATTTTACTAATTGGTACCGTGATAATAAACTTTTATTACCTTGTATCTAAGTGCACTGAAGTACATTCATGTTAGCACGTAAAATAACCAACTATTTTGAGTCACTAAAATATACTAGCACACTTTAAATTATTTAATCAAACTAAAATGCACTGTTTAATATCAAGTCGCGGATGCACGAGCTTTTAACGCATCGAATCGTCGAAAGTCTAAGAGTCTAAGAGAGAAAACACATATTCCCGCCTGTATATATAGCGAATAGCCGACACGTCGCTTTGTTCCCTAAAACGGGTAATTCCAACGAATTCCTCATTCTACGTTCCCAGTCTGTAGCCTGCACGTCGATTTTTATGAATTTAGTCCTCACCCCATTGAGATCTCAGAAAATTTCAACACGGCCCGCAAAGTTGTCCGAGAAAAACTAATTACTTTTATACAGAAATTGTTGTTCTACCTCTGATATATGCATCCTATTTTTAACCAATCGCAACCCCTTGACGTTGCTTAAATCCCGCCCTTTTACAATATGTGTCTTTGCTTGACGCATTTTCCTTTTCCTTTTCTAACCTGTTCGTATTGGTGCAAATTTATATTCTTTATTATTGATTATATTTTAGTCCACGCGGACTGTTATCTGGGTTTAATAAACCCGTATCGCACATTCTCGTGAATACTAAGTCCCGGTTTCTCCAAGATTCTTTGAAACATTAATTATTTGCCAAATTTACGCAGAATGAGCTTTTTTAAAAATACGCAGGTGTTCTGTATTTCCTGCTAAAGCATCTGATCGTTTCCAATATCCTTAGAATCAACATGTTTATCCAAACAAATTAACTTGAAATTGCCTTTTAAAAACACGCAGGGTGTTCAAACGTAACATTTTAAATAACCTTCCTACGATTTGACTATTATTGGGTTTTACAAGTTTTATGCTTATTATTAATAATGGTTCAATTAACTCCAATTAAAATAATAGCCTTTAATTTTTAGTGAATCCAAATTATTATCCGTGACGTTTTGTTTAATACCAGTTATTTAAAATAGGGTTAATTAATATAAACTTTGCACGTAATTTCCATTTGTTTAGGAATAATTAAATTATCCACTGCGCTTTTCAATACTGCTTCTTTTGATGTAAAGCGTCTTATAGATAATTTAAATTTCTTATTTTTACTGAAACGACCGAGTTTATTTATGCTTCAAGGTTTTAATAAAGCGTATTATTTAATGAAATTCCTTATACACGGTAATTAAAATTATTTGATTTGATTATTTAATTTTCTACCCTGGTCTAAATATGAGTAATATATATATATATATATATATATATATATATATATATAAAGAATAAGGAAATTTAATAAGTCTTAAAATAATATCAAAGAATGAAATTTATTGGCAAGTGACTCAATATTAGCCACAAGGGCATCCTGTCGACGCGTTTTGCCCTAATTGGGGCTCAACAGGACAGGAGTAGCAAGGTTGTAATATGTAACACGAACACATTATGGGGAGTACAGCATCACCTAGCCCACAATTTGTGCCTTCGTGCTGTTTCACCTGACTTTGCAGGTTTTATCAACAGTCGGCATCACTTATTCTTTATAATTATAATCTTTGGCTATGGAAAAAAGCAGTCGAGCCGGATCTCCTCCTGCCGACTGTTGATAAAACCTGCAAAGTCAGGTGAAACAGCACGAAGGCACAAATTGTGGGTTAGCTGATGCTGCACTTCCCATAATGTGTTCGTGTTACGTATTACATCCTTGCTACTCCTGTCCTGCTGAGCCCCAATTAGGGCGAAACGCGTCGACAGAATGCCCTTGTGGCTAATATTGAGTCACTTGCCAATAAATTTCATTCTTTGATATATATATATATATATATATATATATATATATATAATAAAATAAAAACGAAGTCAATCAACATTCGTATAATAAAAGTAAATAATATTTACACTTCACAATTTTTGTAATCCTTTAAATAAACCCTTCAATCAATTAATATTATTTGAATCATTTATGCCAAAATGTATATCCTTTTAATTTAATTTTAAAGTCACCATAAACGACACCTTTTACAAAAAAAATCTGGAACGTTCAAGACCCTTTTATGATTATCACGTAAGTTTCAACGTATTCAATATTTTTGTTGACTCCTTACAAGCTTGAGAGAAAATTAATATATTCAGTGTTTAAAATTTAAATTTGAAAAGATTCCTTAAACTAGTTAGCCCTGACCTGTGATATTCTGATGAGTTGTTGCGTGTTGTGGATCAACATCCCCTTATTATCTTCAATCGAAAACCAATGCTCTGCTTTGTACTCCTTCACGTGCTTTTCACCAATAGTTTTGCTACTCCTTAATTCCAAAATTCACCTCGTGCTTAACTTTATATTTTTCTGGATACGCCTTCGGCCCTCCACAGACTTAGAATTCGTAGTTTTCTTAGGATCGTGAATTAGAATTATTCCACTTATAGTCATGAATTAGAATTGGATTTCTTATGTTCGTGAATTAGAATTTCTGAATACCAGACTTAGGAGCCCTACATTATTATAAACATTTAATTTAAATTGATTAACCAATTTCTACTCACGTTTTCCGCAAAACGGCAAAAGCTTTCTCATATATTCTTAACGCAATTCGTCATCAACTATTATTCTTAAGAAACACTATTTTTCACAATAATATAATATAAAATTTATTTATTTGATGCGTAAATATTTGATTAAGAGTATTGCAGTTTCGACGTGCTTCAAATTGGGACTGACCCTTTCTTATCAACTCATGGGCGTTATATAGCTTTTGCTGTCTACATTTGGATTGGTTTTCCAAACAGCTTTACAAAGTGTTGCAACCAACCATATTTGTCTTAGACATACCTTGTATTTTTCAAGCTGATTTCTGACGAAACTATTGTGAAGTTTCGTATCATGCTGTTATTTACTATTGTTTTCCGATCTTTGATCGTCTTGTTATTGTTATTGTTGTTGGACTTTACTTTAGCTTATGTCTATTGTTTTGTGTAGATAAAGCTTTTGGAGAATTGTACAAAATAAATGATGTAACACGAGTGATGTTTTCGTTTATGTATCTATTTAAAACTCATCTTTGAATGTGCGTTTTTGTATCAAAACGCTTATTGTTCCTTCTTTCTTACAAGCGTAATCGCATGAAGATTTACTAGGTTTTATCTTACCTTATGCGTATATATTCTATAAACATATTGAATGCTTCTAGATGTATTTTAATTCCATGTATAATTATTTCTCTGCTGAATACGTGTTCTATTATTGGAAGATATGCTTACTGGCATTGATTAAAGTTAATTACGGTCCATATACAGGGTAAATGTTTGCTATTTACATAATGTGCGAATTATTTATTTTCCTGCTGAATAAGTGCAGTTTTCTGACTCCCATTGCTATTTACAGTTACTACGCGACCCTTACTACTCAATACATCCCTAAACAACCCTTATCACAGCAATATATATATATATATATATATATATATATAAAGTTAAAAATTAATGGGGATTACGCACACTCCTGTCTCACCCCTTTTGTAATATTTACTTCTCTACGTTCTTGCTCTAATTCTATTACTGTTGTTTGCTCTTTGTATACACGCTTTCTCCTTTTTCTATTGTTTTCCAAAATTTATCCTATTTCACTGATATTCAATGATATGCGAAGGGATATAAGTTATCCGATGGCTATCAAAATAACCCACCACTTTGACATTTGCCGAGTCAATACAATTACTTCTTTCGTACAATCAGCATTTGTTGAGAATATTGCAAAACCAACACTTGTAGTTGTTTACGATCATCAGGTTACAATACATTTATCTTTTCAACATTAGGTTTACTGTCCTGAAACTGGTTGAATGCGTACCTCCATTGTTTTCTATTCTGAGCTAACCTACATCTTAAACTATCAGTGTGCAAAAGTCTAATCTACGTCTACCTCTAGGTCTCTCTTATTCTATTTCTTTGCTACTAATATATTTCGCACTATTCCTTCATGTATGTGTCTTATCATTCTATTTCGTATTTTTGACTATTTACTACTTATTTCTTTCTTCCCCTACCATTTCTAGTACCTTTTGGTTCTTAACTTTGTCTGTGTGTGATATCTTCATCATATGTCTGTAGTACCACATTTCAAAGGTCTATCTTTTCCTGGCTGCTTCTCCTACTGTTCACATTTCGCAGCCGTACAGTGCTGTGCTTCACACATATGCTCTCAGCAATGTTTTCATTGTTTCTATGTTTGTTGTTTTCAAACTTTCCTATTTTGCTTATTTGGCTTCCTAGGTAGCAGAATCCTTATCCTCCTGCAAGTACTCGTTTCCTATTTGTATTCTTGTTTTTGACTTATTTTCCCCTGCTTTACATACTAGTACTTTAGTTTTATTTTTCTTAATTTTTATACCATATCTTCTTGTTAGTACTGTTTTCATTTCATTAAGAGCTGCTTCTAAATCTTCCTTGCTAGACGCTGTCGCTGCTATATCATCTGCAAATCTAAGCATATCAATAATTTGTCCCTACGTAATAATTTCAAATGTCTTTGTGCATTTGACAGTATTCATTGCCTTTTTAATATACAAGTTAAAGATTAACGGGGATATGCACATCCCTGTCTCACGCTTTTTGTACAATTTACTTCTTCGTACTCTAATTCTATTACATCTCTTTGCTCTTTGGATAAGCTATGTACTATCCATCTATCCCTATAAATCATTCTTACCCTTTCTGTATATCGAATGCTTTTTCCAGATCTACAAACTCTATATACGTGTTTTCTTCTTTTTCTATTGTTTTCTTCATTATCACCTTTTAAGCTAAAATGGCCTCGTGTGTTCCCCCGTTTCGCCTAAATTGTTCTTTTTCTAGTATCTCTTCAATCCTTTTTCCCACCCATTTTTGTACAATTCTAGTTAATATTTTTGGCATGTGTGCTTTAAACTTATATAAATGGCGGCTCCATGGCGTAGTTAGTATGTGTGTGACTACTATTCCCATGGTCCGGGTTCAAATCCTGACACAGTCCACTAAATATTAGACGAGCATTTTTCACAAAAATTTACCCTTGTTCGAATGAGAGATAAAATGGAGGTCCTGTGTATATGTTAACACACATGTTTAAAATTCCTGCCTTGCTTGGAACAACTAGGGTTTGGCATAATTCAAAATTTTTCAGGTAAAAGAAAATTTGCTTCCTGGCCAATGTAGTACCTTCGGGTAGAGCACTGAAAGATCAAATGTAGTGTTAAACTTATTTTTTGAAAATTTTCACATTTATTTGCACTTCTCTTTTTTGGTTAGTGGTGCATTTGAAATCTTTAGGTATCTTGCCTGTCATACATATAACTGACAAGTTGGAAGAGACTTTCTGTTACTGCTTGTCAGGTGACTGTTAGAGTTTCTGCTTGCACCTTATCTATACTTTATTATTTTTAGACTCTTTGATGCTAGTTCAAACTCATATCTAAATATAGGATATCTCATCATCCTTTTTAATGTTAGATTCTTGTTCTAGTGCTTCTAGTTCTTGTTCTGTGTATAAATTCCCTAAGTATTCTTGCAATTTATCCATTTTTTCTACATTTTCAATAATGATATCTTTCCCGTGCCTTTTAGATTTTTGCCAAACGGTTTTATATCCCTAAAAATCATTTTAATTAGTTTGTATGCTTCGTCTGTCTTTCCTATTTCGATCTTAGTTTGTACCTCTTTACACTTTTCCCCAATCCATTGTTCTTTATCTTGCTTGCATTTGCAAACAATTTCTTATTTTATGGCTTCATATCTCTGTTTTCCTGCATAATCTTGTGTGTTTTATATTTTCGCCTTTCTTCTTTTAAATTCAGAATATCTCCGACTGCCATGCCTAAATTGGATTTAATGTTGTTCCATTGTGCTTCTACTTCCTTAGTATCAGAAATTCTTCTGATGTTTTTCAGCAATTCTTTTGACTTTTACTCATATCTGTTGTGGTTATTTTTATTTTTTAGTTTTTCAAAGTCAAAATGCCTTTTTTGGTATTTTATTTTTCAAATTTTTTAATTTAAGCAGTTTATATAGTCTTTTACTTGATTCCTAAATTGTTATATAACGAGAATGTAATCTATTTGATGTCACCCTAGGTCTGGTGGCATCTTCCATGTGTATCGTCTTCTAGAATGATGTTGAAATAATGTATTTGTTATGGTTAAATTGTTTTCGTTGCAAAATCTTGTGCCTAAACCAAATAGACCTACTATCGCTGCTTCCCTACCCTCACCTACCTCTACATTAAAATCTCCCGTAATTATTAAATATTGATGTCTTTTTACGAATCTTAGTATTTCTTCAATATCTTTGTAGATCGCTTCTAACTCTTTCTCACTGTAGCTAGAGGTGAGCATAGTCTTCCTATAATAATGATGGCAATAAAATGCTATAGTTTTTCTGTATATATTGTTTGATATTTAGTGGATTTAGTTTGGAAAATTACGGTTAATTTAGTAAACTGCTTTTATTCTGTATAAAAATAAATTTTAGCACATACAACAATTAACATATAACCAATTTGTTTGCTGCACTTGTTTTGTTACTTATAATTAATTATCAATGCACGTCTTGACATTTGTACTTTTATTTGTTTTGTAACTAAGTTTTAAGGCAAGTTAGAATTAAAACCGTAGGCCAATAGCATAAGAGATTTCCTATATAGTTTTGCTCATCTGCAGTTGATGAAGTTTATTTGGCGTCACCAATGTTTTATTTATTTTTTAGTTATGAAGAAAGGGCAAGCTCTTTAGAAACTGTGATGACAAAACATAAAGATAATACTACGTATGAAGATTTTATATCGAGAGTTTATAGTCCAATAACGTTACATAGTCCATTTTGTAATGTAAATGCAACTAGTACTGGAGATGGTGATGGATCATCATGTTCTTCAAATACATCTATGTTGGCAGCAGCATTATTGGATTCTCATGGTCACTCACATAAGGCTGGGCAGAAGATGGACCCTAAATTTCGAGGTATGTATTTATTCTATTAGTTTTTATTTATAGTAATTTACATTTAATTTGAAAATGGTTTGGATTTGTTTTAAAAAAAGAATTAAAAAAAATATAATAATATTTCAAAAGGACATTTATCTGTACGTGTTTTGGGGGAATGAAAGTTATCTTTAAGTACAAAGCAATGTTTTTAACTACATTATGAATAGCTTACACTTTACAATTTTGATATATCCTATTCCTATAAATAAAATTAAATATAATCCTCAAAAACACAATGTGTATATACGTATGGAGTAAATTAGGGGAGCTGTACCGGCATAAATGTAAAAATAACAAGAAAAATAATTTTTTATGAAGTAAGTGAAATAAATCTAAGATTCCGTTGTTTTTGTGCTTAGCAATTTTGTTATGTTTATACAAAAGTTCAAATTTATTATCATATTTCAATTGTTTGTTTTTTGTTTTCCCGCATCAAAAGGAGGCGGTTGTTGTAGTCTTTTGTCAAAAATGCATGATTTTATTCAAATAAATTTTTATTTAATACTTGTTTGTTAAAAGTTCGTAATTGCGAAGTGTATATGTATTTTATAATTCTTCAAATGTATAAACTCTTATTGTTACTTTGAAATTGAAAGTGGAATAATGCTCTTAACAGATGTTTTATAACATGGAACCAGTGAATATTACATCCTAATTCAAAGATAAGTTTTACCTGGAGTAGTAGTACATATTTGGAGACAGAAAACGTCTAACTACTAGATCATCTTGACTCTTTTTACTAGCATTTACACTCCTGTTAAGCCTTCAGCACTCAGTTCCTCTATGTCTTACCTGTTCTGTCCTATTGCAAATTTTCCTAATTTCCTAATGAAGGTTAGCACATCTGGCCATGGAAGGAAGATAAACTTTTCTTTGACTAACACCTTAATCCAGAACCATATCATAACCTAATATATACTTCTAAATTCTCGTATACAGTGGGCAGCTGTTTTCTACTGCCTTTCTGAAATTGGGGACCTATGGTTCTGTTTTAACCTCTAGAAATGTAATGGCCCACCAATACACTTAGTGTTATTTGGCCTTTATTGTGTAACTATGCTGTTTTCGATCCGTTCATCCCAGCTGTCATTATCCTTGTCTTGTTACTTGAAGGTAAAGGTATTAATTAGTTGTTTACCTGCACAGAGTGCACAATATATAGCACCGCATTTACAAAAGAAAACGATATAATTTATGTTTCAAAATAACAATGCAAATTAATTATAACTTTGCTTGCCTTCTAAATTAATGCATAATGGCAAGCTGGGCATAGGATACAATGTCTCAATGTTAGGCGTGGGTGTAGTTGCTGCTTATTTTGTAGAGGAGCTTGCTGGTTTTTCTAAAACATACACAGGAACAAGACAAGATATGATAATAGCATGGGATAAGTAACAAATCACCAGGTAAACACTTTATTACATGGTTTACATGCACTCCCACACAAGTAGTTAACAAAAGATATTCACAACAGGAATGAATGTCACCACTAGCTTCTCCAACTAGTAAGACTGCCACTCTTCCGTTCGGCATCCTGATTGGTCGGGTAGGCGACATGTACCTATTATGAATCGTAAGAACTACCTTTACCACAAAATTACACAATAATAAGGGCTGAAACATTGCCGCGGAACACCAATACCAATTATGATATGTAATACCCTAAATAATACTAATGCAGTAATCCCTTGAAATAATTATTTACTAAAAATAATTTGTGGAGTGGTTTTTAACACGTTACAGACTGCGGCATATCTCTCTTTCCCACTCCTATTTCAATGTGCCCATAATTTTAATTCAGGTACCACTAATTTTCTGATCAGAGCTATGCGTGGTTGTGGTCTCTGCTTAGATAACCCCTCAGCTTCCTCGTTTTCTGCACACGCAATGTCCTGTGATCTAGAAGAGCTGTACTCTTTCTGAGTAACTAATTACCCAAATACATCTCCATACTCTTGGATTGTTGAACACAGTGTCCTCGGAGAAAGTTTACCTAACTTTTGTGTAGCACCTCTTCGAGATAATTGTATCGGTCAATTTTGTTTTTGTTTAACACTGTATATTCCTATTTTTGGAATTTTTGTAGGTTATATTGATGCATCTTGAACCGTATTTTAAGATTTCCTCAGAAAAGATATAAAAAGATGTCAATTCTTAGGATGTTGGTGACCTTTACTAGCCCAGTGGCATAACTACAATGGAGCAAGTGGAGCAGCCGCTCCAGGACGCACAGCATAAAAGGGCGCAAGGGCGACGAAAGAAATTAACTTATTAAAACTGTTCCTTTTACAAAGAAATTTTAAAATAAACGCTATGAGGATGAGCAGTTAATTGACACTAGGCGACACCCACATAGCTTGCGATGCAATATTTATCTAGTCTTCACCCAATCGCATCTTCTACGACTGGTTTTACCAGACATTCAATGACGTGAGCTACCATTCTCATTAGTTCAGTTAGCTTTCGTTGGTGGTAGAGAGTAATGGCGACAGTAATTATTCAAATGGAATTTCGATCTATACAAAATTAGCCGAGTGATTTATTATTGAATTCAAGTTAGTACACGTTAAATTTTATGTTCATTGGCGTAAACTAAAAGGTTTTTGATTTTTGCATATTTGCTTTTAAATAAATTGCATCAGTGTTCAGTCGCTTATTATTATAATTATCGTGTCAAAAAAAACAAGTGGCTCAGAGTTTCGCAAAAGGAAACGTGTAAAAGAATTAGCTGAAGCAAATTTGCTAAAAAGGGTAAAAAAAGTGACAAACTATTTTACTCCAACGCGGCCAACTCCAGTAGAATCACAACAAAATGATGATGTTAAAGACTGTACAAGCGGTAGAGCTGAAAATGTGTATTCCTACCCAAGAACATTCACAATCTAGTACGAGCCATAGTGACGATTCCAGCGTGTTATCGAATTTTGACAGCGACTGTTGTCCTAAAGCAAAGATACCAAACACTGCAAAAAATCAAACATCTGATAAAGGTAATTTCGGATCTGTATTAAATCAAGTAGATAGACAATTATTGATTAAGTTAGGCCCAAATCAGCCTAAAGGGCCGTTCCCTACAACAAGGGAGAGGAGAAACATAAACAGAAACTTTGACGAAAAATGGTATTATCAAAAACATGAAAAGGGAGATCAGTTAACTTTAAAAAGAAATTGATTGTGCTATTTAGAAATATTAAATGTATGCTACTGTCATCCTTGTTGGTTGTTTAATGATTCTAAAAAAAGGGAAAGTGAACAAAGCTTTGCAAAAGGAACAGCCGATAGGGCACATCTTGGACGCAGTATACAGATGCATGAGCAATCACAGTCGTGTCATTGCTTCTGAAGTTTATTTCTGATGGAAGGTCGGAATAACTGTGGATAGACAAAACCTTGAAGAAATTAAAAATGCAACAAACTATTGGCGGAAAGTCCTAAAGCGAGTAATAGATGTCATTATCACACTTGCCAGCAACGACTTAGCTTTAAGAGAACACAGACTTATAGATGATGATGATGATAATAATGATAATGCTTACATTTCCAATATTCTGAGAGAAAGCACGTGTATACTGAAATAAACTGTCTGCATTCTAACTCGTAAATTATTCACGTAAATAGTGACATAATTAATAATAAAATTTACTCAGATTTTGACTGCATTCTCCATAGACAACTATTATTATATAACCATTAGTTAAATTGTTGAAGAGCTATTTTAATTGAAATCTTTAAGATAAACAACAAAAACCAAACATTTAATAAAACTTCAGACACGGTTTAATAGGACCACATAGTCTGTTACAGTTTTATCACTAAAGGGTTGATATTTAGAGCGGGTAACAGAATTAACTGCATAATTACAAGCTTGCTAATTTCTGACTTTTATTTACTTGTGTTATCTAACAGAATATGCGCAACTCCCTATGTATCAAATCCATTCGTTCTGCCACAGCTCAATTAGGGAGGACACCTTAAAAGTACCAAACATCAAATAGTAGACAGAGGAAAGTAACTTAGAAGAAATCTTAATGTTAGAAAAAGATGTAGCTGGTTGTTTGGTGTCTGTCGTGCGGAGAGCAGGGATGACTCCAAGTCTTTCGTGGTGGTAAACTTGCAAGAACAGAAATATGGAGACAGCACTAGAAATGGCCATAAAAAGTCTTAATAATAAGACCTTTGCAAAAGCCTCGGACCATCAAAGCCATGGTGGGTGACTGAGATGAAAAATATCTGGCCCATCAGATAACGACTGCATGAATCAGCAACGGAGATTTGATACTTGGAATGTTTGAAGAGTGTACGGTAGAGTATGAAATCATGAATGAAATGAAAGGAAGGCACATGTATGTGCTGTGTGTGAGTGAAATGAAGCAGAAGGGGGAAAATGTTGTTGGATTAGATGACAGTGTGTTGGGTTTGTGGTTTGGAGTAATGAATTTGGGACGAAAGGTGTTGGTTTAATTTTGAATGATCAAGCAAAAGCGTACATAAAATGATATGAGTTGGCGTCTCCCCGCGTCTTGTGGGTCAGAATGAAAGTAGGCTTTCAGAAACATCTTTTTTCTAGCATATTTTGCTTCGGTGAAGGACGATACGGTGTATGAGCAGATTTGGCATGAGTAGGAAAATGTGTTAGACAAACATGAAAGAAATGGCTGTGTGGTACTATTAGGTGATATGAATAGTTGGGTCAGAGTACACGGAGAAAATGCTGGACATGTGGTAGGTCCATTTGGTGATCCAAGAATGAACGACAATGGAGCTATGTTAGTGAGTAATGTATTGAAAGAGAACTGTTTGTATCCAACACATCGTATAAACATAAGGACATACACAAACACACACGGCAAAGGCGAAATTTGGTCGTATTTGATGAAAGTTTAAGAGAACTGGTAAAAGACATGATAGTAATGAGGATCTGAGTATAGAACCAATCATTTTCTGGTCAGAATGTGAGACATTCAAGAGTGAAAGTAGAACACTTGTTGGAAGAGTCGGCTCAAAGAGAGTTGTTACATACTTTTCTGCACTGCACATTTCCTAATTAAATTTCGCATTTCTTATTGTATTCACGCTCATACGAATTTTCATTAACACGTATCGACTACCTTTCAAAATGAAATGATTACTCATTCAAACATCCTATAAAATCTTATTAAGTGTTCAGTTACAAAGTTAAATGTTTTGAATCTATTCTATGTTTATAATCAAACCAATGGTTTTATTATTAGATAGATAGATACTCCTTGTATGTTTGTTGTGGTTTGTTTTGTATTTTTCTTAATCTTATTTGGGAAATAAACTACTCATAGTTGTTAAAATCGTTTTTATTTACGTTTCTATCCATGACTCAGGATCATTGTCAAAATAATACAAATTTCAAGTTTGACATTTATGACATAAATTGAAGGTGACTTTGATTTATTAATGTTTGATATATTTGACTTGAATACATTTGGTGAAAATTTTAAAGTTTGGAATAATGAGTGCCTTGAATTTGTGGTGTGCCCTGGGAGCAACTTTGAGGTAGCCAATACGTTTAATGTGAAATCAGCCGATTAATTTTTATATAGGTAAATTTCATATAAATTCAATAACTTGAGAACATTTTTTAAAATGTTTCTATTTATACGATGAGAGGACGGTTATTAAAGAAGTGTGCGATTACGTTACCGTAAGGCTTAAGCGGCCATTTTTTATATTTATCCTGAGTAGGAAAACCATTATGATTCAGGCTACCTCTTTGGTAGTGCCGGACTTGCACCGACTAAAAAACTTCCTCTGTTATTACATGGTTCTAAGGCGAGTTTACACTTGTCAGATACCAATGCTGTTCAACGAAGATTGTATATGGTTCTGAGGCAACCCTATGGCGGGTTTACACTTGTCAGATATTAATGCTGTTTGGTGAAGATTGTATATGGTTTTGAGGCAACCCTATGGCTGGTATGCACTTGTCAGATACCATTGCTGTTCTATGGAGACTGTTAATATACTTATTGTTATATAATTAGTTATAGTATAATAATAATAATAATAATAGGGTTTTATTTCTTACCTTTCATGAAATATATGTGACAATTAATAATAATATACATAAATAATATACACAGTAAGGTATGAAAACCGATGGTGATCAGATAGCTTCCTAACTAGAAATCACATATGTATGCTGTATTTCTTGTTAATATCGTAAGGAAAACCCAGGAAAAACTTGCAATGCTACCTAGATATTGTGGGCATTTGATTTTCATTTGTTGTTTCTTTTAGTAATGGAATCAATTGTTTACTGAAAGTCATAGATTCGTTTGCTACACAATTATTTTTATGTAGGGTTATATAAGCAGTTTCTTTGATTTTGTGTTTTTGGTGGTTTTCTTGTTCGTCAATAATTTTTGCGTCCTCCCATTTTATTTTATGACTGGAGTGGTATGCATCTTGGCTAATCATGGATTTTTCAAATTTTCTATTTTTTATATATGATTTATGTTCTTTTAATCGAACTTCAAATGGTCTGGAACTTTCTCCTATATAAAACTTGTTACATTTGCATGGTATTTTGTAGATGCAGTGTTTTGAACTTTGTATTGCATTTTTGGGTTTTGTTTTTGTTAGTTGTGTTCTTAGTGTATTGTTGGTTTTAAATACTGTTTTGATTTTGAATTTGTTTCCTATTCTTTGGTGTTTTTTTTCAGAAAATCCTTTTATGTATGGTATTGAGAGAATTTTTTTATGCGTATCATTGTTTCTGTTTTTTCTTCTTTATTTTTTGGGACTTTATTCATTTCCTTCTCTATTAGGATACTTGTTTTTTACTAGTGTACATCTGATTAGGTCTTTCTCTTTCTTTAAAATTTCTACGTTTGATGATATTAATTTTGCTCTTTCATACATGATTTTGATAATTCCTCGTTTGACAGTGTGGGTGGTTTGAATCGAAGTTTAAGTATTTGTTTGTGTGCATTGGTTTTATGTATACCGATGTATTAATTGTTGTATTGTTTTTGCTAACTAGAATTTCTAAAAACGGAAGTTTTCCATGTTGCTCTAATTCATATGTAAATTTAATAGTTGGTTCTATTTTGTTAATTGAATCTACAAAGTTTTTAATTAGTTCTGTGTTTTGAGGCCAAATAGCATAGACATCATCTATCCATCTCCACCAGATTAGTCGCTTCAATTCTTGTGTGAATATTATATCTTTTTCGATTTCCTCCATGAATATGTTACTAAAGATTGGCGATAATGGACTTCCCATCGCCATTCCGAAGCTCTGTTTGTAGAATTGATCACTTTTTTGAAAATATGCGGTGTTGACGCATACATCATGTAATTTCATGATCGATGATATACTTAGTTTAGTTTTTTTTAAGGTTTCCATCTTTTTGCAATTTGTTTTTTTATAATATTAAGCGTTTTGTTTACAGGGACATTTATGAAAAGATTTACTACATAAAATCTTACCATTGTTTGTGTATTTTCAATTTTGATGCTTCATAATTTTTCTAAAAAGTGTTGGTTGTTTTTTATGAAAGAATTTGTTGTGCCTGTTAATGGATTTTAATTTTTAGAAGAAATTTTGCTAAATTATGGGATGTGAATTGATGGAGCTTAAGATAGATTTCACAGAAATGTCTCTTTTTTGAATTTTTGGTAGACCATAAAAGTGGGATAGTTTGCTGTAATGTGGGACCAGTTTGCTTCTTTCTTTGTTTTCGAACTCATTTTCAAATTTATATAGAGTTTTGTATATTTTGTTTTCAATTGTTTGTTGGATCTGTTTTTAAACTAGTGTAATTCTCAGCGTTCAACAGTTCGGTGACTTCTGTATTGTAATCACTTTTATCCATTACTACTGTTGCATTGCCTTTGTCAACAAATAGAAGTATAATTGAGTTATCGTTTTTTTTAGATTGCGAATTGCTTTTATTTCATTACTACTTACATTTGGTTTTATTGTGTGTTTCTTTTCTATTTCGATTTTGCATTGTACTCTAAATTCGTTTGCTTAATCTTTTTCGAGTTGGTTCGCTGTTTTCTCAATTTTTCAAGCGGACCTTGTCAGAATTGAACCTGGGGCTTTTGGGCATATTAGTCACATGCATAGCAACTACGTCACAGATGTACCTCCTGATGGTACGCCACATTTGAATTTTTTCCAATGCTCCACCCGAAGGTACTACATTGGTAAGAAAGCAAATATTTCTTTCTACCTGGAAAATTTGGAATTTTGTTGAACCCTTGCTGTTTTCTAAGCAAGGTAGGGATATTTAACGTGCATGACCACACTCACTCACAGAACCTCCATTTACCTCTCATTTCGAACGAGGACGTATTTTTGGAAAAAGTGTTTGTCTAACACTTTCAAGCGGACCTATAGGGATTCGAATCCGGAACCTTGGACATATTAGTCATATGCATACCAACTATGCCATAGACGCCTACGAAAAGTGCAGTAATATGGAGCAGAAGGAAGAAATATTATATATTGTGAAAATTTACTTGCACAGTTCACGTGCTGTATTGTAGGTGTGGAATGATAGTTCAAATCAATGTTTAAAGGCACCGTACGTTAGAGGAAAATGGTTAATTATTGTGCATGCTGGTGCAAAGACAGTTTAGTTCCTTGATGGGTTGATAATTTTTAAATCAAAATTTAAAACGAGATCATGATGAAATGAATAATTAAAATTTTTGTAAATGGCTACAGATAAATTATTACAGAACCTTGAACCGAACTCTGTAATAGCGGTGGATAACATCGGCTTGGAAAAAAGAAGACATGATGTATCGACTATTGAAAAGAAACATATCTTTTGAGCATAAAGATACAAAAGTAGAACTATATGCAAACATTAACCAACATAAACATGCAGACAATATGTTGTTGATAAAATGTTAGCCGAACATGATCATACTGTGTTATAATTACCTCCATCATCCTGAACTCAACCTCATCGAAAAAATTTGGACGACAGTAAAAAACCATGTTGTTGCACATAATACCAATTTTAAATTGGAGGATGTATTGAGGTTGGCTGAAAATAAGTTTGATACTGTTGGTCAACAAGAATAGGTAAATGTTTGTTCTCATGTGGAAAAAATTGAAGAGAATTACCTTGCCAAGGAATATATAATAGACGATAGAGAGGTTAATAACGATAGTGATTATTCGGACTTTGGTTTGCCGGATGATGATAGTGATGATGATCTTGGTTGTAAACCATTACAGTAACGTGCAATAATTTGAATAAGGCATATTTTTTTATATTACTTAATAATTACTTTGCTTAAATGTCTAATCTAAATATGTTTAAGGTTCTATTAAATTCACTTGAAGCTATTTTAGTAGTATTTATTATGAACAAATTACATGAAAATTCCTAATCATGCTGTCATAACCAATGCAATGCTTAACAAATAACAGAGAGAAATGCATAAAGTGGTGTATTCAGCTATTAATTTCACCAAACTGTTGTAATTTGAGTGTTTTTCAACTGAAACATTTATAAACAAAAAACTTGTTTTGTATTGTAGTGAATTTTGCTGTCAAACCCTTCAAATGTCTCCACATCTATGAAGTTCTTTATTCTTAAAACCTTAGTTGATGTTTTTAGATTGCACTGAAAACACTATGTGTTACATCCTTGTCCATAGATTTCTCACTTCCTCCATTGTGTAATCTAAGGTCGTTGAGATTTTCAAAGACCTGTAATGTTTTAGCACTGAAATGAATATATCTATTTTAATTTAGCTTCTTTCACAGTTGGCAGAATTTAAGGTTACAACTAGAATGAGTTTGTGCTCCCCACCGGAGTGACTTGTTTTTGCCTCAGCCACATTTCGCTCCTACTTTGCTTGGAACAGCAAGTTCGTCAAAATTCAAAAGTTTCCAGGTAAAAAAAACTCGCTTCCTGGTCAATGTAGTACCTCTGAGTGGATCATCGGAAAACCAACCACCCTTCACCTCGGCCTCCATGTAAATTCAAGAAAATGCTAGAAATATTTGCCGTAATTGTCTTTTTTATTTCGACGCTTCAATAATTGCAACAAATAACAAATCTTCAAGCAAAAATCATATCATAATATTGCCATTTTGAAAGTGTTGCATTAGGACAGGACGTCCATTTTCATGATACGGTTGAACTGGAGCATTTCGAATTACGAAATTAGCTTAAAATAGCTTTGCAGCAGCATGACTACTTTTGCAACTTTTTTTTGAGGAATACCACCTAAACAAAAGCATGCAATTAAGAAAATTATAAAGTACTTTCCATTAATTGTAACAAGTTAACTTATTTCTTTGTCTTGCTAATGTGTTTATTAACATTGCCTTCTCTCTTGCATCATGCGTTCGGCTCCTTGGTTCGTGAAAATGTAGCTGATTTTAACTTTTTCAACGACGTTGGTCCAAAATCGACAAATCTCAGAAAACCGCTACTTTTCTCCTGAAATATTTGCTTTTATGGAATGAAAATCCACGTACCAGATATAGGATTCTTCTTAATCTTCTTTGGGAATTAAACCACTCATAGTTTTTAAATTCATCTTTATTTACGTTTCGATCCATGACCTAGGATCGTTGTCAAAATAATAAAAACTTCAAGTTTGACATTAATGACATAAATTGAAGGCGACTTTGATTTATTGATGTTTGAAATATTTGGTTTGAGTATACTAAGCAAAAATTTTAAAGTTTAAAAGAATGATTGCCTTCAATTTGTGTTGCAACCTGGGATTGACTTTCTTTAGGTAGCCAATACGCTTAACGTGAAATCAGCTGATTAATTTTTATTGGTGAATTTTATATAAATTCAATAACTTGAAAATTGGAAAACATTTTTTAATATGTTTCTATTTATACAATTGAGAGATTTCTAATTTTGTCTTATTTCACCGAGATTCACTGAAGGGGGTTAAGCAACCTGTGGCTACCAAGATCCCCCAACACTTAGAATTTGCCGAAATAATAGTTTTCTAGTTAATATGCTTATTGTTATATAATTAGTTATTGTATGTATAAATAGAAATCATGTATGTAGGCTGTATTTCATGTTAATATCGCAAGGAAAACCCAGGAAAAACTTGCAATGCTACCTAGATATTGTGGGCATTTGATCTTCATTTGTTATTTCTTTTGTTATTTCTTTTAATAATGGAATCCATTGTTTACTGAAAGTCACGGATTCGTTTGCAACGCAGTTATTTTTATGTAGGGTTATATAAGCAGCTTCTTTGATTTTGCATTTTTGGTGGTTTTCTTCTTTGTCGATAATTTTTGCATCCTCCCATTTTATTTTATGACTGGAGTCCCATGCATGTTGGCAAATCATGGATTTTTCAAATTTTTCTATTTTTTATATATGATTTATGTTCTTTTAATCGAACTTCAAATGGTCTGGAACTTTCCCCTATATAAAACTTATTACATTCGCACGGTATTTTGTAGATACAGTTTTTGAACTTTGTATTGCGTTTTTGTGGTTTTTGTTTTTGTTAATTGTGCTCTTAGTGTATTGTTGGTTCTAAATACTGTTTTAATTCTAAATCAAAGAAGCTGCTTATATAACCCTACATAAAAATAACTGCGTTGCAAACGAATCCGTGACTTTCAGTAAACAATGGATTCCATTATTAAAAGAAATAACAAAAGAAATAACAAATGAAGATCAAATGCCCACAATATCTAGGTAGCATTGCAAGTTTTTCCTGGGTTTTCCTTGCGATATTAACATGAAATACAGCCTACATACATGATTTCTATTTATACATACAATAACTAATTATATAACAATAAGCATATTAACTAGAAAACTATTATTTCGGCAAATTCTAAGTGTTGGGGGATCTTGGTAGCCACAGGTTGCTTAACCTCCTTCAGTGAATCTCGGTGAAATAAGACAAAATTAGAAATCTCTCAATTGTATAAATAGAAACATATTAAAAAATGTTTTCCAATTTGCAAGTTATTGAATTTATTTAAAATTCACCAATAAAAATTAATCAGCTGATTTCACGTTAAGCGTATTGGCTACCTAAAGAAAGTCGATCCCAGGTCGCAACACAAATTGAAGGCAATCATTCTTTTAAACTTTAAAATTTTTGCTTAATATACTCAAACCAAATATTTCAAACATCAATAAATCAAAGTCACCTTCAATTTATGTCATTAATGTCAAACTTGATGTTTTTATTATTTTGACAACGACCTAGGTCATGGATCGAAACGTAAATAAAGATGAATTTAAAAACTATGAGTGGTTTAATTCCCAAAGAAGATTAAGAAGAATACTAAACAAACCACAACAAACATACAGGGAGTATTTACAAGATGTAGGATATTATTCCCAATCAACCCTTCCCATTCGCAATCCTCCCAGACCTCCCTTCTCAAAGGCAAATCCTGATTTGTCCCATTTCTGCCATCTCAATTCCGGAGTAAAAGCGAGCTCTTCAGATTTATAGTTATTTGATTAAAGAATCATTTAGCTTTCTTCGCTACTGTTTTATTGTTTTTTGATTGGTGCAATGTAGTAAACTCATTTTGTCTAAAAATGTAGCTTAATTCTCTTTTCACCACCAAGGCGACGATATGTAATAAATATAAATAAAATAATAGTTATTTATTATACAAGGGCAAAAAGTATTAGATTTTAGCTTGAGATGTGTTTGTCTGACGTCGCCGTGGATCAATGTAGTAAGCGTAAGACTACGGATCCCAAGGTTGGGTTCAAATCCCGACACGGCCGACTGCTTGAAAAATGGCAGGTGAGCATTTTTCACAAAAATTACGCCCTCGCTCGGATGAGAGGTTAAATGGAGGTCCCGTGTGTGAGTGTTGTCACGCACGTTAAAGATACCTAACTTGCCTGGAACGGCAAGGGTTCGGCAAAATTCTAAATTTCCAGGCAACAAAAAATTTGCCTCCTCGCCAATGTAGTACCTTCGGGTGGAGCATTGGAAATGTAAATGAATGGCGTGTTTTGTCTCCCGATGCGAATCGGAGGGAAACAAAACACCGTAGGGGTATTCCGAAGAGTAAAAATACATTTTCTTCAATTAATCTGGTAATGGAAACGGCAGTAGCATTGCGGAGGAAACACTACAGGAATTTACTAAAACAATCGGCAATAACTAAAGCATAGACGTACCCTCGCAGAGGCGCGTAACGGACCGATAACATCTACACAAATAACTTCCCAAGGGCGAGATATTTGGGAATGTCCTCCCATTAAACCGATCGGAGCCTGCTGGAGCGGTTTAGTGCGGGCACACATCTCAGCAGCGAACATATTTAGCAATATCTTGATGCATTTTGGGCCAGTAGTAAGTCTGGTTAACCCGATGGAATGTTTTATATACACCAGAATGACCACTGGTGGGTATGTCATGGCATTGGGAAATAACCTCAATACGTTTTCTTTGGGCACGACGAGTTTCCATTGATCATCGTCGGCGCATAGTTCGCTATAACGAGGTTGAAGGTGTTTATATAGCTGTTCATTATAAATACGCCAGGCCGAAAAATTTTGCGGATTGTCACTAACTTGGGTATACATACGGCGATACCAAGAATCGGCCACATTGTTAATAGCTGGAAATTCAATTGCTCCTATATCAGGCACGGCACGAGACAAGGCATCCGGTACTAAATGGTCTTTGCCTTTCCGATGTATAATTTCGAAATCGTACTGTTGCAATCGCACAGCCCAACGCGCGATGCGGCCAATAGGATCTTTGATATTGTTAAGCCACTTTAAGCTGTAGTGGTCAGTCACGACTGTAAAGTGTGACCCTTCAATATACGGTCTTAATTTTCAATAGCGAATAGCACCGCTAAGCATTCCTTTTCGGTAGTGCTATATTTCTTTTCATTTTAGTAAGTGACCGACTAATATAACAGATCACTTTTTCACCATCAGGATACGATTGAGTAAGGACGGCGCCCAGACCGTAACCAGAAGCATCGGTTTGGACGACAAAGGGTAGATCAAAGTTCGGACACGTAAGCACCGGGGCAGAAATAAGAAAATCTTTAATAATTTGCAACGAATGTTCACATTCTTCAGTCCATACAAACGTTCGGTTCTTTTTCAACAATGTAGTAAGTGGTGTGATAATGGAGGAAAAATTTGGCACAAACGTCGGTACCGAAGCCATTCCAATAATTCGGGTACTGCGGTCACATTTGCAGGTGTAGGGAGTTCCATAATGGCGGTAACTTTTTCCGGGTCTACTTGCAGTCCGTGGGAATTAACAATATATCCGGTAGCGGAGTTCTGGTTTACAGAAATTACACTTTTCCTTGCTGAGCCTTAAGCCAGCTTTTGCACACGATCAAAAACTTCTGTTAACACTTCAAGATGTTTTTCAAAAGTAGGGTAGTTATGATAACGTCATCCAAATATGTGAACACAAAGGGTTCGAGGTCGGCACCGATAACCCTGTCAATTAATCTCTGCCACGTAGCGGGCATTATGTAGGCCAAAAGGCATTCGGCGAAATTGGAAGAGTCCCGGTTGGGGACGGTAAATGCCGTGTATTGACGGGATGATTCAGACATAGGGATTTGCCAGTAAGCTGATTTTATATCCAAAGTGGTCAGGAAGCGGGCATCCCTAAGTTTATCTAACGTACTACTAACGTATGGAAGTGGGTACGTCGGGTTTACTAACTTTGTTCAGTTTTCTGAAGTCTACACAGAATCGGTAGGATTGGTCTTTTTTTTTAATCATTACAATAGGGCTAGCCCAAGCAGAAGATGATGGTTCTACGATACCATCACTTAACATTTTATCGAGTTCAATATCGACATGGCGTTGAAGTGCGGGGAAATGGGATAATACCGCTGTTTAATAGGTGGGAGTTGGTATTTATTTCGTGTTCGATTAGGTGCGTGCAACCTATTGCCTCATCCCTACTAGCAAAATTGTTTTTAATTAATTCGTCAAGTTCGATTTCTTGTTCCCAGTAAGATGTCAACCGTTGTAAACTTGCAATTGAAGGACACAAATCATTTTCAGAAGTCGCAAAATCCAACTTCCGTTCCCGATTCATTCTTTCAAAAATAGGTACTAAAAATAATTGGTGCGGAATACCAAAATATAATTTTAACGGTTTAAAAGGGCAAGGGTGCATTGCTCAAGCCAGGAGGTCGGGCGACGCTTCGATCTAAGGACCAGAAATTGGCTAATGTCAAGAGTAAGGGCGCCAGTAGTCTTAGCCACAAAAGAAAATAAGTAGAACCGTGAACTCAAAGGTTCCAACTCATACACAAGTTCCCAAATACGCATATCCAAGTTACAGCAACAAAGCAGCACAATCCACGCTAACTCAAAACAATAATAAGAATAATAATCAAGGAACACGTATAATATTTACTTGGCACAAATACAGGTGACACAATGCACAAAAATATATATATAATCAGACGGTATACAAAAGGGGTGAATTATTGATCAAAACTGGTGAAAGTGATGCTTATCTTAAAATAAGACATATGTGTAAATGTAATGTAGCCTAAGGTGGTGCAGTACTAACAGAAAACAAGAGAAAATAAAGTGGTGCGTGGAGACCCAAGAACGGTTCAGTACATACACGGTTGTACCAGCAAAAGTAGGCGAATTGAATAAGTTGTAATTCTAAGCAAGTATAAAACGCGACGATAAGGCATGCCGCTCATCCGTTATATTAAAAGCGTGGAGATAAATAATCTCTAAAATTTATAAATATATCGGTTCGTATGGTGGAATCTTTACAAAACAAAATATCGTATGCATAAAAATACAACCTGAAAAATAAGGCCAAAATACATAGCATATAAATCTGGTGATAATGTAATAGTCAAAGCAGATCACAAAAAAGTATAAACACACTGTAGGTCACAATTGTTACTACAAAACTTCGGTATCTAAAGATAAAGTACACTACAAGTAGTTCGACCTGAATACTGATTAAACATGTAATACACCGAAGGAGAAAGCATAAAGAATTTATCAAACGTTACTTCTAATTTCCAAAATGTACAAAATATAACTTTGTTGTGATAAAACTGGATTTTGTAATAATTAAATTTGTAAACAAAAGCAATGAACAAGCAGGAACGGTGATGGAAGGCGAAAACTAAAGATACTACTAAAAGTAGTACCGACGGCAGTCTAAAGCAGGTAGTACTAAAAGATGGTACATAAAACGAAAGAAGAAGAAGGCCACTAAAATGAGAGAAAAATAATTAGAATACCAATACTGTACCTAAATAATTACGACGTTGGCGGCCTTATCGCAAAAGCGAAGAGTCGGAGACGCAAATAAATTCCACAAACGGAAGTGGACAAACGCCACTAACTTCTGTTGTATAATTACAGATCCTCCCCAAGGAGATGCTAAAACAAATGCTCAATACGCACTTATAAAATTACACAACAAAACCAAGAGCGTTCACTTTACTCTTTTACAAGCTTCAAACAAACAATCAATATCGACTTCATGCATACTACACCTGCTAGATAAGATAATCGACCCATTCAGAAATAGACAAAGAATTAAAACGAGTTGGAAATTAACCTCGAGAACCGGATAAGATTTTACAGAAAACACAGAATAACTTCAAAAGTGGAAAGCTACACGTAACAAATCCCCCTCCCACCAAAAGAAAATTTTTCACACAAAAAATTTTCTCCAGACGAAGGGCCAAAAACAAAAACAAGTCACAAACTCAACACTCAGTCCACCTACCAGAGCCAGAAAAAGCCAATTAAGATAGGAGCTTTTCATAACCACGAACACTCACGAAATTCAAACAAAGCGTATACCTCCAGATCCCTCAAAAGGAGACTTTCCACGTCAGAAAACACGCTCAGAAACTAACGTCCGCTCACATCCCAACTGTCACACAAAACACATATACAAGGACAAAAAAAACAACATAAAGATATTCACACAGTAGCAATAAGGAAGTGTACCACTATTCAATGACCTCATCTTCATCCGCACGTACAGTCGGCTTTAAATCTTTCGCATGCCAATTTCCAACAACACGTCCATCTGGGTCTTTGAGTTGATACACCCAGCGCGACAATTTTTTATGTATGGTAAATGGACCAATGAATTTATGCGCTAACTTAGCAGAAAAGTGGCGAGCAGCATCAGAGAGGACATAGTTGCGACGCCACACAGATTGGTTCACTTGGAATTCCACTGACCGTCTACGTAAATCATAATATTTCTTAGCTTTTTCATATGCCGTACCAAGACGTTTCTTCACGTGCACGTAAACCTTTTTAATAATTTTGAACGTTCATACAGGTCTTCGCCTCGCCTAAATTCTAAATCGCGGTGTTCGTCCTCTTCAGTCTCAACGGTTAACGGTTTGGTAGAATTAATTGACATTTCCTGCCAAAGTTTATAAAGTAGGGAGTCATGCCCGTAACTTCATGTTTAGCGGTACGATAGCGCAAGCAACTTGCGGTAAATGAACGGTCCCATTCTTTCTGGTTGTCTGACACATAGGCGGTAAGCATAGTCTTCAAAACGCGGTTCACCCTTTCCGTAGGATTAGCCTGCGGGTGGTAGTTGGCGTGTAGGAAAGTTTGCAACCATAACCTTTAATCATATTAACAAACTGGTGACTACGTAATTGTGTGCCATTGTCGCAAATGACACGTAGGGGTATTCCAAGAGTAAAATACATTTTCTTCAATTAATCTGGTAATGGAAACGGCAGTAGCATTGCGGAGGGGAAACACTACAGGAATTTACTAAAACAATCGGCAATAACTAAAGCATAGACGCACTCGCAGAGCGCGTAACGGACCGATAACATCTACACAAATAACTTCCCAAGGGCGAGATATTTGGGAATGTCCTCCCATTAAACCGATCGGAGCCTGCTGGAGCGGTTTAGTGCGGGCACACATCTCACAGCGGCGAACATATTTAGCAATATCTTGATGCATTTTGGGCCAGTAGTAAGTCTGGTTAACCCGATGGAATGTTTTATATACACCAGAATGACCACTGGTGGGTATGTCATGGCATTGGGAAATAACCTCAATACGTTTTTCTTTGGGCACGACGAGTTTCCATTGATCATCGTCGGTGCATAGTTCGCTATAACGAGGTTGAAGGTGTTTATATAGCTGTTCATTATAAATACGCCAGGCCGAAAAATTTTGCGGATTGTCACTAACTTGGGTATACATACGGCGATACCAAGAATCGGCCACATTGTTAATAGCTGGAAATTCAATTGCTCCTATATCAGGCACGGCACGAGACAAGGCATCCGGTACTAAATGGTCTTTGCCTTTCCGATGTATAATTTCGAAATCGTACTGTTGCAATCGCACAGCCCAACGCGCGATGCGGCCAATAGGATCTTTGATATTGTTAAGCCACTTTAAGTTGTAGTGGTCAGTCACGACTGTAAAGTGTGACCCTTCAATATACGGTCTTAATTTTTCAATAGCGAATAGCACCGCTAAGCATTCCTTTTCGGTAGTGCTATATTTCTTTTCATTTTAGTAAGTGACCGACTAATATAACAGATCACTTTTTCACCATCAGGATACGATTGAGTAAGGACGGCGCCCAGACCGTAACCAGAAGCATCGGTTTGGACGACAAAGGGTAGATCAAAGTTCGGACACGTAAGCACCGGGGCAGAAATAAGAAAATCTTTAATAATTTGCAACGAATGTTCACATTCTTCAGTCCATACAAACGTTCGGTTCTTTTTCAACAATGTAGTAAGTGGTGTGATAATGGAGGAAAAATTTGGCACGAAACGTCGGTACCACGAAGCCATTCCAATAATTCGGCGTACTGCGGTCACATTTGCAGGTGTAGGGAGTTCCATAATGGCGGTAACTTTTTCCGGGTCTACTTGCAGTCCGTGGGAATTAACAATATATCCGAGGTAGCGGAGTTCTGGTTTACAGAAATTACACTTTTCCTTGCTGAGCCTTAAGCCAGCTTTTGCAATACGATCAAAAACTTCTGTTAACACTTCAAGATGTTTTTCAAAAGTAGGGGTAGTTATGATAACGTCATCCAAATATGTGAACACAAAGGGTTCGAGGTCGGCACCGATAACCCTGTCAATTAATCTCTGCCACGTAGCCGGGGCATTATGTAGGCCAAAAGGCATTCGGCGAAATTGGAAGAGTCCCCGGTTGGGGACGGTAAATGCCGTGTATTGACGGGATGATTCAGACATAGGGATTTGCCAGTAAGCTGATTTTATATCCAAAGTGGTCAGGAAGCGGGCATCCCTAAGTTTATCTAACGTACTACTAACGTATGGAAGTGGGTACGCTCGGGTTTACTAACTTTGTTCAGTTTTCTGAAGTCTACACAGAATCGGTAGGATTGGTCTTTTTTAATCATTACAATAGGGCTAGCCAAGCAGAAGATGATGGTTCTACGATACCATCACTTAACATTTTATCGAGTTCAATATCGACATGGCGTTGAAGTGCGGGGAAATGGGATAATACCGCTGTTTAATAGGTGGGAGTTGGTATTTATTTCGTGTTCGATTAGGTGCGTGCAACCTATTGCCTCATCCCTACTAGCAAAATTGTTTTTAATTAATTCGTCAAGTTCGATTTCTTGTTCCCGAGTAAGATGGTCAACCGTTTGTAAACTTGCAATTGAAGGACACAAATCATTTTCAGAAGTCGCAAAAATCCAACTTCCGTCACGAAGATTAGGCACGATTTCCATTCTTTTCCAAAAATCGGTTCCTAATATTAACGAATTGGATAGCGAGGGAATTACCAAAATATCAAAAATTTTTACGCGGTCTTTAAGTACAATCGGGACACAAATGGACCCAATGCTGTCACAGGTTTTGCCATTTGCCACAGTACATGGTTGGGCATTTGTTGTATTAAGTTTACAAATTTCTTTTAACTGTTTCCAGGCACGATTGCCTATTACCGTTCTGGAAGCACCAGAATCAAGAAGGCCTTTAAATTCAATCCCAAGTATATTGACCAACAGATAAGGTCGTTCGTCTTTATTAGCTTGACACAAAATATAATCTAGCAAAGCTTGTTGTTGGAGATTTTTCGTAGTAGTTTCAAATACATTTGACCGTTGATTATCAGACAAGGCAGCTACACGGTCCGTTAGCGCCTCGAAAACAAGTTTTTTGAACACGATGGGCAGTTGCGGCGAATAACATCGGCTTTTCCGCAACCAAAACAATGAATTTTACGAGGTGCTGGGCAATTAATCGACAAGTGATTTTCCTGTCGACAGTTCCAACTAATAATAGGTCGAGAAGTGCCAAGAGCACCAACGTTAATTTCTTCGGTTTGTGGTATGTCTATCGGCGCAATAGTTGCCAACCGAGACGGGGTTTTTGTACGATGATATGCCAATTCCGGTTCTACAGATTGGCTTATGCTGGGGGGAGGTCTGAATTGGGAGGTACGACAACGAACATCCTCAACTGACCGGCAGATGCGAGTTAATTCCGAGATCGAAAAAATGGATTGCAAAGACAAATATGGTTGTAGATTTCTCATAATCATAGCTACACGGGTAGGTTCCGCAGGTTTATTTTCAAGACGGTTAAACAAATTTTCCATAGCCGATATATACACGACTACTCGCTTCATCCGCACTCTTGGGTACGACGCCTGATTTCTTCCTGTATAGAAAGTTCGTAATCACACGGTAGAAATGTTTGTTTAAGACTGTGAATTAACATTTCCCAATTAGTAATAGTATGTTTGATTGAACGATACCATATTAATGCGTTACCCTTAAAAAGTTCAGTAGCGGCGTTAAATAGCTGAGTTTTAGTTACACCGCGACACTCGCGTAGTTCCTCAACACGTTCAAGAAAATTTGGTAAACTGGAGTCTCCATCATAACATATGCCCCATTTATATATTTGAGCACATGGTTTAGAGTTGGGACTCGTGATAGGACATGGTGGTGAAATTCTTAAATCGGGGGAAAATTTTATATTTCGTAAATTCTTTTCAAAATTTAACGCGGTATTACCTATAACACCGATAGAAGGCGGGTTATTAATCATTGAAGCAGTACCGGTAGTCGGGGGTATTTCATCTTCAAAATCAATTAGACTATCTACTTGCACGTTCTGTAATCTAGGGGGTGCAGTATTGTGACGTGCTATAGTGGATAATTCAGTATTAGGTAGGTCAAGAAGCAAGAAAAATTGTCTTGGTTCAACAGGTGTTTGTATTTCGGTGGGTGAAATATTTTCTAAGTTGTTTTCAGGGTTACTATAATGTACCTGAACAGTATTATCAACAGTCGCATAGCGGGCGTCTAATAGAAATTTTAATTCTTCAACAAACCGATCTAATTCGGACACAGTAGGGGATAACTCGGGGTGGCAAGTGTTTAATAATTGAACACGTCGGCTCAAATGGATTAAACGAGAATTAATGCGCGCAAAATCATTGTCTTTATTCGCGGCGCTAAAATTTTTAATATGCACATCAAGGTCCGTAGCCTTAACTTGGCATAACATAACTTCTCTGGACGGGTCAGGTCGGTAATTACCATAATCAACTGGCAGAGGTCTAACACCAGCATTTTCTTGACGAAAGATGCTTGACAAACGAGCTCTTTTTTCTTCAACGGTACCACTGCAGGAAAGATTTCGAAGCAAACACTCAACAGTAAGCTCATCACTCAACAAGCGATTGACTTCCATATTGACAAAATAAAAAAAAATACACAAAAAAAATATATATAACAACAAAAAAAACAGAAACAAAAGCACCCAAATCTCTAACAGACTCCAAGCAATCACCAAATCCGAAACACCCAGGTACAAACTTGCACTTCCAAGAACAAAACAAACAAAATTTACACACGTGCTAGAAAAAATACAATTCGTGCCCCACGTTGGGCGCCAAAATCTTCTTGTCACCGCTGATGGTAAACCAGAAATAGAACGATAGGTAATTGGTCCCTGTTGTAACGATGGCAGAAGGGAAGGATGGCTTGCTCAGCCAGGAGGTCGTGGGCTGACGGCTTCGACTAAGGACCAGAATGGCGAGCTCGAAGAGTAAGGGCGCCAGAGTCTTGCCACAAAGAAAATATAGAACCGTGACTCAAAGGTTCCAACTCATACACAAGTTCCCAAATACCATATCCAAGCAGCACAAAGCAGCACAATCGTCACGCGCTAACTCAAAACAATAATAAAAATAATAATCAAGGAACACGTATAATATTTACTTGGCACAAATACAGGTGACACAATGCACAAAAATATATATATAAAGTACGGTATACAAAAGGGGGGTGAATATTGATCAAAACTGGTGAAAGTGATGCTTATCTTAAAATAAGAATATTGTGTAAATAATGTACCTAAGGTGGTGCAGTACTAACAGAAAAACAAGAGAAAATAAAGTGGTGCGTGGAGACCCACGAACGGTTCAGTACATACACGGGGTACCGCAAAATAGGCGAATGAATAAGTTGTAACTAACGCAAGTTAAAACGCGACGAAAGGCATGCCGCTCATCCGTTATATAAAAGCGTGGAGATAAATAATCTCTAAAATTTATAAATATATCGCGTTCGTTGGTGGATCTTTTACAAAACAAAATATCGTAGCATAAAAATAAACCTGAAAAATAAGGCAAAATACATAGCATATAAATCTGGTGAAATTAATAGTAAAGCAGATCACAAAAAGTATAAACACACTGTAGGTCACAATTGTTACTACAAAACTTCGGTATCTAAAGAAAAAGTACACACAATAGTTCGCCTGAATACTGATTAAACATGTAAACACCGAGGGGAAAGCAAAAGAATTTATCAAACGTTACTTCTAATTTCCAAAAATGTAAAAATATAACTTTCGTTGTGATAAAACTGGATTTTGTAATAATTAAAGCGTAAATAAATTTAGCTGATAACGTAGTTTAAATTGGTTGTTGAGGCGATACCAAAAAAAAAAAACAGGTATTAAAGTAAACATGTATACACTTGACATTCCGTGACCGTATGTTCAACAGTACAGTTCTAAGTTAATTCGTTGATAATAAAATACGACCTCGGAAATAACAAATTAACAAGTGATAAAACCAAAACAGGTATTGTTTTCTAAACATTCCTCTTCCTTTTATTACAGCTACATTAAATAAACCTAACCCAAACCACTTACCAAAACTACCTGAAATGTATCCTTTACCAACAATAACAGCCTCAACCATAAATCATTCAACCAGCCAAACAAAAACCCACTCGCCCATCAGACAATAAAAGAAGGGACATATTCGAATGCAGTAAAAGCAAAGCACCAAATGAACAAACATCTGCAAGCAGTTTCCGTCAAAAGAAAATGCGATTATATTAAATTCATTGCCAAACACGAAGTTAGAAGATTATCTAAATGCAATCACGGAAATAATAGATCCTAAAATATAACCTTTGCATCAAGAATAGCAAACAACCGGATCTGTATTTATTTATCTACAAAAGAAGATGCTGATCAGTTTGTAAACAACCATCCTAATATAACAGTAAATAACACAGAAGTGGAAATACGTAAATTACTAACGCCGACCATAAGAGTGGTTATTTCAAATGTTAGCCCATCCATACCACACAATGTAATAGAAAACGCACTTATTAAGCTAAATATAACTTTAACAGGCAAGATGTCATTTATAAAAGCTGCATTATCAGAAATAAAATTTAAACACATACTTAGCTTTCAGAGACAAATCTATGTTAAACAAACTGCAAATTTAAACATCCCAGAATCAATAATAGTATTATTTGAAGAAACCCCCTACAGACTATTTTTATCTACAGAAACATACTGCTATACATGTAAACAAACGGGCCATTCAACCTCAAGCTGCGAGGAACATAATATACAGAGTGAAACAAAACAACCTGAACAAATAACAAACCTAAATGAAACAATAAGAAATAAAAGACCAAATCAGTCACCTGAAAGTACACCTACAGAAGAACTAAATGAAACTTACATTGAACATCAAATAAGAGAAGCAACACAAAAGAAAAAACAAGAAACCAACCAAGAATCAACCCTGTCGAATTTATCACAAACCAAACGGACAAACAAAAACAAAAAAGGATCCTACAATTAAAAAGAAGAACTTGGAACAAACTGAATCCCCAAAACACAATACAATAAAGGAAATCATAGAAAGTGATCCAGCCAAATACATTATCTCATTCGACGAATTTCAGGACTTTCTAGAAAACACGATCGGAACAAAAAAATACTAGAATTAAGTAAAACTATACCAAAGATACAAACCAACTCATACAAATGATGCATGAAATCCAAAACAATACTGATGACAAAAAAATAAAAACAACAATAACAAGAATAACTAAAAAAATGGAGGAACAACAAATTGAGTCAGAAATGTCTGATTCCTCAGTCGATAATCAATAACATGAACATCATTCAATGGAATTGTAATGGACTTCAATCCCATAAAGCTGAATTCCAAAACTAATTGAAGAAACACAACCTCATTACATATGCTTACAAGAAACACACTTCAAAGAACATCAAAACATAAATACATACAATTTTATACAATATCGCAAGGACAGACTAAACACACATATAGCTAGCGGAGGGTGGCAATTCTAGTAAACAACAAACAACATACAACAAGATGTACAAACTATCCTGAGAGACACATCCAATATTGAACCACTGCTGAACTATCTTAAAGACATAGAAATCCAACATCGTATATAAAATATATAAAAGATAAACATATATTGTACCATAGATTATAAATAATACTTCCAACCTCCGCTAATAACTGTAAAGGTGGAAGCGGATGAAAGTGAAATTAAAAAAAAAAAAAAAAAAAAAAAAACATGTATACGACCTTCGAGATCCAGGTGTCCTGAGTACTCTTAGTAGTAGCAACACAGCTTTGGGCTCGATAATCGGCGGGGCGACTATTGCTTCCTTCCAGAACAGCCAATTTAAATTTGTAAACAAAAGCAATGAACAAGCAGGAACGGTGATGGAAGGCGAAAACTAAAGATACTACCAAAAGTAGTACCGACGGCAGTCTAAAGCAGGTAGTACTTAAAGATGGTACATAAAACGAAAGAAGAAGAAGGCCACTAAAATGAGAGAAAAATAATTAGAATACCAATACTGTACCTAAATAATTACGTACGTTGGACGGCCTTATCGTAAAAGCGAAGAGTCGGAGACGCAAATAAATTCCACAAACGGAAGTGGACAAACGCCACTAACTTCTGTATAATTACAGATCCTCCCCAAGGAGATGCTAAAACAAATGCTCAATACGCACTTATAAAATTACACAACAAAACCAAGAGCGTTCACTTTACTCTTTTACAAGCTTCAAACAAACAATCAATATCGACTTCATGCATACTACACCTGCTAGATAAGATAATCGACCTATTCAGAAATAGACAAAGAATTAAAACGAGTTGGAAATTAACCTCGAGAACCGGATAAGATTTTACAGAAAACACAGAATAACTTCAAAAGTGGAAAGCTACACGTAACAATGTATAATACACTATTTATTCTGACAGGCAAAACGGTGATTTAACATTGAAAAAAGATTACAGTATATTAAAGTCAAAAAATCAATCGATGTCAAATTTGAAGGTTCAAACAAGTAGGCTGTTGTACTTATAAGGACAGTTAGACTTACGTTGCTAAGGAAACCTTTAAAGTAATAAAATATCTGTCAATTTAATTCTGCAAGTGGTTTCAAAAATTGCTTACTTAAGTTGTTTATATCGGTTGCTTTGAACACGACAAAGTTATGATACGATGTTATGTTTCACTCGAATGTTACAAGTGTGGACCCGACTATAAATTAAATATCTTCGTGTTCTTACTTATTTGCACATACCTGGGAAAAAATTACTCATTTTTTTCCGGGGAAAAAGTAAATTCATAAAAAGTGACATTTTGTTACCTGTCAAGAAACATTAAATTTAACATTTTTTCCCGTCACAGAAAAAAGGTATTTAAACCCTAGCTAAAATCATTTTTAATAAAACAACCTGTGTATCATCATTAACGAGAAATATTTTGTCAAAGTGCAGTTTTATACCATGATTTATCAAGTTACTGTATGTACAATCGATCATTAATGAAATATTTATAACACATTAAATAGAACATAAATTATTTTAACAATTGTAATTTCATCCATGATCCATGTTATAGTTGAATAAAAAAAAGTTTTTTTTTTATTTAAACAGTAGTATCCATGCATTTATTAAAACCAATTAGATATTATAAAAAGTTTTATCTTTAGTTTCAGATACTGGCAAAGGAGTTTGGTTTAATAGTTCCGATATTTCTCAGTCAGTTGAATCTACCAACATATCTCCTAGGCCACTTAAAAAATTATCTTCAAGTTTAAAGAATGTACCTCGTAGATCCCTGCGACAAGAAACAACCAGTGATTCGCCACCAGAGAGTCCACCACAAGTTATTCGTAAAAAATAGGTATTAAGTATTTATTTCCCTCGTGTGTGTATATATAAAGTGTATATTTTTACAAAGATTGTGTGTGTTTTCAAAATCATTTTATATCAAATACATAAGACTAAAGTTCAAGTTATATACAATCACACTTCACAATCATGCATAGTAGTAATAAATGTAAGCTAGAGGTTTGAACGTAACACAATTTTAAATATTTTATATTATTGAAACACTAATATATTTCTTATATATAGAATTTTGGACTTGTTCTAATAATTTAGGAATTGCTAAAATACAGGTGGTTAATTACAAAGCAGTTTTGTCTTTTTAAAAGGATAATCGACAATAGCACTAAAAGGTTGTTATAACAGTAATTAATAAATAACTTTATTAAGTAATTGAAACACACATTAATGAAAAGAGTCTGTGCATGACATTCCAGTCTCAAACAATTGCATTTTAGTAGACTTTTCTTTGTAATATTTTTGTATTAATTGTGCATCTTAACAAATTCAACATAATTGTTTTTGTATAAAGTAAGTATAAACATCACTATGCAAATATTAAAGTTTAACCCTTATTCAAGTACTTTTGTTGATTTGTATATTTTATGTTGAATATGCATTGTTACTTATGTTCATTAGGATCTTTTATCGCTTAAGTTTTATTTAATTTTTATTTATGTGTAGAACGTAAGCTTCTTTTACAAGTATTATATTAATTATTGAATTAACTATGTATGAATTATTTGTTATTATATACACTTAACATTTTATTAGTAACCTTTTATACAATTTTTTACATTTCTCAAAAAGATAAGAAACACCCAGCTACATCAATGGTTTCCTACATATTTATAGCGGTGACATTTTTACAAAAACATTTAAAATTTCAAACTAGTTTTAACTAATACACTAGTTTACTTTGAATATGCGCTGAAAGAGATAAAGAATTTGAGACATTCGGTGACCATGTGTTCAACATTTCAGGTTATAAGTGAATTCATTGACATAAAATAGGACCTCCAAAATAATATTATCGAACGTTAACATCGAAACAAATATTGTTTTCTTAACATTCCTGATCCATTCAATAAATTTACAACAAATAAACCTAACCCAAATCCCTTACCACAACTACCTAAAATGCATCCTTTACCTTCAACCATAAATAATGCAATCAACCAAAGAAGAAACCCATTGATTTACCAGACAACAAAAGAGATAACATATTCAAATGCCCTCAAATCCAGCACAACAAACAAACAAGCATGTGCAAGCAGTTTCCTTACAAAAGAAAATGCTAGTATACTAAATTTCAAAGCTGAATAATCTAAATGCAATCATAGAAATAATAGATCTCAAAAACATAACTTTTACATCAACAATAGCAAATAATCCCTGACCATCTTGTAAATAATCATTCTACAATAACTAAATACCACAGAAGTGGAAATAGGTAAATTACTAACATCCACGATAAGGTTAACCACATAATATAATAGAAGACACATTTTAAATATAACCATAACAGGCAAGACGTGTATAAAAGCTGCATTATCTGAAACAAAATTTAAGAACATCCTAAGCTTACATAGGCAAATGTATGTTAAACAAACAACAAATTTGAACATCCCAGAATCAATAATAGTATTTAAAGAAACCCCATACAGAATATTTGTACCTACAGAAACACTGCTACACATGTAGACAAGCAGGCCATTCAACCTCAAATTGCGAAGAACACAATACATAGGCTGAAACAAAACAACCTACACTACACTAAAACAAATTATAGAAAGTGAATCATCCAATTGCTTTATTTCATTCAAAGGATTTCGGGACTTTTACAAAACTTTTCTGCTCTAATTCTATTTCAGCTGTTTGCTCTTTGTATAAGCTGCTATGTACTATCCGTCTATCCCTATAACTCATTCCAATCCTTTTGAGTATTTCGAACATTTTCTCCCATTTAAGATTGTCGAATGTTTTTTCCAGATCTACAAACCACATATATACACTGTTTCTTTTTTCTATTGTTTTCTCCATTAACAAACAACCTTAAAGCAAAATAGCTTCCCGTGTTCCCCTGTTTTGCCTAAACCCAAATTGACTTCTCCTACTATTTATTTTTCAGACAACTTTTCCATCCGTCTTTGTACAATTCTAGTTAATATTTTTGACCTGCGTGCTATCAAACTTATTGTTCGAAAGTTTTCACATCTATCCGCACATTTCTATTTTTGGTATAGTGACTATAGTGTTACGTTAGAAATCTTTGAGAGACATTCTGTTACTGCTTGTCCAGCAGCTTATAGAGCTTTTGCTTGCACCTTATCTGTACCCGGTGCCTTATTATTTTTCAGAATCTTCAATGCTAATTCAAACTCATCTCCAAGTGTGGGATATCCCGTCGTCCTTTTCAATGTCTGGTTTCTGTTCTAGTGCTTCTAGTTTCTGTCCTGCATATAAATTCTTTATATATTCTTGCCATCCAACCACTTTCTCTGCATTTTCTATAATGACGGTTTCTCCAGTGTCCCTTATATTTTTGCTATACAGTTTTATATCCCTAAAATTCATTCTAATTAGTTTGTCTGCTTCGTCTGTTTTTCTTATTTCCATCTTAGTTTGTATCTCTTTACACTTTTCATCAATCCAATGGTCTTTAGCTTTCCTGCATTTGTGAATAATTTCCCACTTTATAGCTTTGTATCTCTGTTTTCCTGCTTTGTCTGATCTATATTTATATTTTCGCCTTCTATTAAATTTAGAATATTCTTTGTTACTCATGGCTTCTTATTTTCTTTTTGTTTACACCCAGAATATCTCTGACCCCCATATCTAAACTGGATTTAATGTTATTCCATTGTTTCTACTTACTAAGTATCAGAAAATTTCTCAAGTAATTCATTTGACTTTTTCTCAAATCTTTTATGGATGCCTTTATTTTTTAGTTTCTCAAAGTCAAAGTTCACTTTTCCGTTCCTTTTTTTAAATTTAAGCACAGCTTTTATAACTACAATGTTGTGGTCAGTGTCTATATCCGCTTTTGGGTAGCTTCCGCAATCCTTTACTCGATTTCTAAATCTTTGTCGAACAAGAATATAATCTATTTGATATCTTCCTGTCTCCTGGTATCTTTCACTTACATTGTCGTCTAACACAATGTTAAAATAATGTGTTCGTGATGATTACATTGTTTTTGTCGCAAAATTCTACCAACCTATTTCGTCCGTCATTTCTCGTGCCTAAACCAAATAGAACTACAACCGCTCCTTCCTAACCCTCGCCTAGCATTGCATTAAAATCCACCATAATGATTAAACTTTCATGTCCTTTTATGCATAGTATATCTTCGATATCTTTGTAAATCGCTTCTACCTTCTCGTCACTGTAGCTAGAGGTTGGCATGTATACTTGTATTATCACTATATTTACCGGTTTAGATTTTAATCTAACCACGAGTGCTCTTTTGTAAGTAATTTTTTACACAGTGACCTATTTTTTTTTCACATGACTGTCTCCACGCCCGAATTTTCTTCCTCTGATTCTGTATGAATTATCCTAGTCTCCGCTCCAAAAATCCTCCGCCTCTGGCCATCGAACTTCGCTAATCCCTACTATGCCTAGTGCTAACCTACCCATTTCAATTTTCAAGTTTTCTAACTTACCTACTTGCTTCTGACATTCCACGCTCCGACTCGTAAAATGTTCCCGACACTCCTCCTTATTGTGTTTTTTCAAAACCAATTGAATACTGCAAAAAAAGCGTATTACTACTTTTGCTATTTTGCAGTTTTATAAGTTTAGGATCAATTTTCATTCAAATGCACAGAAATACTCTAAAAGGAATTTTCATTTAACAACAAAAGAATGTGTTATTAATTGAAAAGTGCAACGATTAAGTTTAAACCATTCATTTAGTAATTGTTATACTTCCGATTGTTCTAGTCTAAGGTATACCATTAAAGCCCCGGCGTAATTGATAAGAGCCACTACGACAGTTGGCAATACATATAATAAACACGTATGTAATATTGCGCAACAAAATATTACGTCAGATGTGCGTCTCAAATTAGTGTATCACATGCAAAAAAACAGATAAATGTACTCACATAAAATGTGGAGCTCTTCACAACATGGCAGCTATAGGATCTTGGCGTTAGTTGGCCGTGGGTCGGCCTTGGCCCCCGTTGAAGTCAGATTTTCTGTCTTCCCTCTTCTTGTTGTAGCGATACGAAAGCAATAAGGTAGGGAGTGATAACAGGTACGAGACAGGAAACCTACATATCTGAAAGAGAATACAAAGGCACACCACAGATAACCACACTATTCGACGTCTCGATCACTAGTCCTTGACGTGACGCAAAATGCCTACTTCCTTCTGCACTCCGCGTCTGCGCATTCCTGGGGCGCCGACGCAACTGTCTAAAGTGACGGAAATGCACGCATAAGTCTGTTAAAATATTGGCGCGAATTCACTCACTTAAAAACTTACAATGCCAATTTTTGGCATGTAACAATTAAAGAATTATAAAGTGTGCTTATTGGCCCCATGTTCTAGAACAATGTAATAGATAAACGTTTGCATAATGGTTTAATAGCACGGAGCAGCAATAAGCTGTAGAAAATCATTGAATTAAAATGTTAATAAGCATACATAAACGATGTCATCCAATTGTTATATAGCCACAAGCAGTAGTAAAACAATAAATTCTTGAAAGTTGATAGCAGACGTAGCTATGACACCTCGAACAAATGGGAATGGCGATAGTATAACACATCTACATTGTAGAACAAATATGAAAATGGCAACTAGATCAAGGGCGAAAATTCTTTTAAGCCTACATAAGACGGGGCCCATGTCATACAAGCCAACATGTATTGAGAGCAAGGCAGTCTTGATGAAGCTTTGACGTTGACATACTATCAATAAGATTAGATAATACGTTATGTAGAATGTACAGTGTTTAGTAATGAAAATTATATAAATACATTATGAAAGATAGACAACTTGAAACCAAATATGAACTATTGTAAAAGAGGAGTGTTACTGGAACCACTGACGTTAAAATGTTGATTGAAACTGACAATTAAAAATAATTAAAACTATGCAAAATAAAGTTTTTTAAATGGAATGGGCATATATGATTTGGAATGGTTTTTTGTATGAGGAATAGATGCATTAGCATGAATAGTCAAACTTGTTAAACTATTTAAAGGAGAATGGAGCAGTAAACCATGATTATTGTGTTTTGGAAATGCCAAACAACGACCATTTATGTAACGGTAAAGTTTAATGCTATTTGTTTAGATATAAAGTGATTTCTAAAGAATCGTTGATTAATTTAAGTTTTAGAATAACCTACAATGCAGGTTTTCACCATTACATAAGGTAACAATTGAACCCAAGTTGAATACGGTTTTAAGGTGAAGGATATTAAATTGCAGGACTAATAAAGGTAATTATTGTACACATTAAGGAAAATTTAATTATGGAGTTGTTAATGAATAATTATCACATATTTAAGATAAGTGAGTGAAAGAGATTTTGAATTCTATATTTAGTACATAAAACATGTGTCGATAGGAAGATGTTACGGTTTAAATTTTCATTATACTTCAAATTAATTTTATTACAAACACTTATCTTACCTACATGTTATTTACAAGAACTGAATTTATTTTGGCTTTGGTAGTATAAATTTTTAATTGTCTATTTCTTATTTGAAAATATAAACAGCATTAATTACAATAACTTTCATTCTGACCAGTTGAATTCATCTAGTAATTTGTTGTTTTGAAACTTCATCTTAATTGAAATAATATCTATTATTGATTATTGCTTATTAAGAAAATAAGTTGTGAGTTTTGATGTGATTGATTTGAAAGAATAAACACAGGTCTGCATTTAGGGAATTGATAGTTATTTAGAACTTGAATGCATTATATTCTAATAAATATATCTCAAAATAAAAAGGATATATCATGAAATTAATTTTAAATGTTATGGAATTGTTACATGTACCTAACAAGAATTCTTTTGTTTTTAAAAAGGGAGTTACTCAATGTTATAATTGTTTAGCATGTGAAATGCTGCCCTGTCTTATTGATTTTTAATTATTGAAATTTAATCTCTTTATATTGCATTCCTGTTTTGATTTGGATTATCTGAGAAGAAGGTATTTTCTCCTTTCTGATTGTTTTGTGAACAGCTTGGTTAAAGCATGGTGTATGCTAGTGCGAATTTTCTGACTATATCAGAGTAAGAGAAAGTCATCCAAAATATTGGGATTTATCGCCTGGCATAACGAGAAAGAATATTGCTGAAGAGTAGAATATTTTTTGAAACAGTTGAACTGGATTTTATGTTTCAACCTTGCTTGTTTGGTAGCACATGGTCGTGTGCATTAATTGTTATATATTTCTTTCATCCTGGTTTCCAGGGTAAGTAAATCCTTAAGTAAATTAGAAAAATTAAACACAATTATTATTACAAATTTTTATTCTTATTTTTATTTCATTTTCATTTTTGTTTGGAGTTTTGTCTTTGTCTTGGGTATATGTTGTACAATAAGAAACCGTTATGGAATGGAGTTTAAAGGCTGCAAGTTGTGGTTGCAGAAATGTTAAGGATGCTGATGGCGTGCCGTTCCATGTCATGTGTATCTAGATGAGTATAACTAATTAGGATTAGTAGTTAAAGTGTGGATCTCTAACCCGTAAATGACTTATTTTTGTGGAAGTTAAATTGGGATTCAGGGTGTATTAAATTAGTTTAAATATTAGAATATCGTTCTTGTTCAGTTAAAACGGAAACGAATTAATCTATATATTATATGTGATTTATATGTCAATTGTGAGCTTCGAGCAATTGCTTAAAGTGGAACAAGAAAAGGCTTCCTTAAAATTTGTGTTAAGACCCTTAAACAAAATTATGTTTAATTATGTCATGCATTTATTTCATTTTTATCAATGTACAAACAGTAATTGGGAATATTTTACAATAGAGATCATTGAGTTAGATTGACTTATTTGTAGATTATCTTTTGCCATTAATTAGCGTACACTTAGGAATGTGGATACATTGCTATATTTACTGGTTGAGTATATTGGCTAATTGAGGTAACATTTATTCAGTTATAACGCAACGGGTAAGTTTGCTGGATTCAGTTACATACTCTGTGGTGGCATGTTAAGTCTTATCCCCTCTACAGAGTGTATAAAGAATTAAATTACGTTACTGAGTCTCATGTCTATATTTAAATATTATAGCGTAATAAAAGCAGTGTGGAAAAGCACGATAAATTGTGATTTAAAAAAATATAGTGTAATAAAGTTACTTTTCATTAATTTTATAGTTCAGATATTGTTTGTAAGAAGTTGCTGTGGATGTATTAGTTTGCATTTGGAAGATTGCTTGTAAGATTATTTCGTATTATTATAAATCTGATATATTATTACAATGGTTTTATTAATCAAAGAGCTAACAAAAATAATTAGACGTCAGGCAATTAGAAACATTCATCATAGCATCTTTTATTAGGCATACAATCCCTGGCAATCCACAGTATCTTATATCGACACCCAACCTGAGACTATCTAGAATCATATCATTCACACACCCACCCATCCACACACACACCCACACGCACACACACACAAAGAATGAAATTTAATGGCAAGTGACTCAATATTAGCCACAAAGGCATCCTGTCGACTCGTTTCGCTCTTATTGGGGCTCATCAGGACAGGAGTAGCGAAGATGTAATATTTAACACTAACACATTATGGGAAGTACAGCATCACCTAGCCCACAATTTGTGCCTTCGTGCTGTTTCACCTGACTTTGCAGGTTTTATCAACATGATTTAAGTGTTCTCTAACATTACGAGCATTATGTAAGTAAGTAGTAAGTAGGTTTATTGCATAACTCAATATAGGTTGTTAAAGTATAAAACAAAATATTGTACCAGAAAGCAAATTATTAAAATACAGTTAATTATATAATTAGTTTTCATTTCTACAACTTAAAATATATTTTTAAATTACTCTTGAATTTTCTTTGAGAATGCTGATTTGTAACTGATTTTGGTATTGTATTATATATCTTAACGCCATAATGAAATACATTTTTTGTGGTTATCGTTTTATTCTTCTTGTATATATAGTAATTGTCTGCTTGTCTTGTGCTGTAGTTATGTATATCTGACACTTTAATTAAGTTGCTAACCAAGTACGAAGGCAGCAAACCATTTATAATTTTATATATAAAAACCATACTATTATATTTCATTTGTTCTTGAACATTTAAAAAATTAAGGCATTCTAACATTTTACGGACTTTGGCAAATCTGCTACATTTTAATAAACATCTCATTGCACGATTTTGTATCTTTTGCAATCTTTCCAAATCACCTTGGTTTGAGACGAATAAAATGGTGCTGCAATATGTTAGGTGTGGATAAACTATTGCTCTATATAAGTTTTTCGAGCAAAAGTTGATAGCTTTGCACTAATTGTTCTCAGAAATCCAACCTTTTTGCTTACTTTATTTATAACCATCTGTAGATGCATTTTAAAAGTTAATTTTCGGTCGATTATTACGCCAAGGTATTTAATGTTCTCTACCAGTTCAATATCAGACCCATCTATTTGTACATTCCTATTTTCTGTTTTCATCATTTGATAACTTCTATCATTCGTTAACAACATCCATTTTGTTTTATCAACATTTATCTTCAGCTTATTTCCAATTATATATTTGCTAATTCTTATTAAGTCACTATTTACAGATTGAATCAGGTTTATTACATTTGCACCTTCAGCATATATTAAAGTGTCATCAGCAAACATATGCATCTTTGTTACCTTCACTACATTCACTATATCGTTTATGTAAATTATAAAAAGCAATGGTCCCAAAATACTTCCTTCTGGAACACCCCACTCAATTTCTGATTTACTAGATGTTTCCCGTTGCCATCTCGTTTCTTGCTCCCTGTTTTGTAGGTAGTCTTTAAACCACTCTAACACATTGTCTTTAACTCCATATTTTTCCAATTTTTGAATGAGAATATTTCTACTTATAGTCTCAAATGCTCTTTTGTAATCTATAAAGACTGCACACACCGCCTTTCCCTTATCCATTGACTCTTTCCAGTCATTTATAATTAGCTGAATCTCTGTTTCGCACGAGTGTTTCGTTCGAAAACCAGACTGATAGGTGGTTAATATATTAGTCTCATCCAAGAATTGCTTCAGTTGCTTATATATTACTGTTTCTAATACCTTTTCAATTGTGGCCAACAATTTATAGGCCTGTACTCTTCGCATTTCTTTGTTGATACTACTTTTTGAATTGGTGTGCTGGAGCACCATCGTGTTGAAACCTTACATTTGATTTTCCAATGCTCCACTCGAAGGTACTACATTGGCCAGAAAGCGAGTTTTTTTTACCTGGAAAAGTTTTGAATTTTGCCAAAAACTTGCTGTTCCAAACAAGGTAGGGATCTTTAGCGTGCATGACAACACACACACGGGACCTCCATTTTACCTCTCATCCGAACGAGGGTGTATTTATGCGAAAAATGCTTGCCTAACATTTTTCAAGCGGACCGTGTCGGGATTTGAACCCTGGACCTTGGGCATAGTAGTCACACACATATCAACTATGCCACGGAGCCGCCACATCGTGTTGAAACCACACTATACGCCTAGTTTCTAGAGGGATATCTTCTAGAAGATCGCTTAATTCGTGTCGAAGAAAGTGAAGGTACTGTTGTGCATTGAGCTGGGTGGGTTTCAACACGCTGGCGCTCCAGCACACAACACTTGTAATGTTAGGGAACACCTAAATCTTGCATATACCAATCGTTGGGTAGGACAAGGAGCCACTAACTATTGGCCACCGCGTTTGCCCGACCTCAACCCCCTGAATTACTTCTTGTGGGGTTATATGAAAAAAAATGTGTATAACACACATACCACAAAAAAGCAGGAATTCGTAGAAAAATACACGAAGCCGTTGGAAGGCTGAGATAAGACGGTTACGCCTTCAGGTTTTTAAAACGAAATTTTTTAAGACGATGTTGTTTATGTATAAGAACTGGTGGCAGGACATTCGAACATTTGTTGTAAACGAATTTTAAATACATTTGATTATTTTGGGTTTATATTTTACAAAAATTATAAGTTGGCTTTTACTTACGAATTCCTTAATAAAAGTGCTGTTCTTGGGATTGTACCTACAAATTACCCAAAAATTTTCAATGCATTTAATCTTAGACCTACCAGTTATACCTTTAAACAAAGTGCATAGATTAATGAAGTTTTTTGGATAGGTGTGCACTTTTCGATAGTAATACTTTTTTGAGTAATTTCAGTTTGAAAAGCACGCCCAATTTTTCCTAGAACCAAAATTATGGAAAAATTATGATTTTCTCTTGCGATAATAAGTAAATGTTTGAGGAAGTCCTCATTTATTAAACACGTACATTCACGCATACAACAGAAAACAAACTACCCTCAAACGGTCAGTATTTCTTTTATTGCAAATTAATATTCGAAGTTCTGCACGATTTTGACACAAAACGCAAAAGTTGTTACAACTTTGAAACCATCAACAATTGGATAACAACATGTATAGTTATTTGAATAGGTATTAATCTCAGCTATCAAACCCTGTATATATATATATATATATATATATATATATATATATTTCTTTCTGCTCGTTAAGAAGCTCTTATTAGTGTTTATTACGAAATCCACCGACGGTTACACAATATTTCCTTGAAGCTTGCTCTGTTATCTACAGAAATAACTGGAAAGTGACCTTTTCAACGTGCAGCTGTGCCTAATTAATGATTGTTTAAAATAACATTTCTAGGAGTTTACGTTTCATGGTATTCTATATAACGGACGTTTGTCTGTTTGTTAAGCAAAGCTTTTCGCCTTGAGATTATTGATTTTTCATGCTCTTATGCGTTTTTTGACGTTATAACCCCTTAAATTAAAATTAATTAAATTAATTAATAATTTCTATTAGCTTATACAATTGATTTTCTTTATGAATCTATTACCTTCTAATCCCTAGTTATAAAATTATGTCAATACTTGTAAATTTAAATTAAATAAATGAAATTAATTTTGCATATGTATAAATGGTTCCTTTCTCTATACAGGGTGTTAGGAAATTGCTTTGTTACCCCCAAATTTAACCCTTTAAATCCACTACAATATATATTACAATTCATAAGATGAAATAATAACTTAGACTTTTATGCAAAGCCCAAATGATCATTTCAAATCGAGCTAGTAATTAAAAGAAGGAAAATATAAGGTCTTGGACAGGATTTGAACCTGCATCTCAGTTTTGCCGGAACTGTGCGTTTACCAATTACGCCACCGAGACCGATGACTATAATTGGGAAATTTACAAATCTAAATCTGTACAGAACTATACATTATTTCATCTAATTAATTGTAATACGTTAGTATTTATCAACTTACCTTCTGTAAAAAAAACTACCTAATATATATATATATATATATATATATATATATATATATATTATTATTATCTCCCACTTCTTTTACTCACTTACTGACTGTCTGTTCAGTCACTCTTTATTCTATTCTTAAAATTTTTATTTTATTTTACCCCTTTTTGTCGCGCCTTTTATGTAATGTGCACACCTAATGCACGCCCCGTACTTGCAACGTTTGGTTGGTTCTTTAATTAAACTTTTTATTTCAATGCCTCGACTATTTAAGCTCTTAAATCTCAGGGTGTTCAACTACTTATAGTGAGTTCTGTTATAAGTAGATGTGCAAAGTCCAACCAAAGTGCACTTCTTTTGTTTTAGTACTAAATTTTTTACTCTACTTTTGTATATGCCAAAATTATACTACGATCAGCGTTGCTTTGTGCCAAATTAAATTACTACCAAAATTATATGACTGTTTTTGACGTTTTAAGATATCTCAGCACTCACCTGGTTTATACTTCGTTCTTGGCCGCTCTAACTGCTGGCTCAAAATCCTATTCGCCGTATGCGTCTTTACACTGTGTCCTAACTGATTGAATTATTGGTGTCGCCTCCAGGTGTTGTTCTTAATTTAGCTGCTCCCCAATACCTGAAATAATTAACCCTAATTTAGAATTTTGAATACCCAGTGCTGTAACTTCCCCTGTGCTAATTTCCGCTTCGAATCCTCCACTACCAATTGTTGTTCTTCTAAATTTCGCTCCTCGTGTTCTCAATTACTCCGTCCGCTTCTTCGTATCTTATCCAAATCTACTCGTCGTCCTAATTCAAATTGCTCCATGCTCCGCTACCTAATAATCGCTATCCAAAACCAACTTCTTTCCCATATATTTTTCCTCTCGATGTCCTGCTACCTAATATCGCTATCCAAATCCCACTTCGTTCCTTATATATTTTTCCTCTCGATGTCCTGCTACAAATCTATAAATCGCTCTCCAAATCCAACTTCTTTCCTTTATATATTTCCTCTCGATGTCCTGCTACCTAATATCGCTATCCAAATCCAACTTCTTTCCTATGTATAACCACTCTCGATGTCCTGCTACCTTTAAATCGCTACCCAATATCGTTCCAAATCTATATAATTTCCCGTCGTTTCGCCGTCGCACAATCACCACTTTTTATACTGTTTACTTTCGTCGCTGTTACTTCTTTACCCTTCTTTACTTAATCAAAACTCTTTAAAAACAAATACTTTTATTAACTTCTTTTAAAATTGTTTACAAATTAGCACAGTTTGAAAAACACGTCTTTTTACAAAATGAATTTCGAAATAATCTCCATTAGTTTGCTTTCCAAGGCGACCATTTTAACTTTCCCGCCTACTACACTTTTAAAGTTCATACTAAATCGTCCAATAACATCCTAACATTTCGTTTGTGTCGCACATACCATAGTTCATGTCCTTTTACACTTTCCTGATTCACATACAATTCTATTATTTGTCCTAAATATTTACAGTTCACCAATCACATTTGACTTTGTTATAACTAATAATTTTGAGCTTACAAATATTGTCCAAAAGTTGATTCTAATTAAAATGAAAAACCAAAATAAATCACACTTGAACCTGGATGCGTGGTTAATAGTAAACATCCATAGACGCATCCGGTTTTTGGACGGCAAATGTACTTTCAATGGCCTTTAAAATTCAAACTCGGTATAAACCCTTGAGCACTGTACATCTCACTACGTCACTCAGTCATTTTAATATTACCTTTTGGCACTTAATTTCAACTACCATTTTGAATGGCACTTTAGTATACGCAAAATACGGCAAACCTACATTTTTAAGTTTATGTGATCAAATATGTGGATTATTTTGCTTGGCATATACTACCTTGTACTAAACAACCCTTAGAACTCTTGGTAGCTCCCTTATACATTACATTGGCCCCACTGATTTTGAATGAAATTGGAAATTTCGTCGGTTTTACTCTTTCCTGGTGTGCATAATTTCTAATTTTATTTAAAATCAAACCCCCCTCTCGTATTTCTACATATTGTAATTATTCAACCCCTATTTTCTTTCTCAACATGCCTGTCTAACTACGCTACATACTAACCTACACTATAAACTAAAACAAAACTAAACTTTCCGTCGCATGAACTATATAACAACTATTCTACTAAACCCTCTTCCTGTACAACTTTATATGGGTATAGATTTTCCAAGTGAAAACGCCCACGATATTCCCCTGTCATAGTAGCTAATTCAAATGTATTTCCTTCCGCAAAAATACGCGTGATCTTGTACGGCCCTTCATAAGAAATTATCAACTTCGCGCAAATGTTCCTGTCGCGGTTCGAAACTCTTAACCTTTTTACAACCACCAAATTTCCTATTTCAAAAGTCGTCCTTTTTTTGATCCTGTTACACCTTCGCTCGATATCCCTACGCTGCATCCTTTCGATCCTACGTCTAACACTACCCAACAACTCTGTGATGTCCTGCACCTCAACTTCTTCCCTCCATGGCCTAGCTGGTATAATCCTTCGAATCAATGTTACCGGACACGTTTTCGTAACTGAACTCGGTACACAATTCATGAAATTTTCAATCTGCGGCAGATATCTACTCCATCTATTATGGTGCTCTTGCGTCGCTAACCGTAGGTATTTTATTACCTCCCGTATATATCGTTCGCATGGATTTGCTTTCGGATGCCGTATACTGCTAAATGACACCTTAATGTTCGCTCTATTTAACCCGTTCCTAAATCTTTGGTTGTTAAAATAAGTCGCGTTGTCTACCAAAATCCTTTCCATTCTCCCTACCTGGCTTCCAAATTCTTTAATCGACTGTAACGCATGCACCGTGTTACTTCGCCTTGCCGGAAATAATTTAACAAATTTTGAAAAAACGTCCACCATTACTAATATGTGCCGATACCCCTGTTCACTCGTAATCAGGTTGCTTAAGTAATCAATAGCTACCAATTCCAACGGTCCGCTCACGTTCACACTCATCGGTACGTTCTGCAACACCACGTTCTTGTCTTTCCCTAAGATACAAATTTTACACCGATTAATCCTTTCTTTAACTACCGTGATGTCGTTCCGTGCATAAAACGCCTCCCTGAATACCAAAAATGTTTTTCTTATGCCTATATGTCCAAAATTTAAATGAATTTCATCTATAATTTCCACAGCCGCGTCTCTGGATATCACTACCAGCTCTGCATCACCTATCTTTTTTACCACAAACTGCCCTACGATGGTAAATCCACGGTACTCCTCCACATTTTCGCTTGTTAATCTCTCGCGGATCGAGCTCACCTCACTGTGCCTCTGCGTTTCCATAAGCTTGGCGTTTGTCCACCGACCAACATCCCTGAACTCCTGCAAAGCAACTAAACACTCCTTCACGTCTTTATTCGCTTCCACCTGCGGTCTGCTTAGAAAATCCGCCGTCACATTCTCCTTTCCTGGTTTGTGCTTGATTTCAAAATCGTATTCCTGTAATACTAACGCCCATCTGTACGACCTGCTGTTTAGAAACTCCTTTTTCTTCCTAAATGTTACCACCGTGTTGTCGGATTCTATTAAAAATTTGTTACCTAGCAGATAAATACGCAACTTTTTCACTGCATATACTATCGCCAACATTTCCTTCTCTGCCGTCGCATATCTGGTTTCGCAGTCTTTTAATACCCTCGAAATGAATACAATTGGTACCTCAGCTCCATCCTGTATCTGCACCAACTCAGCCCCTATCGCATATTTCGACGCATCCGTTCTTAAAATAAATTCGTCTTTGAAATTGGGATATTTTAATGACAACTCTTTATAAAACGCACTTTTTAAATCCTGGAACGCCTTCTCTCGATCAGCAGTCCATTTCCATCTTTCATTTTTCTTCAATAAACTCACCAACGGCACACACAACTCAGAATATCGCGGTATAAACCGTTTATAATAATTTAGAACCCCTAAAAATCCTCGCAATCCTCTTACATTCTTTGGTTGAGCAATATTTTTCAACTCGTCCAACCTTTTATTACAAATTTTCATCCCATGTTCACTGATTTCAAACCCTAAATACGTAACTTTGTTCTTAAACAACTCGCATTTCTCCACGTTCAACTTCAAACCCCCTTCGTCCAGCCTCTGGATCACCTTTTCTAAATGCTCCAGGTGTTCTTGCTCGTTCCTTGAAAAAATCAACAAATCATCCATATAGTGCGAACAGAAACATTCATACTCGTTAAACAGCTTCTGCATGGCCCTTACAAGTGCTGCTGAAGAACTACTTAACCCAAACGGAACTACAGAAAACATGTAAATCTCCCCTTCAATGCTAAACCCTGTAAACTTCTTACTGTCTTCATGCAACGGAATTAACCAAAATGAATTTTTTAAATCTAATTTACTGAAAATCTTCATCTCGTACACTTTGTACAACAAATTATCTAACCCCTGCGGTTGTTCATACTGCGGTTTTGTAATCGAATTCAACTTCCTCGCATCCAAACAAATCCTAATATCCCTTTTGTTGGGTTTAGGTACAATAACTACCGGGTTCACATATGGAGTTTTCGCTGGTTCTATTATTCCTTCTCGTAACATCTTATTAATCTCGGCTTTAACCCTATTTCTAATAGCAAACGGAATTGGATACACCTTTGTATTAAACCCGTTGTCTTCCGTGACTTCTAACTTATGCATATATCGCCTCGCAAATCTTGGCTCTTCATTAAATAACCCTATATATTTATTAAATAATTCTCCTAGCTTCGCCTTTATCTCAATACTCACTTTTCCAATCTGTTCATCATTAATTAATCTCGCAAACATATTACATAATCGTACTTTAACCTGTCTATAATCACTTGTCCTATCCATTCCTAATCCTGACTTATCTATATTATTTCCATTCCTATTTTCCTCACTAACCGTAGACACCATCCATAACTTATCTTTATCAAATATTCGAATCGACCTATCCTTGCCATCTATATTCAATCCAAAATCCTCTATAAAATCCATTCCTAATATGAAATCTAGCTGCAACCCCTTTGTAATTAAAAACTCTGCCTCTCCTGCCTTTTTATCCCCTACAAATATTGGTACACGGATGACCTTATAAATCGTCGTTAGCTTTTTATTCATTGCCGACCATAAATTAACCCCATCAATCTCTTTTATTCTTCCTTTTAAAAAATCAGCATGTTTTATCACCACCTTCTCGTTTACCAGCGACAACTGTGAACCACTATCAACTAAAGCAACATATAAACAATCCCTTAAACTAATATTAATAAACAAAAGGTTCTTTTTATTCAAAGTATAATTATTTAACAATAAGTCTTTTAAACTATAACCTACGTCGATCTTTAATCCTAAACATTCGTTCTTCCAAAAATTTGCGTTTTTTTTTCTCCTGAGGGTGCCTCGTGTATCTGCACCACTTCAATTTTATCCGTGTCCTGAGTCCTTGCGCTAGTTGTCATGTGGTGGACGTTAGCGTCCCTGTCCGTCCGGCTGTATCCGTGCTGTGTTCCGCCCCCCGTAATCCGGCCGTCATCCGCGTTGTCGTCGTGCGGGTGCCTGTTTTGTCCTTGTAAGTCGTTCCCCCGGTGTTCCCTATTGTAGTATGGTCTTCTGTTTCCGTCGTGTCCCCAGTGATTTCGGTGTCCGTGGTTAAAATAGTCCTGTCTGTAGTTGGGTCGATGTTCATGATTGAAATTGTCCTGTCTGTGGTTGTGTCGCTGTTCGTGGTACGCATGTCGTCTGTTGTCTTCCCTATAACCCCGGTTTTGATCCCAATAACTTGTCCGCGTTTTTGCCTCCAGTGCCGTTGCTAAATCAAAGTTTCTCATGACGCCTAAAAATTCCCGTAGTGTTTTTACATTATGTACCACGACCGTCTTCGTCACTTCCGGTTCCATGTGGCCCGCAAGTAGTAAAACTGTGTCGTCCTCGCCCAATTTAGGTGTCAAGTGCTGTGCCTGGTTGAATTTGTCGATTGCGTATTCTTCGCGAGTCCCGTGTGTCCTACTGTAGTGTCCCGTAATTAAATTTGTCCGTATGTCCGTCTGGTGCGTGTTGCTCCAGAACTGTTCCACAAATAATCGTCGAAATTCCGCGTATGTGTCGTACTGTCGGCGTATGATGTTGTGCCACTTTTCCGCGTTCCCTGTCAACGTCGCCCCTACTATCTGTAATTTAGTCCTTTCGTTTTCCGTTTCGACGATTTCGTCCAGTCTGTCTAAAAATCCCATTGGCTGTTCCGTCCTGCGTCCTTCAAATTTAGGTAACGCGTCCCGGTTGAATTTAATGTGCTGTCCGTAGTCCAGTCCAATGCGCCTTCGTTCTAGGTCGTCCAATTTTTCCTGTATCTGTCTTACGTCATGTCCTACCCGGTATTCTAATATCGTGACTTTGTCGTCAAGTTTTTCGTCTAGTTGCGTTCTACCGTGCACATTTTCGTTCTGTATCGTCTCTAAAGTTTGTCCTAAATTTCTGTAGTTCGTCATATGTCTTTTGTCGCATGTTTGTATTTCTGAATTTAATGTCGTAAAACCACTGACCATTGTCTCCTCGACTGTCTCTACGCGTGTCTTAATTTCCGTCCGTAGGTCAGTTTTTGTCGCGTTCAAGTCTCCCTGAATCTGTACCCGTGTATTTTCTAATTTGTCATCTATTCTGTCTATCTTTTCATGTACCTCAGTCCTTATGTCGTCCTTTACGTTTTGCATTTGCGTGTGTAGATAGTCCTGTGTATAATTCAGTTTGGCCGTCAGTTCCGCGTGTGCCGTCCTAAACTCGTTCCTCAGTTCGGTGTGTGAATCTGTAATTTGGTTCGTTAAAGTCGTTATTTTATTAGTCAAATGCGCATTCGCCTCTTTTTGTTCCATCTGTGAAGTTTCAAATTTGTTCGTTAAATTCGTATTTGACTGTTCAACTTTTTCGTGCAAACTCATCATGAGTCGTATTAGGTCCTGGGTTCCGGCGGTTTCTGCTACCCTTACCTCCGGTGCCGTCGCCTGGTCCGTGTCCATGTCTAACACCTCCGGCTCTGTCTGCCTTGCCTCCGTCTCCTGGATGTCTCCTCCTGCGTCTAGCTCTATGTCTTGCGTCCTAATTTCATCGTTTAGTGTCGTGATTTCTGCTTCAATTCCGTATATCCGTCCCGATCTCGTAATCCGTTTCATTTCTGGGTCCGTCATCTCTGCAGCCTATTTTTTAACTCCTTTGCCTGAAAATATCTAAACTACGGGCCCCACCTAATCTCAGGATCCCGTATCCTACTACTATTTCTGTCTAATTTCACTCGATCTAGCCTTTTTTCAGCCCCACGTTGGGTTTGCCACCTTTTATTATTATCTCCCACTTCTTTTACTCACTTACTGACTGTCTGTTCAGTCACTCTTTATTCTATTCTTAAAATTTTTATTTTATTTTACCCCTTTTTGTCGCGCCTTTTATGTAATGTGCACACCTAATGCACGCCCCGTACTTGCAACGTTTGGTTGGTTCTTTAATTAAACTTTTTATTTCAATGCCTCGACTATTTAAGCTCTTAAATCTCAGGGTGTTCAACTACTTATAGTGAGTTCTGTTATAAGTAGATGTGCAAAGTCCAACCAAAGTGCACTTCTTTTGTTTTAGTACTAAATTTTTTACTCTACTTTTGTATATGCCAAAATTATACTACGATCAGCGTTGCTTTGTGCCAAATTAAATTACTACCAAAATTATATGACTGTTTTTGACGTTTTAAGATATCTCAGCACTCACCTGGTTTATACTTCGTTCTTGGCCGCTCTAACTGCTGGCTCAAAATCCTATTCGCCGTATGCGTCTTTACACTGTGTCCTAACTGATTGAATTATTGGTGTCGCCTCCAGGTGTTGTTCTTAATTTAGCTGCTCCCCAATACCTGAAATAATTAACCCTAATTTAGAATTTTGAATACCCAGTGCTGTAACTTCCCCCTGTGCTAATTTCCGCTTCGAATCCTCCACTACCAATTGTTGTTCTTCTAAATTTCGCTCCTCGTGTTCTCAATTACTCCGTCCGCTTCTTCGTATCTTATCCAAATCTACTCGTCGTCCTAATTCAAATTGCTCTATGCTCCGCTACCTAATAATCGCTATCCAAAACCAACTTCTTTCCCATATATTTTTCCTCTCGATGTCCTGCTACCTAATATCGCTATCCAAATCCCACTTCGTTCCTTATATATTTTTCCTCTCGATGTCCTGCTACAAATCTATAAATCGCTCTCCAAATCCAACTTCTTTCCTTTATATATTTCCTCTCGATGTCCTGCTACAAATCTATAAATCGCTCTCCAAATCCAACTTCTTTCCTTTATATATTTCCTCTCGATGTCCTGCTACCTAATATCGCTATCCAAATCCAACTTCTTTCCTATGTATAACCACTCTCGATGTCCTGCTACCTTTAAATCGCTACCCAATATCGTTCCAAATCTATATAATTTCCCGTCGTTTCGCCGTCGCACAATCACCACTTTTTATACTGTTACTTTCGTCGCTGTTACTTCTTTACCCTTCTTTACTTAATCAAAACTCTTTAAAAACAAATACTTTTATTAACTTCTTTTAAAATTGTTTACAAATTAGCACAGTTTGAAAAACACGTCTTTTTACAAAATGAATTTCGAAATAATCTCCATTAGTTTGCTTTCCAAGGCGACCATTTTAACTTCCCTGCTTACTAAACTTTTAAAGTTCATACTAAATCGTCCAATAACATCCTAACATTTCGTTTGTGTCGCACTTACCATAGTTCATGTCCTTTTACACTTTCCTGATTCACATACAATTCTATTATTTGTCCTAAATATTTACAGTTCACCAATCACATTTGACTTTGTTATAACTAATAATTTTGAGCTTACAAATATTGTCCAAAAGTTGATTCTAATTAAAATGAAAAACCAAAATAAATCACACTTGAACCTGGATGCGTGGTTAATAGTAAACATCCATAGACGCATCCGGTTTTGGACGGCAAATGTACTTTCAATGGCCTTTAAAATTCAAACTCGGTATAAACCCTTGAGCACTGTACATCTCACTACGTCACTCAGTCATTTTAATATTACCTTTTGGCACTTAATTTCAACTACCATTTTGAATGGCACTTTAGTATACGCAAAATACGGCAAACCTACATTTTAAGTTTATGTGATCAAATATGTGGATTATTTTGCTTGGCATATACTACCTTGTACTAAACAACCCTTAGAACTCTTGGTAGCTCCCTTATACATTACAATATATATATATATATATATATATATATATATATATATATATATATATATAGTAGGTAGTTTTTATCAACTTACCTTCTGTAAAAAAACTACCTAATATATATATATATATATATATATATATATATATATATATATATATTTTATCTTTATGAAATAATAATTATTGGAGAATTTTATAATTGTGACAAATGTTTAAATGTTTTAATTTAGTTTAAATACGCAATCTACAATTAAGTTTTAGGTATGTAGTTATTAAAATATTTTTCATATTCTATAGGTAATATTTTGTAGAATGTATTTGATAATGGTCCTGAAGACCGAAACGCGTCAAAATAATAAACGCAACTACAAATTGTTATAGTTATTCTACCTACTCTTAGAAATAACTATAGGTATATATTGACCAACGTCCAAGAAATTTCATTATTATATCTAATACAGATGGTCAAGATATTAAAATAAAGTTTAATTTATATATATATATATATATATATATATATATATATATATATATATATATATATATATATAATGTAATGTTAGTAGGGTTACAAGGGTTCTAAGGGTTGTTTTGTGTTGAGGGTGGTGTATGCCAAATAGAGTGAGCCATATATCAGATCCCGTAATTTAAAAATGTATGTTTGCCGTACTTTACATACGTTAAAGTATTTGAAATGTTAGTTGAAATGTAAGTGCCAAGACGTAGATTATAATGACTTGATGACGTGATAAAACACACAGTATTCAAGGTTTTATACTGAGTTGTAGTTTAATAGGCCATTGAACGTACATTTGCCAACCGAAAACCGGATGCGTCTATGGATGTCCACTATTAACCACGCAGATCCAGGTTCATATGTGTATCATTTCGGCTTTTATTTTACTAGAATCAACCTTTGGACAAACATGTAACATCAAAATTATAAGTAATAGCAGTGTCAAATATGATTGAAGGGTTGTGCGATATTTAGGACCAATGATTGAACATTATGTATAAAAATAGGAAAGTGCAAAAGACAAAGTTTAAGGTATTAGTGACACTAACTCGGTGATACGACGTTATTGGATGGTTTTTTTAGATACAATGTAATAAAGAGTAGGCAGATGAATATTGTAATTATCAACTAGGATAAGTAAACAAAGGGAGTCGATTTCGAAATATTTTTGTAATAAGACGTGTTTATAAACTGCGCTAAGTTGTTTTGAATATTTTTTGAAGATTAAATAAATGAGTTTGAATTGTACGAGTTTAATTTATAAAGGAAGAGTAAGGATAAGTAACAATGAAGAAATAATTAATAGCGGCGACGAGTAAAAGTTAAGATTGGAATTAGTGCGACAGCGAACCGGCGGAAAATAAGATTGAATTGGAACGAGATTTATATAGGCAGAAGGCATCGAATAGGAATTATAAGAGTGAAGAATATATTAGGATTGAATTGGATATGGTTTTATGTGTAGCGGGGCATTGAGTGGTAAATTGGCACAAGGCTACGTGGATCATATAAAATTTGGCATACACAAAAGTAAATCATAAAAAGGTACTAAAACAAAAGATAGTGCAGTTTGGCTGGGCATTGCACATCTACTTACCACTGAACCCACGGTAAGTAGGTGGATACCCTGGGAAGAAAGAGTTCATATAGTCGAGGCATATTTAAAACATTTTTGATTTATTAACCAACCAAACGTTGCTAAAGTACGTGGCGTGAAATAGGTATTTGCACATTATATAAAAATCATTAAATTAATAAAAATAAGGCGCGAAAAAGAGCGGTGTGCAGCATAAGAAGGTGGCAAACCCAACGTGGGGCTAGATAGATCGAAAGCCAGATAGAAATAGTAGTAGGATACGGGACACCGAGATTAGGTGGGGCCCGTAGTTTATATATTTTTTTCAGGAAAGAGGAGTTCAAAAATAGGCAGCAGAGATGACGGACGCGGACACGAAACGGATTACGAGATCAGGAAGGATATACGGAGTTGACGCGGAATTTATGACACGAGACGAAGAGATAGACGCAGGGGGAGATGTCCAGGAGACGGAGGTGAGGCAGGTAGATCCGGAGGTGATCAACATGGAAACGGACCAGGCGACGGTACAGGAGGTCGTGGTAGCAGAAACTGCCGGAAACCAGGATATAATGCGATTCCTGATGAGTTTGCAAAACCAAATTGCCGAGTCACAAACGAAAGTGACTAACAAAATTACAGAATCACAGACGGAACTAAAAACTGAACTAACTAACAAAATCGAAGAGTGGCGGACAGATATTAAGACGGCGATTGGAGAGTGGCGGACGGTTTTTAAAACGGCACCAACGGAAGTAACAAAAAAATTGCAGAATCGCACACGGAACTACAAACGGACTTAACAGACAAAATTGGAGAGTCGCGGACAGAGTTTGAGACATTACGCACGAACATAAAAACGGATGTAACTAACACAATTGCTGAATCACACACGGAACTACAAACAGAATTAACAAACCAAATTGCCGAGTCGAGGACGGAATTTAGAACATTTCATGTGTTTTTCCAATGCTCCACCCGAAGGTACTACACTGGCCAGGAAGCGAGTTTTTGTTACCTGGAAAATTTTGAATTTTGCCGAACCCTTGCTGTTCCAAGCAAGGTAGGGATCTTTAACGTGCGTGACAACACTCACACACGGGACCTCCATTTTACCTCTCATCCGAACGAGGGTGTATTTTTGTGAAAAATGCTCGCCTAACATTTTTCAAGCGGACCGTGTCGGGATTCGAACCCGGGACCTTGGGCGTAGTAGTCACACGGAATTTAGAACAGCACAAACGGAATTAACAGAAAATTGAAGAATACGCGATAGACAAATACAACCAGGCACAACATCTGACACCGAAATTGGGCGAGGACGAGATGGTATTACTACTTGCGGGACACATGGAACCAGAAGTGACAAAGGTGGTTGTGGTACAGAACGTAAAGACCCTGCGAGAATTTTTAGGAGTGATGCGGAATTTCGACTTAGCGACGGCACTGGAGGCAAAGACGCGTGGAAATTACTGGGAGCAAAATCGGGATTATAGGGACGAAAACCGACGACATGTATACCACGAACACAGACCTAACTACCGACAGGACGTTTTAACCACGGACAGCGTAATCATTGGGGACACGACGGAAACCGACGACAGTATTTCAATAGGGAACACCGGGTGAACGAATATAAAGAACAAAATAGGTACCAGCACCGCAACGAGGATGACGGCCGTACGACGGGAGGCGGAACGCGAGACGGATACAGCCGGACGGACAGGGACGTAAACGTCCAACATATGACGACAAGCGCGACGACAAAGGACACGGACAAGATCGAGGTGGTACAAGTACACGAGGCACCGACCATCCAAAAAAAGTCAATTTTTGGAAGACAGAATTGTTAGGGTTAAATATAGATTTACGTTATAGTTTAAGAGATTTGTTGTTGAATAATTATACCAGTAATAAAAAGAATTTGTTGTTTATTAATATTAGATTAAGAGATTGTTTATATGTTGCTTTAGTTGATAGTGGTTCACAGTTGTCGCTGGTAAATGAAAATGTGGTGATAAAACACGCAGAATTTTTAAAAGGACGAATAGAAACAATTGATGGGGTTAATTTATGGTCGGCAATGAACAAAAAGATAACGACGATTTATAGGGTCATCCGTGTACCGATATTTGTAGGGAATAAAAAGGCAGGAGATGCAGAGTTCTTAATAACAAAGGGGTTGCAGCTAGATTTTATATTAGGAATGGATTTTATAGAGGATTTTGGATTGAATATAGATGGAAATGATAGGTCGATTAGGATATTAGATAAAGATAAGTTATGGGTGGTGCCTACGGTTAGTTCGGAATATAGGAATGGAAATGATATAGATAAGTCAGGATTAGGAATGAATAGGGCAAGTAATTATAGACAGGTTGAAGTGAGATTATGTAATATGTTTGCGAGAATAATTGATGATGAACAGATAGGAAAAGTGAGTATTGACATAAAAGAGAAGCTGGGGGAATTATTTAATAGATTTATAGGGTTGTTTAATGAAGAGCCGAGATTTGCGAAGCGATATACGCATAAGTTAGAGGTCACGGAAGACGGCGGATTTAATACCAAGGTGTATCCAATTCCGTTTGCAATTAGAAATAGGGTTAAAGCCGAGATTAGTAAAATGTTAAAAGAAGGAATCATCGAACCAGCAAAAACTCCATATGTGAACCCGGTAGTTATTGTACCTAAACCCAACAAAAGGGATATAAGAATTTGTTTGGATGCGAGGAAGTTGAATTCAATTACAAAAGCGCAATACGAACAACCACAAGGGTTGGATACTTTGTTATATAAGGTGTATGAGATGAAGATTTTTAGCAAGTTAGATTTAAAAAATTCATTTTGGTTGATTTTGTTGCATGAAGATAGTAAGAAGTTTACGGGGTTTAGTATTGAAGGGGAGATTTATATGTTTTCTGTAGTTCCGTTTGGTTTAAGTAGTTCTTCAGCAGCACTTGTTAGGGTCATGCAGAAGCTGTTTAACGAGTATGAATGTTTCTGTTCGCACTATGTGGATGATCTATTGATTTTTTCAAGGAACAAGCAAGAACACATGGAGCATTTAGAAAAAGGTGATCCAACGGTTGGACGAAGGGGGTTTGAAGTTGAATGTGGAGAAATGCGAATTGTTTAAGAGCCAGGTCACGTATTTAGGGTTTGAAATTAGTGAACATGGTATGAGAATTTGTAATAAGAGGCTGGACGAGTTGAAAAATATCGCGCAACCAAAGAATGTAAGAAGATTGCGAGGATTTTTAGGGGTTTTAAATTATTATAAACGGTTTATACCGAGATATTCTGAGTTGTGTGTGCCGTTGGTGAGTTTGTTAAGGAAAAACGAGAGATGGAAATGGACTGCTGAACGGGAGAAGGCGTTTCAAGATTTAAAACGTGCGTTTTATGAAGAGTTGTCGCTAAAATATCCAAATTTCAAAGACGAATTTATTTTGAGGACGGATGCGTCGAAATATGCGATTGGGGCTGAGTTGGTGCAAATCCAGGACGGAGCTGAGGTACCAATTGTATTTATTTCCAGGGTGTTAAAAGACTGCGAAACCAGATATGCGACGGCAGAGAAGGAGATGTTGGCGATAGTATATGCAGTGAAAAAGTTACGAGTTTATCTGCTAGGAAAGAAATTTTTGATAGAATCCGACAACACGGTTGTAACATTCATGAAGAAAAAGGAGTTTTTGAACAGTAGGTTGTATAGGTGGGCACTAGTATTGCAAGAGCACGATTTTGAAATTAAACATAAACCAGGAAAGGAGAATGTGACGGCGGATTTTCTAAGCAGACCGCAGGTAGAGGCGAATAAAGAAGACGTAAAGAATTGTTTAGTTGCTTTGCAGGAGTTTAGGGATGTTGGTCGGTGGACAAACGCCAAGCTTATGGAGACGCAGAGGCACAGTGAGGTGAGCTCGATAAGCGAGAAATTAACAAGGGAAAATGTAGAGGAGTACCGTGGATTTACCATTGTAGGGCAGTTTGTGGTAAAAAGGATAGGGGATGCAGAGCTGTTAGTGTTATCCAGAGACACGGCTGTGGAAATTATAGACGAAATTCATTTAAAATTTGGACATATAGGCATTAGAAAAACATTTTTGGTATTTAGAGAGGCCTTTTATACAAGAAACGATATCACGGTGGTTAAAGAACGGATTAATTGTTGTAAGATTTGTATTTTAGGGAAAGACAAGAACGTGGTGTTGCAGAACATACCGATGAATGTGAGCGTGAGTGGACCGTTAGAATTGGCAGCTATTGATTACTTGAGCAACCTAATTACGAGTGAACAGGGGTATCGGCACATATTGGTAATGGTGGACGTTTTTTCGAAATTTGTTAAATTATTTCCGGCAAGACGAAGTAACACGGTGCATGCGTTACAGTCGATTAGAGAATTTGGAAGCCAGGTCGGGAAAATGGATAGGATTTTGGTAGACAACGCGACATATTTTAATAACCAAAGATTCAGAAACGGGTTACATAGAGCGCATATTAAGGTATCATTTAGCAGTATACGGCATCCGAAAGCAAATCCATGCGAACGTTATATACGAGAGGTCATAAAATATCTACGGTTGGCGACGCAAGAGCACCACGATAGATGGGGTAGATATCTGCCACAGATTGAAAATTTTATGAATTGCGTACCGAGTTCTGTTACAAAAACATGTCCGATAACAGTGATTAGAAAGATTATACCAGCTAGGCCATGGAGGGAAGAAGTCGAGGTGCAAGACATCACAGAGTTGTTGGGTAGTGTTAGGCGTAGAATCGAAAGGATGCAGCGTAGGGACATCGAGCGAAGGCGTAGTAGGATTAAAAAAAGGACGATTTTTGAAATAGGAGATATGGTGGTAGTAAAAAGATTAAGGGTTTCAAACCGCGACAGAAACATTTGCGCGAAGTTGTTGTTTCCTTACGAAGGGCCGTACAAAATCACGCGTATTTTTGCTGAAGGAAATACATTCGAATTAGATACTATTACAGGGGAATATCGTGGGCGTTTTCACTTAGAAAATTTATATCCATATAAAATTGTACAAGAAGAGGGTTTAGTAGGATGAGAGTTCATGCGACGGAAAGTTTAATTTTGTTTTATTTTATAGTGTAGGTTAGTATATAGCGTAGTTAGACAGACGTAAGAGAAATGAAATTAGGGGTTGAATAATAATTAATATGTAGAAATGCGGGGAGTGGTTTTAAATAAAAACTAGAAATTATGCACACCAAAATAAGAGTATGAAAACAGACGAAATTTCCACTTTTATTCAAAACCAGTGGGGCCAATGTAATGTTAGTAGGGGTTACAAGGGTTCTAAGGGTTGTTTTGTGTTGAGGGTGGTGTATGCCAAATAGAGAGCCATATATCAGATCCCGTAATTTAAAAATGTATGTTTGCCGTACTTTACATACGTTAAAGTATTTGAAATGTTAGTTGAAATGTAAGTGCCAAGACGTAGATTATAATGACTTGATGACGTGATAAAACACACAGTATTCAAGGTTTTATACTGAGTTGTAGTTTAATAGGCCATTGAACGTACATTTGCCAACCGAAAACCGGATGCGTCTATGGATGTCCACTATTAACCACGCAGATCCAGGTTCATATATGTATCATTTCGGCTTTTATTTTACTAGAATCAACCTTTGGACAAACATGTAACATCAAAATTATAAGTAATAGCAGTGTCAAATATGATTGAAGGGTTGTGCGATATTTAGGACCAATGATTGAACATTATGTATAAAAATAGGAAAGTGCAAAAGACAAAGTTTAAGGTATTAGTGACACTAACTCGGTGATACGACGTTATTGGATGGTTTTTTTAGATACAATGTAATAAAGAGTAGGCAGATGAATATTGTAATTATCACCTGGGATAAGTAAACAAAGGGAGTCGATTTCGAAATATTTTTGTAATAAGACGTGTTTATAAACTGCGCTAAGTTGTTTTGAATATTTTTTGAAGATTAAATAAATGAGTTTGAATTGTACGAGTTTAATTTATAAAGGAAGAGTAAGGATAAGTAACAGTGAAGAAATAATTAATAGCGGCGACGAGTAAAAGTTAAGATTGGAATTAGTGCGACAGCGGACCGGCGGAAAATAAGATTGAATTGGAACGAGATTTATATAGGCAGAAGGCATCGAATAGGAATTATAAGGGTGAAGAATATATTAGGATTGAATTGGATATGGTTTTATGTGTAGCGGGGCATTGAGTGGTAAATTGGCACAAGGCTACGTGGATCATATAAAATTTGGCATATACAAAAGTAAATCATAAAAAGGTACTAAAACAAAAGATAGTGCAGTTTGGTTGGGCATTGCACATCTACTTACCACTGAACCCACGGTAAGTAGGTGGATACCCTGGGGAGAAAGAGTTCATATAGTCGAGGCATATTTAAAACATTTTTGATTTACTAACCAACCAAACGTTGCTAAAGTACGTGGCGTGAAATAGGTATTTGCACATTATATAAAAATCATTAAATTTATAAAAATAAGGCGCGAAAAGAGCGGGTGCAGCATAAGAATATATATATATATATATATATATATATATATATATATATATATATATTACTCATATTTAGACCAGGGTAGAAAATTAATGAATTACATAAAATAATTTTAATCACCGTGTATAAGGAATTTTATTAGATAATACGCTTTATTAAAACACCGTGGAGAATAAAATTCATTCGTTTCAGTAAAATAAGAGATTTAAATCATGTACAAGACGCTTTATATCAAAAGAAACAGTATTAACAAGCTCTGCGTGTAATTTAATTATTCCTAAGAAAGAAACAAATGGAAATTACGTGCAAAATTTATATTAATTAACCCTATTTTAAGTAACCGGTATTAAACAAAGTGTACACATAATAATTAACATTTAATTTGTATTCGCTAAAATGAAAGGATAGAAGTCAATTTTAGTTGGAGTTAATTAAACCATTATTAATAATAAGCATAAAAGTCTGTGAAAATCCAAGATTATAATACCAGAAAATAAAGCTCTGAGAATTAATATTATGTTTGAACACCTGCGTAGTTTAAATGTCATGTACGGCGAAAATTTTGTAGATAACAAATGGTTTCAAAGAATCTTGGAGAAACCGTAGCTTAATAGTCACGAGAAATGCTAAAGGTGGGTTATTTCACACTCCACATGGACTAAAATAATCGATAATAAAGAATATCAATTTGCATCAATAAGAACAGGTTAGATAGACAGATAATATGCACAAGACCGAGACACATATAGTAAAAGGAGTGATTTAAGCAACGTCACGAGGGTCACAATTGGTTGAAAATAGGATGCAAATATCAGAGGTAGAAACAACGATTTCTGTATAAAATTTAATTAGTTATTTCCAGACATTGCGTGCCGTGTTGAGAATTTCTGAGATTTAACTGGTGCGAGTGCAAAATTCGTAAAAACCGACGCGCGAGCTACGGAATGGGAACATAGCATGCGAAATTCTTTAGAATTGTCCATTTTGGGGACTCGACCGACAGACAGGCTAACTTCTATATATACCCAGGTGAATATGATCAAGCTCTCTTACATCCGCGACTTGATTCAATACGTTAAACAGTGCATTTTAGTTTGATAAAATAATTTAAAGTTTGCTCGTATATTTTGGTGATTCAAAATAGTTTGTTCTTTACGTGCTAACATGAATATACTTTAGTGCACTTAGATACAAGGTAATAAAATTTAGTATCACTGTACCAATTAGTAAAATTTACAACGACAAATGTATACACAAAAGTAGGCAGTTTTGGCGTATATTGGTGAAAGAAGTATGAATTTCTTTGCTATTTTTCGGGGGTGTTAATAATTAAATGGTTCATGAATGTGTCTGGATCCACAAAACAAGGGTCAGATATACACAGATGAGTTCCGGAAAAGCCCAGAAACAACTTTAGATGAATGGTGATGGAGAAAATTTTAAAAGCGTTGAGAATCAGAAGCCGTAAATATAACCCAGTTGGAATGGTGTGATTAACAAAAGGGACGATGTACATTGAAGCTACAAGTGCAGTAAACTTCAGGTAAATTATACTTTTTTGTTTGAACTTTGATATTTTGGTGTGTCAAATAACTTCATGATTGATTTACTTTAAATGGACATTAGTGAAATTGTACTAACAATAAAATTTTAATTTTAAGGTGAAATTTTGCTTGTTTAAGTAGAAAGGGTATTTAGTATTGATGTTCTGGATTATGATGAAATTTTAGGTATGTCTTTGAGCTCAATTAGACGAACCTGGTTAATTAACGTAAAGGGTGGTAGATGCTCCTTTGTACTCAGACTCAGGTCTGCATATATTGTTATATTAATTAGTAGGCATCCTACAAGGACTTTAATTCTGGATGCACATTAAATGATAATAAAATTAATCTTGAAATTCTTTTAAAACTGAAATTTATGCTGAATTTTTAATTTGAAATTTTAATGTATTGTGAATATTGATGTAAATAGAGTTAACGTTGATGTTTGTGGTAGGAATGTGTTTGTCTTTTTTATGAATGAGGATGAAGGTTTAACTAGAGGAGCAGCCGAGGCGATTAACAGAAGAAAGTCAATGGACCAACACAGTTAAGGTAATGAATTTGGATTCAGCTTGCAATTGTAAGTGATTAAAAGGTCGATTAGTGGCTTACAGCAATATATATATATATATATATATATATATATATATATTATAATAATTTGAATCAATAAGTATTTAAGATGAAATGAAAACCAACTTGTATTTAAAGTTGAATTACCATTTCAAATCGAACTAGTAATTGAAAACCACTAAAAGAACGTACAGCAGGATTTGAACGCAACCTCTGATTCACCGGATCAGTGCTCTAACCAATTGAGCTATCTAGCCTAATTGATTAGATGATGTTATATAATACTACTGAAGCTTGGTCCTTGTTAACGATTTTCAATTACGTCCTGCATTTAAGAAATTGAATCTAGTTATATACATAATTCATGTACTAATAACTTGATCCTCCATTTTGCAACGTTCGAATAATACAAACATGTAATTATATTATTATTAATAGAGAATAATCCACATTTGGAATGCAAATGAATGCTTAATATATATTAATAGTTATTAAGATGAAATGAAAACCCAACCTTGTATTTAAAGTTGAATTACCATTTCAAATCGAACTAGTAATTGAAAACCACTAAAAGAACGGCTACAGCAGGATTTGAACCCGCAACCTCTGATTCACCGGATCAGTGCTCTAACCAATTGAGCTATCTAGCCTAATTGATTAGATGATGTTATACTTAATACTACTTAATACTACTGAAGCTTGGTCCTTCTCTATTAATAATAATATAATTACATGTTTGTATTATTCCGAACGTTGCAAAAATGGAGGATCAAGTTATTAGTACATGAATTATGTATATAACTAGATTCAATTTCTAAATGCAGGACGTAATTGAAAATCGTTAACAAGGACCAAGCTCAGTAGTATTAAGTATAACATCATCTAATCAATTAGGCTAGATAGCTCAATTAGAGCACTGATCCGGTGAATCAGAGGTTGCGTTCAAATCCTGCTGTAGCTCTTTGGTGGTTTTCAATTACTAGTTCGATTTGAAATGGTAATTCAACTTTAAATACAAGGTTGAATTTCATTTCATCTTAATAACTATTAATATAATTAAGCTTCATTTGCATTCCAAATTGGATTATTCTCTATTAATAATATAATTACATGTTTGTATTATTCGAACGTTGCAAAAATGGAGGATCAAGTTATTAGTACATGAATTATGTATATAACTAGATTCAATTTCCTTAAATGCAGGACGTAATTGAAAATCGTTAACAAGGACCAAGCTTCAGTAGTATTACGTATAACATCACCTAATCAATTAGGCTAGATAGCTCAATTGGTTAGAGCACTGATCCGGTGAATCAGAGGTTGCGGTTCAAATCCTGCTGTAGCCGTTCTTTTAGTGGTTTTCAATTACTAGTTCGATTTGAAATGGTAATTCAACTTTAAATACAAGGTTGGTTTTCATTTCATCTTAATAACTATTAATATATATTAAGCATTCATTTGCATTCCAAATGTGGATTATTCTCTATTAATAATAATATAATTACATGTTTGTATTATTCGAACGTTGCAAAAATGGAGGATCAAGTTATTAGTACATGAATTAGGTATATAACTAGATTCAATTTCCTTAAATGCAGGACGTAATTGAAAATCGTTAACAAGGACCAAGCTTCAGTAGTATTAAGTATAACATCATCTAATCAATTAGGCTAGATAGCTCAATTGGTTAGAGCACTGATCCGGTGAATCAGAGGTTGCGGGTTCAAATCCTGCTGTAGCCGTTCTTTTAGTGGTTTTCAATTACTAGTTCGATTTGAAATGGTAATTCAACTTTAAATACAAGGTTGGGTTTTCATTTCATCTTAATAACTATTAATATATATTAAGCATTCATTTGCATTCCAAATGTGGATTATTCTCTATTAATAATAATATAATTACATGTTTGTATTATTCCGAACGTTGCAAAAATGGAGGATCAAGTTATTAGTACATGAATTATGTATATAACTAGATTCAATTTCCTTAAATGCAGGACGTAATTGAAAATCGTTAACAAGGACCAAGCTTCAGTAGTATTAAGTATAACATCATCTAATCAATTAGGCTAGATAGCTCAATTGGTTAGAGCACTGATCCGGTGAATCAGAGGTTGCGGGTTCAAAATCCTGCTGTAGCCGTTCTTTTAGTGGTTTTCAATTACTAGTTCGATTTGAAATGGTAATTCAACTTTAAATACAAGGTTGGGTTTTCATTTCATCTTAATAACTATTAATATATATTAAGCATTCATTTGCATTCCAAATGTGGATTATTCTCTATTAATAATAATATAATTACATGTTTGTATTATTCGAACGTTGCAAAAATGGAGGATCAAGTTATTAGTACATGAATTATGTATATAACTAGATTCAATTTCCTTAAATGCAGGACGTAATTGAAAATCGTTAACAAGGACCAAGCTTCAGTAGTATTAAGTATAACATCATCTAATCAATTAGGCTAGATAGCTCAATTGGTTAGAGCACTGATCCGGTGAATCAGAGGTTGCGGGTTCAAATCCTGCTGTAGCCGTTCTTTTAGTGGTTTTCAATTACTAGTTCGATTTGAAATGGTAATTCAACTTTAAATACAAGGTTGGGTTTTCATTTCATCTTAATAACTATTATATATATATATATATATATATATATATATATATATATATATATATTAGGTAGTTTTTTTTACAGAAGGTAAGTTGATAAATACTAACGTATTACAATTAATTAGATGAAATAATGTATAGTTCTGTACAGATTTAGATTTGTAAATTTCCCAATTATAGTCATCGGTCTCGGTGGCGTAATTGGTAAACGACAGTTCCGCAAAACTGAGATGCAGGTTCAAATCCTGTCCAAGACCTTATATTTTCCTTCTTTAATTACTAGCTCGATTTGAAATGATCATTTGGGCTTTGCATAAAAGTCTAAGTTATTATTTCATCTTATGAATTGTAATATATATTGTAGTGGATTTAAAGGGTTAAATTTGGGGGTAACAAAGCAATTTCCTAACACCCTGTATAGAGAAAGGAACCATTTATACATATGCAAAATTAATTTCATTTATTTAATTTAAATTTACAAGTATTGACATAATTTTATAACTAGGGATTAGAAGGTAATAGATTCATAAAGAAAATCAATTGTATAATAAGCTAATAGAAATTATTAATTAATTTAATTAATTTTAATTTAAGGTGTTATAACGTCAGAAAACGCATAAGAGCATGAAAAATCAATAATCTCAAGGCGAAAAGCTTTGCTTAACAAACAGACAGACGTCCGTTATATACAATACCATGAAACGTAAACTCCTAGAAATTTTAAACGATCATTAATTAGGCACAGCTGCACGTTGAAAAGGTCACTTTCCAGTTATTTCTGTAGATAACAGAGCAAGCTTCAAGGAAATATTGTGTAACCGTCGGTGGATTTCGTAATAAACACTAATAAGAGCTTCTTAACGAGCAGAAAGGATGCACAATTAATAATATGTTACAGAATGAGACGGGCATAGAAGCATGCATTTAGTAGGCATATATTCAATCCACGTGGGGTAGACATAAGACGCGGGAAGCTATATCGGTTTTCTACCACTCAAGCAAGATTAGAACGCAACATCCAATATGCATAAGACAGGAATAGAGATATTACAGGCGGCGTTATAAGACATCACTGAAATGTATGATTGGCCGAAATAGGTAATTTTGGAACAGAGGTACATGTGATAGTTTTGTTGTTTTCTTACGATTTAAACCCGAATTTTTACAGTTTATAAAGTCGATAAATACATCGCGCCCATCTGACAATGACGTCACCAATGCACAAATTATATTACGCAATAATCGGAAAATATAAATTTAAGACAATAGTTTATATCAGCGAACAAATTAAACAATGGAGTACTTACATCAGAAATCTGGCGTCCTGCGGAGTTGAGTTAAAGTTGGCTTCTATTAAAGTCCATCAGGGCTACATATGGCCCTTTTAAGGTAGTTAAAGATGGTACGCCCAACGCTCTTCCAAAGCGCTCGGACCAGCTCCGGCAGTCATGGGCTCGTTCATCCAGGGTCGTGCAGTACGGTTCGCCAATGGCTGCAAATTATCTCTACCTATGCAGGGAAAGACGGGAACATGGTAAAGGGCGACAAACAAAGACAATCAGGAAAGGATATCTACATAAATAAAGATAAGGCACGATACGATACCTAAAAACGTCCACTCCACTCGAAGGTTCAGGCAAAAAAGCCACGTTAAAGCGTCTAACGGAAACTTCTGCCCACTTTTTTCTTTCACGCGTCGGCACGAAGTTATTCGTCCAACCCACTATTGACGTGACGGAAATACGCGCACCGCGTCTTTTGAATTTTTGGCGCGAAACTTCCGCACATCAAAATTAAACTAAAACATGTTTAAGGGCCAATTTGGCACGTAACAGTTTGTAGTGGGTTGACGAGCAATATTTCTAGAAGTTTAAAACGGTTACACCAAAATTTGCGGAAATGTTAGTTTGCAATTAGGTATTTCGAGTAAAGTGTGGCCGAGAGGGGCCTGGCTTACGATATAAATAAGCTAGGGAAATTAAGTTTTCTCTTTTATTTTGCATCGCTTACGACATACAAAAATCTACTGACGAGGCTTGTAAGTATAATACAAATTTGTAAATTCAATAGTACAATATTAGATTGTTGTGGCCTTATCGTTAGAAACGCGAATTGTGTCGAGTTTATTTAAATGTAACTAAGGTCCAAAGAATACTTTAACAAGCTCGTAAATTAATAAAGCGATAAATAACAAGTGCAATATACATGGGTTTGGATATTGAAATTGATATTGGATGGGCATCATGAAGCGCAGCTTAGATGGTGGTCATCTTTAACATCTAGTGGAGACACACGCAGAACCACTAGACCGAGGGGTTCAGGAACATAATACATCGTCAACGGAGATGGAATCTTCAAGTTTTTCCAAGTAACGCATTAGAATTTGCTGTTTTTTTTATAAACTGTTGAAAATTGTGTGATGTGCGAGAGTGAACTTTGATGGTATTTTTCGTTATTTTACGTATTGAAAAAGATACGTATAACTGACTATTAATATGGTATTTTGAATATAAAACAAAAGGTGTACGTAAAGCTTATTTGAATTGCTTGATAAATTTAAATTTAATTGTTAAGAGTACATGGTTTTTTTTTGAAGTTTGTAGTACTAGTATGCAAAGTGGAAAGCATACATTGATAAACTGGGTTATCATGAGCTCACCATATTGCAGTGTGTAGTAAGAAACCAAGGTCAGGTATTATTTGGGGCCCATTTACTCCTGTTGCTTTAAATGTGTTAGAAATTATCACTTTACAAAAACTTGAACTTTACAAAGATAGCATGTATTGAGGTGTAACTTGAGCACCGAACTGTAAATAACTTTGAATTATTATTTGTAAATAGTGGTTAATAAATATTGTATGATTGTTGTATTATTTTATGATTTTATGGTATGATGTGTGAACGGTAAAGAGAATGAGAGTAAATTTAGGTATATGAGAAGAAGCACAGCTGAGCTAGCCAGGGAAGCTGCTGAAGAAAATAATTTGATGAAGCAGAATATGGGTAAGAAAGTTTAGTAAAATTTTTATATTTTTAAAAATTATTTTTTTTTGAAAACTGGTGAGGTCCAGTCTTTAAGAGAGTTCCACGGCAACTTATGACGGCCCAACGTTGGGGCTCAAATGTTTTTTTACAGGCAAGGTCTTTATAGGCATAACACGGAAATTTATGACGCCCAATCTGTGGGGCTCGTATGATCTTTAGAAAGTACCAGTTCCTGTGACCTAAAGGCACATAACACGGCAATATATATATATATATATATATATATATCTTATATACTGTCAAGAAGGGGGTGGGCTTATAAAATGTTTAAATAGGGCTTCGAAACGACTTTGCTAGAATGGGGGTATATTTGGTTTTGTTTGAGTATTTTCTTTCAGGTATTTTTGGTTTATAAATTAACAACAACTATTCCACGTTTATAAATTTATAAAGCTTTTGAAACTGCATTGCATTCAACAACATATACCGGCCATAGACCAGGCTAAGCTAGTTATAAGTTTGCATTGTATACGTATTTTAATTGTTATGGTTGCACGTATATGCAATTTAATTTGGAGTTAGCGTTTTCAGAACCATTTGAATGTAAAACAAATATCAAAATTGCTTGGTATACTGCACGCTTTTAAAATTTTAAGGAGTTAAGTGATACTCCGTAAAATTTGTAAATCAATTTCAGTTTGAATATGTTTTAACAATTAAAGATTGGTTATGTAATGACAGGACGTTTACCGAATAAGACATAAATGTCTGTTGCGTACAATTTAAAAGCCGAACCATCAAAGTTTGTTAGCTATTTTCAATATTGTAAAAGTTCAATATACATAAATCACTGGATTACAAACCATCTAGAAAATGAATGTATCTAGAGAAAACAACTGTATTATTAATCAATTATTAATAATTATAAATTACATAGTGTGCGTAGAGATAGTTGTCATGGCAACGGAAACAAAAGAAGACGGTTTTATTTTATAAGGGACTTCAAATTTATATTACTGAAAAATAGACGTGTTTTTGTACTGTTATGAGTTTTATTACATTTAAAAGTTACGAGAAAGTTTTGAAAGTCAAGTTGTACCTGGAGATAGCAAATAGTAGCAGTTTTACGGCGAATAAAAGTTAATTAAAAGAGGGAGTGCTGGTCTGTACCGTTATTGTTTGAAGACGAAAGCATAGTGGAATTGGAGTTATCTGAGTATTTGTATAACATAAAATTTGTAGAAATATTAGTAGTTTTATAGTCTGGAGATTACCAGTTGCTCGAGTTACTTATTATTTACAGGAGGTGCCTGCAGTTGGTCACTTGGCTTCAGGACGGCTGGAAGGCGGCGCTTGTATCTGGATTCCAGGTATTAGTATTTAATATCTACGCAGTGCTTTAATCAAATTTATAAAAGTGGAACTAGTGTTTGGGAATACTTTTGGCTTTTAAAATTATTTTGAAAATCCTTGAATATTTGTTTGGGTGTCTAGTTGAGAGGTGTTTGCTTAGGACGGACCCACCCTAGGTAGATTCCGCCACGTGTTTGACGGCCCTGTAAAATATTTAAGTGCAGCAGCCGTGTAAAATAATTAAAGATAAATTGTGTGGCATAACTCAACAAGGCTCTAAAATAAGACAAGGACGCCTATCACTAATAAGGTAGGATCACAGTATATATAAATATATATATATATATATATATATATATATTAGTATAAATATACACCCATGCATGCACACACCTAGCGACGGATTCATCACATCACACACACACCCACTCACAATGCACACAAACTTTTTGAGATAACTTCTAAAATGAAACCGTGTCGATTGGAAATGAAAGTCAACTAGTTTAAAGAATATTAAATTGTAAGTTTCGTTATTTACAGAGTAGCCTACCTAGTGAATAAAAAAACAACATCTAACAAAGCCATGTTGAATTTGTACCCTAGCTAAAAAAAAGGTGCTATTTCTGTCCAGTTTGTGAAAGAAACTTGTCATTCGTGTAGAAGATTGTTATAAACATTTTCACAAACTACAAAAATATTCTTTTGCTTGTTGATTTTGAATAAATTTGGGATTATTATATTTTCTGTTAATTTATTAAGAAATTTTCTGTTATGTAACGCAGTCTGGATTTTTTTGTGGTCTTCACAAAAGTTATCTATTTATATTTACACTGATATAGTACAAATTTTAATTGTAGCTGAAGTGCATAAATTGTAGTCAGCATCCTAGCCAAGATTACAAACTATAAATTATTTTATTCTGGGCAATCAACGTGTTAAAAAATAACATTAATTCGGCCTTTGGAGAGGTTTTTGTCTAAAAAAGCAGAGTTATATTTAGAGAACAAAAATTAATGCCTTCGATCTTTTCTTTAAGTCTTATGAACTATTGTTCAAATAAAATTTATATTTAAATTTGTCTCAAAAATGTTTCAAAGTTCTAATTATACACTTTGTAAGAAAATTGTCAGGGTATAATTACTCGGAAGCAAACATGTTAATAGAATATATGACATTTTTTTAAATTTACGTAGTACTTTTTTATTTTACAAATACAACCATATAAATAAAGTTCTTTATTATACTTAAAAATTATCATATCAATATTATTACTTTACCATTAAAATTAATTACTAATCACTCTCCTCTGTTCGGCTTTTTGAATCATCATATGTACATAGCTGTTCTTTGTTTGTAAGTGGTTGATCAACTTCCATATCATTTGTGTGATTTAAATCAACCAACATACATTCAGTAGTGTCGATTTCCACTTCTTCGGTCGAATGATACAACCTATTTTCTTCAGGTATGCTGAGTTCATTTTGTTCCGTTTCATTGGTTACTTTGTTTATTATATCTAGAATTTCTGTCTCATCATTTACAAAATTATCTTTAGTAAGGTGGTTGTCTATTTCATCATCTTTGTGTTCCTTCTCTTTGTCTGTATTATTACAATCTTCATCTTTGTGATTTCGCAGTTCAAAATTTGTTATTATTCGTTCTTCTATTCGTTGTAACTCAGCAAGAACTTCTTGCTTACGTTTTTCAATCAATTCTGAAAAAAAATGCAATCTGTAGTGGATGCAATAAGCAACTTTATGAGTTTATACTTTATGTAGGTCAGGTTATTAAAGATTATGGACCTGAGGTTTCATCTTAACACAAAAATTGCTTGTGATTACTAAGATACTAACTCCACAGACAATAGTTTATAAACAGTTTTATTTAAAAATATGTTTTTATTGTGGGTTTTAGATCACATAATTAGAAATCAACGCATGAAAGATTTGCAGTATTTTGTCTTGCTCAGTATAGATACAGTAAAACACAATTAAGTTGACATTAGTTATTGTTCTATTTATGACATTAACATTTTATTATATTGAAAGCAATACCCAAATATAATACAAAATCCAGAAATTTTTTTTACCAATAAGTCAAATTCTATGATTACACATAACAACTTACAGTAGAGTTAAAAAATTACAAACCTGCTTAAATCTATGGACCATACAAAAACAAATGAAACAAGATTGTGATTAACTGCTGTAAATTTCAAACTGAAAAAGTTACTTTTGTCGCCACGTAAATTAAAGCTGAGCAAAACAAAAAATGTTTATTTAGGTTCAGTGCACATTCAATTACGTACACTGCCACAAACTTATGCCTGTTTTATAGCTCAAACATAGTTTTACTAGGAATTTTAAAAGCAATCGTAACAAAGTTGAATTTTGTTATTCACATTTGGTTTACAACTCTATTTTAATTATAAATGGAAATGTGAACATTGTCAGAAATTGGAAAATATTCATTCATTACGTAAGGAACTTTATGATCAACCCATAAAAATACAAGATCTATAAAGATGAAAAAAGACATACACCGAGGACATGGTATAAAGTCATTTCACTAAGGACGAATTTTAAGTTTTGGCTTTATACAGTCAGGTTATAAAAACACTAGTTAATTCATATTCTAATTTATGATAGAAAATTAATTCTTAGTACAAATCAAAAAATTGAATACTCAAAACAACCAAGAACTGAAAAAATGGGTTACTTCTGCCGAAACCAAACTGATATTCTTTAATTGAATCAGAAAGAATACCAAAAGAAAAAGGATAACGGTTCAAAATCCTGATAAATATAATTTAAACATTCTCGACTGGAGATTTGCTTATATCTTATTTTATGAAACAATTTTAGAAGAAAACAAGGATTGAAAAATAAGGTATAAAGAATTTCTAATTCGGATATGTATGAAGAGAAAAATAATTTTTTTATACCTTTCTTATCCATTTCTAAATCAATATTACGGAAATGATTGAAAACTTACAATTTGAAATTTTTTTCAGCAACTTTGCGTCTATATTATTCAGTACATCCAAGAATAAATTTGCATACACCCCTTTTTCCATTCTATATGGACCTGCATGTTGAAAAAGTTCTAGAATACTATAACAGGTAAAATGGCTTGCGTATTTTAGTGAGCTAGAGCCAAACTATAGGTTTAACCAAATTAGTAGGATCTTTTGTGAGGACTCTGACTAAGACAGGTCTCCAAAAGAGGGCAGTGGCTCTTTCGGTACTTAGAGGCGAAGACCATAGGGGTCGGTATGGTATTCTAAGACCGTCTACTACAATGTGGATGGTAAATCACCAATTACCTCCTAAGTACACAGCGTATCAGAAATGTTTTCAAAAGTGATCGTATCCTCTGGAGTAAAAGTTTCTGGAGTTAAAATAGTGCCCCGTGCGGATTTCCGGAAGGAAACTACTTCGAAGGTTGTAATCAGGAAGCTCAACAAGAAGAAAATAATAACCGGAAGCATCCTGCAAATCGGGGCATGGAATGTTAAAAGTATGAAGCAAGTAGTTAAGATAAAAAATTTGAAAATTGAATTTAATAGGTCATCATCAGATATAGTAGGAATTGGCGAAATTCGGTGGCCAGAGCCATGGGATTTTTGGAGTAGACTTTAGGGTAATTCATACAAGATCAAAGGAAAGAAATTCGGGTATGGGCATAGTTATGTGAAACAAGATAGGACACTATGTAGAAAAGTACTTACAAAAGAACGAAAGAGTACTCATGGTTACATTAGAATTTAAACTGGTAGATACACTAATAATACAAGTCTATATACCACTTTTAGCTACAGTGATGAAAAGGTGCAGAAGCAATCTACAAAGATATCAAAGATATACTAAGATTCGTAGAAGGGCATGAAAATTTAATAGTTACGGAAGATTTTAATGCAGTGGTAGGTGAGGATAGGGAAGGATAAGTTCATTTGGTTTAGACACGAGAAATGACAGGAGAAATACGCTAGTAGAATTTTGTGACAAAAACCATTTTAACCACTACAAGCACATTATTTCAACATCATACTAGGTGACGATGGACATGGAAGATGCCATGAAACACGGCAAGAGATCAAGTAGATTACATTCTTGTTAGACAACAGTTTAGGAATCAAGAACAAGACTGTAGAACCCACCCAGTAGCAGATATCGACACTGACTGTAACATAGTAATTATGAAAGCCATGCTTAACACTCTCACTACCATGTGTATCATTTATGATACACCAAGGAATGAACCATATGGGTAAGGTATATACAAAATTATACACAGGGCTCGTGTAGTTTTCAAATCGCTGTGTATCTAAACAAATACAGTTCACAAGGTGTCTTATGCGAACTGGATTGCCGTGGCCTGCACTACATATCACCTTATCAAATTTTTGGCCTATGCATATGTATGTAAGTATTTATTTTAAAAATAATAGACACATTTATTTAGTTGAATACTACAGCATACATATAATTGCAATTCGAATATACAAAAACTAAGTAAAGATAAGAAACATCTAATGATTAACATAAACAAAAATTAAATAAAATGAAAAACATCTAATGCACTTTGTTGAAGCGTTGTCTGCAAAAATGCTGCGATAAATCACAGGTATCGCAAAGACTTGTAAGTTGGGCGGTCAGTATTTTCTTCCCATCTATGATTTTTCCTTTTTTTCCCATACATTTTGTAGCATTCAGAGCACCAACCTCTTTTGCTTTTTTGAGGATGTGGAACAAGATGAGTTTTCTCTTTGGAGTTGTAGGCTCAATGCGTTTTCTCTGATCTCCATATATTAAAGATTCAATTACTTTGTGTCTGAACACTGATATTATTTTGATGAATGGTATTTTCTTTATACAAAAAATATGCATTTACAAGTGATATGTCTTATATTAATTCCATTATAATTTTTCTGTTACCATTTAATACATATTCGTAACGACGTGTTATATGATGCTAGCTGATCACTCACATCAACAGAAAACCTTCCAGCATTATAATCCAAAACACACCTGGATTTTGTAGTTTCTTGGCTAAATTTTGATGTCACTTTTTGTGTCTGTATCAATGTGGCATGTACTCAACATCAAAACATCCCTTCCATCTTTCCATTTTAGAACAGTGATACTTTCTTAGGATTCTTGTGCAATTATTGCTCCTCGTTGAAGCCTGGCATTCTCTGTGACTTCTGGAATTTGTTTCCAACTTCTACGTTGTTCCAACATGAATTTTTGTGTCAAGAGCCTTACCGCAAATGGTATACTTGTATAAAGATTGTCAATTTACAAGGTCCTATCTTCATTTAGAAGGTTTTTTCAAAATTTTATGATAACATTTTCAGAAGCCGGCAGATACTTTGTCGTTCCCTAAATATAGCAACAAATTCTGTGTGTAACCGTGTTGCATGCAGAGTTTATATACTCTTTTCCCATAGCCATGGTGTTTTGAAGGAATGTGTTGTTGAAAACTCAAGTGCCCTCTTCATGGAATCATAGTTTCTGCAATACAGGTTTTTGATCGTGGGAAATACGTACTTTGAAAGCTATGCACGAATTTTTGCAGTACTTTTTCTATTTTATATATGCGGTTTTTGGGGTCAGTTTGAATGTTATCAGCAAAATCCTCCCAAACTTTAGAAGAAGTTCAAATTGATTGCATGGCATAGTACTTTTACGTAAAGGAAATGAATATAAAACATTTATGTTGGTACTTTTACCATACCCACACAACCAAGTAAACCAAGAATTTTTTTGTTTCTTCAGCATCGGTAGGTGTCCACAAATGTAGTCTTGAATCAGGTGTTACATCAGGAGATTCCAGAACTTGCGTCACATATAAATTTCTCTTCCCTGTCATTATACTTATAATCTCGGGTACAACAAATAAGGTAAGGTAATCAATTGGATCAACCATTGCTAAAATTCCACTAATAGAGGAGTCCATTCCACTTGAACCTTTAAAGAGAAAGGCTTTTTGTTTTCCTACAGAATTTTCCCATATTATCGTAGAATAAGTGTGATCTGTGCCTTGTAGTTTTTTATTTTATAATGAAACATGTATGAAACACTAATGTGAATAACAACTAGTCAACAAAATACAATAAAAGCATGTTTAAAATTACAATTTAAAAAGGAAAAAAATTACAAAAAGATGGAAATTATATCATAAATCTTCAGAAGACAACCTTAAACAACCTACAAAAGCTAAAAAATCAGGTACAGTTTAGAAAGCATTTTCTAATAAGAATCTTTTTAAATTCAATTTAAATTCATCGAAAAGCAAATCTTTTATGCTAGAATGAAGTGTGTTATAAAAGGTACAGCCAAAGTAGTTAGAACCATTTCTGCTCCTACTTAATCTATGGTAAGGTTCAACTAATTTACCCTTGCTACGAGTGTCAAAGTGATGAATATCGACGTGGTGATGATATTGCAAGATTTGTTTTTTGACAAAAAGCAAACTGTAAAATAAACAGACAAGGCAAAGTTAAAATTTTAAATTTAATAAACCGTAGAACATAAGAATTGTGATCTAGATATTCATAACCTTTTGGTATTTCTATGAGCACCTTTTCATTAAGATCGCTATATAGGTATGCCCACTTTATGTCTCAATGTGCATGACACCAATTACCACATATAACCAATAAGGTAAAAAATAGTTTTGCCAAATTAAAATCTATCACAGGGGCAAACATATTGAAATAATATATGCCAAGTGTTTGTTGAAAGCTGTGGGCCACCAATCTAGCCCTAAAACGTTTAACAGTGCCATCAACATGTGTTTTGACACTAAACACCCAACGACATATAATTACCTTTTAACCTGGCAATCTAGGGATTATCTCCCATACGCCTCTTCCATCATTCGTCGCAATTTCCTGCTTAATCGCCTTTTCGCTCTCGTCATGGTGCTTAGAATTAGCTACCTCTTAATATTTGTCACGAATCTGTATAAAACATGCAAACTAAGGTTCAGCATCATCACATTGCATAAACTTAGATGTACTTTTGGAAGGATCAGAGAAATTAAATTCACTAGAATCATATTTTAATCCATTTTGGATGTAAACATTCTTAACTTTATTTAAAGAGCAACACTTTTTCTGACCATACAAATAGTATACGTCCGTTCGACTACCATCTTTTCTTGGTACTTCCAAACGTTTCCAATTTATCGTGACATGAAGTGAAACATCTCTGGTATGACCACACTCAATGTTTCCAGAATTTTCTTCGGTAGTACGTTCGCCCACAGAATCATGATCCTCATGAGACGTTTCTGATTTAAGAGAGACTTTATTGACATGATTCAAACTCACAGAACTCTCATCCACTTTAACATGTTTGAGTTCTATAATTTTATTCCGTATTAGTTCAAAGACTCTGTACTCATGAGTAGACTTTCCATATCCAAGAAATGTACCCTTTCTAGATTTTGCCTCAAGTTTATGACGGTAACGCTTGGATATATGGATAAACGCAAGAGAGCCAAAAACAAGAAAGTATGAAACTACCTTTAATCCTAACATACGCTCAAATTGAGCAATATAATCTTTAATTTTACTGATAGTTTCAGTCTTACTATTTATCGGATAAACAGTAATCCAATGTGAAAAATCGCCAATAATACTTAAAAAGTATTTAGCTCCACCAGCACTGATAACAGGAGCTTCTCCCCGGAGGTCAATATGCAAGAGTTCTAGAGGCCTGCTGGATTGAATACCATTCAATTTTTTAAGTTTGCCCTTGATACAAGAGTGGCAATTGATTTCTTCTCTACTACAATTTTATCGTTAATTGCGCTACAAATGTTTTCTGAACCTAGATGTGCACAACATGTGTGCCATAAGGCTAATGAATTGGATTCTTGATTAGTAATATTCAAACTAGCTTCTGAATTGATATAATTCTGATTTGACTTTATCTCCTTTACAATATACAACCGCTTACTTTTGTGAATACGTACAAACAATGTATTATTCGGGTCATACACGTCAAGAAAGTCATTTCTACCTATAAAATAAAATCCATTATCAGCCACCAAGCCAAAACATTAAATTTTTAGATAGATCGGGCACACAATATGCTTCTTTTGATAGTACCTTTACTGTTGTACCCTTTTCAGAAATTAAATCTATATAAACCTTACTTACCTACTCCTTTGGCTTGAATTATACCCTTGATTAATATTCTTATTAATTTCCTTAAAATCAAAAAACAATTCCTTGCAATTACAAAAGTGATGAGTTGCACCTTATCGAGAACAAATTCGTACTCTATTATATCCAATTTCTCTGTATTATGCAATTCGAGGAATTGTTTGGAGCGGGTTTTGGTGGTACCTGGGACATATGCACCTGCACTACTACTATTTTTATTTATTTATATTAGGCTGTTTACTCACACCAATTTTGAATTTAAAACAATTTTTAGCATAATTCCCTACTCTGTTACATTTTAAACATCGAATTTGAGGTTTTTCTTTCAATTCTGGATTATTTTTACTACTTACAATAAATGCACCTGAAACAGAACTATTATTTGATAATACATGTAAAGAATTTTGAAGACATCCTTTTTCTGCTAATAAAGCGGTGGTGACAGCGTCAGACGTGAATTGATTGTCGGGCAATTGGTATAGTTGATGGACGATAACTACCTATCAGGCAATCCACTGACCACCTTATAAGCTACGCTTAAGTCTTTAATTTAATATTTTACATTGGCAAGTCATCTTTGCAGATCCTTTAGATGTGCAATATACAAGGAAATCGACTTCTCTTCAAGAATTACCACTGAGAAAAATTTGGTTAGAAATCTTCCAATCATCGCTTTAGATGAGGGCTCAAAATTTGCTTCCAAAGTCGTCCATATAGTAATCCATATAGTATTCAATTAAACCATTGACGATTGGTTTCACTTGTGTGCTCAACAACAAATAAATTGTTGAAAGTGCTTTGTTCCTACATAGAACATATTCACTTTTATCTTTAGATGCCATGCTTTGGGGCGAAGAAGTTTCTTTCTCCCCATCAACATAAGTAATAAAGCCATATAAACCATGGGCTCATAGAAGCATCTCTACATCTATTCGCCATTCACGATAGTTTGCAATTCCTTGCAACTTAGCAAAATCTAAGGCATTTTTATTAACACTTTCAAATGTTAACATTATTCACAAAAATAAAGCCCGTAAAGCTAAAACTAAGCTGTATATTCTAATCTTAATGATTATCAACAGGTCGTTGCCTTATTTAATCGAGAATTTCATTACTACGTGTTATGAAAAATCACAAAATATCAATAAAACTTACTAAATTGCAAAAATATCCGGATATCTGCCTTGATTTACACAAACAAGTAAATTTTTTGCTTCACTGTATTCATATTTTTAATTTCTTTAACTTTTATTAATTTGTCAGAATTCATAACATTAAAATTAGCACATTTCACAGAAGACAGTAACCATGTATATTGTCTCGTTTTAGCATGCTGGACCCATAACCTTGCGACTACAGGTTGTTTAATATCTGTTTAAATATGCTTCTGAATACTTATGAGAAGGAAAATGATTCCACATTTTCACATAATTTATTTTTCATAGTTTTCCATCTTGGTACGCAAACAACTTACAACTGCCATTTTTCATCATTAAATCAGTCCATGACAAGAAAAAGGCGGCAAATACAAATAATGAATTACAAAAATATTTGTAATAAAATGATTAGAATATTCACAGATTCTCGACTAGATTTTTTGGGGCCAAAACTGTACGTAACATAGTTTCAATATACATCATTGTTATTTCCATGAAACAAACCCAGATGCTGAGTAGAGGAAATGCACGGATATTAGATTGCAGATGAGTTGACCATTTCATACATATTAACCCAGTTACAAAAAAATTAAGCACGTCGTATAAACCATAAGAATCATGTATCTTTCGCGTGATAGAATTTTAAAGTAAGAGAAATCATAGTAGTACATTCGACAGAAAAGAAAGTGAATTATTTACTTACAAACCGGTAATAAACAAACACCGAAAATGTGGTTATACAAAAATGTAATTCTGCAGCCACCCAAGCCATAGAGTATGACAAAATTTAAATTTTGAAAAGTAAAGTTCGGAAAGTACAATTGACAGAAGTTGACTTAGAACGTAAAAATGTAGTAATGTAAGTAAAAAAGTGACAATAAATGAAATGCAGCATCAAGGAAAAACAAATATGGATGTTCCCACAGAGGACAATAAACGCGGCATACGATAAATTTTTGAACTTACGATTGCACGGGCAAAGTGCTTTCAACGCATCTATTGGTAGGATCATTGTCAATGTGACCAGTTAAAGGAGTTGAAACTTAAATGATTCCCCTACCACTAAGTTGGAATTTTGGGTTATGATGTGTCGTAGCTGTTGTTTGAAGGATCAAAAACGGAATTATTAATAAGGAAAGCTGGTGTGGTCTGGACATTCTTAACCTTATAACAGGCGAATAAATATAAACATGGTTGGTAATTCGACTGGTAGTTTGTATACTCTTCTGAGGTTATAGAATGTCGGAATTAACATATAAAAGTTCATTAAATTTTCTTTTTTGTATTAAATATGAATAAAATGTACCTGATGGCATTTCGATAAACACTACCGAGTAATATATTGTAAATTAGGTAACTTGAAAGAAGATATTTACGTAAAAGAATTACAAGTGATTTTATAATTAATAAATTTTAATGTGGCGATAGTGCATAATTGTTATAAGGTTCGTCGTTTAATCCTCAAAAACGTAAGTAATAAAAGGTTGCTTTTAATAGATTTTAAGATTCTATTAAGAAAAGGACTCTAAATAATTGCTGGATCCTACCTGGATGTCCAAACAAACTCTGGATAAACCAGGAGAAGTGAAACAAGAATATCAAAACAATCTCTGGACCAACCTGGAAAAATTATATAAGAATATGCAAACAGTATCTAAACAATTTCTGGATACAACCCGGATCCAAACTGGAGTATTTAAATAAATAAGCTTAAGCTGAAACGATGAATAGTTGGAGCAGAGACTGGTCTGAATTGGGGGAACGAGACACACCAAAAAGGGACAACAGGTTAGCCATTCTAAATATTTTGTTGCACTTTATTTCTGAATATTTTTAAATATTGCATTCGTGAAAATTTTATGTGAGGGTCATCAAAAATCGTTTTAGCATACGTTATAAATTTATGTAAAGAATTATGGAAGACTTTACATTTGGTATTCTAATGCTCCACCCGAAGGTACTACATTGGCCAGGAAGCGAGTTTTTTCTTAACTGAAAAATTTTTGAATTTTGCCGAACCGTTGCTGTTGCAAGCAAGGTAGGGATCTCTAACGTGCATGACAACACACACAGGATTTCCATTTTACCTCTCATCCAAACGAGGGCGTATTTTTTGTGAAAAATGCTCGCCTAACGTTTTTCAAGCAGACCGTAATGGGATTTGAACCAAAGACCTTGGGCATAGTAGTCACATGCACACCAACTATGTCACGGAGCCGCCAATTAAGGAAGACTGACAAACGTTCATAAGACCTCACGTAATAATGATAAGGGTGATTTTTGCTGGTTTTTGTTCATTTAAAAGGAATTATAAATATTGAGAGAGATTAATTCAATTATTTAAAAGAGGTTCAATTTAAAGACATTATAAACGCTTTGTAAATATTGAGAATATTATAGTAATTATGGTTAATTGTGTTTTGCTTAAGAGGTATAGGAAGTAGAGGTAAAAGGAAAAGTTTAAAAATTCTTTGTTATTGTACTCTCACAAGCTCTGTGCGTGGTTAAAACTGAGCTAGCCGAGGTATTAAAAATTAAAATTAAAATTGATAAAAAAAATGTTTTCCTTTTTATTTCAAAAAAAGGGGCACCGGGTTATTGCAACGATATCACAGCAATTTTTGAAAACAGGATAAATATGGAGTAACCAGAATTGAGGTTAAAAAAATTGTTTTTTAGTAAAATATATTTGTAACCTTACTTGAAATTATTTTAGTGAATAGCACTTAAGTTTAAGTTGAATTTTATATGAATTTATGTAAAAACTAGGTAATCCGCCATATTTGTAAAGGATATCCAGCTACTCCGGTGAAGGAATCGTACTTGGAAAGCATTTTATTTTTAGAAACTTCTTTAATTATGATAATTAGCAAGTATTTTTCTGATAGTTTCGAGAAAAGTAAATATAAGATGACAAAGTTTAGAATACCGAATGAAGCAGAGGAGATTAATGCAGAATAACCGTCTTCCATGTAGGAATACTATCAAAAGGATGCTACGACGTACGGCTTTTGACAGAGAAAAAGCCCTTCGGGGTGTGATAATGTTTTTTGTATTTCAGTTCTATTTATTATGTTTACTTCTTTATTTTTATTTCGATTTTTTTTATTTTCTTTATAATTTTTCCATAGGAACCCACTCCCACACCACTGCAGTTAGCCGATGCACCCTTATATTGTTACGAGGGTCTCAGTTTCTTCAGGGCAAATCAAAATTTATTCAGTTAATATTCATTTTACCCGTAAGTTGTTAGATAACCTTTAGTTGTTGTATAATGGTGAAGAATGTAAGCAAAAATAAAAATATCAAGCAAGTGTATTTACTAATCAATTAATTTTAATTTATTTATTAAAGTAGGTAATCCTAAATCAAGAAATTTCGCTGCTCTTTGTGAAGATATGGGAGCTGAACATAAATAATCGTTTAACTTTTCTTAGACATGGTTGTCACCTGGTAATGTGTCCAAACATGTTAACGGACTGAAAAATAAAATAACGATATTCTTGAGCCAGGAGTGCCATAAGTACATGATATAATTCTACACTATTTATTTCTAATGAAGTTCTTTTACCGAGTAGACATATTTGAAATCCTTAACTCACTAAATCTTCAACTTCACGAAAATACTGTAGCACCGTTTAGTCTACCTCTGACCAGAATAATTACATTGGAACGTAAGTACGGTATTTGTACACAAAAGATGATTGATAGGCCCCTGTGAGTGATGGACTTGAGTAACAAGTATAAGAGTTTTGCATTTAAGAGTTTTACAATAGGTACATTCGAGATATTATAAGCATATTCTGGTATGTTCTAATTGAGGCTTTGATTACAATATGAGTTATAGTTAAAGCTTTGAAAGTGGCGATGTGAAATAAATTAGTGGTACATATAAATTGCCCTATGTGATGTAAATTACTGAAGTGATTCATATAAGTTATTGTAGGGATAATATAAATTAATCAGTGCATCGATATAAGTTAATTAGGAAAATTCGCATCAGTGTTAAGATTATATCCGTACTACCGTAGTGTCCAATTACCTGAAAACAAATTATTGTGAGTGCTCTTACAAATTTCTCTGTAGCTACAAGTTGTTGAAAAGGCTTGTATAATCAGTTTGATAATAAAAATCTGTTGTTTGTGCAAATAGTTTTCGTTACAATACTACAAATATTTATATTTGATTAAGTGATAAGGACAGTGGTTTTTGTAAGAAAATAGTTACGGTATAACAAATTAAAAAAAAAGTTCAATATATTTCCCACAATGTGTGAATTCGTCCACAGTTGCCGAACAAGAATTGCAAAAAGGCATTACAAAAGATAATGGAGGATCATTTAGAAAACTGTAAGCTCTGCTTTCAACAAATACTTTTTTGCATAAAAAGACAGTGAATTGAATAATAAATCCATTTGAAAGTACACCTATTCACTAGCACTGGGAGAAGGAAAACAAGTGATAGATCCACAAGAGAGAAAAATCAAATTTGGTTACTAAATCATTAACAAATTTTTAGAAGCAACCGAACTTTTAACTATTCTCTAATTAAAGCAAAAGCGTTTAGGATACTGTCACCTTTTCCTAAATCTTACCTTTTAAAATTTAAATGTAGAACAAATTTAAATACAAATGGAGCTCAGTGTCTATTTTGAATATAAAACAAATCCCAGATAGGCTGTGTATTTTAAATCAGGCAGGTATTAGACATAGATCTATAACTTAGAAATACTTTACATTTGATGTGGCAATACCACGGCCACGCTGTACCGGGGGTGCAACGGGTGCATAGCATTCGGGTGGCAACCTACTAGCGGCGGCAAAATAAAAAATAGAGAAATTGGGCCATGTACTTTTACATAAAGAGTAAAAATCGTCATTACTAATGTTATGTCTTAGACTATTCTCTATTATTATTTTCAAATTAAATTATACTTGCACATTCATGTCTGCTTCAAATATTTTAAATAAAAGTTCGTAGCATTTACTACATTATACTCATATCACTCAATATGTTATGACTTATTTTATATATCGGGAACTTGATATACAACGCATTGCATTTTTTGCAAGTGGACAAGCATTGAATAACTTATTACTTATAATTTATTTTTATTATATGAAACATTGTCAAAATTATCCTCACAAAAGTAAGAAATTGTTTATCATTTATAGAGAATTTTACAAAAAGTTTGGTAAAATATATATCCAGTCTTTCATTACGCCACTCTTTTAAAGAATCACGTTCTGATACACACAAAGTTTCATATTGTCTTTTTATACACAGTGATTATGCCGACAGTGCCAGCTGCAGCATTATGAAATACGAACCTATATAGATTCGGCGAAATCAGCTACATAAGGCGGCGCACTTTAGAGACAAAAACAAAGAGGAAGTATTGTATTTGTGCTTTGTCGATCATTTCTGCTCCACACCTGCAGACGACATCTTATGATAACACATTTTGAAATTCATAATGGAAAAACGGAAGTTATAGTTTAGTTTAGTTTGCCATTGAATATAGTATTATATTGAACTAATATAAGCAGATGAAAGAGTTGGAAGTTGCATTCAAGTTTAGTGTTCTAGATTAAGTATACTGCATGCTGTTTAAAGTTTTAAAACGTAAGTATTTTTTGTTTTCCCCTATTTTATACATTTAAACTTTTATTTTTAATGTCTGTTTCCCTATTTTTAAAATTTTTTGTGATTGATTCAGATGGCCAATGGTAGAAAAAAACTTTCTGGCTTTCAGTATCAAAAAAGAAAGTTCAAGAAAGAAGAAATAAAAAAAAGAACTGGCTGGCTCTTTAAAAAAATTTATTGCATTTACCACGGCTGCAGCAGCACAACCATCATCAAGTCTGGAAATGGAGGAACAGCTGGAGTTAAACAAGGACACGTATATGAAAAATCTACAAATAAGACTGTGGCAAGAAAATAAGAAATCCGAGGCGGATGTGCATAACATGACGGATCCACCTTCACCAACAGAAGCTGCTGCTGAGAATGCTGGTATGGAAAGATTGAAAGATCCAGCTCTTTAGCCGCAAGTTTTAACAGATGATATTAAAATGTCTATTCTAGAAATAGAACCAGTACAATTGAAAAATATTGCATTTCCATTAGACGATTCAAATAGATCTTTTTCATATACTTATTATGACAAAAAATTAAACAATAATAAAAATGTTCCTATACTCCATTCCAGTTAAGAAGGTACTGAAGAAAAAGATAGGACTGAATTTTAGCAATTCTCGTTGGTGGATGGATGAGTCAAGTGTACACAAGTATAAATATCCCGTATGTTTGTGTTGGTTGTTTGAACATTTTTATTATAAGACAGATTGTCAATTGGCATTTTGACATTTGCTATTGCCCTTTCATATTTTCGTTTTTGTTATTTATTGTATTTTGTTATTAGTTTGCCTTTGAAATTTTGCTCGGCCTTATTAATTTGTGTTAATTTTATATTTAGTATCAAAACAGTTCTTGTCAGAGCTATAAAACACCAGTGTCTTCATAATAAGGTAAGCATGTCTCATTAAAGATAAGCATATAATACTAACAATGAATTCTTTTCAGACTTTTATTTAATTATGGATCACCAACCTATTAAAAATCCGAAGGGCAAACATGTTATGAGCGGGCAAAAGCTTATTGCCTATAATATATATTTGAAAAATTCCACAAATGCATCCAAAACGCAATCTGTGAAGCAAACTGCGTTAGAAGTGGGTTTAGGTGTTCAATCAATGTGGAATATTGTAAAAGAAATGGAAACTACTGGTACTGCTTCCTCGCCAAAGACTACAAGAGTGCGTACAACAATCTACGACAAATTTGAAGAATTTGAAAGATTTGCGATTCGACGGCATGTTCATGCATTTTACTTTAGAAATGAATTACCAAATTTAGAGAAAGTATTACATGCAATAAACAATGATGACTCTTTACCAAACTTCAGTCGCACATCACTTTATCGGGTAATGATGAAATTGGGTTTTAAATATGGAAAGCGTGGCGAAAACAATTTTAATTGAAAAACCTGAAATTGTGTTGTGGCGAAGAAAATATTTAACTGCAATTAAAAAGTATAGAGCTGAAGGCAAAAGAATTTATTATACTGATGAAACGTGGGTGAATGCTGGACATGTAAAGAACAAGGTATGGCAAGACACCACTGTAAAAACAGCAAGGCAGGCATTAATCGAAGGTTTATCGACTGGTATACAAGATCCCTCTGGCAAGGGCAAGAGATTAATTGTTGCGCACATGGGTAGTGATATGGGATTTGTCAATGGTGCATGTTTAAACTTTCAATCTAAAAAAACAGGTAGCGTATTAACACTATAAACAACTTAGGACCCTGAGTTCATAATTATCGTTTTAGGAGATTATCACGAAGACATGAACGGTAAAGCGTTTACAACTTGGTTGAAAGGTGTATTACCTCTTCTTGATAATGATAGTGTAATCGTGCTTGATAATGCTCCTTATCACAGCGTCAAAACCGATAAGGTTCCAAATCAAAGTTGGCGGAAAGAACAAATTTATAATTGGTTAACGCATAAAACACATTGAAGTTACCAAAGAGCTATTAAAAGTTGAATTATTAGCCTTAGTAAAGCAGCACTCTCTAGCTCACCCGGCACCTTATGTTGTTGACGAAATTGTAAAACGCTCTGGCAGAACTGTATTAAGGTTACCCCCATACCACTGCAATCTAAATCCAATTGAGCTGATTTGGGCTCGAGTAAAGCAGCATGTAGCTACCAACAATTCTACTTTTAAAATTAACGACGTGAAGGTGCTTCTGGATGAAGGAATTGCAGCCATAGATAAAGGACATTGGGTTAATTGTATTAGCCATACAATTAAAGAAGAAGAAAGAATGTGGAAATTGGATGGCATTGTCGAAGAACTTGTCGAACAAATTGTAATAAATGTTGGATATGAAAGTACAACAGGCAGCGAAGATACCTCTGGGGATTATATGGACGTAGATTAAACATAAATTTGTGATATCATTGTTTTGATATTTTGTGATGTGTTTAATTAAAAATAGCTTATATATTGTTCTATATGAATATTTTATTTAAACTTTAACCAAACAGGTAGAAAATAAAGTTCAATAATGCTTGATATGTTTTAAAACCGTGTTTCTTGGATGTATTTATTCAAAACCTCAATCTTGCAAAAATATAAATAAAAATCTGTATAAACATCGATGCATTGCTTTAATTTCAATCATTGTTAACAAACTTACAACCTTACGAAAAAATGAAACTGACAGAATTTTATTAAAGCATTCTATAACTCCATGTGAATGTTTGTTTCTACCATAATTGTTAAGTAAAGACTAAGGGCAAATTCATAAAAGCACATTAAGCCACACTCATACTTAAGTAATGCTCTATCTCAATTTTGGTATTCGGAAAAATACTAAAAGTTGAGATGGAACCTGATTAAGTATGAGTGTAGCTTATGTGCTTTATGAATTTGCCCTAATATCCGTCTTAAACTTAATGTAGTTCCAAGTCCAATTTTATCTTCTGAAATTTAATACCAAATTACAAATACTCCTTGTTATTATTTAGACAACTATCCTAGGAGAAGGATTGAAACATCAATAAAATCATTTTCAAAAAGCAATGTGGTCTTATTCCTTAAGAAGAACACCAAATTGCAATTACTGAATGCAATAATACTTAAAAATTATCTAATAAAGTCAGCCATTTGCATTGTTATTTTTGAAAAACTATCGTCACAAAATAGTAAATATACAACCGGCGCCGGCAACTTTTCAAATACAACAACTAATAAATTTTTGATCTGTGTAAATCTGACTCAAGCACAAGCGCCATCTACTACCTTCTTAACTGGAATGGAGTATAGAACATGGCTAGTTTATTCTAAGTTAAATAATTCTGTATTTTGTTTTTGTTGCAAATTATTTGCAGTATATAATAATAGTGTTTTTAGAGATGATAATGGTTATACTAACTGGCAACATTTATCGCACAATTTAAACAGACACGAAAAAAGTAAGGGACATTTCGTAAATGTTAAGAAGTCGGTTCAGCTAAATAAATCTATTGACAAAGGTACAACTGTTGACTCAGTCAAACAAAATTTAACTCACTTGGAAGAAAAAAATGGATGTCAATTATTGAAAGAATCATTTGTATCATTCAATATTTAGCAGGGCAAAAGCTAGCTTTTAGAGGAAGTAATCAAAAACTTTTGAAAAAAGGTAATGGCTAATTTTTTGAAGCTTGTGGAATCAATTACCAAATTCGATAATATAATGGCGGAACATATTGGCCAAATTCAAAGAGATAGCAATAATATGCCACATTATTTAGGTGATAAAATCCAAAATGAATTAATTTGTCTGATAGGTGAAAAATATTATTCAATTATCTTAGAGTGTACTCCTGATGTTAGTCACGAAGCACAAATAACCGTAGTTGTCAGGTTTGTTTTGATGAATGATATTTCAATGAATATAGAAATTAGAGAACATTTTTTAGGTTTCTGCCCAGTTACAAATACCACTGGTGAAGGATTAACAGCATTTTTACTGAATTATTTACAAGAATTAAATATAGATATTATGGACACGCGAGGGCAAGGATATGACAACGGCGCCAATATAAAAGGCAAACATAATGGTATACAAAAAAGAATTCTTAATATAAATTCTAGAGCTTTTTTGTCCCTCGTGCAGCTGATAGCCTTAATTTAGTTGTAAATGATGCTGCAAAAAATTCTCTTGAAGTAACAAATTTGTTTGCTATTGTTCAAAAAATATGTTTTTTTCCGCATCTACCTATCGTTGGTATATTCCAATAAAGAAAATTCCTACATTAACTGTGAAACCTTTATGATACACGATGAGAGAGTAGAATCAATGCCATTAAAAATTTTAGATTTAATTTAGAAAAAATTTATGATGCTCTCTTTTTTCTTTATAATGATACAAGAGACAACGATACAAAAAACCTTGCAAAGTCACTAATTGATAAAATCAAATCATATAAATTTGTGTGTTCTCTAGTAATTTGGTACGATATTTTATCAAAAACAAATCCTGTAAGTAAACTCATGCAAAAGTCTAATATTATTTTACCAGAAGCTGTAAAAATGTTGAAAGAAATCCAGAATTTTTCATTGAAATATGATCTGATAATAGTTTTAGAGCAATGCTTAATTAGGCAAAAGAAATTGCTGGGGATATAGACTGTGAAACTGTTTTTCCAGCTATAGGCTTGGTTAGACCGAGAAAAAAAAGATTTTTTTTTATTATGAACATAGAGATGAACCAGTCGAATCACCAGAGTTGAATTTTAAATTTAATTTTTATTTTTATATTCTTGATATCGTGGTATCAAAATTTCAACTATTGAACGAGTGCAATGACGACTTTGGATTTTTAAATAATTTAGACTCTTTAGTTATAGATAAAGACAAATTAATGAAATGTATGGATTTACAAATTAAATTAACCGATTCAACAACAAAACAAATGAATGTTACTGCAATTGATTTGTGCAATGAAATTGAAATATTGTCAACTTACAAAAAACCTAATTAGAGCAAAGATGTTTTAGAATATCAGGGTGTCTACTGAGATTCAAAAATGAAAATTCGTGACTTTTTAGTGACTTTTAGCGACCATTTTATAAAATATTAGTGACCTGTGTTAAAAAACCTTACTTGTATTTATTCTATTGCTGTTAAGTTTCATAACATTATAATCACAAAATTAAGTAATTAGGACATTTGTCGTACATAAATATATAAAGGTTATTTGAGAACAACACAATTTAAATTCATAATGGTTTTAATTTTTTCTTTAATTTTTCCAACTCAATGTCCAATGCTTTTAGTCCTTCCGTTTCTTTTCTGCAACTTCCTTCACAATCCGCTTTTTACTGCATACTTCATTTTCCTTAGATTTCTTTTTTCGGCAATAGCTTCACGTCTTAAAGAAGATACATTCCTTACAGCATGAAGCATTTTCGCAGTTATATCTAAATTCTTAAATGTTGCTTCACAAATTAATCTTTGTGAAATCAATGAACTTTCTTCTACGCCGCCCTGTGAGCATTCTTTGTTTATAGAGAACCCTCTTTCTACCATAGCATTGCTATGATACATTGTCAAAATTATCCTCACAAAAGTAAGAAATTGTTTATCGTTTATAGAGGATTTTACAAAAAGTTTGGTAAAAAATATATCCAGCCTTTCATTACGCCACTCTTTTAAAGAATCATGTTCTGATACACATAAAGTTTCATATTGTGTTTTTATACCATCGGCACAATCTGGATTTATGTTTCTTTTCTACAAATTCTTCTAATGCATCTTAAATCCTCTGTTTTCTAAGCGTTTCACTTTTCATTGCATATGGAGAAATACATGATGCACCTCTAACAATTTTATATTTAAGAGGTGACTTTTTACTGATTTTCTTAAAAAGGAGTTTAAGAAAGGTCTGACAATCTTTTTTTAAACACTAAAATTTGAAGTTCTGAAACAGTTTTTTTCAAGTTCTTGATTGCCATTTTAGCACCAAAGGCAATATCAAACTGCATTGGTGATAACAAATTTTTGGTAACTTCAAGTTTAATATTAATTAAATCCAAAGACGTTTTTGCACTTTTTATTAATTCGTTTTTTATAAATCTTTCCCCAATACAACACAGCAACGAACTTAGATCGTGATGAAGAAAGGGCAACATCGGCTCATTTGTTTGATATTTAGTTAAAAACGGTTCGAGATCAGACATTATGGACAAAGGAAATTCTAGTTTTGCTAGCAAGAAACTATCTGACAAAGCTTTACTGATTTTCTGAAAACTATCACAATCTGGTGCACAAGTTGAAACTGTTGTAATATACTTTTTAAGAGGCTCTAATAGCTTTATTGCTCGCTGTAAAACACCACCATTTTCCACCCATCTTATTGAACAAAATTTGTGTGGAAATATTATACCTGTATGATAGATAAAAGTTCCACTTCTAGTAGGAGTGTCTTTGAAAAGGTAATACAATGCACGTAGAAATTCATGGATAAACCAACCACTGCCATTGCGTGCTGTTTTATACGCTCCATGAACAATGTGCAGCCCACATGTACCAAAATCAAACATTACGGGGTCAACATTACAACCACAAATTCGAATGTGTTCTTTTAGTTCCCGAAGCATCTTCAGATTCACATTAGGTCCATCCATGCTGATGTTACAAATTTTTTTAATGGGTATACTAAGAGAATCCAGGGTACTTAAAAAACTATTTAAAAGAGTGATGGCAGTGGTTTTTTCAAGAAAACGCAAAGACAAATAATTTGTTTTAACCATATTATCTTCATCATCCCAGTATCTGACAAGAATGTCCATTTGGCGTTTTTGAACAACTTTATTCAGGTTTTCGTCAAAACTTATACACAAAAAAATACAATCTTTAATTTTATTTAAAAGTTCGTTTTGGAAAAACGGACCCAAGCCAAAAGTGGCTATATAACATATTTTGTCTTTGTGTAACTGCATGTTTTTCGCTATAAAAGAATCTGGGAACATTATTGGAAAAAGTTCTTGACGAAGAATAAGATACTATCTTATGCATAGACCATAATATTTCAGCTTTAGTAATTTCGTTACAGATCATGTATGACGCAATATTTTTATTTTCACGATCAGCTTCTTCAGGATACACTTATGCAGGTAAATCAGCTGTTACTGAAGCTGAAATATCATTTTGTTGAGAGTCTGAGACCGGAGTATTTCTAACTAAATTATTCTCAATAGTTGGTTGCTTCATATTGAGTATTGGATTAGCCATTTTAGAATGCTTTAGTCCCTTGGAATGAAGTTTTACATTATATATTCCAGCTTTTGAATATTAAAATTTTTTTTGCAGTAGGCATAAAAAGCAACATGAACATTTCCAGGTACTGGTTGTAAGCAGCTTTTAAAAATCGGATTTGTCAGCCAAAGTTCAGAAAACGAACACTTTCCAGACATTTTTACAAGAAAGTTTTCACTTTAAGTACATACGCACTGTGTAAACTTAAAAACGTAAAATCTTGTCGCATTACAAATAATCAAAACGAAACACATCTCATAAGGTTTTATTTACGACTGACTTGCGGTAATATTCTTTAAATGCGGTCGTCCGGTTGCTACCTACCACCACATTCCAATTCGCTATTACAATGAAGGTCATTGGCACCACGACCACAGTGTAGGGTTGATTATAATAGCAGGTATTTATTACGGTCACATACAATAATAAAAAAGCATGTCAGAAATATACACACAAAACCGCTGCTCAAGCATTGATAAGCAGCGATTTCTAGATTCAAGGCGTCAAACAAAAACCGCAGGGTTTATATAACCCAACCGAATAAATGTATAATGAAAAGAGACAGGCTGCTTTCGGTGCAATGATTGAAGGAATTTTTTGCCCTTTAACATTTATTTGCTGCAACATCTGAAGTATGGCTATAAAATTTTATGACGTATTTGTGGAAATACATACGATAATCAAACAATCAAGAAAAAATTCGTGACCGAGATATAGGATTTAGTGACTTTTCGTTACTTTAGTTACCGCAAAACGAAATTTGTGTCTTTTTCGTGACAGTGGACGCCCTGAATATCTTGTGGCTAATGATTTAATTAACACGTTCCCGATTTTATCTATAGCCATACGAATCTTTTTAACGATGCCTATCACTGTTGCTCATGGTGAGAGATTCTTTATTATTTGAGATCTACTATGAGCCAGAATAGACTTACGAATTTGGCTGTAATAAGCATCGAGAAAGAAATCGAGACGTTAGATATAACGGATTTAATTAGAGAATTTGCGATTAAAAAAGTAAAGGAAGTCATTTTTGAAATTTAGAATTTATGTAGGTTAGTTCGTAAGTTTGTAACATCTAAGTTCCGTTGTAAGTTAATAATAATCAGTAATAATAAGGTATACTTTTGTTCTGAATTCTTTTTTCAATGTATACCAATAATAAAATTCATATCAACCTTGGTGACTTTTCATTCTTCAAACAAGTCAAAAGTTACAGAGGAAATGTAGAATTTTACAGTTAAGGCTGGCGTTTTATTACAAAAACTTGGATAAATTTTAGGAAGTTTTTGTGACATTCCGTTGAAAATATACAAACATCTGCTAAAAATAGTTTGAATGGAAATCAATTTAAAAAAAGTTAGGAAGAATTCTCGCCACAATTCAAATTAGAAGCTCGAAATGTGGTACCTACTGTTTTTAATGCAATCCCGTTTATAAATTTCCACAACATACATTTCGTGTAATATGATAATAGATTAACTAGGTAATAATACTCTGGCTTCAGTGGATTGTGGATATGGTTTCCTTATTCTTTTGTGCACAACTAACGTGCCAGGTTATGAAATCATATTTTTACCCAACTTCGAAAGAGGTTTTTAATAAATGTGCTACATGATTGTGGTGAGAATTCTTCACCACCTTTTTTAACCGGGTCTCCCTAATTTGCTGAATACATCCAGGAATTTGCATAACGGGGATATTAAGCCTTGCAGTGATCCGATTTTCATAAAACTAACATTGAATGATGCGGTCAACTTAACCGCATCTAATAATAACACAAGTAATAAAGAAAACTGTGTAGATTCTTATTTATTTACCATTATGCAAAATTTTAAGCAATTTACATTGACGAGCTGTTAATGTGCAACAACTGCGCATGTGCACAAGTTACAGAAATTTACAATTGTGGTTACAGAAACTTCAACAAAGATGGCGCAGAGCAAAAACGAATAATTTTCTACAGAATTAATTTATATATTAGAAAATATATTTAACGGTCTTCATTAATTTCATTATATATGTTTTTATTTTAAATCTATGCTACGGAATTTGAATAAAAAATACATATTGATTTGTGACACCTTTGATTGTATTAATGTACCTTTCTAAATATATTATTATCGAAACAAGGTTTAATATAATTTGTAAACAAAATATATTCAGTTTACCAAATTGTCATTTAATAGATATTGTGTGTGCATAGAAATTGAATCTGAATCTCAATAAAAAATCAAAGATCTTTTATCTGCATAATGTAAAAAGTTGCATGAAGATATGCAACTCAAGTCAAGTGCCACAACCATTTCAAAACCATTTTATTAGTGGCCTTGTAGAGTGTGACATTGTAAAATCGATACACTATGACCGACCGACCGCACCCAACACAAAAAATAGCAACCTTCTATGCTTAAAATTGCGGCTGCCAAGAACCGGCAAACATATTCATTCATCAAAATCCAATTTTGGGTGTAACTTATTTTTAAACAATAAAATCGATTGTAAATATTAATAAAGCGGTAAAGTTTTTTTGTCCGCATCGTTTGAAAAAAGTACCAACTAGCTTGTAATTTTTTGCTGAGACTTCCACGGGACTCTTTTTATTTAATAAGCTAAACTTCCCTTTAAACACAGGAGTTTTACGTTTCTAAGGTAAATATAAGCCATAGTGTTGCATAATTATTTTACCCAATTGTTTCAGAAAATAAATCCGTTGGAACTTGTTTCAAACGATGCGGACAAGACACCGCTTTATTAATATTTAACATCGATTTTGATATTTAGAAAAAAGTTATGTTACAAATTGTATTTTGCTGAATGGATGTTTGGCGGCTCTTGCTAGCCACAATTTTCTGCATAGAAGCTTGCAATTTTTTTGCGTTGGATGCAGTCGGTTATAGTGCATTGAAATTACAAAGTTCGAATTCGATAGGGTTAAAAATAAAAAAATTTGAAAATTTTGAAATGGCTGTGGCTCTTGACCACAACTACATAGCTCGTTGAAACTTGTTTCAAACGATGCGGACAAGAAAGCTTCACCGCTTTATTAATATTTAACATCGATTTTAATATTTAGAAAAAAGTTATGTTACAAATTGTATTTTGCTGAATGGATGTTTGGCGGCTCTTGGTAGCCACAATTTTCCGCATAGAAGCTTGCAATTTTTTGCGTTGGGTGCGGTCTGTCATAGTGCATTGAAATTACAAAGTTCGAACTCGCTAGGGAACAAGTTCAGTTTACTCCGAAGCTGAAATTTTTTTTTCCAAAAATCTTTAAAAACACTGTTAACATCGATAAAAAGAAATTAGAGACAGGTCGATGTCCAAACTGCCATGGCGGGTGCCCAAACCCGCCAAAGACATTTATGTTTTTAATAAAAAATGATCAAATTTTCAACATTCTAGCGCCAAAGTGATGGTTACCGAAGATTTTGCGAGTTAGATGAGTTCCCGCCATGCATCCCCCCCGGCAGGTACCAAACCCCGTCGAAATAAAATTTTACAAAAAAAATTAAAAATTAATTTTCTCCGTTCGGAAGCGTGGAAACATGCATTTTTCAAAAATAAGAATTGTGGTACTCTGAGATTTCCCAAATAAAATTTCATAAATAAGCCTACTTATGTCTAAAATTTCAAATTTTCTGTAACATTAAGTGTATAGTATATAGAGATAAGCATGTACAGATTATTAATTTCTGTTTTATTTTACAAAGTCACTTTATTTTATTTCATTAACTTTATTACGTGTTAACAATGAGTCAAACACAAAATGCATTTAAGTAACGTCACCAAAACTATGGTGTTACAACTATTATTATTACCACTGCGTAGAAAAATTTCTACTAATTTTTTAATTAAAGAAAATCCATTCTATATTCAAAATTAATACGGTATTAGAATCTTAGAAAATTATTTCAAAATTGTTGGACGCTTGTATTTACACAAATGTATCATCCTTGTTGCGGTTTGGGTTTAGAAATAAGGGGCTTCAAATTTTGGAACTTCTCTTAAATGACGTTGTACTGGCTCATTGTTCTGTTTATTTATATTACAAAGCAGAATGATAAAGGTACGTTGAATAAAAGAGATGGTGGTGTTCAAAATTTTCCTAAAATTAACAATATAAATCTTTTGCATTAAACAACAACATTAGCTTACACTTGTGCCCTTTATACCTATTTTATGGAGTTTATATACAAGTTCTTTGACAGCTGTAATTAAAACTTGTCACTCTCAATTTCTTTTCAGGGCCAAGCGTATAAATTATAAAATAATCAATTCACAAGCAAGCTACTGTGGGAGCTTAACAGTTTCAGTAACAATCCTCATTAGCAAGTTCTGTATCTACATCATATTCACCCTCGTCTTCATCTTCCCTTGGGTGAGTTGGATTGTACAAACGTCTAGCAGCTCTCATAAACTCAACAGTTGGGTCCAAATTTTGACGCTTACATCGCGATATGAACATAAAACGAGCCAAGTAATCTAGTAAAAATGACTTTACCCGTCTGTACTCGGGAACACGATGCTTAGCATGTCTCCAAAGACCCTCGATGGTGTTGGTATGAGCCCCCGTCTCCGGATCCTTGAAGGTCAACGAGTGGTTGACCCTCAGATGTTCATAGTCCAAATCCTTAAGGATGTCATATGGCTTCCAAGAGTCACTGATAATGGTGGTTCTGGGCAATATCCACTTTTCGATAAGAGGAATCAACGTCTTGCTGTCTCTCTTCTCCACTGGTACCAAAAAGAAGTTTCCACTCTCTCTGTCGACGCCACCAAACACCCACTGACCATCTACTAGATGGCCACGATAATATTTTCGTTTTCCGAATTTGCTCTCGTCAATTTCAACAGTTTTTCCAATACCACCTGTAATCAAAAAGACGCCTGGAATTCGGTTTCATTGAACACTCATCATTATGCTAATACATATGTCCATAAGCTACACCACTGAATAAGCAGAATGTTGTGTAATTTAAAATGAAACTTCCCTGCAAAAGCTATTCCAGTCAGTTGCCGTGGCTTTATTTCCAATCTCACACTCTTCTTGAATTGTTCCAATCTCCACATGCTTCATCCATAAGCGCACAAATGCCAAGATTTGCATTATAGACAAGTGCGATTTGGCAAAAAATGTGCCAGTTCTGATCGAAACTGTTTTATTGCATGTAACTGTCTTCTTGTTAACTTTGTATTTATTATTGCACCTCCACAAATACTTGTCAATGTAACTCACACTATCAGTTGCTCGAAGATGCAATTTTCCACGGCATCTTTCTTCTGGACACAGATATTCGCCTTCTATACCAATAGCTTTCCAATTTTGCAGTAACTGAATTAGCTCAGGCCACCCCAGCTGAAAAATGTCACGGAGAATTATTGGACAATTCTTCCTTGATTGTTGTGCCACTGACATTTTGCCTGTGAAATTATTACAAGCAACAGACCAAGAATTGAATTCAATCAGAATATTTTTCTTAATGCCTAGTTTAAGAGTTCGAAGTTGATATGAAATGATTCGAAATGATAAGTGTAACTCGCTAAGAATAACGCGATTAAAAAGTAAAATCGTTCTTACCTCAATGACGTCGTCGTACAAAATCCTCTTCAATCAAAGAAAATTTAACACTGGAGAGTTCTTCAAGAAAAATTCTACACAACGAAAATTCGACACGACAACTAACCGAGGTCTATGGTTCGAATATCAGTTATATCTCACTTCGTTTACGTCTAACCTGGCTGCTTCGCGGCCCTCTTAAGAAACGAATCTCGCTAACACGTAGTACGTATGTTGAACTTTCCGCTTACCCCTAAGTTCGCTTCGAAAGAAGAGCTAAAATGTAAATTGTAAGAAGATAACAAACTACTGTTTGGTTTGACAGCTACAAACGCTTTTACAACTTCGAAAAGGAAAACTCACCAATTAAGTATAATATGAGGAAATCTCAGAGTGCCACAATTCTTATTTTTGAAAATGCACGTTTCCACGCTTCCGAATGGAGAAAATTAATTTTTAATTTTTTTGTAAAATTTAATTTTGACGGGGTTTGTTACCCGCCGGGCGGAATGCATGGCGAGAACTCATCTGACTCGCAAAATCTTCGGTAACCATCACTTTGGCACCAAAATTTTGAAAATTTGATATTTTTTTATGAAAAACAGAAATATGTCTTTGGCGGGTTTGGGCACCCACCATGGCGGTTTGGACATCGAACTGCCTCTAATTCCTTTTGATATTGACTTATACACACTAGAGGAACATCCTGGCCAAAGGGCATTCAAATCCGAATCTTCGAAATAAACTGAACTTATACCCTCGCTAGAGTCAAAAATAAAAAAATTTTGAATTGTTTTTTTCGTTTGACCATTGTTGTATATCTCGCTGTAAGTTTTTAAATAATGCAAACAAAATAGCTTTGCCTTTTTATTGAGGTTTAGATTCAATTTCATTGTACAAAATATTTATTAAATGGTAATTTGGAAAGTTACGTTAATACAATTAGAGTTGTCAGAAATGAATATGTATTTTTTATTCAGAAACCGTAGCAAATATTTGAAATAAAAATATATTAAATGAAAGTAGTAGGAGTTTATAATATATGTTCTGTGTTATTTTAGTTTTAAGCTCTTTGCGCCATCGTTGTTGAAGTTTCTGAAACCGTATTTGTAGATTTCTGTAACTTCTGCACATGCGAGGTTGCTACAAAATAACAACTAGTCAATGTAGATTGCTAAAGAATTTGCATAATGGCAAATAAATAAATATCTATACAATTGTTGTTATTAAATCTGATATTATTAGATAACGTTATTTTTATGAAAATCTGATGGGTAGAAGGCTTAAAAATTCCTGTTATGCAAATTCCTAAATGCATTCAGCAAATTAGAAGTGCCTTTTTTAACCTTTCTCAATTCGTTCCATTCAAACTATTTTTAGTAAGTGTTTGTAGATTTTCAGGTGGGTGTAACAAAAACTGCCTAAAATGTATCAGTTTCCTAACAAACATCCAGCCTTAACACTATTTGTATTTATAGTCTATAGGGGCGGCAAATTATATCTTGCACCCAGGTGGCAGATACCCTTGGCTCGTCCCTGGATAATACTTGCAAATTTAATTTGGAAATAAAAATATAAAAATTTAATTTCGAGGTCTTGTTCATTTACTCAATGTTAGCCTTGTACATCCACCCCCGCTCATTTAAGAACAATGTCCTAGGTGTTAATTGAATTTATAATCAACTGCTAATAAGTTCTGCGGTATAGATTTTACAAGTCTGTAATGATGCCCCCTCCCTACTACTTACTTTCAACATCAGTCTTAGACGTAGCCAAAAGAGCTTTAGTAGCATCGTTTAATCTCCGTGGCAAAAATTGAATATGAGGTTTTGTTTTGGTTAATATAAAATTTGAACGTGGTTTTATTCTTTGTTCCCATGTTGCAAACTCTCTCATCCTCATCATCTTGATTTCAATAATTTTAATTTCAACTAATTTCTTCCTTCGGTTAAAAAATAAATCTTGCCGCTCTTTTCGAATCTCTTCCTTTTCTTTTATTTCCAGGTCCTCGATTTTCTTTTCCACTTGTGCTCGCCTTTGTCCCTATAAAAAAAACACACTTCAAAATTCAAATACCATTACAAATCACTTATGCATACTTTTGATTTTAATTTAGTTTCCTCTTGTTGAAACTTTTGTAAAGTACCTAATAAAGCACCAAACATTCTCTTATTCCTAGCTTTAGACTTTTCATCAATACGACGAGAAGCTAATACTTCTTGTCGACTAGGTATTTCTCGAGGTGTTACTATAACTTTACTAATAAGTGTTTTTGGAGGATGAATCCATACATCCTCCTCAGTTAGTCCATCCAATCTTTGAAATACTGATACTCGTTTTTTATTACTCGGATTATTATTTTCATAACCGAATTTTCTAACTCGTGAAACAACCTGTGAAGATAGTCGAGAACGATCAGGTTCATCATTAGGGGGACCTCGCCTAAAATTACTAATCGTTGGAGGTGGTGGTGGTGGCAGAGCTTCTGACGGATCTCTGCCAATTAAACGTTTTATGTTTTCATCAACTCCTTTTAGGTAACTTTTTGCCTGGTCTAGCTCCGATTGAAGAGTTCCAAAGGATTTGAATAATTCGGTTGCCATTTTGCATAGAAAATTAGTTCACTTTTCCACATTTACCTACAAATTAATAACTATTATCCCTACTTACTCTTTAATTTATAACTGACCATGTTTTGGTTACAAAGTGTAAACTATTCTTCAGCATAATCTACAAACAGATACAACATTACACAGTAATTTTCAGGTAACAATAGTGGCAGAAAGGATTGGCGACACTGTAAACCCACATGTGATACGTTCTAAAATAAGTGTTAGGTTGAATAACTGCATTCTAAATTATTATAAAGGTCACTTGACATTATGCTTGCAAGCGCAATATATCACGCGCGTTTGCGCTGTTAGAAAATTTTGGATAGTTGGTGCAATTAAAATTGCATTACACAAGATAAAACTGAGGCTATTTTCCTTGCAGCAATAAATACATTTAAGAATTATCAACACAACAAAAATACCGACAAACCAAGGTATCAGTGGGATGCCTAAATGTGGCTTTGCATTATGCAATTTTGATGCAATGCTAGGTATTGCATTTATGTCACCTGCATGTCATTTCTTTTTTACACTTGTGCAATTTGTATGCAATTTTAGTTTGATGAGAAGTGTTATCAACAAATCAAAGAACATTTTATCGAAATTATACTAATAGCATTCATTAGCATTATAAACTATTTATATAATAATTTTTTAACATGTATTTTAGTTATTTATGTTGTTCAACAATCAGATATTGAAATATAGGCCATGTTATGCGTGCTATAATTTTATTTGTAATTTGGTATCTCACTTACCACTAAAAAAATTACTATAATTGCAAAATAGAATATGCTCTATTTATTTAAAGTTGTAACAATTGACTAAAAACTTTTTCGATTGCATGCGCAATATGTTACATTTCTATTGCATTGCATCAAAATCAAATAATATAAAGCCACCTTAATTTTATTTATAAGTGCATTAAATGCTTCTTGATTTATACGAACAGAACTGCGGTAGGTTGCCATAGCCGTGACGATTACTTGCAAGCGTTTCTTTTCTTACTCCAATCAATGTTTTTGCTATAATTATTGATACAGTAGAAGTGGTTTGTACATGTTTAGGTTTCGTTGCTTTAATATTTGAAATTACCATATAATAAGTGGGCTTAGTGCACTTTTCATTTTTATGTTTGCAACTTACAATTCACAATTAAATATTGCACAGCATGTATGCAAAACCTTTAAGCAAGACGCAGTGCAGTATCATTGCATAGCTCTTGCATTGCATAATGTCAATCGGCCTTAAGAACAATTAGTTTACCTCCAATACTGAATTGTTAAGTTGATTCCAAAAAATAATGACATAAGTAACTTATAATACTCAAAAAATTGAAATGAGCAAGAGGAATATACAAATAGTACATAGCTTATACAAAAAGCGTAATAAAATTAGAGCAGGAACATAGAAACCTAGGGATGTGCGCTATCCCCATTTTTAACTTTAATATCGAAGAGGCAATGAATATGGTCAAGTGCAGGAAGACTGATAGAATTATTATGTAGGAACAAAAGATTGATATGCTTAGATTTATAGATGGTATATCGATGTTAGCATCTAGCAAAAAAGAGTTAGAATCAGCTCCGAATTAAATAGAAATCGTTCTAACAGAAAGATACAGTAATGGCAATCAACACAAATAACACTAGTATGTAAATGAAGGAAAAATAAATCAAGAGCTGTAATAAAATACAGGAAATGATAATTTAAAAGAAGTTTAGAATTTCTACTACCAAGGAACACAAATAACGCTAGATGGGAAAAATGCGAAAGATATATAAGAAAAGGCTGTGCTGCATTTAACAAAAAAAAGCAGCTGCTAAGTTTGAAGACAACAAATATAGAAACAAGGAAAAAATTGTTGAAAGCATATGTGTTTAGCATGGCACTGTAAGGCTGTGAAACATAGATAGTAGGAGAAGCAAACAGGGAAAAGATAGAAGTCCTTGAAATGTGGTGCGTATGATGAATATATCATAGACAGACAAAATGAAGAATAAAGAGGCTCTAGAAATAGTAAGAGAAGAAAGAAATATGTGGAACAGTGAATAATGGTTAGGGGAGGTAGGATGATAGAACATGTTCTAAGGCATGAGGGAATAGTGCGGAATATTAGAAGCAGGAAAAAGAAAATGAGAGATAGATCTAGATTAGACTATTGCACACAGTTAGTGAGAGATGTAGGCTATGGGAATTTCAGAGATATGGTTAGGTTAACTCAGAATAGGAAACAATGGAGGTACGTGTCTAACCATTTCCAGGACTGAAGACCTAATGATGATAAAATAACTTATATATTGTAGCGGGCTACTACTAACGCGTTTCACCAATTTAAAACCAGTAATAACAAAAGTCTTTAGTACTCACTGTTCACAAGTCTAATAACAGTATATGCCTTATTTATAGATGTTTTCAGTCCAATTAACAATGAATCACTATCACGATAATGCTATTTACAAGCACTAATATCTTCTTAAACTAATTCTATAACTATAAGTATTCTTAGCAACACTAAACACTACTATAATTTATTTATTACACTTTTGTCTATTTATGTATTTTACAAGCTGGTGGTACAATATACACGTTCCCAAAACACAAATTTATAATTACTAAAAGACTATCAGAACGTAATAAACAACTAACTATATACGAGATGATTTATATACGACATTCTGATATAGACTAATCTTGTACTTCATCAGCGGTCTTATATATATTGCTGTGATACCACCAAAATCCGGGTACTCCGCTTTTCGAATCGAGCCCCTACGAATTGGATGTCCAGAATGCTGTGAATCCTACAAAAAGCTATTCATTACCTTAACTGTGTTGGTCCATTGACTTTCTTCTGTTAATCGCCTCGGCTGCTCCCCTAGATAACTTTCATCCTCATTCATAAAAAAAAACAAACACATTCCTACCACAAACACGAACGTTAACTCTATTTACATCAATACTCACAATACATTAAAATTTCAAAATTAAATTTTGGCATAAATTTCAGTATCAGAAATTTTCAAGATTACATTTATTATCATTTAAATGTGCATCCTGAATTAAAGTCCTTGTTGGATGCCTACTAATTAATATAACAATATATGCAGACCGGAGTCTGAGTACAAAGGGAGCATCTACCACCCCTTTACGTTAATTAACCAGGTTCGTCTAATTGAGCTCAAAGACATACCCAAAAATTTTCATCATAATCCAGAACATCAATACTAAATACCCCTTTCTACTTAAACAAGCAAATTTCACCTTAAAATTAAAATTTTATTGTTAGTACAATTTCACTAATGTCCATTTAAAGTAAATCAATTATAAAGTCATTCAACACACACCAAAAATATCAAAGTTCAAACAAAATAGTATAAATTACCTGAAGGTTACTGCACTCGTAGCTTCAATGTACATCGTCCCTTTTGTTAATCTCACCATTCCAACTGGATTATATTTACGGCTTCTGATTCTCAACGCTTTTCAAATTTTCTCCATCACCATTTATTTAAAGTTGTTTCTGGGCTTTTCCGGAACTCATCTGTGTATATCTGACCCTTGTTTTGTGGATCCAGACACATTTATGAACCATTTAATTATTCACACCTCCGAAAAATAGCAAAGAAATTCATACTTCTTTCACCAATACACGCCAAAACTGCCTACTTTTGGTGTATTCATTTGTCGTTGTAAATTTTACTAATTGGTACAGTGATACTAAATTTTATTACCTTGTATCTAAATGCACTCAAGTACATTCATGTTAGCACGTAAATAACAAACTGTTTTAAATCACCACAATATACGAGCAAACTTTAAATTATTCTATCAAACTAAAATGCACTGTTTAACGTATTGAATCAAGTCGCGGATGTAAGAGAGCTTGTTTATATTCACCTGGGTATATATAGAAGTTAGCCTGTCTGTCGGTCGAGTCCTCAAAACGGACAATTCTAAAGAATTTCGCATTCTCGGTTCCCATTCCGTAGCCCGCGCGTCGGTTTTTACGAATTTTGTACTCGCCCCAGTTAAATCTCAGAAATTTCAACACGGCACGCAACGTCTGGAAATAACTAATTGACTTTTATACAGAAATGTTATTTTCACCTCTCAAATTTTGCCTTTTACTTTCAACCAATCGCAACCCCATGACGTTGCTCTACTCACGCCTTTTACTATATGTGTCTCGGTCTTGTGCATATTATCTGTCTCTATCTAACCCGTTCTTATTGATGTAAATTGATATTCTTTATTATCGATTATTTTAGTCCATGTGGAGTGTGAAATATCCCACCTTTAGCATTTCTCGTAACTATTAAGCGATGGTTTCTCCAAGATTCTTTGAAACCATTTGTTATCTACAAAATTTTCGCCGTACATGACATTTAAATTACGCAGGTGTTCAAACATAATATTAATTCTCAGAGCTTTATTTTCTGGTATTTTAATCTTGGATTTTCACAGACTTTTATGCTTATTATTAATAATGGTTTAATTAACTCCAATTAAAATTGACTTCTATCCTTTCATTTTTAGCGAATACAAATTAAATATTAATTATTATGTGTACACTTTGTTTAATACCGGTTACTTAAAATAGGGTTAATTAATATAAATTTTGCACGTAATTTCCATTTGTTTCTTTATTAGGAATAATTAAATTACACGTAGAGCTTTTAATACTGTTTCTTTTGATATAAAGCGTCTTGTACATGATTTAAATCTCTTATTTTTACTGAAACTAATAAATTTTTATGCTTCACGGTTTTAATAACGCGTATTATCTAATAATATTCATTATACACGGTGATTAAAATTATTTGATGTGATTATTTAATTTTCTACCCTGGTCTAAATATGAGTAATATATATATATATATATATATATATATATATACCCTAAATTAAATGGATGATTCATACTCCGGTATATGCTAGAAAGTTCTAGGCTTCTGTAGTATATACATTGTTTACGGCGCTTGTGTGTTTGACGGGTTGCCTAATAGTAGCTTGCAACAATATTCATTATAACAAACTTAATTAATTAATAACGATGGTTACTTGTATTGCTTATAGTAAGATACAAGCTCAAGGTTATTTATCTCGTTTGTTCTCAAATTATTTAATAGCCCAAACTTGAAAATTAAATAATTGTGGCAGTGTACAGGTTTAGAGTAGTATTATTATCTCATGGCGGGTGACGTCACATGCGCAATAGGTTCAATTTAAACTTAAACCTCAAGATTCACAACGCTACAGTATAACCCACAAACATCTTACTAGCAATGTGGCTTTAATATGTCGTCACGAATATCCCATTTATTACGTTAAGTAAAATATTGTTAGTAAGGACCCCGTTCATGCTGGCGGTATCTAGAAATTCCTAAATATATGAAATAAATCCAGACCTCCATATAATATCGGAGCTTTTACTTGTTTTTACTTATAAACAATTCTAGGTTCGTAGTTTCTTTATCCGTAAATATTTGCTGTGGCAACAGTGCACATATTAGCGGATCCCAATACTGTATATACCGAATGTGAACCGTAACTGCCATTGTCATTCTCGCTCTTATCAAGGTCTTATTGTTTTCAGTTTTCCGTTTTAATATTTGTATCAAGTAATAGTCATCAAAACAGTTTTTTTCAAAACTAACTGATAGTTAATTTCTTCAGCAATGTAAGTATTTAAAAAGAATGCTCGTTCAATGATTAATTATGATATTTTTTAGAGTAATTTTATGAATAAGAAGGAGGTGATTCATAATCAAGGACGACAGATTGTTTTTAATGTGTATAAGCAATATTGCTTTTGTTTAGTCAGAAAGGTTAAGATTATTAATTATTCAGGGAATTATTTTATGGCTAGATTATCGATGAAGTGCGTAAAAAATATATTAATGTAGCAAATATTTCTAAACCATAAATGAGGTTATGTAAAAAATATATAACCTGACAAGATGCAAACCTTAATTACCTTTCTTTTCATACTATAACTGTTCCTCTACCTTCAATTCTACAGCACTGAATTGTTGATTCTATGATCCATTAAAATAAAGCACGAGATATATGCAATTTATAATAATATTAATATAACAAATGATATAAAAACCTTTTGGTATTAATTAAAAATTGTTTTTGTTAGTTACAACACCATGAGTGTCATTGTGTAAACATATTCTTAAAACGTTTTTGTAATAAATCTTAGTAATATTTTCGAGGTGGGCATTTGACATTTTTATAGTGTTTATAGTTTGTGTTTAAAACAAAAACGTCTATTGATTTGAAAAAAACGAATATGTAGTACTACCAAATCGTTTTTATTCTACTAGTGACTATAAGTGATAAAATATCTTGTGTACACTGATCCAATCATTCAATAATCTGGGGTATCACATCTAACAATAAGCTCAGATCATTTTTATAGAAGAGCAAAAATCAACATAAAACTATTTAAAACACATTCCTTAGTTGCTCGACAACTTTTGCTCTGGCAACACTGGACGTGCAAGCAGTCGATGTTTTCTAGTCTCACTTTTTTATTTTGATTATTAATATAGCTAGCGCCTCCTTGCGCAGGTTTTTTCAAGGTCACCCGCCATGAGATAATAATACTACTATACTACTCATAACATGACCAATAATAACGTTTTGTAACATCAGTGTAGACTGATGATATTCTATTCAAAATGGAAGGTATCTTCGACACAGATTTAATATAAGGGTCGTAAAAACGATTGCAACCAATTCATTTGCATTATAGATCTAAAAAAAAGGGTTCTACATAAAAATGAAGACCTAAGCGGTCTATGAAGCAGAAACGAAAGGATGGATATTAATTAGTAAAGAAGATCATGAATATTAATAGCGGTATATAATCTTTGCCACTCGTTTAATTTTTTTAGTTGATGATGAAAACAATTCAATAAACTATAAACTTTTATCGTTATAAAAGGTAATTTTGTTTAATATAGTTTGTAGGTGTGTTTATTAATAACTATTTGGTAGACTATTAAATAGGTCATCTTCAAGATTTTATAAATAAAATTTAAAGTCATTAACAACACAAAGAAAGTATAGAGTTTTGTATTTAGTATAATTTTAAGAGATTTGTAGTGAAGTAAATTTTGTATTAATAGTTTTAATGGCAACTTCGCATGCAACAATTTGTAACAACGAATTAACTATATACAACTTCGTGGCTAATCAACGTGTTTATGTTATAACAGGATATATGAACTAAAAATTTTATAATAACGATATTTTGTTATACTCCCGACTGTTCTAGTCTTAGGTATACTGTTAAAGTCCCGCGCGTAATTGATAAAAGCCACTACAACAGTTTGCAACACATAATTAACACGTACATAATATTGCGCAACAAGGTATTACGTCATTAATGCGTCTCAAATTTGTATTACATACAAAAGAACAAGGTAAAATGTACTCACGTAAAATGTGGAGCTTTTCACGACATTACGGCTGTTCATGCGGCAGGATCTCGGCGTTAGTTTGGTTTGTCTTCCCTCTTCTTTGTGTAGCGGTACGATAAAGGATCAACCAGGTAGGAGAAACGATAATATGGTACGATAAAGAAAACCTACATTCTGAAAAGGAAGACAAGATAAAAACGACGACACAGATCAACCTCACTGTTCGACGTTTCGTTGACTAGTTCCTGACGTGTCGGAAAATGCGCACTTCTTTGCCCACTGCACGTCAGCGCATTCTCTGGCGCCGACGCAACTGTCTAAAGTGACGGAAATGCACACACAAGTCTTTTTAAATATTGTCGCGAATTTACTCGCAAATTAAAAACTTACAATGCCAATTTTTGGCATGTAACAATTTTTGTCGCAAGTTTAACGCGGCGAACAAAAAAATTCCAAAATAATAAACCATAGCGTTGTGGTTTAAAAGCTTCAAGAAAACCTTTGTGAGATCGATTCAACAACAAAATCAAAAATGAGCAATTCACTTGTATTAAAATTACAGTCAAATATTAATACTTTTAACAATTTTATTAATTCGAATAACTCGTTTGTTTATAAATACATCCAAAAATAATGTTAAAGTTCTTTTATACAATTATTTACGTCAATCAAACTGACACGCTTAAGTGTTTAATATTTACAACAATTTTGAAGTTACAATACAAATTAGTAAATTTTGAAAGGAAACGACAGTTGACTGCAAACCATAGATAAATGTTCTCTATGCTGTATACACAAAATAACAATTGTTTGAATAACAAACGTCGTAAAACTTCTTTCGTAATTATTTTATAAGCAATATATTGTGTTCTTTTTTTTGTAGGTACAACGACAGTTACATATCCTCCCCTATATTAATATTAAAATTAAATGTAACTATTATGTCTTAGCTATAGCATGATACATTGTATTAAAGAATGTAATACATTTAGTTCATCAAAGTTCATATCAGAAGTAGGGATAAGAAACAACTACATTGTAACCCAGTCGCAACTTGATACCACAGGTGAAGAAACAATGAACTACGATCAAGCAGGGTTATTTATAATTACTTAGAATAAAGACAATGTATGATTTATCAAGAAACAGCAGAAAGCTAGATCTGTACTTTCCCACGAAACGGTGTGAGATCAGAGGTTTCATGTTAAATGTAAGAAGCCCTGATCGTCAGTCAGTCTTCGAATTTCATAACTTTAACATTTTTCGATGTTCAAGCTACTCATTCGTAATTATTGATTTATTCAAATATTATCTTCGAGTATTTTTTCAATTGCATTTACTTTGCGTTTGATGAACATAAGCGGTCAAGGCTGTTGTAAAAGAAACAAATCATTTTTGTTATAATTGAATCAAAATAAATCTGATAGTAGTGTTATTTGGAAATAAACTTTTTAAAAAGATGCTCCCAATGGCTCATCGACCTGTCCTAAAAAAAATATTTAGAAGCTTGAACAATACAATATCATAACTGCATATATATATATATATATATATATATTGCTGTGTTTCCCTGTTTTAAAATCGAGCCCCACGTTGGGCGCCATATAATGCTGTGAAGCCACTAAAATCCGGGTACTCCGCTTTTCGAATCGAGCCCCTACGAATTGGATGCCAAAGAATGCTGTGAATCCTAAAAAAAAGCTATTCATTACCTTAACTGTGTTGGTCCATTGACTTTCTTCTGTTAATCGCCTCGGCTGCTCCCCTAGATAACTTTTATCCTCATTCATAAAAAAAAACACATTCCTACCACAAACATCAACGTTAACTCTATTTACATCAATATTCACAATACATTAAAATTTCAAATTAAAAATTCAGCATAAATTTCAGTTTTAAAAAGAATTTCAAGATTAATTTTATTATCATTTAATGTGCATCCAGAATTAAAGTCCTTGTAGGATGCCTACTAACTAATATAACAATATATGCAGACCTGAGTCTGAGTACAAAGGGAGCATCTACCACCCCTTTACGTTAATTAACCAGGTTCGTCTAATTGAGCTCAAAGACATACCCAAATTTTCATCATAATCCCGAACATCAATACTAAATACCCCTTTCTACTTAAACAAGCGAATTTCACGTTAAAATTAAAATTTTATGGTTAGTACAATTTCACTAATGTCCATTTAAAGTAAATCAATTATAAAGTTATTCAACACACACAAAAATATCAAAGTTCAAACAAAATAGTATAATTTACCTGAAGTTTACTGCACTCGTAGCTTCAATGTACATCGTCCCTATTGTTAATTACACCATTCCAACTGGGTTATATTTACAGCTTCTGATTCTCAACGCTTTAAAAATTTTCTCCATCACCATTTATTTAAAGTTGTTTCTGGGCTTTTCCGGAACTCATCTGTGTATATCTGACCCTTGTTTCGTGGATCCAGACACATTTATGAACCATTTAATCATTAACACCTCCGAAAAATAGCAAAGAAATTCATACTTCTTTCACCAATATACGCCAAAACTGCCTACTTTTGTGTATATTCATTTGTCGTTGTAAATTTTATTAATTGGTACAGTGATACTAAATTTTATTACCTTGTATCTAAATGCACTCAAGTACATTCATGTTAGCACGTAAATAACAAACTGTTTAAATCACCAAAATATACGAGCAAACTTTAAATTATTTTATCAAACTAAAATGCACTGTTTAACATCTTGAATCAAGTCGCGGATGTAAGAGAACTTGTTTATATTCACCTGGGTATATATAGAAGTTAGCCTGTCTGTCGGTCGAGTCCCCAAAATGGACAATTCTAAAGAATTTCGCTTGCTATGTTCCCATTCCGTAGCTCGCGCATCGGTTTTTACGAATTTTGTACTCGCCCCAGTTAAATCTCAGAAATTTCAACACGGCAGCAACGTCTGGAAATAACTAATTGACTTTTATACAGAAATCGTTGTTTCTACCTCTGATATTTGCATCCTATTTTCAACCAATTGTGACCCTCGTGACGTTGCTTAAATCACGCCTTTTACTATATGTGTCTCGGTCTTGTGCATATTATCTGTCTCTATCTACTCTGTTCTTATTGATGCAAATTGATATTCTTTATTATCAATTATTTTAGTCCATGTGGAGTGTGAAATATCCCACCTTTAGCATTTCTCGTAACTATTAAGCGATGGTTTCTCCAAGATTCTTTGAAACCATTTGTTATCTACAAAATTTTCGCCGTACATGACATTTAAACTACGCAGGTGTTCAAACATAATATTAATTCTCAGAGCTTTATTTTCTGGTATTATAATCTTGGATTTTCACAGACTTTTATGCTTATTATTAATAATGGTTTAATTAACTCCAACTAAAATTGACTTCTATCCTTTCATTTTTAGCGAATACAAATTAAATGTTAATTATTATGTGTACACTTTGTTTAATACCGGTTACTTAAAATAGGGTTAATTAATATAAATTTTGCACGTAATTTCCATTTGTTTCTTTATTAGAATAATTAAATTCCACGTAGA